>CM053507.1:106532517-107141912 GCA_028627145.1 Eidolon dupreanum
CACCCAAAGGCCCGAGTAGAGGAGCAGACTTGACATGAGTGCTGGAGAGTTACAGAATGAATCCTTACTGGCATTTGCTTTCCACCAGTGGGATGGGAAAGGGATGTCTAAAACTTCTATAGATTCTGCTTGCCTGCTGCTAGCAAATAAGAATGCTCAGGGGTATTTTGTTAACCTTTATTTACTTCACTTTTTAAAGGTTCAAAATGGAAGGTATTTATTGACCAAATAAACAGGTCTTGGGAGAATTATGAACCATGTTCAAGTCAAAACTGCAGCTGCTACAATGGGTGAGTTCTTTGATTTGTCTTTGAGAATTGAGTTCTTGTTACAAGGAAGTCCCTTAAGAACTGCAAGAGACAGTGGTTACAGTTGTCAGAGAGCTAAGCATATTTTGAAAGTAGGCTAGTTTCCTGAGGTGAGTTCCTATTTCTAGGGAATAAGAATGCCCTGAGATAGGAGAGGCCCAGGTGGTCTCAGAATTGCCATTAACTCCCTATGGGAATTAGCACATGTACTTGTCTGTTTTCCCAACTGGACTTGAAAGTTTCTTGAGGTCAAGGTCTATATCTTATTCATTGTTGTAGTCCTTGTGCTTGCTCTCAGTAAGTACTCAATGAACACTGTTGAAAGCATATGCATATTTATAAATGAATTTAATCACACTTTTCCTATTTGTTAAAGTATGCTAATTATGCCTGGAGTGTGGAAGAAAGATTACTATGAAAGCAATAATTAGCTTCTAGTCCCGCATCTCCCAGTAATTATCCCCATGACAAGCCATTTAACTTCTCTGGGTCTCAGATTCCCCATTAGCTAAATATCAGAGTCCTTTAGCTCCTCATTATGTTATTCCATGACTCTTCAAAAAATTTACCTGATGCTTATGTTACTTACTGAAAACTTACTATGTACTGAACTTTAAAAGGGATACAAATAGTGTAATTTTTGGTTATTGCTATTAGTTTGTTAAAATATGGGGTGGGTGGGGGCCAGACAGACCAGAACAAGGTAATCAGACGGTGTCAGACTGCAAGGCATAAACTATACCTTCTGTGGGATTCAGAGAAGGGGAGGTCAATGGGACTGCAGTGACTGGGAGGACACAAGTATGGCATGAGTAGAGAAGGTGGAATGTATATCAGGCAAGGGATGGGTAATCCAAATAGAGGGAGGAAGAAGAAAAATTGACTTGTTTTTTCCTTTTTGTGACTTTGTTGTTGATGAGGTTCTAGATTACCTATGGTGCTTCCAGGGGAAGAGTACCCATTCCTGCTCTCTATTCTTTCCCTCAGCTTACTGTTTTCTATAATACTAAACCTAAACCCACAGAAAGGAAGTAGGTGGAATGATATTCTCTTGGCCTGCTTTCTTTGATGATTTGCATTCTTTCCTAGTGTCATAGAAGAGGATCTGACTCCTTTCCGAGGAGGTATCTCAAGGAAGATGATGGCAGAGGTAGTCAGGCGGAAGCTAGGAACTCACTATCAGATCATTAAGAATAGATTATACAGAGAAAATGACTGCATGTTTCCCTCAAGGTAAGAGTTATGATGTAAATATATCTTCTGACATTCTTACATATGAGCTTGGTTGATATTTTCTTATAAGGAAGCCAATTAAAGGGACCTACAGGCAAATCCCTCCTCACATTTCAGGGGACTACGAAATAATGACAAGCTCTTCTCACCTGTGAATTTTTCTTGCCTTCTCCTATCCTTCTTTTTCCTATATCAAAGCCTGTCTCCTCTCTCTTCCTGAGGCTTGGGCATATCAATGGTTATACTGGCTGTAACTCTGCCCCTTCTCTTCCTTCTTGGGATGTATAGCTGCAGGACACAGGCTGATGAGACCTAGTAGGAGTGAGCTGGCCTGAAGGAGGAGGAGCTTTGATTATCTAGAACTAAGTATTGTTCTAGATACCAAATATTTAAAGAAAAGTGGTGGAAAGTCAAGAGTAACTGGGGCTGCAGATTATGCAGGCTACACTAGCCACAACTTCAGGTGTGAGTTGAGGTAACAAATCACTAGGCTGAGGGCTGGGAGCAAGTGGAGAGCATCACGGACTGAGCCTAAAAGGTGGGTTTAGGCAGCATAATACATGAGAAATGATAAACTTCCTTTTAGAAATCTTTTTTTAAAAAGTTAAATCTTTATAAAATTATAAAGTATGAAATTCGGAGGGCATGGCATTCCTTTATCTAACATCTTTCTAAATAATCTCTATGCTATCATTAAAAGTAAAGTAAATGAGCAGTATTGTAAAAAAACCATGCATCCATTTGGACATAAGGATTTGTATATTTGTTCTTAATGACAACTTTATTACAAATTAACACATTTTCATTGTCAAAAATATGTAAAACAACAACAAAAAGGAAAGTAAAAATCACTTAATATCTCACTACACTGAAGTAATCACAATTACCTTTTGGTTACCAAGTGTCAAGGGAAATTAAGGTGGTAGGGGGAAAATCATTGAGATATTTTAAACAGACATTTGTTTCATTACTTGGGACAGTAATATTTAAGTACAAATCATGGACATAGAGGAATTTCTAATTTCTACAAATAAGGAAGAACATATGAACATAGACATTGTTGGACTTTGAAAGTTTATCCACCTGAATGATTTCCAGATGAAATTAAATACCTTAAAGTTTCCAAAAGGCATATACCTCTTATTCCAGACTTCAGAGTGTTTTCAGGATCAGGAGCTCTTAGAAATGTTCTTAAGGGAACACAGGACATTTTATTGGCAATAAAATTGTCTGTTTTTCTAATGCATTGAAAGTTCCTTATCCTAGCTACACACACAACTAAGGAAAACATAGTTGGACAGAACGGAAATAGAATGAAATATTTAGACCAGTTTTCTTAATGAAATGCACACAGTAGTGTGATATCTCAGATTCTCATCGAGCCAACTATATCTTTCCAGGTCTAGAAACTTCTAATTTAGTTTCAGAAACCTATATGACATTTTAAAAATTCAGTTCTGAACAAAATAAAACATAAACTCAGCATTTCAAGGATAAGCTGAGATTTTGCGGAGGAACCAGAGCACCATCTAATTAACACTGAAGACACATCATTTCAGAGATGAAGAATAATGGCATTTAAAAAAATAATACCTTTAGTGAGGTATGGCTGACATAAACTGCAAACATTTAAAGTGTACATTTGATGTTTTGATGTAAATATACAACAAAATAATGAATACATCTGTCCCTCCCAAAAGTGTCCTCATCCTTCTTTGCAGTTCCTCTCTCTCACCCCTCTCTGCCATGCCTTCCTTTCCCCGCCCTGCCCCCTTCCTCAGGCATCCATTTATCTGCTTTCTCTCATTTTAGACTATTTCCAAGAGTTTTATATAAATGGAATCATATAGTATGTGAGAGAATTCTGTTTTAAAAACCAAATGTGAAAGAAAATACATGTATTAGCTGTTACATATAAATGTACTACAATCATATATTTTTAAAACTTTTGAAGTAGTTTTATTTCTTTTCTTTTTTTAGTATCAAAGTTGTGTTACATGCACATGGTAAAATATTTGGACAACTCAAAATGATGTACAATGAAAAGAAAGTTTCTCTACCAACTTAACTCCTAGACTGCTAATTCCTGAGTCCTCCTCTCAAGAGACCCCCACACTTACAAGTTTCTTGTATATTCTGCCAGAAATAATGTATGCATATACAATTATCTAGACTCATCAACAAATTAGAACATGCTATATCTTCTGTTCTACAACTCACTTTCCTATGTAATAGTAGATTTTGAAATTCTTCATAAGAGTACATAGAGAGCTCCTTTATCATAGCTGCATAATAATGCATTGTGTGGGTTTCTTATTCCTCTATCAGTCCCCTTTGATTTTTGACTAACACAAACAACGCTGCAGTGAATATCCTTGTATGCACACCTTTGAGCACTCATAAATATATCTGCAGGTTAATTATGTAGAATTAATCAATTAATGCATTTTTAAAATCTTCAAAAATAGAAGAAAATTGTCTTTCAAAGAGGTTTTGCCTATTTACACTTTCACCACTTTTGTATCATGTGCTCCAAATAGACCTCACACCTTCACCAATACTCTATGTTATGACTCTTTGATCTTTGCCAATCTGTTTGGTGAAAACTGGCATCTAGCTTCACTAGAATTCTTTTCTTTCTTTCTTTTTTTTTTTTTTGTCATGGTGATATTTTATCTACTTATTTTTTTAATTGAAATATGTTTGACATAATTGTGTAAATTTAAGGTATACGTGTTAATTTGCTACATTGTAGGATAATAGCACCTCTACCATATTATGTAATTATCCTTTCTTTTTAGTAGTTGGAATAATTAAGTTCTAGTCTCCTAGCAAGTTTGATGATTGTAATGTAATGTTGTTGTCTATATTCACTGCACAGCAGGTCTGTGAATATGTCATTTTGTTCAACTTTGTTTCGTTGGAATGTTGATGGAAGAGCTTAACTCCTGTTTATATCAATTAGCCCTTAGTAAAACTGATTTAGTTACATATCATTTTGCGTAAAGTTGCATAACTTGTCAGTGTTAAGTGAGGACTTACTGTACTGTGTATTAAATCTCTAGGTATATTTACTAGTCATTGTAGGTTTATACCCTTAAACAACATCTGTCCTATCCCCCACCCCAGATCCCCTGGTAACTACCATTTTATTCTGTTTTTACAATTTTGGCTTTTGGCATTTCTTTATTATTAATACAGTTGAGCGTCTTTTCTTGTGTTTATAGACCATTGATATTTTTTGCAGTTATCTCCCTATATATAAATCAGTGTTTTAAATCACTCATTTCTGTGCTGCCAGAAAATTTTGGTCATACTGCCCCCAGTATAGTGCTGGTCAGGACCTCAGAGGATGGGTCAGAAAAGCTAAGCTGTCAGTGTATCCTCTTTTTCTTTCCAGAATTCCTCTGAGGATTCCCAGGGAGTCTAGTCAGAATGCAAATTACAATTTTTGTGATTGTGTGCATAACAACTGTGAAATTAATTATGGTGGAAATAAAGTAATGTCTTGTGAGAAGCAAGCCGAAAGGAGACAATTAGAAAATTAGCCTTTCCAGTTCCTATCAGAATTTATGTCTTGCTTACCAATTAAAGTATCCCATGTAGGGGAAACAAAGAAAAAAACTAGGAATGAATAAAGAAGTTGTCGTAGGAGTAGCAATAATACTCCCTTCGAATTTATGATGATCCAATTAGAACACTGTATTTAGTATTGGAAGCTGGAGCAGTGTAGCTAGGAAAGATAGCTTGCTTGTACAATGTGAAAGAGTGGCATAATCCTTTTAATAGCATTGCTTTCAGTAGGCTTTACAGCAGGCTGTTGACCTGAAAACTGGCTTGTCTTACTTTAACAGTGTGCATGGGACCTGGTCTTGTCCTAGAGCAGGCAGTGCTCAGGTGAATCTGTGGTATTTCTGGTTGACAGGTGTAGTGGTGTTGAACATTTTATTTTGGAAGTTATCGGGCACCTCCCTGACATGGAGATGGTGATCAATGTACGAGATTATCCTCAGGTTCCTAAGTGGATGGAGCCTGCTATTCCAGTCTTCTCCTTTAGTAAGGTAAGTACAGGAAGGGCCATATGAGGGGACGCTGGGTGGTCCTCTAGAATATGACCAGGAGATGATTGTCCTGTGACACAGTCTCATGGGTAATGGTGAGGATGAGACCTGAGATCCAGGAATGGGTCTTTGTTCCTGTTAGCTTCACAGTAGTTGAGCATTAAGACTGAGGAGATGGGGTTGAGGACCTGTAAGTAATGAGAGGTTGCTTAAGTCTTGATAGGGCTAGGGATGGAGGGTAGGGAATGAGAGAGGCCTGAGGAACCTATAGGACATTGGAGATGGGGTTCAGTGATCCTTGGGAGAGAATGACCCAAGAAAGCTCATGGGCATGGAATTAGGAACACCTTCAAAAATATTTCCTGAGCTCCTACAAAATATACCTCAGACACAGTATTGGGTATCATCTGCCCTATCTGTCACTGTATTCCAGGGACCCAGCATGGCTAACAGTGAAACCGAAGGTGTTAGATAACTCTACACAGTTTGTGCCCAACCAGCTCATTGAGAGGATAAGACTGGGATATCTGAGAGGAGTTTGTGAGGGGGTGATCTTTGGGTCTAGTTATGGAGAGATAGGAGTACTAGGACACACCTGTGGTCTTGGAGAAATCAGGACAATTACTATCTTGCCAGTGCTCAGGTTCTTGAAAATTGTGTTTAGCCTTGGTTCCTTAGAGACTAGGTATGAACATATTTGGGGATGGGGGTTGGGGAGGCTAGAAGAGAATGGATGGAAGAGCCTCTGGGGGAGGAGTGGGTTTAGGAAAACCCTGCAGACTTTGAGAACAGGCACATCATCTCTGATTTGGTTTTTCTGAAGCATAGGGATCTTTTATCCCCCCTTTATCACAGTTTACTTTCTCTTTAGACTTGTTTATTTCCTGTATTGCAAGTGGGCTGAGGCTACATTTGTATTGCATTTCCCATGGTTTAGCTTCATTACTCAAAAGTGCTTGGTCCCATTGTTTGTCATGAAACCTTACCAGAAGAACAGATAGAGACTCCCATGTAAATCAGTAAAGACTTTGTTCATTATTTATCTATTATTTCTGTTGATAATTAAGTATGACCATCAGTACACTTTCCTTTCATTTTTACTTCCCTCCTTTTTTTCTTTTTTTAACCAGTGACTCCTAATTTCCAAAAGAGAGATTTTAGTCTGTCACCTTTGTAGTAATTGTGCAGCTTCTATTGAGCAGCTGTTACGTCAGAGCTGCTTGATGAATCACATACAATTTTTTAAGTATTTGAGAGAAGGCAAATGGCACGTGTAATTTCAGTGGAAGAAACAGTAGACTTAGAGGTTTATCAGTGGCCAGAGTTTTAACAGAAATAACCATAAAAAGGGAAAAATGGTTTTAAACTTTTTTCAAAAGATGTGAGATAACACCCCTTTCCTCATTCTGCCCATCTACACTTCTAACCCTGATCAATGAATAATTAAGAATTTATTGACCAACCATTGTGAGCTCAACAGTGCCATGGCATTAGGTAGTACTTAATTTACTGAGTACCTACTACTATATGTCAGACACTGTTCTAAGCTTTTTAAATATTTAACTCATTTAATATTCAAAACAAGCCTATTACATGGATAGTATTATTGATATTATTACTTCTCCCATTATAAAGATAAGGAAACTGAGGCATAGAAAGATTAAGTAACTTGCCTAGAGCTATAAAGAGGTGGAGTCAGCATTCAAATTCAGATGATCTGTTGAAAGAGTTCACACCCTTAACCATTGCACTGTATTTCCTAATTCTTGCTCTCAAAAGACCCATCTAGGAAATAACCAAGAACTGGTAAGACAGTATATATTCAAAGCATTATAACAGTTTAAAAAATGAGAGAGTTATATGATTATTCAGAATTGAGTACATTATTTCTTTATACTAAGAACCATAACAATGTATGTCCTCTAGGAAAACAGAACTTTGGGGAACTGGAAAAATTGACCTTTAATGTGATTTCAAATTCTGGCATTCAGTGAGCCCATGAATTTTAATCCATGGTCATTTTTGCCTTTTAATTTCTAGAGTCTAGACTTTGCAGACTAGGGAAGATATATTTTTGACAATGTGACACTAGGACCTTTGTCCAGATCCTGTGGCATGAATGCAGTTTGCTACGTCTCCCTCTTGTTCTGAAACTGATTGAGAATAACCTTTCTGTTTCTGTTGAAGACATCAGAGTACCATGATATCATGTATCCTGCTTGGACTTTTTGGGAAGGGGGACCTGCCGTTTGGCCAATTTATCCTACAGGTCTTGGACGGTGGGATCTCTTCAGAGAAGATCTGGTGAGGTAGGTCCTTTAGAGAGGTTTTTTTTTTTTTTTTTGTCTCTCTTTGTGGGTCTTCTTGAAATAAACAGTAGAATATAAACAATTACTTTCTTTAAAATGACTAACTTTTAGGTTAAAAAAAGACCAAAACTGTGTATAGCATAAGCAATTTTGTATGTGTATAAAAATATTTGTATATCCATAGAAAAAGAGCAGAAGAACCTAGTCTAAAGTATCAGCAGTGCCTCTGTGGGAGGGATTATAGAAGCCTTTTCTTCTTTAAAATTTTCTATACTTTTAAGATTCTTTGAATAAGAGTGAATTACTTTCATAATTAGAAAAAAACGATCATGTTATGGGGGAGGATAGAACATTACTTGGAGGAACATATATGTATTTTATAATTTAGAGCTAAGTCCTTTAGGTGGAGATGGGGTGGGCATAAATATCCCATATGTATCTCAAGGACAAGCTTACTCCACATCCTCTCTGATACATGGCTGAGACATGCCTTGGCTTGTTGGCTCTTGTCATCATTTTAGAGTTTAGATTGTCTGGGTCTTCCAAGCTATAGGTACTTCTTACCTAGCTACATTTTACATTAATGATTCAGACAACATTGGCACTTAATTAGCAAACTTGTAGAAACACAGTCTTATATAGTCTTCCCTCAGGCGTAGGGGAAGCAATAATTTAATTCAACTTTTTTTTCACAAATATCTATCACCTGTACTAAGTGTGGTTGGAGATTCAAAGGGGATGAAGTAAATGTCCCTTCTCTGGAGAAATATGTGGGGCCACAGTCCTTTAGGTTAAAAAATGAGTCATTACCTAGTAGGCATAATTTGAAAATTATTTTTTAAGATAACTTGGTCTTATACTTCATAGAACTTGAATTGGAAATTGTGCTTGTCCAATTCTTTATTTCAGGGATGAGGGAATGAAGGCCCATATGGGTTAAGTGACTTGATCAAGGCCAGGGGAAAATCTAGGCCTGAATTTCAGGTTTCTGAGTGCATCATTCTTTCCATTTTACCAGTTAATGTCACCCATGTTCTCTGGACATTGAGGCCATCATATCTTATTTATCTTTTAATTTTGAACATAATTTTGAGAGAGGGAAAAATAAAAAGGTCTTTAACCTTTTTTCCTCCAAGTCGTTCTTGATGTTTTCTAATCCTTTTCTTTTTTTCAGGTACTTGCAAGAACCCTTTTCACACTCTTTTTCCACCTGCTATACATCTACTTTCTTTGTAAAATCTTTAATAACAACTTTTTTTTCTGATTATAAAACCTATACATGCTCATAAAAAGTTTATAAATGTGTCTAACTTAGGCAGTTTTTTTCCACTCTTATCGGTGAGTCTTAGAAATCTTTCCATGTCAGTATTTATGAAACTGCCTCATTATTTTTAACAGTTACATGGTATTCTACTGTGTGGATGATAATTTACTTCATTATGTCTTCCGATAGACATTTGGACTGCATATGTAATACATACATAATTTGTTTTTTCTGAACTATTTGAGAATATGTTGTGTATTTTATGAGACTTTATCACTTAATACTTTAATTATAGATTTCCTAAGAGCAAGGATGTTCTCTTTCATAACCACACTGCAATTATCCAATTCAGGACACAACACTTAATTGTACCAATAATGTCATATTTGGTACTTTACCCCTCTGGTACAGGATACAGTCCAAAATCATATATTGCATGTACTTGTGATGTCTCTTTAGTCTCCTTTAATCTGGAAGAGCTCTTCAGCCTGTCTTCCTCTTTCATGATCTTGACATTTTTAAGAATACAGGCTGCTTTTTTTATAGAACGTTCTTCAGTTTGATTTTGTCTATTTCCTTGTGATCAGTTTCCATTTATGCATTACTGTTCTGAATACTATACTTAAAAAAGTGATTTTTCATCCATCTTTCCCTTATTAGTAATGTTAATTTTGTTCACCCAGTCAAGGTGTTATCCATTTCCTTCACTGCGTAGTTACTGTTTTTCTCCCTTGAAAACTAATAAGCAACTTATAGGGAGATAGAATATGTTTTAAAATCTAATCTTATATGAAAAAATTTTTTGATACCTTCTCCTTATGTTCTTCAGTTGAATTTATTCATGATTGTATAATTGCAATTTTTATTTTTAAGACCCTTTCACTCAGAATCTCTAGCTATGTGATTTAATTTCTTACCTTGAAACTTAATAATCTGCATTGTTATCAGGCTGCTATTTTTCTATTTTGTGAGTTTGTCTCCATTGATTATTTTTCACTCTGTAGAAGAATCCATTGTTCCTATAGATTTAAAGAATTTCATTCTCTGCTGTCAGGGGTCAGGGGAGAGATTTATCAAAGAAGGCTGCTGCAACACCAGGTTGTGGTGGGCACTGTTAGCGCTTACCTGGAGAAAAAGTCCTAACGTAGGCCTTTTGAGGGGTGGGTAGGTGAGTAGCAAGAATGAGGGAGGAGGAAAACAGAAATGATACACGGTTCAAGTCTGTGTATATTAAACACAGCTTTCCCAGGGACCAAGGATATTTATACTACATATATGAGTATAAATTGATACTTTTGTTTGGTTGGGTATTTTGGCAATATATATCAAAATTTAAAGTGAGTATATCCTTTGACCCAACCATTTCACTTCTAGAATTTATTCTGAGACAAGTTTGCAAAGAGGTTTGTACAAGGATAATTCACTCAGTGTTGTTTTTTTAAAGCAAAAAGTTGGAAACTCCCTAAAAGTGCATCCATAAGAAATGAATTACGACATAAATATCTAATAGAATACTGTGCATGAATGGAAAATAAAAGTAGGATAAGGTTTAAAAACAGGGACTCTGAGTTCAAACCCTAGCTTTTAACTGTCTAATTCTGGGCAAATTGCTTAACCTCTCAAGAGCCTCAACTGTCAAGTAAGAATAATCAAACCCACCTCATAAGGTTATGAGAATGAGTTAATACATGTATAAAGCACTTAGAACAGTGCCTGGAACATAGTTAGTGCTCTATAGCTGTTGGCTGTTATTATATATGATACATGCCCTTATAAGAATGTTACCTAACAGCAGGCATGGTATGATCTCTGTTATAGAGAAAAAAGTTTCTCAATCTTGGTGCTATTGACATTTTGATACAGATTATTCTTTGTCGTAGGGTGCTGTCTTGTGCATTGTAGGATGTTTAATAACATCCTTTGGCCTTTACCCTCTAGTGGCCAGTACTAGTCCCCAAGGTGTGACATTTAAAAAGGTCTATAGTCATAGCCAAATGTCCCTTGAGGGAGAGGGGCAAAATCACCTCCAGTTGAGAACCCTGATATGGAGAGATGATTGGAAGGAAATTTTACTGAAATCTTAAATTTTTTAAAGTAGTATCTGTGAGTAGGGAGATTAGATGATAATTTCTCCACTTTTATGTTTTCCATTAGAATTTTATATAAAATATAAAACCTATCATTTTTCTACTGGGGGAAAAACCCATAAAACAAAAACACCATGTTATAGTGTTTATATTTTGGTGGGAGGGAATATAGGGCAGAGCAAGAAAGTGTGCTGGCCTTGGACTAAAGAATCAAGTAAAGATGATCCAGCAAGAAAGAGCTAGAAGATAAGCTAGGAAATGTGGAGCAGTGCTTTTAGCTGAGAGAAGTGAGTGATGTGATACCCTGTGTATCTGAAAAGTGTATCTACCTAAAATGTTTATATCCTAAGTCGCTCATTATAGTAATACAGACCACCGATCCCTTGTTAACTCCAGTTCAGCCCTCCCCCTCTTTTTTCACAGGAAGATGCTGCACAAACTTCTGTGCAGGGTTTGCACAGAAGAGGTTACGAATGATATATCTGTAAGCTGGTAGTTTCAGCAAGGAAAGCTGGTTGTAGAAATGAGTTCGAAGACCTGCGTTTCAGGGATTTTTTCTTTACAGAGCACTTAGTACAGTTTTGAGAATACCAGGGTGCTTTGCAAAATTAGACTAAATCTGTTGATACCTCCTACATACTAAAACGTGAAGTCAGGGAGTGATCTGTTTTCTTGTCCTTAATTCAATTTCTAATATTTTCTGTAGTTCTCTTTTTCATATTAATATCATCAATAGCATTCTACATAAAGTAGAGAAGAAATCTTTGTTGTACTGAATTAAACAGCCCTAAGTATGTCATTTAGTGTTTGGGAATTTTTCTTTCAATGTTGTCAGCTTATTAATGGAGCAGAAGATTTGTAGATATTACTGGCTAGCACCTCCAGAGGAATGAAGTAATAACAAAAGAGAACATATCCTTTAGGGCTTTTTTTTTAAATAGCCTGGCACAGACTTATTTAAAACTGTAAAGCTCTGAACTAATCCTCATAAATTATTTAAAAATATCCTTATATAGTTAAGAAAAAAAACATAGAAACTAACCAGAATCTATTTTTAGGTCAGCAGCACAGTGGCCATGGAAAAAGAAAAATTCTACTGCGTATTTCAGAGGATCAAGGTGATTATATTTTTTGACATTTTACAAAGATATTCTTTCAATTAATGCGTAATATATAAGTAGCTTTGAGGATGTAACAAACTCTAGATCAAAAAGGAAGCTAAGATAACTAAGAAAAAAAAGTAGAATCACAGAATTTTATACTAGAGAAGAACTCAGTTTGCCTAAATCATTCTTTCTCAAAGTGCAATTCAAAGAAGTAAAATTTATCCAGTGATTCAACAGATATTTACAGAGTGCCATGAATATGATCGGCACTGAGTATATACCATTGAAGAGATGAACTGTCCTGTTGCCTGAGAGAGTATAGTTTCCTGAGAGTGGCTTATGACCTTGCCCAGTCACTCTGCTAGTTAAGAGCAGGAACCATAAACAGATCTCCTGATGCCTTTTCCATCCAACCATGTGGCCACCAAAATAGTGGTAGAGACCACAGACTGAGACTGGTGAAAATGGAAAGGGAAGAAAGAGAGGAAGAGGAAAGGCAAAAGGTTGGGGAGGGCCCCTTTCCATGCTATTCAGCTCTGTATCCTTAGTGCCAGGGACAGTATTTGCCACATCGATACACAGTGACGATGTGTTGAACAGATGAATACAAAAGAGACTGAAGAGAAAAGGTTTTGTAGTTTTCTCAGTGAGTCCTTGTCGGAGATCCCACCCTCTATTTACTTGGGCTTCAGAATTCAGACAGGCCGAAAGCCACTGCTTACTGTTACTTATCAACTTCTCTGATGCTCGGATCTTGAGATCACAGATTTTTAACTTGGGATCCATGTGTGAACTTCAAGGTTTTAGGACTTCCTTGAAATTATAGGGGGATATGTGCATTTTTCTAGAGAGGGGTCCACAGTTCTTATCAGATTCTCAGGGGGCCGCTCTTGACCCCTCACATGTCAAGACCATCTGCTACTTGGACCATAGCTAAGACCTTTTCTCAATATAGTTGTCAGGGTATTAAGCCTTTTAGTTTTTTAATTTAAATATTATACTGGACTTTATAGAACATACACAACAAAGGTCATGTAGCTGTTTCAGTGACTGGTGATTACCTAGTCACATAGCTATGGTTATCAAGGCTACATCAACCCTCCTAAAAGGGAAATCATTCCCTGGGATATGGCTCTAGTGACCAGAACAACATAATCTTAAAAACTAGATGCAAGCCAAGGAGGGCCAAATACTCCCCATCCCTGAATGGTAAAGTGGGGACAGCCTAGGACTACCTAGATGCTACAGTATCTAGTATTCCCCCCACCCCGAACTATTAAAGTAACCAATGAGTTTTCCATCTGTGCATACCGGCATTGCATTGGGTCCAGTTAATGCTTAGCTTCCAAAGATTGAGAAGTATTACTGTGTAGGACACTTAGTTTTTTTTGTCATGTGTTTCTTTTATAGGACAAGTCCAGAACGAGATCCTCTCATTCTCCTATCTCGGAAAAATCCAAAACTTATTGATGCAGAGTACACCAAAAACCAGGCCTGGAAATCTATGAAAGTAATCACTAATCATCTGAATAGAAACTACAGCAGTGAACATTCTCACTCAAAGAACATTGCCACCTAAGTAGAATTTCAGATTAGGTTTCCTGTCATTGGTGGGATGAACGTAGAGAAAGTTCCATGAACTAGTTTTAGCATACATGTAAATTATTCTTTTTCAAACTCACATTGCTTTTCTGGCCCATATTCTCAGTAGTGTTTTATACTACTTTGAAGGTTTAAACCAGAGGTCACAAACTTTATATGTAAAGGACAAGATGGTACATATTTTAGACTTTGTGGATTGTGAGGTGTCTGTTATAGTTACTCAACTCTGCTGTCACAGTGTGAAACCAGCCATAGACAATATATAAATATATATGAGCATGGCTATGTTCTAATAAAACTATTTATGGCACTGAAATTTGAATTTCATGTAGTTTTCATGTGTCATAAAATATTCTTCTTTGGATTTTTTGTAATCATTTGAAAGGTAAAAATATTCTTAGTTTATGGATTGTATACAGAAATGAGCGGTGGGCCAGATTTGGCCTATAGGCTATAGTTTGCTAACCCCTGGTTTAAACTGGTGGTTTTCAACCCTGACTACACAATCTAACCTGAGAGCTTAAAAATGAATCAAATAAATCAGAATCTCTGGGCACGACGTCCAGGCATCTTAATTTGTTTAACTCCCAAAGTGATCCCAAGGTGAAGCCAGCAATGACTGGCTTTTTCAGTCCATCCCTATCTTCTTAACTCTGTGATTTCTTACCTTATTTAAAGAATTTTAAGCCTAAAATGTACTCATCTGAATTTTCCATATACCATATGAGGATGATAAAAAAAAAAATTTAAACTTCTTATGGAGAAAACAAAGTGTATCTTTGAGATGTGTGTATCTATTATTTGAAGTTTAAAAACCATGTTAAAAAAGTAAAATATGAAAAATTGTATCTATCCAGCAAAGCATCTACTATGGGAGGGTGGGAAAGCAAACAAGACTTGTTCCCCTCATCAAGGAGTTTACATCTATCTGCTAAGGTGGAAGGAATATATGTAGATGAAGGTCTAAACTCAAATGCCCTGAGGGGCCACAGGAGTGAGCAGGAAAGAGTGCTGAAGGTCCAGTTATGGCTGCCAAGTGGAATAGGAGTCCAGTTTACCAGATATTTCTCTTTCTTTTTACAAAAAAAAGTTGGAAATCTGGATTTTTTTTAAGAAATATCCTACCATCTGTAAAATGTTGGCAGTGATTTGAATATTTATTTCAAATATTTTGTATGGCCAACAAGATTCGTGTGTGGGCTATACCTCTGAGCTCACCAGCTACCACTTTACAGAGTGAAATGTGCTGCAAGCCATGACCTCTGAGTTCATATGGCTCCAGGGGAATTTAAAATCTAAAATCAGATAGACCCAGGTTAAAATCCTAACTCTACAACTTAGGGCTACGTGACCCTGAGCAAGTCCCCTAACTTCTTAAACCTTGACTTCTTTATCAATAAAATGTGGTAATTATACTTTCGGAGTATGTTTATTATGAGACTTAGAAGTCCTGTTGATGAAATGTTTACCAATGCTTGCTGCACAAAGGTCTTCAATAAATGCTATTACTACTAATATCAATAACTCCCTTTTCACGCAAAGGACACCTTGGGAAAGCCAGCTGCTAAGGATGTCCATCTCGTGGATCACTGCAAATACAAGTAAGACTTCCCGTACTCCTGACTCTTGGTTTCTCTGTTGCTTTTGGAATAGCTTTACTTTTGAGTGAGAACTTTAGTACCAGGGCCCAGCTATGGTTTATGAAAGTCACAATAATTCATTTAGCTGTCGTTTACTGAGAGCTTGCTGTGCACAGGGTTCGGGCCTGAGTTCTGGGGGAAGTGCAGAGACAATGGAATATGGTCCCTGCTTCCACAGAGCCTGTGTGCTAGTAATCAAAGTGGTAAGATTTCCTCTGTCCACACCCTACCCAGCCAATAGCTGAAGTTAGATGAACTATTTATCAGGTTAATAGAACAGTTTAAGGTTCAACATGAATAAAGCATATATAGCTAAAATATTATATTTAAATGCCAGTACTAAGAATTAGAGGAACAGGTGAAACTAGGTCAGGAGGGGAACAGCGGAGTGATGGAGAGAGATGAATGCCGATTTCACTATGCAGTGGAAACTACAGGGTAGAAGCAATTCTGGTTCAAGACAGGGTTGTATGTGTAAGAAAAGAAAATATTCTTTCTAAGATAGCTTTTTTTCCAGGGATTTTCTTTGAACATTGATTAAGCATGCCTGGTTATCCTCTCCAGACTTCAGAAGAGGGAACAGGGGATGCTTTTGACCCAGATGGGGTACTCTAGGGGAAAAACAAGGGTAGGGGGGCACAGTGAGTTCAAGACACAAGGCCTGGAATAGCTTGTAGGAAAGGGTGAGGTGTCATTTCCACCTGAGTCCCGTATCCTGTCTACCCAGCACCTAGCTCCTGGCTCTGTCTAGCTCTGCCTTGAAGATAGTATCCCCCTTTGCCCCTCATTCTGACATTCATGGGAATAACCTGTAACCCCTGGAAAAGCAAGGAGTTTATGGAAATTCCACAGGGACATGCTGATGTGTCCTTGAAAAATGAAAATAGAGGAGAGAGGAGTCATGAAAGGAGAGAAGGTGGGAAGAGTCTAAGAAAAACAACAAAAAAGGTCATATTTGTGGCAGCAGGCATATAGTATCAAGTATATTTTGCTCTTTCTTTCCCAGGTACCTGTTTAATTTTCGAGGTGTAGCTGCAAGTTTCCGGTTCAAGCACCTTTTCCTGTGTGGTTCACTTGTTTTCCATGTTGGTGATGAGTGGCTGGAATTCTTCTATCCACAACTGAAGCCGTGGGTTCACTATATCCCAGTCAAAACAGATCTCTCCAATGTCCAGTAAGCCACTCTCTCCCAAGCAGAGTTCCCATAATCTGCCTCTAAGTCTCCAGCCATTTAAGGCATTTACTCTTGGTGATTTTTTTCACTGAAAGCTTTTTTTTTTTCTTATTTGGTTCACATAGGTATTATTGCATTATTATCCAACTAGTCTATAAGTGGGATTTAATTTGAAACAGTGCTGTAGTACTATTTCAAAATGTAACATTCAGACAGTATGCTGTGTGAGAGCTATCTAATCTCTCAAAGACTAAAGATAGAAATATTTGATTTTAGTATATCGTCAGAGGAACTTTCAGATACATCATGAGAATTGACCCCAGTGAACCTGAGGCAAATTTTCTCTCATGATGGGAGAGGTAGGAAGAGGTAGGGAGAGGGGCCAGAAACACAAGGGTGCCAGAGCAGAGGATAGGAGGGAAATTTTTTCTTTACTATTAATTTTTAATGTGTATCATTGGACATTTCTGTATCTTCTCAAATATGTCCCCAAACTATAATAGGTTGCCTTTTAGCCTGTGTGGGGACTTTTTATTGTTGTTGTCATTGTTATTTTGTTCCTGTGAAGACCTGATATTGTTCCTGTGGAAAAAATAAATAAATGATAATCCACATACTGAGAGATTAACTGTAGATCTCAGTCATGGTCTTTCTGACTTAGTACTAGTGAGCTTGGTCTATATTTCAGAATTTAATAATTCTTTCCTTTTTAGGGAGCTGTTGCAGTTTGTAAAAGCAAATGATGACATAGCTCAAGAAATTGCTGAAAGGTAAGTTCTGTTCATTTTTCCTTTCCCACTTTATCATCCCCGTTTTGCCCAAAAGTTATATGAATATTGTTACCAGGTGATATCTGGATTTCATCCATATTATACAGAGATAATCGGAACTAAAGCTCTCCTGGAGGAAAAACACACATTCACACATGTCCTTAGCTCATTCTTTACAAAAGTAGACTGAAATCTTTGAGGTAACTAAACAAGTACTTTTTCTGAGCCCTGTTTGCATGTTTGTTTTTAAGAAAAAGATTATTAAGTTCTATTACTAAATGATGTGTGTGGATATGATGATTCTGAGGATCAAGAGTTAATTCATGTAAAGTACTCTGAACAGTGCTTGGCACAAGGTAAACACTCATGTGTAAACTATTAGTGTTATTAGATGCTATCTTTTAAATGTTCTTGTTAATTTTGTCTCTAGGGGAAGCCAGTTTATCATGAACCACTTGCAGATGGATGACATCACCTGTTACTGGGAGAGCCTGTTGACTGAGTACTCAAAATTCCTGTCCTATAATGTAACAAGAAGGAAAAGCTATGATCAGATTTTCCCCAAAAGTTTGAAAACTGAACTCTGATAGTCATCATTGGACCATAGTCCTCTCTATGGCAGCAGATCTCAGCTATCCTGTGGTGGGAAGCCTAATGAGTGTGTCACCTATACCTTGAATAACATTATCCAGCCAAATATCTGGTTTTCCTTATCATGCTGCACCCTGAGCAACTCTCAAGAAAGATCCAAAATGTGTATAACACAAATGAAGCAGCTCAACGCTTTGGCTGAATAAGAACCAGAAATCATGAGATATGGGGTTTGAACCTGATTCTACTGTTCATTTTCTTAGGATCACAGCTTGTGGACATACATCCACATACGTATGTCCATCACTGTGAAACTGACTGTGTCCATGGAATGATGTCCTTTGTCCCATTGTTTCAGTCATTTGGAACTAGTACAACTCATCACAGCAATCCTGCAGTTATTTTAGGGTTGATCTTTGTTGCTATATTTTAATGTAGGAAGCCCTATAGAGTTTGTGAAAAATATTTGAGGATCATTTCCTGAAAAGTCTAAGGAAGCAGTGGTTGTGCCATGCAATGACATAGGACTTATCTTTTGTAAAAGTATAAACTCTTTGGTACTCAGGAGTTTTCTATAATGCCACATAGAAAGAAGCCAATTGCGTGAGTAATTATTGCAATTGGATCTCAAGGTCCCTTTTTGTGCCTTCACACCCTTCTTTTTATGGTCTCCAAAAAAAAAAAAAGACAAAAACCTTAATAAATTTAGGAAGTAGTTTTTACTCTTTAAAAAGAACTGTACATATAACAACAGCTCTTCACTCTTTGCACACCCTTAGTGTTTTTCCTTCTTAAATTGGTAGCAGCCCACATTCTCGATGTCTTGCAGGGACCTCCTTTTCCTTTTTGGAAAAGTACATTTGGAAGGTAGTTTAATGTCTGGATGCTCTCACTAACATAATCATAAATGAAGAAGAATTGTTTGATTAAAACTATATAGTCTGATGACTCAGAACCATTCTTGTCCCTTAAGCCCAGTCTTTCCACAGGGAAATAAGTTCTTTCCCTTTGACTCCTAAGAATGGTTTGGTATTAATTGGTTTCATAATTAGTAAACGTGAGAATCAGTCATATAAAATCAGGATTTTATTCCATTCGTGAGAAATATATTTGGCATTTTAAACTCCCACAAAATTTTAAGCCTAAGGATATTTTTAGAGGAGTTTAATATCCCTGGTAAGATCATTTCATGGAATAAGGCAGACATTTAAAGTCGAACTTTTGCTTTTGAGTATTAAAGTGTCCTTGGGTGTAGTAGTCTAGTGATAAGCAATCCAGATTTCTAAGTAATACTGTGGTTTTGCCTTGTCAGTATGAGGTCCTAGGAGATGTTATCATTCTCTTTTAATTTTCCTCTCACTAAACTAGAAACAAAATTTTCTGTCATTTATTAGGAACTGAAACTACATTTCCCTGGGAATATTTCCCATTTTGCTCCAGGTTCCAGCTCAAGCATCACATTTCTCTGAAGCCTTGCTTATATTCCTCTAGGCAGTTAGGGGCAATCATAATACTTTGCTTATACCTATATTATATGAAATTGCATGGCACTGTACTTATTTGACTATTTCTCCTACTGTTCTGTGAGCTTGATGTGTGGGAATCATGTTTTACTCATCTTGATGTCTTCATTATTTTATACAGTGCCTCACACAGAGTAGATACTAAAGTATTGTTGGAAGGATGGATGATTGGATGGACTGGTGGATGGAGACAGCTGGCTTAAGTAGATCTTATTTACAGATTGCTTAGCCTTTGGCTCCAAGGGGGACTGGATATGGCTAACAGTCAAAATGATGCAAATTCTCATCTGCCCTTTGAAGAGTCAATAAGGGCATCTTTGTATTTAAATACAAGAAATGTTATTCAGAGTTTTATATTTAACTGTTTACCTTGGTGTAGATGGTATAAGGATGACGTGTAACAATATGTAAAATGTATGTTTTTGAAAATAATTTTTATCTCCATGACTTTCGAAGGTTGTTTGTTGTTATTAATACTAACTGGATCCCAGACGCTTACCCTTTTCTCATCAGAGAGCTAAAGGCCACACTTGTCTCAAGAAAAGAGAATGATTTGGTTTATTTGAATGAAGTGGGATACTTAGATAATACTAGTAATACTTTGGCGAGTATCAGCTGTGTGATGTTATCAATGTCCCACCTTACTCTACTGTGTTAGGTCAGGTTCTCCTAGTTACTGAGAACAAACTGCCTCTTGCTAGATTAAGCAAAAGAACTTATTAGGGCATATAAAAGCATCTCAAAGAATCTGAACAAGTAGCAGTTGGAAGGGTAGAGAGCAGAACAACGCCAGGAACCTCAACGAGAGTTTTGGACTGTCTCTGGAGTGCTGCTTTCGCAGTTCCAGAGACGGCCAGACTCTGTCTCTCAGCCATATGTTCCCAAGAGAAAAAATTTAAGTATCTCCATTGGGTCAGTACTGAAGATGCTAGTTCCCTACCCTTCACCCCTACATTGACTAGAAACAAGAGCACATACGGATAAATGAAAACCCATCTTTCCATGCATCTAAAGATGGCTTCATTTAAGATAAGCCTATTGCATCCACAGGTAAGGTGTGAGTAAGGCAAAGAGGTACAATCACAATTACGCGTTTAATATAAAATGCTTTTTGAGCATTTGCTGTGCACAAACAGTGGGAGATAAAATATTTCAACAGGCTCCCTAGCGTGAAGAAGCTCTGTAGGTAAAATGATAACAATATGAGAGGCTTTATAGGTGGAAGGTGATTAAAATGACATGAGGCCAATTATTTATAAGGCCAGTTATTCATAAAAACAATGGATTTGTAGTTTAGAGGAAGAATTTCCACCTGGTGCAGTTGAGAAACTTCATGAAGGTAAAAAACAGTTATGCTTTGACGGATGGGTAAATGAAGTGGTACTTGGGAGTTCTTAAAATTCATTCTCTATCTGTGGTAACACATGCAATAAACTGAAATATATGTGCCCAGGGCAGTACCTGGTGAACATGGCAGGAAAAGGGAACCTTTTGACCCCAGGGAGAAAATTCATGAGGGGGGAAGATTCTACTGAGATCTATGAGTGGAATTCAGTAAAAAGGGCAGAGAGTAGGAGAATGGTGGTTTGAGGTACAGTGTGGTGACTACTGAAATCCTTCCATGATTCTATTATTCTGGTGGCAAATGCACATCCAGGGGAGGAGAGAGCTGTATGTGAAACATTGGTCCAAGTAAACCGCATAACATCTTTTGGCCTATCATTGCTCTGAGACCCTTCGGAAAGCAGACTAAAGAGGAGGGAGAGTATTTCCCTAGTGGTAAAAGAAGGTAAGACCCCTCAGCCCCACCAGGCTTAGAGAAATAGGAGTGTGAGAAGGTGACAGAGTCTGAGGAGCTGAGATGGAGTAGCAGCAACAGTGAGCATTGGCCAAGGGTCTGGGGACTTAAGGTACTAGATGGCAAAGGGAACCTTAGAAACGAAACTCCAGTTACCCAAAGGAGAAGGCAGCTATGGAGTTAGTATAATTTGTCTGTTGATATGACCTTTATATCTACAGGGTAGTGAGTCCTGGGGACATTTTGAGTTCTGTATGAATTACTTTATTATCTGCCCAACACCCTCCGACAAAAATGCCAAGTCCTCCCTCATCCCAGAATGATTCTGGGATCATCTTAAGCATTTAGCCTTTTCTACATGCAGACTAGACAGACTGCACAGCCATTTTCTTGCGCTTTCAGGCTTTGCGACTATCGTGGTCACCTGTGCCCATATGGGATAAGCAGCAACCTGGAGCCGGAGCCAAGATTCAGGGCATCCGAATTCTTCCACAACCTTCGTGCTAGACACTGTGTTAAGCGGTGGACATATGTGGTCTCTGACGTCAAAACTAGTCTACTGAGACACATCAGAAAAGAGGAAGTTGTGATGCAACGAAGTGCTATCATGGGAGCTGAATCTAATCCTCTATCCCAGACTCCAGAGAAATCTTCCTGGCACTGTCACTAATTCGGCTTGTTTAGTCAGTCACTTCTCTGGGCTTATCTATAAAATTCCAGCTATAAAATTTCAGAATTCTATTTATTGTAGTTTAGTGAAGAGTAAAAGTTTTGAATTACATCTAGAAAGGAATAAGAGGGGTAGAGGCTGGCAAATATGAGACTATGGTTGCTTGAAAAGATTTAATGAAATTACAAAAAGTTTGAAAATATTTTAAATGCGTGCGTTTTAATAAAAACTATACGTGGAAGCATATGTTAGCAGAGGCTGCACCGACGTGAAATTGCTGGATTACCAAGCATACGCCTGCTAGAAATTCCAGAAACTGTAGGTAAAATCTTGGGAAGACCTGGCCAAAGCTGATTCTTGAAAACAGTTTTCTGGAAATCTCAGCGCATCCGGCACCAAGACCTATCTCTAACGCCTCGGTTCTTTCCGGAAACCAGAACTAAACTACGAACGGACCCCGCCCAGCCCAGGAGGCTCCTCCTGCCGTCGTGCGGTGGGTTGGGCTTGTAGTTGCACAAATTGTCTTCCTGTCCGTACTCCATTTGTACTGCACTTTCTTATTCATTTATGTGAGGTTTCTGACGTTTTAAATACGCTCAACTACTTCAGTCTGTGACCGCATCTGGCCGCCTGGAACCAGCCCGAGACCCGATTCGTGTGGCCCAGGAGGCCCCGGGCTACAGCGCCAGAGATCGTACCAGACAGCGCGGAACAAAACCACTCGCTCCTTACTCAGTTCGCACCGCTGTGGTCCGTCGGTCCTCAAACCGGAAGGGCTTTGGGGTCAGGCTCCGCCGTTATCCCTCCCCTTTGTCTTTGCCTTAGCGGGGGCGGGACTTCCTGTCTCGTGTGTCCAAGGTCCTCTCCAAAGTGAGGACAGGAGTGTCAAGACCTGTGGCCACGGGGTAGTTAGGACCTGGTGCACAGGTATTCATTCATCCATACTTGCATTTATCCTTACTGTCCTCCCACGGCGTCTCCCGGAGGCCCCGAGAACTCAAACGTGTGTCTGTCCGCAGGTTCGGAGAAGGCCATGGAGGTGCGGCCTCCGGCGCCACGAAGCATCTTCTGCAGGGCGCTGGGTCCTTTCCCTCGGGTCTTTGCTGCCGAAGTTGTGGCCGCCGATTCTGTGGCCGCCGATCCGGAGGTCCTTGAGGACCAGAAGCTGCCTTCCTACGTCCCAGAATCTCGTTACCTGGAATCCGGATGGGACCGCCTCCGGGAGCTGTTTGTCAAAGAGTAAAAAAAAAAAAAAAAAAATGGCTAGGGTCTGTGCGGAGGAACTGCGAAGGTGTCCTGTAACCTGGGTCTTTTGGGCGAAGGACCTCAGGGTGGTGTGGTTTACTTTTAAATGGGTTTGGGATTCTCATATTTGTATCCCAAGCCTGCCTCCTCACTTAGCCTTTTGGTACCTCTGTTGATAACAGGACAGCTTTCAAATGGAAAGGGTGAGATTCATAAGTCGGAGCTTTTAGGGATATTTAGGGAATATAGTCTTAGTGTAATATCCCGATTTTACAGATAGAAGAATTGGACCGAGCTGATTAGTGTCAGATTTGACCCTGAAACCCACAATCTGCAGGATCCCATTGCAAGTATTTTTTTTTCGTGTTCCGCTTGGTCCTGAACTTTGATAATTCATGACCAGTACCCTTCTCCCGTCCAAAAAATGAAGGTTAGAGAGATGACAGAGAGAGTTGTAAAATTTTTATTCTGCCAAATAAGAAATATATCTATATATCTATATCTATATCTATATCTATATATATATATATGTATAGTAGGTGATATGTATATCGCCTATTGTCTCACCATTTTATGAAAGATATTAGCTAGATTAACAAATAAGATATTTCAGAATAAAGATTAATCCTTCAAACTGAGTTAACTTTAATGAAAAACTAAGGATTTTTAATTCATTCAGTGATTCGTTTCATCTTTTCAATTATTGGTGAAAAGTTTGCCCTTTGGTGAAGTACTTTACCATACTACATTGTGTTATTAAATGGTTAAATTAACTTTAAAGCTTTATTATGTTGTTGAGGTAGTTGGGGCAAGGGAGTTGGCAGAATTGGATTTAATTTATTTAGATTTCATCATCTTTATTTTAAAGTTAATGAGTTAGCCTTCTCATTGGTCATTCCAATATTTATTTGAGATACTTGTGAAAGATCCTGTGTAGTATATAACAGGAGAGGGTTATTTTGATCAGTCTCATAAGGCACAAAATGTTGGAGCTGAAAGAAATTTGAAAGACAATCTAGTGTAACTTTCATGCTCTTGGGTCTCCATCATGGATGCGACTAAGATTCATGAGTTTGTGATCTGTCTGCAGTTCACTTAGCAGTGATGACAACCTGAATCACAACCCCATCTTGTTACTTAAGAGTCTAGGTCCTTTCCACCACTGTGCCTTGTTTCTTCTCTATTTGTTTGCTGTTTGAACCAACCAAATAATTTCTTACAGCCCCTGTTCCCATATTGTTAAAATGGAGATAAATATCACCTATGTCATAGAATTTTTCAGAAGATGGAAAGGAGACAAATCATTAGCATCTGCTTGTTAAATCTTAAGCAATTTTACATTTTTTCTTTTCTGAGTTCTACCATAGACTAGTTTTTATGTAAATATTGTTTTTAATCTTATTCACCATAAAAGATAAAATATAAAGTTCCAATTATAGTTTTTCCTATTGAAATAAGTATAAGAATTAAATTTTTCTAAGAGATTTTATTTAGATCTCTCGTATAGGTAGAAACTCTAAAGACACTATATTTTCAGAAATGTGGTTATTGGCAGGCAATTAGAATAGACACTTGTACAGTCTATGGAGATAGCAAGTTAGTAATGTAAATAATTAACATTTAATAGTTTACCTAGTAAAGTCATTTATTGTAACTTAATATTTACAAATGTAGCTATTTTTTAGAGCAATTTCTGGAGGGCATCTTGGAAGCTCCATTAGCCGTTCTAGTTTCTTAATGTTTTTGAGGGTGATAAATTAAATTAAACAGTAGTTTTTCCTTGTTACTTAGGTTGATCCATACTGCCTACTGCATCATAAGATTTCTCATTCAATGCTTTTTATAGTATAGGCCCATCTGAGTATGACATATAAAAGTAAAAGTATTCAGAAAGGTAGTGTTTGGTTTTCTTTTGTTTGCATCTAAGACTTCATTCTTGCATACATTGCCCTAAAATCCCATAAATGTGTATAATTTCCAAAAATTAGCTTAAAATTCAAAAAAGGAAATATTGATCTCTACATCTAACTCACAAATTCTTCCTGTTTCCAGGGATACAGTAGAGTCATAATGGTCATCAAATAAAAGCACCTTGGTAAAAAACCTTTTTATTGGAGTATAATATGCATCTAAAAGAATGTACATAAATATACTGATCAGTGAATTTTCATAAACTAAACATAGCTGTGTAACCAACACCAAGAGATAGTTACCAGCATCCCTGGACCTCCCCTTGTGCCCCTTCCAGTCACTGCCTTACTAAGAATAACCAAACACTAGATTAGTTTTGATTGAAATTTGAGTTACTGGTAAAATATAACTGCAGAGGATATCAGAGGATTTAACTGGTTTTGCCCATAATGAAAAATGTGGTCGTATTAGCATTTGGTATAATTCTGATCATACTGTCTTTTGGAGTATACATATACTAATCCCAAACAACATTGTCTTTTTGATGTTTTAGTGAACAGCAGAGAACTTCAAAGGAACTTGAGGATATTTATAGGGCGGCAATTTCAGCAGGCATCATTGGCTGGGCATATGGGGGAATACCAGCTTTTATTCATGCTAAACGGCGCTACATTGAGCAGAGCCAAGCAGAAATTTATCATAACCGGTTTGATGCTGTGGTATGTACTGGTGTTCCAAAAGTATTTCAGGGCACACCAATTTAGCATTTTACTTATACTTATTCAGTTAAGAGGTGGGTTGGGAGGGTTTGGGATGTCAGAGTAAAGACATAGTCATGCTTAGAAACAATGGAAGTGCTTATGCTAAGGTGTATATATATATATGGTTTGTCAGACCGCTTATCTTAAGGGATCACCACTATAGCTCTATTTTCTGAATAATATTTCTAATCTGCTAAATCATTAAGGTTCAGTGTGGCATATTTATGCCATTCACAAAGCCTCTGTGGAATATACTAGCTCATCACACTAAAACAGTAATTAACATTTATAACTTTACTGTTTATAGGGCGCTAATTTGTTAGATCTGTTCATCAGTTCTGTTGTACTAGTGAGGAAGTTACAGTTCAGAGAGTTTTTTTATTTTAAAATTATGTCAGACTTAAAGAAGTTGTAAAAGTAGTACAAATAATTTCTATATACCGTTTATCCAGATTCACCAAATGTTAACATTTTACCACATTTGTTTTATTTTTTTTCTGTATAGTGCATGCTATTAATTTTTTTTTTTAAATGCCTATAGCACCTGGTATTCCTAGGTGGTCTCCCATCCAAGTACTAACCAGGCCTGACGATGCTTAGCTTCTGAGATCAGACAAGATCGGAGTGTTCAGGGTGGCATGGCCATAGATACATGCTATTAATTTTTTGTGCACTGCTTGAGAGTAAATTATAGACATGATGAATATTTCAGTGTGTATTTTCTAAAAACAAGGACATTCTCTTACATAACCCAATATAATTATGTAGATCAGGAATTAACACAGAGTATTATTATCTTCAGACTTTGTGTAAATTTTACTAGTTGTCCCGCTAATATATTCTATTTTAAAAGTAAATAAATAACATTTTCTTTTCTGGTCCAGGATCTAACTCTGGATCAGATATCAGATTTCCCTGTCATGCCTCTCCAGTCTCTTTTAATCTGGAACGGTCTCTGTCTTTCTTTGACTTTGTTGATCTTGACATTTTTAAAGACTATGGGCCAGTTATTTTGTAGATTGTCCCTCAATTTGGATTTGTTTGTTGTTTTTTTTATGATTAATTTCTGAGTTTGAGCAGGAATGCCCTAGAATTGATGTTGTATCCTCAGTACATTATATCAGAAGGCCATGATACCTGCTCATCCCTTTATTGGTGATGTTTACCTTAGCCATTTGGTTAAAATGGTTTCTGCAAAGTTTATTCACTGTAAAGTTACTATTTTTTTGCCCTATGTTATCCTAGGGATGCTTATTATATACTTTGAAACTATGCAAATATCTTATTTTTCATCAAATTTCTACCCTCCAGTTTTAGCATTCAGTGACAATTTTGAAACTGTTATTACTGTGGTGGTTGCCAAACAGCCATTTTATAATTCTATCATTCCATCTACATTTATTGGTTAGTACTCTGCTATAAGGAAGAGCTTTTTCTTCTCTTCTATTTATTTGTCTATTTATAATTAATTTATTCAGTGTGGACTTACGGATTCTTATTTTATTCTATAGGTTTATAGAGTGTCATTAATTTTGATACTCAACTTGGCCTACATATGGACAGTTGTAGCCCCTTCAAGATCTGTGTCCTTTTGATATGCCTCCATCATTCTTTGAGCATGCCTCACTTTTTAGTACAGCAAGATGTTCCTGGGTCATCTTTTACTTTTCAGGTTGGAATGAGCCATTTCACCAAGGAGCTCTAATTTCTTTTTGTGGAAAATGGTATTTAAAAACCAAGATCTCAAATTAAAATTTTTTAAAAGAAAGAAAGAAAGAAAGAAAGAAAGAAAGAAAGAAAGAAAGAAAGAAAGAAAGAAAGAATAATCAATCAAGATCTAGTGCTAGGTATGCTCATTGCTACTGTGGTATCATGGCTTCTAGGTCCTAGGCAGACAGAGTTAGGAAAGTATGTGTGTGTGTGTGACATATTCATATATACCTTCCTACACACATCAGTATCTATTTCTGTAATTATCTACCTATTTATTAAAAGCCATGAGTTCATACTGATAACCTTTCAGAGTGGTTTTTTGTCTTGCCCAATATCATATAATAGTTAAGGATCTAGTTAGGGATTCTTTCAGATTCTTTAAAAATCCAGACTTTACCCTCACAATATTATACCTGACCTGCTTTCACAGTGGTCTAGTGAAAATAGGCTGTGGAGACATACAACCTACCTTTCAATTCTGACTTTATTCCTTGTTGGTTGAGTGATCTTGGTTAGAAGCGTCTTCTCTATGCTTTAGTTAAAACTAAATCACTTGCCTGAAAAAAATACTATAAAGATTAAATGAGGTAATATGTTAACACAGCTTTTACATAGAAGGTGGTCAATAAAGATTAGTTTTTTTTCTTTCCTCTGCTGCCTTCCTACACATCTGTATTATATTCATCCTTATCCTTAATTTACCATTTACTTGGTTCTTTATTTTATGTTTCTCTTTTCTTCAAGATTTCTTGAAAAAAAAAATACAATGTCTGATCCTGATTTTATATCTGTCATTGTGTTTGCCATATAGATTCTCAGTTGACACTTAATTGATGGATTACTTGGTTGACATTAGCAATTTTTATTTCCTTTTTCATCTCTGGTAGAATAGGATGTGCCTGGGACTTTTGCTTAAGCTTCAATACTTAAGGAATGATATTTCTAGAGATTTTCTGTTGTTTCTGTTTAGGTATCCCTGCCTAATTCATAGCTGACATCCCTCTATCACAGTTTTAGAATAAGGAAAGTATCAAGGTGTTTTGGAACCTCACAGCCTTTTTGTTAACTTTAGCAATCTGCTCATCGTGCTGCCACACGAGGCTTTATCCGGTATGGATGGCGCTGGAGTTGGAGAACTGCAATGTTTGTGACTGTATTCAAGTAAGTTCTCTCTGAATTGTGACAGAGCGTCTTGGTATTCTTTTTTTTTTTTTTTTTTTTTTTTAATTTTTTTATGGTGATATTGGTTAACGAAGTCCAGTAAGTTTCAGCTGTATATTTTAACAGTAAGGTATATCTATATTTACACTGTGTTCACCTCCCATAGATTTCTTTCTGTCACCACATATTTGACCCCCTTTATCCTGTGTACCTCCCCGCCTCTCCTCTCTGATAACCACTAGTCTGTTGTCCATGTCATGAGTCTCTGTTTGTCCTGTTCATTTGTTGCTTTTAGGTTTATATCCCACATTGGTATTCTTTTATCAGCACATCTTTTGAGCCAGTGGGATTATAAAAACTGAACACCCACATGAAAGTGATTCATGATACCTTTTTCTCAAGAACTATTATCTATGTAAAAGGTTGGTCCAGTTGTAGTTTTGCATTCATGAATGGAAATCTACCAACTAGTATCAAAATAGATACAAGACTAAGTAAGAGATATTCTTTAAAACTCTTCTTTATGTTTCTTTTTTTAAGTGAATATTTATTCCAGAAATGTGATTATTCTTCGGTTCATTTTTCAGTAGGAAAAAGTCCACCTAGAAACCCATAGGCATATTAGCAATCTGAAACATTGAAGGAGCCTACACTAGGACCAGGGATTGACATAATAGAGTTTTCTAAGCCAATACATATTTCTTTAATGAAAGTTGCAGTTAAGAAGGTAAATGGTATATGCTTTAAATTTTATTTTTTCCTCTTCCTCCCTTCTTCCTAGCACAGTGAACACTGGTCTAAATGTCTACCGAAATAAAAATGCCCTGAGCCATTTTGTCATTGCAGGAGGTAAGACATTTTTGTTCTTGTTTATGTTTTTCAATCTCAGATATGTATTAGGAAATATATAAGAACATAAATCACAGTTACTGAATTCATTGGTTGACTTTTCATCACATCTTATTCAACATTCATGCAAAATGTATAGAGAGCATTGTACTTGATCCTTGGTATACTTGGTTAATGAAACAGAAAAGATCTTTGAATTTATGGAGTTGTACAACATAATGTGGATGGGAAATCCACAGGTTGCTATGATCAAAAGTACTAGGCAGTGAGATCTAATGTAGACAAGGTGATCAGAGAAGGCCTTTCTAACCAAATGACATTTAAACTTATACTTGAAGGATGCAAAAGAGCAAGGCTTGGGAAGAAGAGTAGCCTAGACAGAAGAAACTTCAAGGGTGAAAGCTCTTAGGCAAGAAGGTTTCTTAAAAGCAGGATTATATGGTTAGAGCATAGTGAACGAAGGTGAGTAGCTTGAGATGAGATTGTTGAGGTGAAGCAGAAAGGGGCCAGATTTTTCATGGTAAGAGTTTGGATTTTATTTTAAAGCCTGCTGCCTCTGGTAGATATTTAAACAAACATTAAAAAAAAGTGTAGCTGTTCCTCAGTATCCATGGGGGAATGGTTCCAAGACATTGCCTTCCCTTATGCTCCTCCATCCCTTTCAGATACCAAAATCCACAAATGCTCAAGTCCCTTATATGAAATGGCATAGTGTTTACATTTAGGCTACAGCAGGGTATGCCTACATATCACTTCATTTGTGTGGATTCAGCGCATGGTAAATTCACGTTTTGGGGAACTTTCTGGTTTTGTTTTGTTTTGTTTTTTTTCAAATATTTTCGATCCACAGTTGGTTGAATCCACAGATGTGGAACCCATGGATATGGAGGGCTTATTGTATTAAAGTATTTTCAGAAATGTAATTGAAGTTAACTGCCATATACACTCACTAACTCATGTACATTATCTCACATGTAAAAACACATATACTTCATATAACTTTTTAACTTTTTATTTGGAAGTAATTTCAAGGTTAAGAAAGTTGCAAAAATAAAACTACAAGGAACACCATTTAATACAAAGATTCAGCTCTTAATATTTTAGCCCATTTGCTCTATCACTTGCGCTCTCTTTATTTTGGGTGCACTCTCTCTTTATGTATGTGTACACATGCACAGTCAAACATATACAGAATTTGAACTTGACATTTTAATAAAAAAAATTTTAATATAAAGCTAGAAATAGACAGACATTAATAGCATTGGAGCAACTAGAATTTGCCCTTTTTAAACTTGCAAACATTTTTACGCGGGTATTCTTTAGGCTCAAATGCCTATATCCAAACCAAATTCTTATCTCCCTCCTCCTACTTTCATACTTGGTTTTGCTGTTATGTTCTCTGTCATCTACCCTGTTAAATTCCAAAACTGTAAACCATGTAATGATGTGGTTCTCCCCTTCGTTTCCATGTTTCCAGACTTCTAATCCTATCAATTATATTCCTTAAATATATATGGACTCTCTCACCTCCTCTTTGTTCTCACTGCTACTATCAGGTCTTCCCTGTTTCTAATCTTGGTACTTTCCACATCTACTGTTGTCTTAGTTACTTTTGTGAAATACGAATATGATTAAAATACTTTTCTGCTTGAGGTTCTTCCATAGTTTCCTATCACTCTAATGTCTTTTCTTGATCTGGCCCCATGTACCACTCTTGCTTCTGCCTTATGAATCTACTTGGATTTCCCAAACCCAGCATATTCTTACTTTACCTATATTGTTCTCTCTTCTTGAACCCACCACCTTCCCTCTCCCTCAACTAATTTTGTTCAGCTCCTACTTAACCTATCTTTCAAGGTTTACCTCATCAGTTTTAGCTTCCCTAGAGAGTCCTTCCTTGCTCCGATTTTCTTATATTTAGGCCTGTTTAGGTGTCTTTTTCCCGCGTTCCTATAATTCACTATAAATAGTTATATCTAAGCACTATATTCTAGCCGTTTACTTGTTTTGCTTCCCTCCTAGGTGACTTACTTGAATTTAGAGGAAGTGTTTGCCTTTTATATCACAACCATTTGATAGAGTAGAGTAGAATAAGTGTCTTTGGATTGAATGTAAATTTTAGTAAAATAAGTAAAGAAAAATATACCTGATATAATATATATTTTTATTTCAAACCAGCAACTAATATTGAATGGTATAATCAGAATCATGTCAAGGATGTCTTCCCTCACCATTATTATTTAGCGTGGGTCTGGACATTGAGAAAAGTCTATTTGACATTTAGAATGTTTGAGTGAGGAGCTTGGCAAATCCTCTCCCCAAAAAGCAACAATAAAACTGGACAAAATTATCAAAAACAATCGTTTAAAGATGTTAGAAATTGACCAAGACCACACAAGTTGAGAAGCATTTATTCATTATTTCTGTTGAATCTCAGTAAGAACATGGGAGTAAATAGTGTTTCAGCCCGAGGCTGCTCTCACCACCTAACCCCCAGCTTATTGATGTAGAAGTTCCACAAGGGCAGGGCAGGCTGGGAGGACCAGCAGTGCTTCTGCTTGAGGTAGCTGACCTTATTTAGAACAAAGTGCAGAAAATTCCATGCCTAAGGGTGTTGCTGAAAACAATTGCAAACAATAAAGGACAGTATCACACAGCTCACCTGAGGTTTTGATACTGTTTGGGGCAAGCAGTAAACTGGTAGATGAGTCAGAATTTTAACAAGGATATCAGGGAATAAGACAGCCAAAGAGGACTTTAGTAAGATTCTACTAATCCCTAGAACTCTGGAAAGTTGTGCACACAAATTAACTCATGTGTAGATATACACACACACTCAGGAGACACTGGTGAGAGCCCTTGCAACCTACTTACCTTTGGTTGTGAGGCTTTGTGAACACAGAAAGAAAAAGCCAGAGAAGATTTATAAATTGCCTAAACTTTGAATGCATTCTTCAAGATACATTGACAAAAGGTGGAAGCTTACTGGCTTAAGATGTTTAAGCATAACCTCTGACAAATCATTGGCTGACTGCTAAGGTAGTATGGCTCCTGGAAAGCCAGCCATAAAAAGAAAAACTAAGCAGAGACATCAATGGGCTGCACTCTGCAGAAAAGACTCCATAGAATTGGTCCAGGCAAGTCATTCCATGAACAAAGAACCACTACCATACCTCTGGGTGGGAGGATATTCCAAATCCAGAGTTGCTATAATTTATTACCTAAAATGTCCAGTTTTCAATCACAACAACAAAATCATAAGACCTGCAAAAATTGGATTAAAAAAAATTGGAAATGTTTCTGACATCTGTTGGACGTAGCAGGCAAAATATTTCAAGTCATTTTTAAAGAATTAAAGTATAATGACAATAACTCATCAAAAAGAGAATATCAATAAAAATAGAAGTTATTAAAAAAGAATAAAATTAAAATTCTGAAGTTTGTAAATACAACAATGGCAATTAAGAATTCACTGGAGAGGAGGAGCTCAACTGCAGATTTGAGATAGCATAGGAGATTCAGTGAACTTGAAGATGAAACTGTACAGATTGTCTCCTGTGAAGGGCAGCATTTAAAAAATGAAGAGAAATGAACAGAGCCCAAGAGATCTATGGAATATCATCAAGAATACTTAGAATATGTGTGATGTGAATACTAGATGGAGATGAAAGAGAGAAAGGATCAGAAAAAGTATTTTAAGAAATTATGGCTATAAACTTTCCAAAATTGATGAAAAAGATTAATCCACACATGTAGAAGCTCAATAAACTCCAAGAAGAATAAACATGAAGAGTCACACCTAGACATATAATAGTTACACTGTTGAAAGACAAAGAGAAAATTTTGGAAGCAGCAAGAAAATAAATGCATACAAGGAACGCCCAATAACAGCTGACTTCTCATGAGAGTAGTGGAAGCCAGAGGCAATGGAATGACAAAATCCTGATCCTTTTTTACTGCCTCAATAGTTATGCCTTTCAGAATATTATATGGTTAGAATTATACAGTATGTAGCTTTTTCACATTGGCTTCTTTCACTTAATACTCATTTAAGGTTCCTCCATGTCTTTTCATGAGTTAATAGCTCATTTCTTTTTCATGCTGAATAATATTCCTTTGTCTGGATGTACCACCATTTATCCATTCACCTGCTGAAGGGCATCTTGGTTGATTCCAAGTTGTGAGGACTATGAACAAAGCTATAAACATCTTTGTGCAGGTTTTGGTGTGGACATGGGTTTTTAACTCCTTTGGGTAATTACTAAGGAGTGCGATTGCTGGATCTTATGGTAAGAGTATATTTAGTTTTATAAGAAACCACTAAGCTGTCTTCCAGTGTGGCCATGCTATTTTTCATTTCATCAGAAATGAATGAATTTCTTTTGTTCCACTTTCTCACCAGCATTTGATGTCAGTGTTACTGATTTTGGATATTCTAATCAGTTTTTTAAAAATATTGTGTTTGGAAAAGAAGACTAGAAAAAAAAACAAATTTATTACTCTCTGCATAATGGAGTTAAAGGCGATTTTTGTTCTTGTTAATTAAAAATTTAGAAAATGTAAAAAAATGAATATATAGTACTTAAATAAGAAACATAAACCTCAGATTTTTAAAAAATGTTACCACCTCCGATGGTAGTAGTCGTGTTGTGCATATTAAAAAGAGGAAAACGAATGACCATTGTGGATGTACAATTCCAGTAGGAAGGGTAGAGGACCCATGCACCTGCCACCAGGTGGCACTGTAAAGCAAATACTGCCTGCTTTCAGCCCTGCCTAAGAGGTGCCTTGTAGCAGTACAGACAGTACAGAAAGGGTGAGGCTGGTGGGAAGCATAAGCTGCAGGGTTTTTATTGTTTATTTGGGAAAAGATTTCCCTGAAGAAGGAAGAAATGAAAGAGGTGGAAATGAAGAAATTACAGATTTTTAAGGGAAGGTGTGCAAAAATGAAGCAGAATGAGAAGAGGTTAGATCCATAGAATAGATTGATGAATTAGGTTTGTAAAAGGAACATTTCTTCCTTTGTACCTTCAGAATGGAAAAGAAGCTAGCTGTATTGACATTTTAGATTCAGGAAATCTAGGTTGTGGTGGTATATTAATGTTGGAGTCAGAAAGCTTACTTAAGTATTTATGTCCTTTTTATAGAAAGAAAATTTTAAATTGGAATTCTAGTGCTTAAAAATGATTTAACATTGCCTTTTTTAAATAGCTGTCACAGGAAGTCTTTTTAGAATAAACTTAGGCCTGCATGGCCTGGTGGCTGGTGGCATAATTGGAGCCTTGCTGGGGTAAGTGTTAACATGGTTTGATTCTAAATTAACTCAACTTTCATTAATGCCTTGCCTTTTAAGTATCTCATCGATTTCTAAAGAACAGATTTAATACTTAGAGCCTATAAAAGGTTTCTAGTCTCATGTTGGTAGTAGCTTTGACTGTCCAATTCTAATTCCACCCCAATTGTTGATTTACTTCCAGTTTTCTCTGGGTAAAAAACTGTAAAATCAATAATACCTGAAACTATTTGTATTTTGTACAAAGGTAGTTATAAGGAGCAGGAAAAAGGAACAAGAAGCAGTTAAGAAGAACATTCTATAAAATATTGTTTTGGTTTTGTTCGTTTAGTTTAATAAAAGTTTTTTCTACTCTAATTTTTCTCTTTGAAAAATTCTGAACCTACAGAAAAGTTGAATGAATTAACATATTGAATACCCATGCCTTTCACTTAGATTTACCAATTGTTAACATTTTGCCATATTTGTTTTCTATCTCTGTGTATATGTGGGAGATACGTGTGTATTTCTTTTTCTTTTTTCTTTTTGGTTAAACCATTAGAGACTTCATAATTCTGCACCCCAAATTACATGAGTGTGTGTATCACCCAGAATAAAGAACATTGTCCAATAATATCATAATGCAGTTATCACAACAGATAATTTAGCTTTAATTCAATACAGTTATCTAAGATAGGGTCTATATTAAAAATTCCTCTATTATTACAATAATGTATGAGTATAATTTTTTTTAAACTCAGGTATTAGTTTTATTTCTGAGAAACCTTCAGTATAAAACTATTGGCTAGAACTTGTCATAAATATATATTTTCCTGGTTAATTTTTGATTAATTTATAGATCTATTGTTTTTATGTCAGTTGATTTAAGGAAGTTGTAATGATTGTTTTTCTCTATTGTTCAGACCAGGAAGAAAATTGCCTAATTTTTTTTTTCTTTATTCAATAAGTATACCTTAATTGTCAAATGTTCCTGATCCTGTCAGTGAACAAGTAGTTCATTTGGCGTTGTTCATGCCCTAGCAGAGTCGCTCACATGTTGTATGGTCTCATGGCTCTTTTTCCTAAGCTTTTCCTCTGCTTTCCCCTCAGCACTCCTGTAGGAAGCCTGTTGATGGCACTTCAGAAGTACTATGGTGAGACCATTCAAGAGAGAAAACAGAAAGATCAAAAAGCACTCCGTGAGCTGAAACTGGAAGAGTGGTAAGGAACATATTAAGACTAGGGTATACAACTGTCCTAGCAGCTGGCCTTAGATGGTAGTGTTCTCTTAACCCAAATACTTGAGTTAAACTGCCACTCAATTCAAAGAAGAATTTATTTTTACTGAGTCCTTCAATTTGTACCCTACCTGGTCTTCTCATCTTTTTAATTAAGGAGAATGGAAGAATTAAAAACACTAATTTTATTATTACTATGATGAGGATTTTTTTCTTAAGATATGTCTTTTTTTCAAAAGTTAAAATGTAAATTTCATTTGGTTGCATATTTTTTCTTTTTCTATGATTTCGACTACATAAGGAAATTACCTAAAGAAAATACATGGCAATGAGTGAGCTTATTTGGCTTAATTTAAAAGGTGATATCCCAGTTTACACACACATCTATAATTAATACAGAACATGTTCTTTTCCCACATTCAAAGATTCTACTTCTTGCTGTGGATGCAGAGGAATTAGATATAGTGGCTGTACATAAAGTGGGTGCCATTGAGGATGATGAAATCTTTCACCTGTTCTATCTAGTCATTCCCTGGGGTACAGTAATCAGACTGATAGCAGACTTCATACTGATTCTTTTTTATCCCCCCCAATATAATTGACATACAATATTATATTAGTTTCAGGTGTACACCATGGTGATTAGACATTTTTATAACTTATAAAGTGATAACCCCAATAAATCCAGTACCCATCTGACACCATACATAGTTATTACAATACTACTGACTATATTCCCCATGCTATACTCTCCTTCCCTGTGACTATTTGGTAACTACCAGTTTGTACCTCTTAATCTCCTCCCTGCTTCACCCATCCTCCCATCCCCCATCCTTTGCTTGTCAAAATGCTCTCTGTACCTATGAGCTTGTTTCTGTTGTTTGTTTGTTTATCCTGTTCTCTGGATTCCACATGTAAGTGAAATCATATGATATTTGTTCCTCTATCTGACTTATTCCACTCTGCACAATACCTTTTACGTACATCCATGCTGTTGCAGATGGCAAGATTTCATTTTTTTGTATGACTGAGTAATATTTTGTTGTATAATGTACCACCTCTTCTTTATCTATTCATCCATTGATAGATACCCAGGATGCCTCCATATCTTGACTATTGTAAATAATGCTGCAATGAATATATGGATAAACATGTCCTTTCGAAGTCATGTCTTGGGTTTCTTGGAATAAATACCCAGAAGTGGAATTACTGAATCTTTTTTTGTCTTTTGTTGTAGCCTTTGTTTTAAAACCTATTTTGTCTTGTATGAGTATTGCTACCCCAGCTTTTTTTCCCCTACTTTCATGAAATATCTTTTTCTATCCCTTTATTTTCAGTCTGTGTGTCTTTCAATCTGAAGTGAGTTTCTTGTAGGCAGCATGTGTAAGGGTTTTATTTTTTTATTCACTCAGCCTTCCTATATCTTTTGATTGGAGCATTTAATCCATTTACATTTAAAGTAATTGTTGATAAATATGTAGTTGTTGACCCTACAAAGCAGGATTCACTTAAGGGGCCCTGGTGCATGCCAAGTCTGCCCTTTGGGTATGTCATTTGTGGAGGCAGTTGGGTGGTACTCTAGCTCAGTCGAAGTGGCTACTGGGTGTGCTTGCTGGTCCAGGCCCTCCTGGGAGGGACCCCGCCACAAGTCAAGTTTAGCTGCTGCTTGAACTTGGGCCTGCCTAGCATGAGCCACAAAGTGATTCGCACATGGCCGCCAACTGAGGCTACCTGACACTAGTGCCAGGCTTGCTGCTGCTCAGCAAGAGGTATGAGGCATGCTGAAGCCAGATGCTACTTGTTGGGGGTTTGTGAACCTTTGAAAGATTTTGGGAGTCTACAGCATGAGCCAACACAGGCTGTTTATATGGATGAGCCACTGGAAGTGGCTTGGGTGGGCCAGTAAGTTGGGGGGGTGGGGTCTCAGAATCACCAGAGCAGGGCAAATGGTGTCATCCTCCAGGTTGGAGAGTCAGATATGGTACAGGGGAGGGCTCCACAAAGGAATAATGCCCTCTGCCAGCACTTCTGTCTGCGAGAAAGCCACCCTTCCAGCCCTCGCCCTAAAGCCAGATAGTTTAGTTCCTCTCCATATGTCCCTGACACTTTTCGAACTCTTGCCCCAGCACTGGAGCTAAGAGCGAGTGAGTCTGTCAGTGAGTAAATACATGTGCTAGCTCTTTAAGAGGAGTGCCTGGGACTCCAGTAGCCCTCCATCTCACCTATGAACTCCACTGGTTTTTATATACATAAGTTGTGGGGACTTCTTTACTCCACACTAGCACTTTGGGCTGGGGAGCTCAGTATGGGACTGGAACCCTTTGCTCCTCAAAGGGGAGCTGTGCAGCTGAGAGATCCTTCCTAATTCTCCACTGCCATATGTGGGTGTAAGACCAGTCCGTTCTGCATCTCCACCCCTCCTACCAGTCTGCAGGTGGCTTCTTTTGTATAGCCTTACTTATAGGACTTCTGTTCAGATAGACTTAAGGTGATTTTCATTGATGGTTGGTTGTTCTATAGGTTAGTTGTAATTTTGATGTGACTATGAGAGGAGACAAGCACAGCATTTACCTATTTTGCCATCTTGACTGGAACACCATGTGGATTCTTTGTAAGATAACATAACAGGCTGCCATCTAGCACTCCTGATACAAATGATTCCCACAGTTCAGCTTCCTGGTTACCTAAGACATCATCTGCTGCTGCAGCTGCTGCATTAGTAGTTGAATAGATAAGCAGTCATTTTCCCCAGAGTTTTACTCGAAATGTCATTTGTGCTAAACACACACACACACACACACACACACACACACACACACACACTGACATGGAAATTCTTAGTATCTGTAGATCCAAGGATTTGGGTGCTATAGGAGAAAAAGCATTACTTTTGGAGCTGATGAAACCTAAAAACAAGGCTTAAATCCTAGCTAGACTGTTAATTAATTCTGTGACCTTAGATATTTTTCTTCAAGCCCTCAGTTTTTTCAGCCACTCTAAGGGCAGAATTACACCACAATGCTCAATATATGTTTGATTCCTTTCTCTTCTCCATATTAAGAGAATGGCTGGGATATGAAGTTATGTAGTTAAAATTCTGAATGCCAGCATGAAATTTGATATTATGTAGAATTAAAAGCATGAAATTATTAGCTTATTTCTAGTTTTTAGATGTTGTAAGACACTTCTTCTTTTTTTTTTTTTTTTTTAAAGGAAGCTTTGAGAAAGTAGTTGGAAAGGTAAGGAAAATATATTGGCTATTTGAAACTGATGTAGGAATTTATGAAAGAATTAGCATTTGGAAAAAATGTGAACCAATAATTTTATCCAAATAAAAAAGGAAGCCAGAAAAAGAAAAGAGAAGTTGATCAGTTATTTAGAGATGGAAAACCTCAAGAATGTATGAAAACACAATTTATTATAGCAATGAAAGAATACTTCGGCAGAATGGAAAGATACCAAAAATGTATAGGATATAAATATATATATGAGATATTTCTGAGGAGAGTTAGTATAATATTTAAGAACCTTTTATCTTTCTGCTTCTTTGCTTGAAAATAAATATAGGAAAGTCAAAATGAGAGTCTAAAAAATTGCCTTAAGCAGAAAATGTAGAATACTGACTATAGAGATATATAAGAAGAAACAGTGAAATTATGGTTGTGAAGAGTCGGAAAGAAAGTCTTAGGTGACTCTGATAGTTACTTAAAGAAAGGAAGACAGTAATATTTGATTTAGAAGAAGAACTAATCTGTTATTTGGAAATTAGATTTTAAATCTTAGTAAATGTACATCTGTAGTGTCCCTTCTGATTTTTCTTTACTGAGATCACCACTGTTACAGCCTCTGTGTAATTCCTACAAGGTCTGACAACAGAGAGTTTAACAGAGTGGCAGGGGGCTCACATCCCCCAGATGCTGAAGGCAAGAGGACAGCCAGGTTACAAGGCTCTCACATTAGATCAGAGTGCTTTAGCTTTTGCACTTAATGCCTGCAAGAACTCTGGAATATGTTATGGATCAGAGCTGCTGCCACAGCAATGTCCATTTTGGTAATATGAGAATTCTAGTTGACTTGTGAGTGGAACAGGTTAGGAGGGAGAAGAAAGTCATTGTATTTGAAGTGCAAGGAGCAGTGTTTGCTCATAAGCTGCAGGGAGAGTAAGGCAAATGCAATTAAAAACAAACAAACAAACAAACAAATCTAAGAACTAAAGAAATGGAGCAGTACTTGATATCCTTTTCATTTTTTTGATTACAGGAAAGCCAGACTACAATTTACTGAGCTTCTCCCTGAAGAAATTGAAAGTAACCTACAGAAAAATACATCCAAGGATGATGCTAAGAAAATTGAAGCACTGTTAAATCTTCCTAGAAACCCCTCATCAACAGATAAACAAGACAAGAACTGAAAAATGTTCTGGACTTGAAACTCATTGGAGAATTGAAGGGAGTTATGTTGCCATGTCTATTGAAGCCAGTGGTCAGGCTACTCCTTGGTTAGTCTGCTGACAGATGTTAAACACAAGTACCTATAGTGGCAGTGGCTTGCTCTTATCTTTTTTTAAACCAAGAATTGGGCTATTGTACCATAACTTTACTTATCCTTAAAATTTAAATATATACTTTATATTTACCAATTTATGTATTTGACATTATATTGATCGATTAATATATTTTATCCTAGATTTTACAACAGTAAATTAAAAATTTCACAAAAGATTAAAGTCTAATCCTACACATTATATATATATTCTTGTAGCCCTTTAAACGAGTACTCCAGGAATCACTAGGAAGAGGAGATAAAAGAACCAGGTAAGGCAAATGATTGGTGAAACCATTGTGCCCTTGGGTCCTGGAAACAGTATGGATCTAAATGTGTAGTAATGTTTGGTGTTTTGTTTTAAGAGAAATCAAAGATAATCTCTATGCCATTTGAAATAAGATATAAATTTAACGAAAAGAAAGTAGATCATCATTATTAAAGAAACAACCCAACTTTGTCTCTCTCTCAGTATTGCTGAAAAAGTGTCTACATTGTATTATGAAGGAGTTACTTAGGATAGATACACACTCCAGGAGCTTGATGCCTAAGAAGGAAGTTGTCCTGAAACAGCAGATTGTAACTTTGCCTAAGAAGGAAGCTGTCCTGAAATAGCAGATTGTGGGGGGAATGAAGGGTAGGAAATGAGTGAATTAAGTGTATTGAAGGGGAAAAACTGCTAGTGTTTTGGTGTTAGAACTCTTAATTCCTACTTTGAAAACATCATTGTTCATAGGAGCGGGTTTATGGAGCAGCTAGTGTGGTGGCTAAAACCATTGGCTCTGTAGACTTGGAATCCTAGCCATGTGGCTTCATAGCCTTGTGATGTAGCAAAGCCATTTTACGTTAAGTCTCAGTGTTCTTATCTGTCCAATGAAATGATATTAAATGAAATGGGTAGTAAACGAATTGATCCGTGTAAAGCATATCACAGTGCCCTGTCATTAAAAGGATTATATAACAAGTATTAAGGTATGAAGATATGAGAATGTCTGCACCAGTATGTTATCACTATGATTTACATGTTATTACCACACTCCATAACGCATGTTTTTCTTAATTTTCCCATTTATAAATTGCTGACAAATTGACAATTAGTTTCTTCATAGTTTTATTCACACCCACACGTAGATTAAACTCATCTGGAAAAGACAAAACTAAATAGTTGGTTTTAAAAGTAATTTTATTCACATCACAAAAAAATGTTTATAAGAATAATAAAAGCAAAATACAATGGAAAAAACAATACTAACATTTATGAAATGTAATTAGCAATAATTTAATATAATTTATTTGAATATAAATAAGCTGCCTCTTAGGTTTTTCAGTTTTGTGGCTAATTCTTGAGGTCTCTTTTTGATCATGTCTAAGTATTGTGAATCTTAACTAAATGCAGCAATTCTTGTTTTTGTTTGTTTGTTTCTTTAACTTCTTGTCAGTCCACTACCTTTACTTTCTTCAGTGATTTTATTCTGAGAGCAACCATTTAAAAGTACTTCTGTTCCTTGGACTATCTAGAATAATCTAGTCCCTTTATAGCTATCAGAATTAAACATTTGGACCCCATCCACATTTGAGAAACTTGGTCAGCTTTTGCTGTCCAGGCCCAAAATTTCAGATAAGAATGTTGTCCGATTGCCCCAGCTTAAGTCAGGTTCACTCCTGGGCCATTGAGCTATGAAAGGCAATTTCAGAGAAAGTAGAGTCATGAGTAAATAACATTGGGACAGCAGTTAACCACTTTTTTCTTTTTAATTTTATGCTGATGTCAGAAGAATCCAGAAATACCAAGAAAAAGCCACTTTATGGATCTAAGATAGCCCTATGGAATGCTATTTTCCTTACTTCAATCAATTTCTTCTAAGGACAGCTTATTGTTTAGTATACAAGCATACCTTGGAGATATTGCAGGTTTGGTTCCAGCCAACGGTGATAAAGCGAGTATGGTAATAAAGCAAGTTGTAGTCTTTTTGCTGGTAGAGGGTCTTGCCTTCAATTTGTAAATTTGGGTTTTCCGGTCAAAATGGTGGAGTAGGTAAATTCTGTACTTGCCTCCTCCCATGACCACATTAAAATTACAACTATAGAACAATTGACCTGGAGAACCATCTAAAGACTACCTGATCAGAACTCCTGTAACTAAGGATATAAAGAAAAGGCCACTTCAAGACAGGAAGGAGAGGCAGAGACAAAAAATGTGCTATTACCTTACCTCACCTGTGTGTGGTGGTAGAGAATCGGGAGGGATAGCTCAGCTGTGGAGGTCCACCTGAAGGAGCAAGTGGCCCCAGCCAAGGGTTCTAATGGTGGAAAGAGGAATCACCACAAAATTTGGCTGTAAAATTCAGGGGGAATTCTGACCATCTGGGTGAGACAGAAAGCTGCTAGGAACCCAGATAACCTCTTAAAGGGCCTTCACACAGACTTGCTCACTTGCAGGCACTTACCCTAGCCTCTGGCAAAAGGACAGTGATTGGGAGGTGCCAGAGATAATACAAGGAAAGACTGAGTTTAATTGTATGACTTCAAGATGAGTGCTGAGGGACAGCTGCCATCCCTGTGTTGAGCTCCCCTTCCTCTACAACCTATAGGCAGGCACCATCTTTCCTGTGTTGAAGCTTCCACCAACACAGCCAAAGCTGAACCTGCATTGGCCTGGTGAACTCCACTTGCCCTACCCTGGTGACTCCCTGGGACCCTGCCTCACCCAACTCACATACTGCCCAATGCTCTTTCAGTGGCTGAACTTCAGGGCAGCTGGCAGGCAGCCTCAGGCCTTGGGGTGTCCTTTGCTGAGCTGCTCCAGAACTGGTACTGGTGGCAGCCAGCTTCAATTCATAGCATGGCCTCTCCCATGTGCCTTCAGGCAGTGACCAACCATGGATAGCTTTATAGGTCCTACCAAGTAGGCTCAGGCTGGTCACATGTAGTGGCTGACCTTGGCTGGCATGGGAGCCTCCCTCACTGGGCCCCAGAACCAATATACCCAGAAGCCAGCTTTGGACCACAACAGAGCACTACTTGATTAGCCCCACAAGCTGCACACCCAAAGGGTGATCTCAACAGGCACGTGAGCACATGGGGGTGAATCCTGCGCTGGGGTGAGCCCCCACACGGCAGCTCATATGCTGTAGGTTTGGCTAATCCTCACAGCCAGTCAGCCTGAGACTCAATCCAACCCACTGATGTGCCAACAGCAATCAAGGCTCAATTATAACAGGAGAGCACAAACGACCCACACAAAGGACACTTCTGGATTACCCAGCTCAGGCAATCAAGGAGACTGTGCCATTGGGCCACACAGGGCACCTACTACATAAGGCCACCTGGCCAAGACTGGGAGACATAGCAAATTTACCTAATACATAGAAACAAACAGAGAGGCAGCCAAAATGAGGGAATAAAGTAACGTCTCAAATGAAAGAGCTGGAGAAAACTTCAGAAATGGAGCTAAATGAAATAGAGGCAAGCAATCTACCAGATGCAGAGTTCAAAACACTGGTATAAAGATGCTCAATGAACTTAGGAGAACAGATGATCTCAGTGAGAACTTCAACAAGGAGATTGTAAGCATAAAAAAAGACATGGAAACCATGACAAAAAAAACATAAAAAACGAAGAATACAATAACTAGAAATGTTAGAAGGAATCAATAGATTAGAGCAGAGGATCAAATCAGTGATTTGGAAGACAGTGTAGCAGAAAACATCCAATTGGAACAGCAAATAGAAGAATCCAAAAATATGAGCATCGTTTAAGGGGCCTTTGGGGCAAAATCAAATGTAACAACATTCACAATATATGAAAATTAAAACCACAACGATATATCACTTCACTCCTGTCAGAATGGCTATCATCACTAAATCAAAAAATAAGTGTTGGCGAGGATGTAGAGATAATGGAATATTCATACTGTTGGTGGGATTAGAAATTGGTACAGCCGCTACGGAAAACAGTTTGGAGGTTCCTCGAAAAATTAAAAATAGAACTACATTTATTAGCAGTACCACATCTGGGTATTTATCCAGAGAAATCCAAAATACTATTTTGAAAAGATACATGCACCTCAATGTTCACTGAAGTGCTATTTATAATAGCAAAGATATGGAAGTAACCTAAGTGCCCATCAATAGATTGTTGGATAAAGAAGAAGTGGTACATGTATAACAATGAATGCAGTATTAGCCATAAAAATTAAAAACTTACCATTGCAACAATATGGATGGACCTAGAGGGTATTATGCCAAATAAGTCAGACAGTTAAAGATTAATACCATACGATTTCACATATATGTGGAATCTAAAGAACAAAATAAATGAACAAACAAAATGGAAACAGACTCATACAGAGAACAAACGTGATTGATGGATTGGGGTGGGGGGTTGGCAAGCTCGGTGAAAAAGGTGAAGAGATTAAGATACAGATTGGTAGTTACAAAATAGTCAAAGAGATGAGAAATACAGCATAGAGAATATATCCAATAATATTATAACTATATATAGTGCCAGGTGGGTACTAGACTAATCAGAAGGATCACTTCTTAAATTATATAAATGTCTAACCACTATGTTGTACACCTGAAACTAATATAAAATAATATTGAATATCAATATTATTTTTTAAAATATTTAATTGAAAAATTAAAAATTTTAAATTACATCTGTGAAACAATAAAGCAAAGCACAATAAAATAAGGTCTGTATATGCAATAAAAACATTATATTTTAAATAACTTTTTCACAAATATTTTATGAGGTTAAACTAGCATAAAGCTATTTAAAGAGATCAGTCCAATATGAACTATACGATGTGAATTTTTAAAATAAACTACCTCGTTGAGGATTTAAAGCAGTGATCAGGTTGGAGAGAAATGTTTTTTTTTTTTTTATAAAAGTCTAAGTTGTTCCTCTTACATGTCGGAGGAAATTAATTTTAGACATATCTACTTCTGAACATGATGGAGAAGTAGGGGCACAACAAAGGAGCACACAATGAAAAATAAAATACTGACTAAATACCAATATTTTCAGCATCCTCATATATGTGTATATACAGACATACTTCCCACACATTAACATTAGACTGCTTTTTACAACAAATCCATCGATGAAGTCTCTGAAATTGATCTCACGTCGGACAAATTCTGTTTCCAGAAGCACTTTTACTGACGTGTAGACAGCAGGTCCTTGATTACGCCGTTTCATTCAATGTCATTTTGTTTGATGTTGTTTCATTATAATGATGAGGTGCCATTAACTGTTTATGTCAATAAGCCTATGGTAAAATTGGTTTCATCATACATCACTTCGCTTAATGTCACAGAACCTATTGACAACATTAAATGAAGACTGTGTATGTGTGTTAATAACACAGAGCTGGATTGATGAAGGAAAAATCACCAGAGACAGGAAGAAATCTGAGCTCTGGTATTTATAATTCAGGTCACCTGCCTGGGCCTCGATGGCCTCGTCATTAATGGAAATAATATTCTCTAATGTCTCTTCTGGCCTAAAGAATTCTGTCTTTCTGAATTCCTTGATCAAGTTCCCCAGAGCTACTTCTGTCCCCATCACATTCCACTAGTCACTTTCTGAAATGAAGAGGCTCCTAGAGAACATAAAAGGGAAGATGAGATAATTCTGGCCATCTGAGGTAGTTCCAAAAAGAGGTAGGTGCATCTCAGATGGAGGTGAGGTGTTTTCTTATTTGATGAAACAAAAAAATAAATGAATACGTCAAACCCTAAATTCTCAGGAAAGTACTTTTAATTTTACGTATTTACTATTTTTTATCCCAACTTGAGATGACATTGTAGATATTAACCATGATGGCTAAAGAATATAAAAGGAATTCTAAATTAAGAAAATTGAGGGCAAGCCTGACAATTTTTAGTACGTGAAATCAGGCAAATATTAAGCACTAGCTATCGCCAAACAATCAAACATTAGCGATCAAGGTACTCTTCTATGTGTGGGGTAAACAAAGATGTACCAGGCATGATTGCTCTTCTCTTCAATAAGCTGACAAGTTGGTAAAGAATATAAAACATGGCCATGAGAATAAACCCAGGATGGAGATAGCATTGCTACAGCAGTGCAGAGACAGAATGGCTTGAACTAGACAAGATAGCCACAGAAGGCTTTGTGTAGAAGACTGGATTCATGATCCAATAATGATACTTTGTTATTTAGTATCAGCTGCCTGAGCAGAAGACTTTTAAGATAGAAGGAAAGTCAGTGAAATTCTAGGTTATCACAGAATTGGCAGTCAGTCAGGGGGCATCCCAGTAAGGGGTAAGGAGTAAGCAGGAATTTGAAGTGAAAAAAAAAAAAAAAAAAAAAAAAGGATAGGAAACTGAGAGACTGCTAGGGGAAAATACGTTAGGCTGCTATGGTGTCAAAGAACCCTGAGCTTGATGTCTAGTTTGAGTCCTAGTTTTGCTCCTCATCTGCCTGACCTTAGCAAATGATTTAACCTCTGGGAGCCTTGGGTTCCTCTTTTATAAAATAGAGATAAAAAGACCTTGCTCATAGAGATTTTTATAAGACTAAAATGGAATAAGGCTTTTGCAAAACATAACCTGTTATATTAATCTCAGGTATTATACTCATCTTTTATTTTGAAAGATAACTCAGAGACTCTCATTTCTTATGCTGGTGTCACTCTAACCTTTGCAAGTCAAAATTACATTGTTAAAATTAAACCACTCTGGACCTGATATCAGTCTCTTGAATTCCAATGTGTCAATGTTTTTCTTATATAAATATATCTAGGCATTTTAGGATAACACAAAATTGATGTTAACAGTTAACATGGTCCTATGTTAGGCTCCCTTAACAGAAAGAACATTCCAGATCCCAGATAGTAATTATCCTAACATATGATGTAGAATAAGTCAGACCAAGTCTCATTTGGATTTCATTTGCTGACTGACATCTAGTGTTTTCACCTTAAGCTTCTGTAAACTGCCATTTGAAGAACAATGGAAAGAACTAAGGATATTTAGACTGAAGGAAACCCTGTGCCTTCTGATGCACATGATATCCTATGTCCATCCACATTGGTAGAGAAGAGCTAAAGGAGTCTACCTCCAGATGTTGTATACAGCCCTGTGCTTTTGTGTATCCTGTGTAGATGGGGGAGATCTTTTCCCTTTCCATGCTCTCCCCATTCCTCATTCAGTCGTTCTGTCTTGCAGTACATCCTTGAAGACAAACACAAACAATGAAAATGTAGGTAGGTGAGTTTCCCTTAAGTTGTTTCTGTATATTTCAGCAAACCTTCAGATTGGCTTAGAATATCCTAGATGTCTTCTCTTTCCTCAACCATTCCCGATCATTTATCCAAATATTGTAGTCTGAAGGATCAAGAATTGGTAAGATCACTTATGGCCATGTAGTTTCCCAACTTTACTAGTGTATCTTACCCTCCTCTAAAAAAAAATTGTTGACCCCCAAATCTCATCATTTATGACTTTCTTCCAATTCCAAATGGAAGATTAGAATATCACTTTGCGATAATATCACTTAGTGATATTATCACTAATATCTTAATATTAGTTAGCAAGCCTCAGTGTCTCCAAGAAAATATTATAAAGTTAGGAGGAAAATAAAAGGACTAAATCAGAATATGTCTTAAGGGTAATGATTTCTTATTTTTGTAACTCAAGTGCCTACTAGAATGCTGGCACATAATACATGTCCAAGAAATGTCTGTCCAGTGAATGAACAGAACTTGCTGAGCCAAGTAAAAGAGACACTAAAGTTTCCATAGACTTCCAAAAATGAGAATAGCCTAAAATCTCAGAGAGATGCTAAGCCATACTAATAGAGTTTGGGCTTCCAGGATGGTAGTACGAGAACACTTACTGTTGCGTTGGCATATTAGGGTTATTACTCTGATGATCACACATATTAATACAAAGAAGAAAAAGGCCCAAAATAGCTTGATAAAATGAGAAAGTGGAGAGGGTGGCTCAGCTGTGGAGGGAAAAAAATAGTGTCAGCTCCAATGTGTTTCCAACTGCCTGATACCCATTGTATGCCTCTTATATTGACAGAACTGTAAAGAGTACTTTTCACTTCTTTGCCTGGTCAGGTCTCCAATATGCAGCTGATAGCATTTTCTTGCATAATTTCTCAGTCAGACCCATACTTGTGGGCAACTAATATCCAGATGTTAGATATTGAATGTAAAAAATAAATTTTGAACTTTTGCATTCACTGAATTAAGTTGACATAAAAAGGACTCTAAGGAGAGAACTTTAAAAGTCATCTTGTTTTTGTATCTCATTTTTATAGTTGATATTACTATGTATTACTATTAATTAGTTGATGTTGTGTTCTAGATATACCTTATTTTTCCTTATCCAGCTCTGTCATACCTTCTCCCTTTTCTTAACACGTTTTCTACACACACACACACGCCACACACACACACACACACACACACACACACACACACCACTCTCACAGTAGCTGCTTAAAGCGACAACAGGCATTTTGCACTCATTCTCAGATACACATTTTCAAACATTCAGCCAAGAGTTTCTGGAAGGGTAGAAAAGGCCCAGCAAAGAACCGAGAGTAGATATGGCTTGGTGTTCGATGAGATCATCCTGAAGGAAAGCTCTGCAAACTGGCTCTCAGCTATCAAACACAGGACCAGAGAGAACATGGGGACATGGGGAAGATTGTAGGTGGGAAGCAGAAAGGTATGTGTGGTACTGCTCTTAGTCTCTCCTGTTCAGGAGCAGCAGACATACTCCTTTGCGGAATGGTTAGAAATAATATCTGAAGAAAGGGCAGGAACACAAATTAAAAGGAATTTTAGTAGTTCATCTTCTTCTGATTTCTCTGGAATAGCTGACCATAAATACTGAATATTTACTAACTTATTGTTTCTCATTTTTCTGATTACCAAACTTTGTGGATAACTTTTGAAAGTCGAAACCTTCTCCACCTTGGACTTCTATGGCACTACATTTTTCTGTTTCAGTTTGTTGTGACTTGGTTTTCCCTGTAGGCTATTCTTCTGTATCTTGTCCTTTAAATATTGTTGTTCCTCATGGTTTCATTTGTGGTCCCATTCCTTTCTCACTAGCCCCATCCTCCTGAGTGATCTTATCTACACCCAAGGTTTGAAACACCATCTGATTTCTAAATCTATATATAATATTTCTGATCTCATTTCTGAGCTCCAGATTTGTATTTTCAGCTACCGACTAGATGGTTGGATTCCAGCATCTCCACTTGATTGTAATTGAACTTACTATATTCTTTCCAAAGCATCTCTACCACTTATATTCTCACATTTCTGAATGGTAATACCATTAGTTATCCAAATAAGAGTGAAGGCTTGTGTTCATGCCCAGTAGGCTCCCGTGGACTTTCTATTCTATATTGAGAACATTACTACAATTGATTCCTTTTCCCCAAATCTCTTGCAGCAACTGTCTTAGTTCAGGTTTTTCTCATCTCCCACCCAGTAGCCACCATACTGGTTTCCTAGGCTTTAATAATTTCTACACGTTTTGTTACAGTATCCATTCTAAAATGCACATTTTATCACAGCACACCTTCCACTTAGAGACTAGGGAGAGTTGTTGTTTTTCTTTTTCTCTAAAACACCAGATCACATGGAGATGTCATGTGATTACCAGTGTTGACCTCTATAGACAAGAATGACAACCCAAATAACAAAGAAGCTCTTGCTGTTTTCCTGGGAGTCTAGAAGTTTCACAGGTTCTGACTCACTGCTGGCTTCCTCTGCAAGGCCACTCCCATCCATCCTCAAGCCTCACTAAAGAGAGGATGTGTGTGTAAGGGAAAGAAGGAACCAATAACAGCAAACTGGCTCTGTTGTAATGCCTATTAGGAACCTGGTAATGCACTGCAGGGTAGATCCAGAATCCACTGGCATAGTTATGCAAAGACATCTGCACATATAGTTCATTAGATACCATGAGTCGGACTCCCTGATTTATAGCTTTCTACACACAAATATGCCTTTCTGTACATGAAGGGTTAACAAATTTAGTGGGCCTAGACTAAGAATCATAGACCAATCTATTTAATTAATAAATTTGAGAGGGTTTTTTTTTAGAGTGGGTATTTATATAGTAAAGCTTTACTCATATTGACTTGTAACATTTTTATGAACTATACACCTAATTTATGTTTGCTTAAGCAGTCAGCCCTTGACCACCCACAAATGCATCTTTTGCTTTGACTCTAAATGTTGCCTTCAGTCCATTTAGTGAGAGTCAGTTTATAAACTAAAGCTCTCCAACCATAGAGACAACACTAGCATCTAGCAAGATGCTTGCTATGCGATAACTACTTAATTAAAGATTAAACGGAGGAATGAATAAACACATACACTCAATCATCTCTTCACTGTGAATGTAGATTAAAGATTTCTATACTACTCCCTACCTTAGTCATAATAATCTAAAACTGATTAAATGATGAAGTAATTAAATGAAAAATAATATCTAATTAATAAACTATTTTTACTATATGATTCAACATTCATTTTTATAAATTTTTGAGAATACATAAGGATGACAGAGAGAAAGGAGTTTGGACTGTCGGACTATCAATAAAATCATCAAAACTTGGTTTATATTTGAACTAATTTTCCCAGGAAATTTTATCTCATTGCCTATTGAGAAAAATAATGAAAAAATCCACCTTAAGACAGAAAGATCTAGAGTAAATTCATTCACTAGGATGAATGACTGGACTGTCTAAAATACCTCTTCTACTACAAGTTGAGACGAGAAGAAGACATAAGACATACTATACATTACACTCTACACTTATGTATCACTGTATGTCAAACTTGAGTATTGTTTCTTACTATGTAATCACAAAACATATTGTTAAGAGTGAGGCTTGGGGGTGGGAAGAGGCCTGGTGGTTCTCCATATAATCAGCCATACAAGTGAAGCATGTATTTCAAGTATCTGAGTTCTCCTGTAACAATCCATTATGGGTTTGACATGCATAAATTTATAAAAACCCAACATTTTCCATTTTATATTTCAAGATAACTTCATTTCCTGGCAAAAGATAATTCTATAAGTTTACTGCCTGTAGGGTAAAGTATCTGGTCATGGTCTTTGCTCAAAAATGACCTCTTTTTTCAGGCATTTTCCACAAATAGCTTGTCATTCACCTTCTCCACCAGACTTGGTTTTGCATGAACCAGTAGTTCTTTAAAGGCACTGTCACCCACAGAAGACAATGATTTGACGCCATGGGACCATGGAAAGGGATGCCCAAAAGACACTACCAAAGCCATTAAGGCAATGTCAAAGAAGGACAAAAATTGGTCTTTTAAATAACAATAATATTGTTATAATAACTTTCTAAGATGACTATTTGATGGATAGCACTTATGTGGACTCTAAATTTTAGAATGTTTATTAATGAAAATAAAATTAGTCTAGTAACATTATAGTCACACCTCGTACAGAGATCTTAAGTCACAATAACATTTTTTTATCATTTTATTTGTGTGTATAAAAATACTGCAAAAAATACAGTCATAGTTTACATGCACAATTCTAAAATGTATCTGGCTGAGTTATTTTCTTTTTAGATTCTCCACAGTAGAAACTCTGCAGGATAACGTCACTTACTTTTTTGCCAGTTGAAGGTCTGAGACACTGTTAAGTTTCCATACTTGACAAGACATATGAAGCTGTGGTTGTTTGTCATATCGAAATTCAGTTTGCTGCTAATAGTATAGAGCTCAGTCTCAGGATCTTGGAAAACTGTTGTGTTGGCATCTAACTCTCTTTCGTTTTCCAACCAGGAGAGCTGAGGCTTTGGAAAACCTCCAGAGGTTGAGCAAATTATCATTTTGAAGTTAGTAGATGGATTTCCAAGGTCAGTTATATTAGGGACAGGGAAGTCAGCTGAAGAAAGAACAAGGATATAAGTACATATCATTATATATGTGTTTGTGGAGGGGGTTATATTTTGAATAAAGCATCTAGCTTTAATAAGAATACAAAAATGAGATATATTTTGCAACTTCCCATAAGTCATGAGTAGCTATGCATACCCAAAGACTAACTTCAGTTTGAATTGTTTATAGCAATTCTTCATTGCCTTTAATAGAGGTAGGAGGGCAGTTATTAAAGAAAAGAAGTAGGTTCATGTGACCAAATATTGACAATAGTACTTGCATTTGAAAGAAGTAAAGAGGAAAATAAAACATTTATCAAGCTATTAATGTTAGGTCTGTACTTTGCCTCCTTTTGTCTTTAAAACAACCTTAGGAGGTAGGTTGTAGATCAAAAATGATCAAACAGTAATTTTATATGACTTATTCTAATGCAATTTCCATTTTATAAATAATTGAGTTGGGATCTGATCTCATAAGCAATAAGTGGCAGCATTGGGATTTGAATTCAAGTTTTTCAGATACCAGAATCTTCCCTTACTTGCTTTCCTTCCTTTTACTTTGCTTTCTTTCCATTCTTCCTGATATTTAAGGTACACAAAGTGGCTTTCTCTTACTTATCATTAATATTACAATAGACACTTATGAACTCACCATCCAATCTGAGAATCAGAAAGTTGACAGTAACTTATGTAAATCTGCTTGTGTGGTCTCAACTATCTTATCTCCTACTTCCCACGGCTGAGGTAACCACTACCCCAAATTTTGCATAGCATTTTTTTTTGCTTTTTCAAAATTTGTCTTCGAATTAGGTAAACCTCTGTCCAAATTGTACAATATTGAGCCTGTAATCTCAATCGCTATTCTTTACTTATCCCCTCGCAGTTCTGACATGGCTTAGTAGGACAGAGCGTCCCTCCTAGCATTCCTCCAAGATACTTTAGGCACTCTTTCATTTGTATATTTGAGCCCCAATAAGGTACTGAAGTATATGCAAAGGAAAACATAGTGAAATGACTGCACAGAACACAGGAGAAAGCTCCCCTCTCCTCCTCAGTCTTAGACTGAAAGAATTTATACTTCTCAGGATGAACGTGGGGAGTCAATCCCCTCATACTACATTCCATATAGTTAGTTTTCAAAATTCTGAGTCCCGAAGAGGGACATAGCATAGCAAAGTGGTCATCAAGAGCACGTTTTAAAAACAGTTTTGCTTTTTAACCCACGCCATTTACTTAACCACTTTCGGTCTTAGTTTGCTCAAATGTAAGATGGGGATAATAATACCTATCTCCAGGATTGTAAGAATTAAACGACATCATTAATATAAATCACTTAGCACAGAGCCTGACACAAAGGAAGTTAGATAATAGACTGATTTATATGGGTCTTAAATTTGCCCTAAGATGAGTTCTCTTATTTAAATCACATTGCCGGGTGAAAGTTCCAGAACTGCCTGGTAGCGCTGTGAGTAATAAGAGAAAGGGGGAAGTTATGACAAGTGATTATAATTGTCAAGAAAAGGAAAAACTTGGATTTGGTTAGAGGTGAAGTCATCTCTCTTTTTGGAATTAACCCTGCTCCTAAATTAAGTCTGACATTTTCCTGAGCCATTTTTAGTTGATGTTATTTCCTACTCCTGTAATTTATCCTATAAGATCAAATCATTACACTGGTAGCTGACATCAAGAACATTTCCTTTGTTTCTTATAATATCAGTATGTCATATGTTATAACCTGGAATAACAAATCCAAGGACCTCATATCCTAAATTATGATTCTTGTCCATTTCTGCATTCTGCTTTTCTGAGAACCAGGTAAACCATAAGAACGTTACTCATACCAGGGATTGCATTAAAAACCATCTTTTCAAGGTCTGGCTTGGCTTAGAACAGCCTCTGCTTTGTCTCCTATCCCTCCTGTAAGGTGATCTTTTTAGAGTAACAGCTCCTAAGGCCTTGCAAGATTGTGAACCATCAAAAAATTACTCCTTTGTATCTCATTTTAACCAATTAACCCAAGTTTCACCACTCTTAGTGAATGGGGGAAAATATTAGGAAAGGAAGAGGTGCACATGTTTTAGAAAGGAAAAAATAGTTCCTCAAATGTACTGGTTAATGGAGGCTTTCATATACTGCTATGCTGATATTATGTCATTTTGCCACCTTAGGCAAATGCAGAGAAACAAACATGCCCCCTGCAGCCTGAGATGGTCCCAGTTTTAGCACTGGAAACATTGTGACTAAGGAAACCTTTCAGTCATGGACAAAATTGGACAGTTGGTCACCCTAGCCAACCGAGACGAGAGATTGTTTAATTTCTAGCTCTGTATGACATGATCCCCCTGATAAGTCTAATATTCCTCTAGCACCATGTACAGTTATTACAATATTATCTTTTATTAAGAAGTTCGGTTTCCATTAAAGGCTCAAGTGCCCAGGGAGAAAAATGTATTTGAATTTCAAGTGTGAGGGAATGACCCAGGGCCCTAATTGCTCAACAAGGGCTCATCAGTATCCTCTAGTACTATCACCTGTGAGTAAGTCAAGGCTCCCTCCTGCCCAAGAAATGCTTGCCTTTCATAGTAGATGTATACATAGAGCTTTGATTCATGAATTAATTTTCTTTCTTGTGGTAGGCATAAACTGTGCATTCAGTTCTCTAACATCTAACTTTACAGGAATGACTGTTAGATGAGAGCTTTGAATATATAATAAATATAATGATAGTACAATGGCCATAGTAATTGATATTCAAATACTATTTGAAAAATATTTATGCCTGCATTATTCTTATACTTTCAACATATTTCCACAAGAATATATTACTGGATCAAGGGCAGTTGCTGGTACAGCTACATCAAATCAGAGGTGTCCTCTAATGAATCAGAAGGCATTTCAGGTCATTATAGTGCCTCAGGATGATTGTCATGAATTTGAATTATCCAAGTGCAAAAAAATGCATACTAACAGATATTGTCATGATATCATGAAAAATCAGTATAGGGTTAATTGTAAAACTAGAGATTCACTTAATCCTAATAAATAAAATGAGATTCATGGAGCTTTGGGAAAATTTCCACCTAAATCAATATGAGTATATCTTTAAGGGCCTCAAGAGTCTGAAGCCTTATAGTAAGTCAGAAAATTCCACTGACCTCTGACAAATAACATCATCGAAATCAGATGTTCCCGTTTGTAAGACCCTTTTTCAATCTTCTGAATGACACAGGTGTACATGCCACTGTCCGACAGGCGCAGAGCCATGATCCCAATGGAGAAGTTATTGAAGATGTCAATGAAGGTACGGTTCTTATACTCAGGCCACACTTGCACATTTCCATTCATAACAGCCAGCACCATTTCACGATATTTTTGCCAGTAGACGCGAACTCTTGTCAGTTCATCAGTGGAGATGTTGTAACCACAGGATAGTACTGCTACGTCTTTCACTGGCTTGGTCACCTGGATGATGCCTAAGGAGAGGCAAACAGAACAAAATTTCATATTTATTAGATACAGATTCCTGCACAAACAGGAATTCGGAGTTGGTAGTAACAGAACTCAGAGGGTTATATCTAGTGACTAAGCATAATCAGAGAATTCTGTTTGATTTTGATTTTTTTTGGTCCCTGGGGCATTTTTTTCCTTCATTTTTTAAATTGTGGTTAAAAAAAAAACCATAAAATTTACCATGTTAACTCTTTTTAAGTGTACAGTTCAGTAGTATTAAGTATATTCATATTGTTGTGAAACAGAACTCCAGAACTCCAGAACTTTTTTGGAGTTCTGCAAATTTGGAACTCTGTACATATTAAACAACTGCCCTTCCTCCCTCCCCCGGCCCCTGGTAACCACCACTCAATTTTCTGTTTCTATGAACTTGACTACTTTAGATATTATATATAATATCTTGCAGTATTTGCCTTTTTGTTTCTTTCACAGTTTAACATCCTTAAATTTCATCATGTTTTAGCATGTGTCAGGATTTTCTTTCTATTTAAGGAATGATCATGATAATAATGATAATGAATGATATTCCATTATATATTATACATGTTATATATTGTATATATAGTATTTTCTTTATCCAGTCATCTCTCAACAGACAGTGAAGGAGGCAGTCCACTAGTCCCATAAAAAGAAGGACTTTAGGAGATCTAGCATATGAGAGCCAACCACAGGTAGACATACCCAGGCCCACAGGAATATGGAAGTCATAGATAAGAAATATGAGGTCTTAAAGGGATTTCCATGATCATTCATTTTTACAGATTGTCTTATTCTACAGATGAGGAAACCTGGCGCCAGAAAAAACCTGCCCCTATTTTACACTTGCTGGCCCAAACTTTTCAGGCTACTCTCCTTATTTACTGTTTTCCCCAATTTTAGACCCCAGTTCTAAGATAAGTAAGTCAACACTGCCCATATCCCAGCATGGGCCCACCACTAAGTTCTTTTGCTTTGATAAGCAAAGCCCTTTCCTTTGCAGGCCTGGATTGACCCCCTGACTTCAGACTGAAGTGACTCACCACATCCCTACCAGACAAAGCCTCGGTTACACTTTTGGACCATTTCTGCCCTCCCCAGCTACCCTAAATGGATCTATATCCTATCTTTTTCTCTCTTGGCCATCTGCAATCCATGCTAATTCTCTCTTCCATCTGGTCTGCTCTATTTCCGATGTTCTCAAATGCATTCCTCATCTCGTTTATTGTATTCTTCGGTTCCAGAATTTCTGTTTGGTTCTTTTTTATAGTTTCAATTACTTTGGTAAAGTGCTCCCTTTGTTTATTAATTTTATTCCTGAGCTCATTGAACCACCTTTCTGAGTTTCTTGTATTTCGCTGAGTTTCTTCATAACTGTGATCTTAAATTCTCTGTCATTTAAATCACAGTCTTCCATGACTTTGAGTTTGGATTCTTTTCATTTTCTTTCTGTGCTCCCATGTTACCTTGGTCGTTCATAGTACTTGATGGATTGTTTCTCTGCCTGTGCATTTGAGGAAGTGAATGCTCTTGTTTAGGTACTGTTTTGCTTCTAACAATTCAGTAGGTTGATAGATAGGGCACTTTCTTTTGTTTTCCAGTAGATGGTGCTATGACACAAGTTTTGTTTTCTCTTACCCACAACGCCCCTTAGGTTGAGGAAAATGCCTCTTACCTACTGGAGTGTCGGGTGTTTCCCTCTTTGACTGGCTCACCTCGGCGTGGTGAGGGAATGTGCGGGTGGGTGAGAACCAGTCTTGCGAACTCCCAGTTACTGCCTCCTGGTTACTAATAGCCGCTGGCCTTGCTATGTTAATGGAGGCATCTCCACTGCCTCTCCCAGGCTCTGCTGGGATGGGTGGGGCAAGGAAGGCGACTTCGGGATTGCTGCTCTGCCTTCTTGTCAGTAATGGCTGCTGGCACTGCTGTGCTGTTTAAGCACCCCAGCCATCTCTACTGGGCTCTGCTGCGATGGGGATGGGGGACAGGGAGCTGTCGTCTCAGAAAAGGACCAGCCTCTGCCCGCCTTATGCTCCAGCCTGACTTCACCACTATCATGCTCGCTGAAGCCAGGTGTGTGCTGAACTGTGTCTTCCGCCATTGTTCCTGTCCTTCCCCCAATCTGCCTCCCCTACTCATTCCAATGTATGGATCTCTCTGGTGGGTTTGTGTTGAGCCGGGGATCCTTTGTTGAATTATAGTTGTCTGACTTGTTGTAAATTTAAGAGGAGAAACAAAGGGGTCTTCTCACCTCACCATCATGCTGACGTCACCAAAAGTGAGCTAATTTCAATGATGGCTCTTAAGGAATTTTTATCCAGCCATCGGAGGAAAAGCGTAGGTGTCTGTAAAGGTCAGTGACACTATGTGAGTCCCCCTTGCAAGACTCTCATGCTGAGAAAGAACCAGACTGAAAAGAGGAATCAAAAATCTTCTGTGCAATTTGGAAATTCCCGCTGGGACTGGCTTCCATATTTAGGCCCCTGTGTTAGAAAGTGCATTTTAACAAGGCCCTACGTATGTAAAATTAAAGTGAGCAGTATAGACCATGTCACTTCCCTGTTTAAACCCTTCCACAGCTTCTCAGTGTCCTCCAAATAATATTCAGATTCCTGACTGTGGTCTTCAAACCCCTGTGGAGTCTGGTCCCTGCCTCCTCTCCCTTCTTGAGTTCCTTGCTCCTTGGTTTCTCTCACATGCTGCTTCTTCCACTTTCTCCTGGTTCACTCTCACCACTACTCTCCCAGGGAACGACAGTGTTTGTTGGTCACACAAACAACTGAGTGATTACTTGATTTTCATCTTCTTCCTAATGACCATAAATCCCATGAAGGCAAAAGCTATGTCAATTTGCTAACAACTTGTCTCCAAGCAAATTGTCTTGTATATAAAAGGTGCTCAATGTTTGTTGAATGAATCAATGATTAAACAAAAGACTGAACACGTGTGCCAGATTCATCCTTATCTTTGTGCCTTTGTCCATACTGTTGCCCCACCCAGAATTTTCTTGCTATCACTCATCCTCCACCATAAAGCCTGCCCAGCTGCTCCAGCCCACCCTGGTCCACTATTCACAGCTCTTGGGCTCTTACAGTCAGAAGGAAGTACTTCACTGCTCTTCAATTGCTTGTAAGTTAGTTTTGCCTTCTCCAATTAATACACTCAAATCTGAGGGCAGGGATGTTTCTTTCTCTCTCTCTCTCTCTCTCTCTCTCTCTCTCTCTCTTTCTCTCTCTCAGAAAGCCTGTAATAATTTCCTTTTAAATATTTTAAAACTCATTTAGACTCTAGAAGAAATTTGGGATTGCTCCCCCAACTTCCCCGAAGAAAATTGTATCTTTTGAAAATGTAATGTAACTGTCAAAAATATACAAAATAGTCAAGAAATCTGTGTGCCGCAACTCCTCTTCCCTTCCTTCTACCTCCCTCCCTCACATCTTAGACATTCTGGGCAATGCCTGCAGTGCAGACATGTTTTAACTAAGTAGCTGTTAAGACAAGGGGCTTTGATATTCAGCTCTTTGTAGACTGGCAAACTGTGCTGGAGCCAATGCCTTCTCTTTATTTTGGGGAATCCAGATACTATACTGCTCAGCAGAAAGCAATTCTTTTGTTTTTATGTTAAAAATAAAGTCAGAACCATCCTATTGACAGGATGAGCTCCACCCTTCTCAATAGTCCCCTAAATCCAGCACTTGAGAGGAAACAAAAGCCTCCAGAAGTTAAAATATTGTTTGCAGATTACACATGACATACTATGTGGTAAGTTAAAAATAACTAAGAATATAATTTTGTGCTAAATCTGATACCACTTAATGTCAGATGCCAGGATTGATAAAGGGTATCAGCATCTAAAGCATAAAGATAAATATTAAGAGAAAAATTTAACATTAGAAGAGTATTTGCCTCAATTACTTTCTTTTCACCATTCTAATTGGAAAGATCATCAATGCTCAATTTTAGAAGCAGAGTACTTTAGCTGTGTTGTCTCATAGAAATCTGGTTTGGGAATCAGGGCCCCAGGCCTATGCCCGTAGCATATCACAAAATGTAAATGAGCATCTAGTGTTCATGGAAGAGACCAAAACTCTTAAGCTGTACTTCTGAATAGCTTTATGGTTTTGCTAAAGTAACTGTCTTGCCCTCCCTTTAAGGACTGGGTTCTTGAGCTAACTTGGCTGCTGACTTGCTGTGTAATCATAGGAAGGTTCTTTAATCTCTTGGACCTGTTTTCTCATCCCTAAAATGGATGGAAATATTCTGAAGGTCCCTTTCAGTTGGCAGGATGACAGAGGAAGGCAGCACCAAGAACATCATCTCCTTTCTCTAAACCCTGAAACGATGGATTCAGTTAAGTTTCTGTAACTTGCTTACCTGAACAGAAACAGAAGCCAAAAAGACTAGCCAGCACCAATAGCTGAAAGAGCTTGAAGTATGAGCATTTGGGTGATGGTGTTCCCCACTTTAGTGTATGATCCATGGCTTCTGCTGCTTATGATGGAAGATTCACACCAAGTGAGACCTGGGTACCTTCCAGCATGCACCAGGTTAGAGCAGAAGACAATCCAGTTGCCCCACACAAAGGGTTCTCCCGTGATGTTTGCAAAACACACTGAGAAGAGGCTGATGATGTGCCTAGGTCTCCAAACTGCTGATTATAAAAGACTGTGGATTTATTTTCACAATCTGAAAAAGAAAAACATAACAGTCACCCAGGAAGGAAGCCTAGCCCATTTCTTAAAATGAGTCATATTTTGTCCGAGGCAGTACTTCAGTTACTCATTTTTTTAATATAAGTAAAAATGAACATAGAAAAACAAATGTCTCAATTCTTAAATGCCTCTTTACAAAGGATATATCTTAAAGAGTAGAGCATCTCAGTCAACAGAAAAGTCTATCAGTAAAAAAAGGGAAAAGATATATGGCAAGCATTATTTATATTATGTACTATAATGTGAGGAAGTTGATTTTTTTTTTTAGTAAACATGTCAAAATTTAGAAATAAAAATGAATGCCATGCTCCACTGTGACCCTCTCAAGTTGCTACCATGGCCCAATGCGATCCAGAATACGTTTGGGACTCCTATTTGGGAATTGCCCCACAGCTAGTTTTACAATCATACCAGGATTAGCTTCGATTCACTTATTCATCCAAATTTTGCTGTTTTGAAGAACTGGAATTCAGCCTAGTAAATTAACATTTGCTACCATCTAGGAAATTTAAAATAATAGACCATACTCTGATGATGATTCTCCAATTGTATTGAGCAGCCGCAGTCTCCTGTGGGGATAAGAGCCCTGAAAAGTCCCCTTGGAGGGCAAGTATAGGGCTTGGAGGTAGGCCTGATGGTACATTTGTTTAAAAAGCAGTCAAGTCACAGGTCAAGATTGCATAGTAGGTAAATGCTGTGTTTGCCTCCTCTCATGACCACACCAAAATTACAACTAAAGAACAATCATCATTGAGAATCACCCGAAGTCTAGCTGAACATAAGTCCTACAACTAAGGATATACAGAAGAAGCCACCTCTAGACTGGTAGGAGGGGTGAAGATGGAACCGGCTTGTCCCACACTGGCATGTGGCTGTTAAAGATAAGGAAGAATACCTATGGAGGTCCTGAATGAGGAGCGAGGAGTCCCAGCCCCATACCAGACTCCGCAGCCAGGGGTTCTAGTGCCAGGAAGAGAAGTTCCTACAACTTCTGGTTGTGAAAACCAGCAGAGATTGTGGTCTAGTGAGACGAGACAGAGTGTGGCTGGGATTCCTCTTAAAGGCCCTGTACACCGACTTACTTGCTGAGGGATTTACTTGCTCTGAGCTCCAGCACTTGGACAGCAGTTCAAAAGGTACTAGGGAGGACTCAGATACGGCACCCTCCTCACTCCCTACCCCTTTACCCCTTCCCCCCCGTGTCTGCATGCCGTATCTGAGTCTCCATCAACCTGGCTAACAAGAAATCTCTCTGCCCCGGCAATTCCCTGAGATCCACCCCACCCAATTTGCAGTCTCGCCCAAGCCTCTTCCGGAGGGGTTTCCATACAAATGAACTATCTTTAGCTCATGCTATGGAATTTCCCTAAAATCTTTCAAAGGTTCATGAAACCCAAATAAGCAGCATCTGGCCTCAACATGCTCCTTATCTCTTGCTGAGCAGCCCTAAACCCGGCACTAGTGGTAGCCAGCCTCAGTTCATGGCTTGGCCTCTCTAGAAAACTTTAAGTCCAGTGCGGATGATGGCCATCTGCAAATTGCTTGGTGGTCCTAGGAGGACACAGGCTGTGGCTGAACTTGGACTGTAGTAGGGCCCCTCCCAGGAGGCCCCCGGGGGCCCACATGCCCAATGACTAGTATCAACTGGAGCTGGAGCACCACCTGAGGCTCCATCTGATGACAACATACCATAAAGCAGACTGGGAGGGCACCAGAGTCCTGCTCCAAGTGAATCCTGCTCCATAGAGTCAGCCCCTCCCTGGCCAGTCTTCACAACCAATCAGCCCATGGGTCAGTCCCTCCCATTGATGTGCAAACAGCAACCAAGGCTTAACTACAACAAGAGGACACACACACAACCTGTACAACAGGCATACCTGGAGCACTCAGCTCAGGTGACCAGTGAGACTGGGTACCACAGCACACCTACTACATAAGGCCACTCTACTATACCAGGAGACATAACAGCCCTACCTAAAACATAGAAAAAAAATACAGGATGGCAGCCAAAATGGGGAGGCAAAGAAACATGTTTTAAATGAAAAAACAGAACAAAGCTGCAGAAAAAGAACTAAACAAAATGGAGACAAGCAATCTAATAGATGCAGAGTTCAAACCACTGATTATAAGGATGTTCAATGAACTGAGAAGAGTAGATGAACTTAGTGAGAACTTTAATAAAGAGACAGAAAACATAAAAATAGGGAAAGAAAACATTAAAAAGAACCAGTCATAAATGAAGACTATAATAACTGAAATGAAGAATATATTAACGGGACTCAACAGTAGATTAGATGAAGCGGAGGGTCCAATCAGGGATTTAAAAGATAAAGTAGCAGAAAACACCTAATCAGAACAACAAAAACAAAGAATCCTCCCAAATGGGGATAATTTTAGGGGCTTCTGTGATAATATCAGGTGTACCAAGATTCACATCATAGAGATACCAGAAGGAGAAGAGAGAGAACAAAAAATTGAAAACCCATTTGAAGAAATAATGATTGAAAACTTTCTTAACTTGGCAAGGAAATAGTCATACAATGCCAGGAAGCAAAGAGAGTCCCAAACAAAATGAACCCAAACAAAATGAACCCAAAGAGGCCCAGACATGTTAAGAAACATCATAATTAAAATGCCAAAGGTTAAAGACAGAGAGAATTTTAAAAGCAGCAAGAGAAAAGCAGTTAGTTACCTACAAGGGAGCTCCTCTAAGTCTGCCAGCTGATTTCTCTGCAGAAACTTTACAGGCCAGAAGGGACTGGCATGAAATATTCAAAGCGATGAAAAGCAAGGATCTATAACCAAGATTACTCTACCCAGCAAAGCTACCATTTAGAATCAAAGGACAGATAAAGAACTTCCTAGACAAGAAAAAGCTAAAGGAGTTCCTCTCCACAAAACCAGTATTATGAGAAATGTTAGAGTGGCTTCTTTAAGAAGAAAAAAGATATATCAAAAATATGAATGATAAAATTACAATACTACATATCTATCAACAATTGCTTCAGATGAAAAAGGATTAAATGCTCCAATCAAAAGATAAGGTGGCTGAATGGATAAGAAAATAAGACCCTTATATATGCTGCCTACAAGAGACTCACTTCAAATTGAAAGACATACACAGACTGAAAAGTAAAGGGATAAAAAAGATATTTCATGAAAATGGACACAAACAAACAGAAAAAGCTGGGGTAGCAATCCTAATACTAGACAAAATAAACTTCAAAACAAAGGCTATAATAAGAGACAGAGAAGGACCCAGTAACCCCACTTCTGGGTATTTTTCTGAAGGAACCCAAAATACTACTTTGAAGGGACCTTTGCATCTGTATGTTCACTGCAGCATTATTTACAATAGCCAAGATATGGAGATGACCTGGGTGTCTACCAACGAATGAATGGATAAGGAAGAGGTGGTACCTATGTCAAATGGAATGTTACTTAGCCATAAAAAAGGAAAAAAGAATGAAATCTTGCCATCTGAAACAACATAGATGGACCTACAGGGTATTGTGCTGAGTGGAATAAATCAGATAGAGAAAGACAAATTTCATATGATTTCACTTATATGTGGAATCTAAGGAACAAAATTAAAAAAATAATAAACTCATAGACACAGAGAACATTTTGAGGGTTGCCAGATAGGAGGTGGGTTGGGGGGGCGGTGAAAAAAAGGAAGAGATTTAGAAGTCCAAATTGGTAGTTATAAAATAGTCGTGGGAATGTAAAATATATGATAAGGAATATATGACACCATAACTATGTATGGTGTCAGATGGGTACTAGATTTATTGGGGTGATCACTTCATAAGATATATAAATGTCTAATCACTGTGGTGTATACCTGCAGCTAATATAATATACGCCAATTATATTTGAAAAATAAAATAATAATTAATAGTCACTGGAAACTATAGAACTTGTAAAAAATATGCTACTTATTAAAATCCTACTAAATTTAAAAAATAAAAATAAAAAATAAAAGTACTCAAGTCAACAGGAGTCCCAAACTAGTTCTACCAAGCTTTCCCATATTAAGATAATAATAAGTGTACTTACCTGCTGAAGGACAATGTCTTTTTCCTTTGTGTTAAAAATCCAAGTATGAGACCTCACTTTTTATATCTTCTGCCTCCTTCCAACTCAAAGAGGTGGCATTCCCCTTTCAACTTCCCCTTAACTTTTAGTGACAGTTTTTAACCCAGACTAATTAAGTGAATAGATCGTTTGGGTAGAGTGCTATGATTTGAGGAAGTTTCCTCAGCATAAGTTACCTCTTTAGAGGGTGTGGCTGGAGCAAACCATAAACCAAACATTTTACAGGGGAGAGTAGACAGCACTAGGCAGCCTGGGGAAGATGGACAAAAGTAGTGGGAGGGGTGGACTTCATTGACTTTATTTGGCAGTAAATACTGTACTATGAGCTTTACCGGCAGGCTGTGCTCGTCTTAAGTTTTGTTTAAGCGCTCAGTTATCCCTCCCTCTTTTATCACAGTTACACCACTGCAGGAGTGGGCTGCCCACCTCATATAGTAGACAACCTTTTAGAGAGTACGCTACTTACAAGGCCACTCTTAACTGCACTCCCACCCCTCCAAACCACCATCTTAACAGAGTGGGCTCCTGGTAGCCATGTTGGACATTGTATCCCAGTCACCATAACCATGGCTGAGGGCACTTGGTGGGTAAACAGCTGAGCCATGCTGGTCCAGCTGACCTGTTTTGCACAGGTAGAACCTGACAGCACCTTGCCGAGGCTTGCACATTTCAGTCAGCTGTTGGCCAAAGGGGCTTCACTGTTGCCTTGGATTGGACTACCTTTGGAAGTTTTTCACTTAAGCCTGTGCAGTCTGGAAATATGGGGGGAGTTCATGGCCATGGGGCTACTTTTGGCCATATGGTGCTGGAAGCTAACAGGATAATTGCTTTCCCTTTTTGTCTCCCAAGTGGAGAGTTTCAAGAACCATTATCAAATCTCACTGAACAAAACACCAAGTGAATGTATTTCATTGCATGTAAATTGTATCTTTAAAAAAAAAAAAAAAAAGCCCTCAGGCAAAGTCTGGGTTACAACCAGAAAGATAGGCATAGCAAGTTAAAATGTTGGAGAAGTATAAAGAATACATATGTTAATGGAAAAAAAAAATGAAGTAAACACTGCTGAGTCACTTAAAATAGTCAAGAGGCTGTTAAGGAAGTGGCAACTTGTGCCCCAGTTCTCAGAGCTGCTGTGAAGTTGCTAAACTTGTTACCAGACCAAAGGGGTCCATCTGCCTGCGTGCGTCTAAGTCAATGAGATACGTACAGGTTTTGTAGCAAAGAAAGTAAGAATTTATTTTAGAGAGTTGCAAATCCTGAAGACACAGGTGAGCTATCACTCAAAGGCCTGGCTCTCTGAGCATCTCAAAGGGATAGATTATCTAGTGGAAAAATCCTTAGTCATGGAAACTAAGGGAATTGGGGTCACGGGTGCTATTGATTGGACAGGGTGGAGGTAATTGATCATCATGTCCCTCCGGTCCATGGCATCATCCCATCTGGTCCTGTGGTTGGTGAGGCTGTTCAGCCTGGATGGTCTGGGGCTGAAACCCACCTAAAGCCAAGATGTTATCCTTAGTTTAAGTGAAATTTATTGTCCCCATGATTGATAGACCTGAGGCTTCATTCTTAAAATATTTGACACTGGCCAGAATCTTATGTCCTTAGGGTTAATGGGAGTGGGCATACAAAGGTGGAAGGATAAGGGCCTAAACAACCAAATCCAGGTTGAGCCAAAGAAAAAGCTGTAAGTGAAATCCAGGTGCAGTTACAATTCCTCCCTTCCTTCTGATCACTCCTCAGTCTTGAGGGAACAGGGACAATGACTTCTCTGGCTGCTTCCTGATGAAAGGGGGTGGAGTTTGGGAGTTAGAGGAATGAAACTGTCCTAGATTCAATTGAAAATATTCTTCAGTTCTTTATTTCTCATGAATACTCTGTATTACCATAATGTTTGCTTTTTCTCTAGGAGCCCTGCCTTCAATTCTGAAGATGAGATGTTTAGTCAAAAAAAAAAAAAAAAAAAAAAAAAAAAAAAAAAAAATACAGCCTCCAACAGGCAACACAATTTGACAAGGATTATCAACATTTGTATTCCTGTAATAACCCATAAAAGAGGCCTCCCATTTCAGAGGGTAGCCAGGAAAAGATTGTCTAATGGATCTTTCTCACAACTTGTAGCTAAACAGCCTTCTGCATGATTTGATTTCTGAGTCTCAACTTCCCCGGAGGTATTAATGTAGCTGTAGCATGTTGTATTAGCTACTGAATAGACACCTTGTTTTGCCAGAAAGTAATTTAAAGGAATCCTATTGTCTAGCACAACATGTAGAGGACTTTAAGGTACTCTCTTGGAGTTTTACAGCTTGAGCAGAATGGGCCGAATGGCTGACTGTATAAATTTCATAATATCAGGTATTTATGAGAGATGTGCCTATGAAAACAAAAGAAAAGCAAAGGTTAATTATCAGAGCAAATTATAAACCAGGTCTGAGTTTGTAAGGCTATCAGTAAGGGTGTAAGCACCTTTTGTAGTTTGAAATGTCCCTTATAATGCGTGGCTTACACAGCATCAGTCACTGAGACTATTTAAACATGAGCTTTTGTGGCAATTTTCTGAATTTTGTTTCAGGTTGTCCACCTTTAGCTTACATGGCTGGAAATAAAAAAAAAAAAAGCAGTTTTATTTCTCGATGATTTCCAGTCAAAGGATGGGAGAAATATTGGAAACATGTTTGGAGCGTTAAGGCAGATATTGGAGGTAATTAGAAGATCTCCTTTTGCTGATATAAATGCTTTTTGTTTTATTTTTTATTATAACCTCTTCTTTGGTTAACACTTATTTGTGTTGATCTTAATTCTTTTTAAAAGTAAGACTGTTAATTTATTCAGACAAAAATACTTAGTTTTTCTTTGCTTTTACTTACTATCGGTTACATTGGCATTAAAAAAAAAAAATAGAACAAAAAATCATCAGATTTGTACGGAAGCACAAAAGATCCCGAATTACTAAAGCCAGCCTGAGAAAAAAGAACGAGGCTAGAGGCATCACTTTTCCCAACTTCAAATTATACTACAAAGTGACAATAATCAAAGCTGCATGGTATTAGCAACAAAACAGACACACGGACCAGTGGAACAGATTCAAGAGCCCAGAAGTAAACTCATATTTATATGGGCAAATTTTTGACAAAAAAGCCAAAAACATACAGTGGAGAAAGGAAAGCCTCTTCAATAAATGGTGCTGGGAAAACTGGAAAGCCACCAAAAAAGAATGAAACCAGTCTGTTGTCTGTAACCACACACCAAAATTAACTCAGAATAGATTAAGGACCTGAATATAAGACCTGAAACAATAAAATGCATCAAAGAAAACATAGGGATGAAACTCAAGGACTTTGGATTTAAATAGGATTTTATGAATTTTATCTCAAAGGCAAGGCCGTTCACTTACTACCTACCCTTTTCTGAGTATCTGGCTACATACTAGTTCACTCTAACAGAGTAACTGGGCATATAGAATGGTGGAGGCTTCAATCTGGGGCCACATATGAGTCACTGACGACTTCGGAGATGACAGTCACAACATTCCCAGAAGCCAGGCGTTTCTAAGTGCCCTCCTGAGCCCACAGTCCCCACTGGGGCACAGAAGCCCCCACCTCCACCCCTCCAGCCAATGCTCGGAAGCCGTTTTTAAGGCCGCAAGAACTCACTCAAGCCAGAGTTGGAAAGCGCGGGGCACTCCTCCCCGGTCTGATTAATTTGGGAGCGGCCCCTAAGTGAGGTGACCAAGCTCCTCCCCTGTCTTAAGCTTGCCGCCCCTGTGCCTCTTACATGCTAGAAGCATCCAGGCATCTCCCAACACCCCGAGCTCCTCGCGCACGGCCTTGCCCTTGTCCCACTGGCTCAACTCCCTCGGCCACCAGGTACTCTACCCTGCCGTCTCCCCGCCCCCCCCCCGCCCCCAACCCCCCTCCGCCCCCGCACTCCACTTCCGGCAGTGACTGGATCCCACCCGCTTCTCGCGCCGCAATCCCTTCTCAGCCTTGTCCTTTGTGCACGTTCTCCCCACCTCCCCCAGGACCTGGTACACTCCGCAGGGCGTCCCCCGCACGCATTCCCTCCTCTGCGGTGATCAGGTGCCCCCACCCCCATCCCGCCCAGGGCCGGGGGCGTCCCCCACCCTCAAAAAATAAAAAACCAAAGGCCTGCCGGGAAGCAGCTGCCCAACTTAGTTCCGCATTTGTAGTTCGGGAGCGAGAATGTAAACTGTAAACGTTCAAAGAAGTTTAAGGAGTTCAGAAAGTTGGAGGCTGGAGCATGTGTGAAAGTTAAAAGAAATTTCCAAGGGAAAGAGGTGATCTTTGTCCCCCAGCCCCTCTTGCAACTCAGAAAGCACATATTAGGTGGAGCCAGAAAGAATTACAGAAACGGAGCCGAGGATATTGGGAAGGCAGGTACGGGGGGACTAAAAGTTGGTTCTCTGAAGCCCTCGGCACAGAACAGGAGCCCTGGGAGCATCTACAGCCTCCCCACCTTACCCCACACACACTGTCGAATTAAAAGCTGGGAAAATCGAGGTCCACGATGGGAGGGTGGCTTGTCCCTGATAACACAACTGATTCTTGACAGAGTCAGATTTAGTAGCCCAGACCTCTAGTTCCTAGGCATTATTTCTAAACAATAAAACATACAACTGTCCTTTGTGAACTCAGAACTTAAGTATGATCGGTATTGGTATGCTCAGTCCGGCTTCGTTTACTTTTCTTCATGTCTTGCCAACCTGCATTCCTGGTCATCAACAGTGCAGCTCGGGAAGGACTCCTGGAAGCCCTAGGACTTGAACTAAAAGCCTGAGTCAACAGGGTTTAGTGACAGGGAGAATGTGCATCTTGGGTATGGAAAGAGCTTTACCTGAGAGGAGAATGAGCTAGTTCACCAGTGGTTAAAGGTGTTTGGCTGGCCTCTGCAAGTGCAGTGGATGGGCCCAGTAGGAGTAGATGGGAGGGCTTTGAACTTTAGTGCTACAGGCAATATGGTACAATGGGGAATTGGAAATGCACCTACAGGAAAACCAACACATTACCGGGAATTAAATTTATGGAGGGTATAATAGCTGAGATCTCAGGAATCTAGATATTAGTCATTTAGGGAAAAAACCCAAATTTTAAATATTGCTGTTGAAGAGAGTTTATGAGAATAAAATATTCTAGTTCAATGATCCAAAAATCTTTTTCCCTAGTTGTGTATGAGTAATAATAATAGCAACAATAATAGTGCTTATGTGTAGTAGGCATTGTTCTAAGTCCTTCACAAAAATTAATTCCTTTATTCCTCACAACAAACCCACAAGACTATTACTATTTTTATCAGCATTTTAGAGATGTAAAGGTTGAGGCACAAAGAGGTTGCCCAAAGTAGGTAGATGTGCACAGAGAGAATGCCAGCCATGCCACTTAGCTCTATGACCTAAGACAAGTCACTTAGCATTTATAAAACTGCATTATCTCTGTAATCCTCATTTTACTCACCTGTAAAATGGGCCTAATACCACATTCCTCATAGAACAGTTATGAGGATTAAGTGAGATGCACTAATGCAAAGCCTACAAGTAGTGAGTGCTCAATAAAATGTAGATGGGGCTAGTATTTTTTCTGATTCTTCTTTCTTCTCATCCTTTGTGTATCTTAATTCTCCCCCAGAAAAACAGCCTCATCATGTGTGGGGGATTGATGGAGAGGTATGTGGCTGCCATGGTGCTGAGTGCAGCTGGAGATGCCTTGGGGTACTTCAATGGGAAGTGGGAGTTCCTGCAGAATGGAGAGAAGATTCACCAGCAGCTGGCCCAGCTTGGTGGCTTGGATGCCATAGATGTGGAGAAGTGGAGAGTCAGCGATGACACGGTGATGCACCTGGCCACAGCAGAAGCTCTTGTGGAAGCTGGGAAAGTCTTGGACTTGGCCCAACTGTATTCCCTCTTTGCAAGGCATTACCAAGACTGCATGGGAGACATGAATGGCCGGGCGCCAGGTGAGCAGAGTCAGTGGAGGTCCTGGGCTGGTGGAGAATAGAATGGGCCCAAGGAAGTCATTAAAAATGTTGATCGAGGTTTAAATATCAAGAAGACAGTAGTTTTTATAGTTGTGATAAAAATAGAAACTACCTAAATGTCCTATAATTATTTTAACTATGGTGATACATTCGTAGCCATTTAAAATTGTAGAGGTAGATATTATATTTTAGTGAAAATGAAAGATAAGTAGATTACAAGACAGAATGTATCTTATAAACTCATTGTCATTAAAGATATAGTGTTTATCTGTTGGGAGAAGTCTGAAAGAATATATATAAAAATGTTCATAATTATATCTGGATAATGGGGGTATTTATAGTTTCTTATTTTCTTTTTACTTATTTGTATTTCCTGAGTTTTCTGTAATTAACAGGTATAAAGAAAACATTTTTTTCTTTTTGAAGAATAATGGAAAGGATCTTGTAGAGATTCCTTTTCTATTTCTAGGTCTGTGAACAGTGATTCTTGCCTACTTTGGTAAATCGTTACACCTTCTTGAGCCACCAGGTGACTTGTATCACCTTTTCCCTGGCCCATCTGACCTACCTATCCTCCTGTATTAGTCAGCTTGAGCTGCTATAATGAAATGCCACAGACTAGGGACTTAAAGAACAGACATTTATTTTCTCACTGTTTCAGAGGCTAGAAGTTTGAGATTAAGGCAAGAGCAGGTTTGGCTTCCTCTGAGGCCTTTCTCTTTGACTTGCTGACAACTTCCTCATATCTGTTCTCACAGTACACATTCCTGATGTCCCTTTGTCCAAATTTCCTCTTCTTATGAGGACATCAGTCAGATTGGATTAGGGTCCACCCTAACGTTCTCATTTTCACTTCATCACCTCTTTAAAGGCCCTATCTCTAAATACAGTCACTATCTCTAAATACAGTCACATTCTGAGGTACTAGGGGTTAGGGCTTCAACATACAAATTTTTGGGCACACAGTTCAGCTTATGAGCTGATGAAAAGCACTTCCTGGTGTAAAGTCCCCCCCGCCACACACACCCAGGGTCTCTGGAGGCCCCAAGGATTGGCCTTAGAAGCTAGCTTTTGTTCATCCTTTCTTAGCATCTGATTTCTCATCGATTGGACAAGTGGAATGTTCACTTCATCCATCTATGCCTTCTATGGCATAGTCGTGAATAAACTGACCATAGGGGAACAATAAAACCACCATACCCCACACTATGTTACTGTCACTGCTTGGTTCATGTGTGCATTCACTGTTCCCAGTAGGACAGTGAGATAGGACAAGCCTGATTACACTGCTCTCACATAGGAGAAAACCAAGGACACCCAAGGGCATATTTTTGCTCTGAACCCATTGCTCTTTCTCTGAGCTCAGCACTCTTCACTGTAAAATTGTGGCCTTTTTCTGACATTTGGGAATTTCAATTGTCAGGTTCTCATTGGATTCTTTAAGGGCTTGTGCTTAGAGCATGGTGGTTTGGATGGGTCCACTAACTAGCTGTTTATGTGATGTTGAGCAAGGTTCTTTAGCCCTGAGCTTAAGCTTATTCATTTAAAAAAGAGAATAATATGTTATACCTACCTTTTTGAGTTATTGTGGTGTCTCAGTAACAACTGGCAAAGATTCCAAGGCTCTCTATATGAATCTACCTCTTTTATTATTAATCTTATCATGCTAAGGGTTATCTGTAAATTAAGGCACTGTGTTGGCTTGGGGTTTGGAGTTTGAGGGCACTCATTATTGTATTTTTCTTAGCTTTTCTTTCCCATCAAAGAAACTTGGAGGCAGAGCTTGGTCTTTCTCTCCTGCTGGGGCTTTTGTTTTGGTTACATTGACCCCAACCCCTACTTGACTCTTCCTCAGGTGGGACGTCAGTGCACAATGCCATGCTGCTGGAGCCAGACAAAGCCGATGGCTGGAGGATTCCCTTTAACAGCCATGAGGGCGGCTGTGGGGCTGCCATGCGGGCCATGTGCATTGGTCTCAGGTTCCCTCACCTCAGCCAGCTGGACACACTGATCCCGGTTAGCATTGAAAGTGGCCAAATGACTCACCACCATCCCACAGGTTACTTGGGAGCCCTTGTGTCTGCTCTTTTTACATCCTATGCTGTGAATGGCAAGCCTCCCTGGCAATGGGGAAAAGGACTGATGGAGGTGTTACCAGAAGCTAAAAAGTACATTGTCCAGTCAGGCTACTTTGTGGAGAAGAATCTTCAACACTGGTAAGTTTGTAGGTATATGTTCCTGCTAGAAAATGATTGAATCTGTGTGTGCATGCTTGACTATGTATGTCTAGAATTCATAGATTATAGCAACCATCATGGTTCTCATCATCCAGTTTTGTCACCCACTGCAACCAGCCTCGTCCCCACCTACCTGCTAAGGATTTCAGGTTCAGTTACAGCAGTGGTTGCCACCAAGTAACCAAGTGTAGACCTCAATAAGTATTGTAGCTACAGTACTTTCCTCTTGTATAGGGATGCTGTTCTGTATCCCAGCTTTCTACACTGAGGTGAACTTTCCTGTTTATCTCTTGGAATTTGTTTTACAGTGTTGTCCTGATACACAATATTTTGAAAACTTTTCTTTGAATACCAGAGAGAGAGATTTTTACTAGCTAATTAGTAAGTGGTAGAACCACATCTTCCCCTTTTTTCTGAATTCACTTCACATTGCCTTTTTTAGAATAAAAAGGTCCAGAGGCTTTAAACTAAAATCACCCATGGTCGTCATATTCCAAAGTTCCCTTTCGAAAAAAAAAAAAAGTAACTGTATAAAGAGATGATGTGTTAATTAGTTTGACTGTAGTAATCATTTTACCATGTATACATATATCAAATCATCATGTTGCATACCTTACATATATACAATTTTTACTAAGAAAATAAGATATAAAATAAAATATATAATGACAGCCTAAATTGACAGAAAATGACAGACCTTATTCTCAACTCAAGAAAAACAACCCTTTACTTCTCGCCTTTAACTGGCTATCCATCTTATTTATTTAGCAACAGGTATCAGTGCCTTGTTTATATCAATTCTTAGCAAAAATTTATTGAATGGATGTTATTTAGATAGAGCTCATTTTGATTTTTTATATTGTTTATGATATTAACATGAGAAATTGAAGTCGTCTTGGAATTTTCCCTGTTCACACATCTGTCTGGTACCTTATGGTTTTTAACTTAATTTTTTAATTAATGGTAGATTTTTTTTCCTTCTTACAGGTCCTACTTCCAAGACCAATGGGAAAAGTACCTAAAACTTAGAGGAATTTTAGATGGCAAATCGGCCCCTTCCTTTCCCAACCCCTATGATGTGAAGGAGAGAGATCAGTTCTACACCTCTGTGAGCTACTCTGGCTGGGGTGGCAGCAGTGGACATGATGCCCCCATGATTGCGTACGATGCCATCCTGGCCTCAGGAGATTCTTGGAAGGAGCTTGCCCACCGAGCATTTTTCCATGGTGGAGACAGTGATTCTACAGCTGCTATTGCTGGCTGCTGGTGGGGAGTTATGTATGGTTTTAAAGGAGTGAGTCCCTCCAATTATGAGAAAGTAGAATACAGAAACCGCCTGGAAGAGACAGCTAGGGTTTTATATTCTCTTGGGTCAAAGGAAGATACTGTAATTGACGTTTAGGGAAACATGAAGTTCATTTCTGGTGGCTTCTCCTCTTGTGTAGTTCCTTTTCTGCTCAGTTTCTTTTCACTTTTTCCAAAGTGAACATGGGAGTGCAGATATCTCTTCAAGATCCTGTTTTAATTTTCTTTAGATATATATTCAGAAGTGGGGTCCATGGCTATGCCACCCTGAACAAGCCCGATTCCATCTGATTTCGGAAGCTAAGCAGGGTTGGGCGTAGTTAGTACTTGGATGGGAGACCACCTAGGAAGATAAGGAGCTGTAGGCATAAAAAATAAAAAATAAAGGATTGTAAGCTGACAAGGTCCTTGCAATCTGTGAGGTCAACCAAGGGTTGCCTTGCCAAAAATAAATAAATAAATAAATAAATAAATAAATAAATAAATAAATAAATAAAAATAAAAATAAAAATAAAAATAGAAAAAGAAGTGGGAATCCCACTTTAGTTTAATCGATTCTAAAACTTTTAACATCATGCTCTTCTTCCTTCCCACTGTAGTCAGTCCTGGGCCCAAGAGACTTAAAGGAGAAATGGGGACAAGGATGGCTCTTTCTTTCCTCCCCTCCTCCTAGGGTTCCTTCCTCCTCTCCACTGTTGCCCTGAGACCAGTCTCATGGGTGGAGCCATGACAGGCTAAAGCTGGTTGTCTTCTGAGAGACTCATCATCCTTCCTGGTCACATCCATCAGGGGACGTGCAGGCGGCTCCACCTGCTGCTGTCTTTACATCCTCCCCATCCCCCTCACACAGGCCCTGAGGACAGATCAGGCTGACCAGCAGCCAGCTAACTTGGAAATAGATTCTAGAGTCACTTTTATGTGGTTGTGCTCAATCTCAGCTGGTAGGCCTCCCTTCAACTGGCTTATTGTGAGAAGTGAGAAAGAAAGAACACCCACCCTCCCTCCTCATTCAAGAAGGGAAAAGAAAACCCCACCACGGACTCCTGATTTTTCCTTTAAATCCCTAGTTTTCAACTGGTGGAGGTGGGGTTGGGAGGTCTGATCACAAAGCAGTTCTGCTACCTCCTAGTAAGTCGTACCAAGATTTGTCTTTCCAAGTTCTTCCAGTGGTGGGAGAAGGCAGGAGGATGGGGACTTCACATTTGCTATTTTATGATATACAACTTCAGCCACAATTGGAGATGACAGAGAAAGACTTTACAGTTTCTATTATATCTGCTTTGCAGATTCTCACTCTTCATCACAGGCATACTTCAAAGAGTTTAGACTTTCAGACTCTATTTTCTCAAACTTCAAAACTTCCTGCCCAAACACAACTGGTGACTTTGCTTCCTATTTCTCTGAGAAAATAGAAGCAATTGGAAGAGAACAGTTGCACACTCTTCTCTTCTACCCACCCACCTGCATTTGGGTTCATAACCTCTGGCTTCTCTTCTGACTGAGTGCTAGTGTGTCCGTGTTGTGTATGTGTGTGTATGTGGGGTTAGGAGGAAGGGAGGGTTGAAGCAAAGGAAAGGGAGAGAGAAGGAGGGAGAATGAGAGTGAACAGGAAAAGCAATAATAAACTTAATTATGTGCACAGTGTTACAGAAATGAATAAAACTGATCTGATACCCAGCGTGAATTTGTCATGTTTATTAAGTTAATGTATATAAACTGAAAAACAGATTAGGTCATGTGTAACATTACAGAGGTGAATTATATTTTTTTCACTTGCTGTGTGATAGTTCTTCATTTGCTTTTTTTTGTTACCTAAGATTACTAGATGTTGTCTGGAAGTCTTGGCAATATATATCTATATATATGTATTTTTAAGGTCTGCAAAATTAACATTGGCCTCATCCACCCTTCTCCAAGCTTCAACCACCACATTCTCTATTTATTATTCTTTCTCTACCTTTCCAGGGCAAGTAAACTTTTTTTTTTTTTTTTTTTTTTTTTTAGCAGACAGAGCTACTAGGAGTGTGGGGGAAGAAATGGAGACTTTGATGTTTCGCAGTCAACCAGCCTACTGGGTTAGCTCCTCAAGGAATGGCTGCTGGAGTCTGGTTAAAGATCCAGAGATCATCCAGACAAAGCGTGGGGGATAGCCTTACCATCACTTTTCCATCTTTGGAGTTTAGGAGTTGGGAAAAGTAACATCTAGGGAATAGGTGAGACTCCATTTGGGGAAGGAAAAAGAGGAGGGAGAAGGAGTTGCTGTGTGTCAGGCGGTTCACACAGCCCATTACAGAGGAAGAAATTAGGTTTAGAGAAGTTACCATTTGTCCAATGTCACACATTTAGGATGAGATGGAGCTGAGGTTTAAACCCAGAACTGTTTATCTTCAAAGGCTTTTTTCTTTGCACACACTTTACTACACTCTAACTGTTAGCTGTAATTAGAAATTACTTCCTTAGACAAAGCCAAAACGCAATCCAGGAGTGAGATGGTGAGGGCAGCCGCCTATGCCCTCTCTTCACCTGTTCACAATTATGAGGTAAAGGCAATAGGAAAATTAGTCATGGGTTTGAAATCCATATTTGGGGCAAGGGTGGGGAGGGGGCAGAGCGGAGCCCAGGTAAAACTGAAATGGACAGTATCTTCCCTCTCCTCTCTTCTCTTCTCAAAGAGCCTCCTCGTCCTCTGCTACCAAGGAGACCCACCCAATGCCTGGGTCATGAGGACTTCTCTCTCCACTCTGTGTTTGGTTATGCCTGTCCCACTTAAGGTTCCTACTTCACCTTTTTGAGCCTTGTCATTGTCATCTGTACTAGCTGAGCGGTCTCAGAAAAGTACCCCCTCTCAGGGTCTCTGGGTTTGGAATCAATGGACTTTCAACTATAATATCTGAAAGAACATGATTCTAAAACAAGGTTGTCTGGAGATGGGGGACAAAATCAAAGTAGGAACCCTTTCGTTTCTTTTGATCTACAGAGTTGTAAATAGAGGTTTGCATTTTAAGTAGTGGGCCATGCTTCAAACCAGTGTTTCCTATCATTTTGGATGGTATATAAACAATCATCCCCCATTGTCAATGCCAGTAGATGGAAGTTACATAAATGAAAACTTGAAATACATATTAGCACAGGTGGTAGGTGGCTATGGCAGGAGTAGGGAAGGTGGAATCTGAATAAATGAAATTGGGAAACATGACCTTGAGCAAACAAATGAATCTCCAGCAGGATGATTTCCACTGGAGACTGCTCTAGTGGAGGTAATATTTTGGGGTGAGATGGGCTTTCTGTTGCCTGTTATTCTACACCAGCCCTGAGTCTAGAAGACTGGACGTACCATGGCTTCTCCTAGCAAATATTTATTGAGCACTAGCTATGTGGCAGGCACTGTGCTAGGTGCTGGGGGTGAGGAATCCAGACCAGAATTTTGCTGTCCTGAAATTTTCTATCCTTACCTTCTAAAACATGTCATTTCATTTCCTTGGCCCTTCAAGCAGTGCTCCCCAGGCCACTGGCTTCTCTGAGCTTTGGTTTTCTCACAAGTAAAATGGAGATGGCTATGGTAAGAATTAACAAAAGACTTGTGGTTCTAGTATGCATGCAATCCTCTGAGGCCCCCAATGGAACTGCAGAGTCCTGGGCCCAACCCTGAAGATTCTCATTCAGTGTGTCTAGGTTGGGCCCAGCAACCTGTCCTAAGTTCCCTGGATGATTCTGAGGCAGGTGGTCCTGGATGGGACCACTTCAACCCCACTAGGAGAGTACTGTTCTAGATGATGAATGTGAAAGGGAAAGTACTCTCAAAATGTCACCTGTATTAATGCTGTGTGCAAGGAATAACTGGACTGGCTTGGTATATGAGCTCTGGTCTTGGTGTGAGTAGCCATGAAAATGCAATCCTCAGTCTCCTGCTGTGGGAAACCTGTTTGATGGTCCCGGTTGCTGTACTTCTGTATTTTTCGTGGGTCTTTGTGCTGAGACTTATCACAGAATATGACTAAGCAGGGTGGGGGCTGGGACAAACGAAGACTCTTTCTGTGTAATTTTCTTTCCTTCCTTCTCTCCTTCACAGATGTTAGGTCTGCATCACGATCTAAATGTTCTCTCTGCCTTGTCTAGCTTCCCTTATTCTTCACAACTGCTATCCCCAATCATTCTTTTGCACATCTTGTCCCACCTTGGTATCTTCTTCTCTGAGGACCTGAACTAATGCACCTGCTTGGTCTCTGACATCAGAACAGCCTTCGGTAGTGCCCTATTTATAGCCATGTTCCTTCCTGATGGCAGCAGTGCTTAATTAGTGGGATCATATGCACGAGCGGAAGGGAAAAAAGAGTCTGCCTCTTCAAAATCATTCTATCCTTGTCTTTGGCAGACCAGACCCACCCATGTTGGCATGGTGCCGATGCCCCTTCATGGGCGGTAGCTGTTTGGTTTGGTGGTTCAGAGCATGGCCTCTGGGGCTAGCTTTTCTATCTTCAGATCTCAACTCTGCATGATGTTGTGCAAGTTACTTAACTTCTCTATGCCCTAAAGCTGTGTGAAACAGGTACATAGATAGTACTCACTTTATAGAGCTATTGCCCAGAAAGTTTGATATCGGCCCTGCTGGCAGTTTCTCTGCTTCATCGTGATGTGTTACAGTTTAAGGAGCTAAGCAAGTACCCTATCTTCCAGACCTGCCTAGAAGTAGCTCTCTGTGGTTTCTGCCACTCTTTTGAGTGAAGAAGCCACAAGGTACATTGGAAATGTCCTGGTTCCAGGTCAGCTCGGCTACTTCTAGCAACAATGTCTCTATAGGTCATTTTCTTTCCATACTATTCAGTTTCTTTATTTGCGAATTCAAGTTGAACAACTCTTCTCAGGGGGTGGACTTCACTTGTATCCTCAGGATCCTATGAAAGGCTAATACTCTCCAGAGGCAAACTTCATCTTCTTCCATTCTGTCCATTAAATGTACACTAAACGTGTATTATTGGCTCAGCTCTGTGCTAGGCACTGGGGATTCAAAAATGAACAGAGAAAGTCTTTGCGCTCAAATCACTCAGAGTCCTCCTACGAAGACAAACATGACGTCCAGGGTTTTGTAATTACTTAAAGATGAAAGACTTCTGCCTTGGTTTTTACTAACATTTTATAATGGGAAGTGGGAGAGGTACAGGAAATAGTTTCCTGATGATGTTTGGGCTCAGAGAGGAAGGACAATGTGTTTCAACGTCCCCTGTTTTTTTTTTTTTTAAAAAAAAGGGAGAAAAAAGAAATTAAAAGTGTATTTATTTTTAATTGAGAAGAAACTGAACAACTGTGGAGGTTAAATAAATAGGGAGAGTTTATTTTTTCTTTGGCAGGTCATGAGGCCAGTTAATGATTAGTGAGACCTAAGTGGGTGCTTGGTGTGCAAAACTGTGAGAGACTGTGAGTTTATGTGATCTCTTTGGCATTGTGGTCGGCTTCCCCCCAGCTCTGAGACTTCCAGCTCAGCGATGCACCCGAGTCTCTGGGAGAGATACTTCTGGTTGTTGGGGCTCCTTTTGGCGCTTAGTGTTGAAACTGCGGGTAAGTCAGGGGCTTGAGCCTTGGGTGGAATAATTCTTTCTTAAAACATTACTTATGCAGTGCTAACCTTTGGAAGGTCCCCTAAAAGCCCTCTCTCCTGAGATGAATCTACAGAAAAGAGAAACAGCCCTACAATCATAGTGGGGATAATGATAATCAGGGCATTTTCTCAAGTCGGAAAAATTGAACTTCCCCTAGTCGTTTTACTCATTTTTCTAAAACTCTTATTACTTACTTTCTCCTTGAACAAACTAGCTGAATGACTTACGAGAAAACAAAATTTGATTAGTTCCAAAATGTGATTCATTTTCATCCTATAAATATCCACTGTTCCAAGATATATTTAATTTTAAAATATAAATTTCCAAACAATGATTTTGTCATTGAGATTGTTAGACGTCCTTTCTAATGTTGCTGACCCAACTTAAGTTTTACCATTCCTCTTGGCAGGACACTAATAACTAGTTTCAGCTCAGATTTCATTTGCATTCTACCTTTCCCATGAAGAAACCCCATCCACCGCTTCTGCTTGTTTAATATAGCAAATCAAAACCTTCATGTGGCATTGAGATTCTCTGACTAGTGAAAATCTCTACCTCCCCCGTCAGCCTAGCGGCTGGTACCGTCCTAGGAAATCTCCCCTCCCCTGTCCCAACAGCAAACTGCTTTTCTTTCATTTCCACAAGGCATTTAATTCCCATTCCTCAGCTTTAGACTGTGTCATTCCTTCTGCTTGGAGTTGCTCGTACTACTTTTCCTTTCATTTCAGCTCTTCCCGTCGTCCAAGAGGGCATCCATGATTCACACCTCCCTTGTAACACTTCATTCTGCTACATTTCAGCACCCTTGCCCTGCTCCGAAGTTCAGTTTGAATGGATGTGTTCACTACCCGCATTAATGAGTTGTTTTTAAAAAGTGCTGCCTAGCTTCATGTATCATTTATTTGTGTGTGTTTATAAAATGACCTCCGTATATATATTATATATATATATAGATAATGTACATGTGTGTGGGGTGTGTGTGTGTGTGTGTGTGTGTGAGAGAGAGAGAGAGAGAGAGAGAGAGAGAAACATCTTTCTGTATCAACATACAGAGCTATCATGTTTTTTGAATGTCTGTTTATACACTATCTACTAGATCTGAAAGGTATATCTTCTACATTTTTGATTGATGTGGGGAAAATTCCCCTGCAAAGAAGTTATAACTATTTATTAGTATGTTAAGGTAGTCATTTCCCTACTCTCTGCCAACACTTTGTAATATAAAATGTTTTTCATATTGTCAATCTGATAGGAAAAGTAATATTACATTGTTCTGTTAATCCTTATTTCTTATGATCATTTCTACTTCTGGTGTCTTGTTTAAGCAATTTCCCTATGAAGATGATTTCTCATATTTTCTTCTAAACCCTATGAGCTAGCCTAATCAGATTAAAATTGCCAGAAACAAATTTTTTGGTTACGATATATTTTTTTATACAATACGGGATTTGATTTGCCAACATTTATTTTTATCGTTGCATATTTTTATTTCTATATTTGTTATTTTGCACATATGTTCATAAAGGAAATTTATCTATCATCTTCTTTCTTGTATTACCCTGGTCTGGGTTTGGTACCAAGATTATTATAACCTTAGAAAATAAGTTTCTATTATTTGAACTAGCTTACATAAGATAAAGATTATCTGTACTTAAAAGGTTTGGTGGAGTTCTTAAATAAAATCATCTGGCTCTCGTGTATTTTAGGACCAGAAAAGACTCTTGATTGCCAAGTCAAATTTTTGAGGTTATAAGGTTTATTTGGGTTTTTTATTTCTTCTTGAGTCAGTTTCAGTAATTACATTTTTCTACAAAATTATTCATTTCTTTTAAGTTTACCAATGCATATATCAGGGAATTTTTAAGTATATCTTTTTATCCTTAATGCCCTGTAGTTATACTATAACCTGCCTAGTACAGATTTACTTATTTTTCATCTTGCTTATTACCCTGAGTATAACTTTTGGTTAGAGAACTCATATCTTTTTTCAAATCTATTTATTTTTATTATGATGATATTGGTTAATGAAATACAATAAGTTTCAAGTGAATAATTCAACAGTAAGTCATATTTATATTGCATTGCATCATCTTTTTTTAGTTATGAAATATTCTTAGCAATTATTTTTTCAAAATATTGCTTCTTTTCCTATTTTCCTCCTATAGAGAACAAGTACTAGATAAATGTTGGAGCCTCTCCATTGTTTGTACTTTTTAACTGAACTTTTATATTTAAAGAATTTTTTTACCTCTGTACTAGACATTATAGTATTGATTTCTTTTTTTATTTCCAATTTTCTAATTAACTTTTTCATATATGTCTTATGGTATAATTTATGCCTGTTTTTATTTCATAATTTCTTTATGCTCTGTATTTTTATCTCTGAATATTCTCAACAGAGTTCTTTTAAAATCAATGTCAAAGGTTGTTTTAAAATTATATTTTACTTGGAAGAAATTTATGATCCACTTACTGGTTTTATTGAATATCTTTGTAAACACTTGATTTCTTTACTTGTTTAAGCATTTTGCTTGCAGGCTTTTAAAAAGTAAACTTTTTATTAAAGTATAACACATACAGAAAAGTACACAGATTATTAATACACAGATCAATGAATTTTCAGAGTAAATTCACCTATGTAACCACCATTCAGATCAACAAATTAAACTTTTCCAGGGGGCCCTAAAACCCACTCTCTGCATCTGCTCTTAATCACTGCCACCCCAAAGATAACAATTATCTTGACTCCTAACACAATAAATTAGTTTTGTTTTAATTTTCAATGAAAAGTTTGTTTTTGGCCTCTCTTTCTTTGTCTCTTTATCACTCCCCTCTCATCCCATCTTCTCCAGTCAGGTGAATGTTTCGGCTCCTATTAGTGAGGCCTTGTCTTTTCATCCTGCCTCCCCAAATAAAGCTACAATCCCAGGTAAAAAGGCAATAGCCGTTTTTTGTTTGTATTGTTTTTGTTTTTCCTTTCCTTTCCTAAGTTGGGGAGTCCCTCTCCACCACTGGCCACCACAGGTGGGCCTGGTGCTGGTCTTCCACACGTGACATGGGGTACTTTTGGATCCCACTTACCTCACAGAGCTGAATTCTTAGAACCACCGCCTTCTCCCAGACCTGGAACCCAGCATCATTTTCCATTTCTGTTCTTGTTCATGGAGACATTATTTTTATATTTGAGATTGTCTGTGACTATTTTTCTCTTTTGATATTTATCTGTCATTACTCTTTGGTTCGAGTGGTGGTTGGGGTAAGGGGGTATATAAGCATGATTTCCTGTGCTATGTTCCATATTCCTAAATGACAGACAGTTTTATCATCTGCAAATGGTTGCAATTCTTTCTCCTCCTTTTCTTTATAAATTTAAATTTTTTCTTTTTAAACTTTATAATTTTATCTCATCTTATTGTCTTATTTCACTGGCTAAGACTAAGACTTCCAGTATAATATTTAATAGAAATAGTGATAGCAGACAGTTTACTCCCAGTTTTAGATGGAATGTGTCTAATGTTTCACTAATAAGTATAATTGTTGCTATTGGTTTTTGCTAAATCCCCTTTCTCACTTTAAGGAGTATTGGGTACTGAATTTTATCATAGTATATTAAAAAAAAATAATTTAATTTAATGTTATATTAGTTTCAGGTACATAGTGCGATGGTTAGACATTTATATAGTTCATAAAGTGATCCCCCTGATTACCCTAGCACCCACCTAGCACTACATTCAGCCATTAAAATAATATTGACTATATTCCCTATGCTGTACTCTACATTCTTGTGGCTGTTTTGTAACTACTAATTGGTACTTCTTCAACCCTTCACCTTTTTCACCCAGCCCCCTAAACCTCCTCCCCTCTGGCAATCACCAGTTAGTTCTCTGTATCTGTGAGTCTTTTCAGTTTAGTTAGTTTATTTCTTTTTTTTTCTTAGATTCTCAATACTGTTCCAGAAAATAGAAAGGAGAAGAGAGGATCAAAACTCATTCTGTAAATATAAACAAAATATGAAAACTGGACAAGACAAAAGGAGAAAAGACAACTAAAGGCCAATTTCTCTATTAAACATAGACATAAAAACCCCAGATTTTCTGGAACTGTATGTGTAAGATAGGATTTGAAGGATTAGGAGAATGTCTCTGTAAAACTGTTTGGCCTGATAGAGTTTTTGATGAATACATTAAAATTACCATTTCAATTCCTTTATGCTGCAGTTTTACATTTTATTTTCATTTTTTCTTTCTTGACTAAGTTTCAGTAAGCTTTGTTTTTCTAGGATATTATCTATTTTTTAAGGAAAATATCTATTTTTAACTTTTAGGTGGGTATACACATTCTCTTTTATGATTTAAAAAGCCTACTGTAAATATATCCCCTTTTTATTCTCTATATTGTTTACTTGTGACTTCCTTCTTTTTTTTTTACTCTTTTATATCAAAAGTACAACTAGTTTATTATTCTTTTCTAAGAACTAGCTTTTGGTGTTTATTGTGTGTGGCAAGTACTATTCAAGGTAGCAAACAAAATAGATAAAAATTTCTACCTTCTCTGAAACTGTATTCTAATATATGGAAAACAATATACAAGAAGTTTAATAATCTAATAACTTTTTAAATATATTAGAAGGTGATGATTGAGATAAAAAATAATAGATCAAGATGAGGAAGATTGAGAGAACTAGGATGAGGAGTATAGGCAAGTTGCAATTTAAATAGGGTGGTTAAAGGAGAGAAGATGACATTCGACAAGTAAAGACTTGAAGGAAGAGAAAGAATTAGCCATGTAGATGTCTGGAGAGAGACACTCCAGGCAGAAGAAACAGCCAGTGCAAAGACCAATGGTGGGAACTTGTCTAGGGCAAGGAAGAGCTGAGCGGACATAGAAGAAACAGCAGCTGGACTGGCAAAGGGCTTCAGGAGGCGGTCGTTTATTCCATTTAACCCTAAATTTAGTCCATTTTGTCCATTGTTTGGACTTTGGATTTGAAATGCCTCGAAGCTTTTGCAGATATGATTTGACTTACTGTTCTGGCTGCTGTGTTGCAGATAGACTGAAGGGGGTCAAGAGCAAAGGCAGAAAAAGTAGTTGTAGGCCATGGCAATAATTTTGAGATGATGAGGGCTTGGACCAAAGAGGTAACAGAGTAGAGTGGTAGTACCACATTATCTCAGTTTCACTTTCCATGGTTTCATTTACCTGTGGTCAACGGTGATGAGAAAATATTAAATGGAAAATTCATAAATAAACAATTCATAAGTTTCAAGTTGTGTGCTGTTCTGAGTACCTCACTTTATCTCATCATATAGACATTACATCATCTCATGACACAAGAAGGGCAAGTACTGTACAATAAGATATTTTGAGAGAGAGACCACATTCACATAACTTTTATTATAGTATATTGTCATAATTATTTTATTATTAGTTATTGTTGTTGGTTTCTTAATGTGCCTGATTTATAAATTAAACTTATCATAGGTGTGTATGTACAGGAGAAAACATAGCATATATGAGGTTCTGTACTATCCACAGTTTCAGACATCCACTGGGGGTCTTGGAACGTATCACTTGTGTAAAAGGGGGGACTACTGTAGGTGGTGAGAATGTTTTAATTCTGAATATCTTGCTCTGAGAGGAGAGCTAATAGGATTTACTCACCATTGGTATGCGGGGTGTGAGAGAAAGGGAAGAGTCAGAAAGGTCTCCAGGAAGACTGGCCTGAGCAACTGCACTGACTGTGTTGCTACCAGTGTCATTCATATTTTATTGTTTTCTTTCTTTTTAAAAAAATTTTTGTACAATTTTTTGAAAATTAATTAATTTTTTATGGTGACATTGGTTAACAAAATCCAATAAGTTTCAGCTATACACTTTAACAATAAGGCATAAGTATATTTACCTTGTGTGTTCGCCTCCCATGGTTAGATTTCTTTCTGTCACCACATATTTGACCCCTTTTACCCCGTTTTCCTCCCCACTCTGTTTTCTTTAATTTCAACTACTTTTATAGTTTTTCTTCTATATTTTATTTGGAGTTGTTGCATTGTGCTTTTTCAACTTTCTACGTTAATAAGATTAATTTGCTTAATCTATATCTTTCCTTTTATTCCCTTAATATCTGCATTTAAGGTTATGCACATCCTCCCAGTGTTATATTAGCTACTTTACTCAAGTTTTCATGTATATTAGTTTTATTGCCATGTAGTGTTTAATATTCTTGAGTCTCCGTTGTAATTATTTTTTAACCCGAGAGGGGTTTAAAATCTCCAAATGTACTTTTAAATAATTTGATTACATTTTATTTAGATAATGTATGGATGACATTGGTTCTTTGATGTTCGTTGGACCTTACTTTGTAACATACAATGTTCATTTTAAAAGGAGTCTTAATTCTCTGTCTGATGGATGCAGGCTTCCCTATATCACCAACAGAGCGAATTTATTCATTTATGTGTTTCAAGTTTCATTCTCAATCAGAGTCCTTTCATCTTTTCTTTTCCTTTCTTTTCCTTTCTTTCTTTTCTTTTCTTTGTTTTCTCTCTCTCTTTTTTTTTTTTTTTTACTTAGCATTTATTTGATGCTGAATTTACTCCTAGTCTTACTGTGGTCTTTAATCTTCTTTGGTCGAGTAATATTCATATTTTTATTTGATATTTCATCTCTAGATATGAAAAGTATTCACAGATTTTGGTTTCAGAAATGATACAGCTTTTGAAAAATAAGTCTAAGTATTGCACTAGCTGATTTTAATGGCTATAAGCCCCTGTTTCTTTCTTCTTTTCAAGAACACATTTCTTCCAAGAACAGACAACCTCACCTTGGATCTTTCTTGTTTTGCTTTTTTTTTTCCTCCAGGAGATGTACCTCCTACCCAACAGGCAAAGTGCACCGACTTCCAGAACGCCAGTCTTCTCAGAGGCACCAGTCTCAAAGTCCAATTTCTTCTCTTCACCCCTTCGAATCCTAGCTGTGGGAAGCTAGTTGAAGAAAGTAGTGACATCCAAAACTCTGGATTCAATGCCACTTTGGGAACCAAACTAATTATCCATGGATTCAGGTGGGAGCTAACCAATCAGTAGGATCAACTCAACTAAGAATTAGAAAGTAACCATAGGAAGTTAGTGGAGAGTAAGAGGAGGAATGGATTTACCAACTGTCACATGTTCCATCCCTCACCTCCTGCTGTCCTTGAAGTGTCTCATATTAATACGAACACACATTATGTTGTTAATTCTTGTTGGTCATATATGTTACTCCTCCTCCCAGTCCTTGTCTACATACTCTCAAACTAAATATGTGTGATCCTGAAAAATCACTCCAGCATGTGGATCCTTGGTTTCCATATTAGAATAAAAGGGAGGCAGTAGAGATGGTCTCAGTGATTCTTTCCTCCCTGAAGCATGATGTTGTATGCTTCATCTCAGCCAATGAAGTCATAGACTTTATGCAATATACATATGACATATTATTGAATTGTACACTTGAAACATATATGATTTTATTAGCCAATATCACCCCAATAAATTTAATTTAAAAAGTCATAGGCCTGGCACAATCACTCAGAGAATCATGAAATGGTGTTTTTATCCAGAATTTTATTTCCTCCTCTCCTCCTCCTCCTCCTCTTCCTCCTCCTCCTCCTCCTCCTCCTCCTCTTCCTTCTTTTTCTTCTTCTTCTTCTTCTTCTTCTTCTTCTTCTTCTTCTTCTTCTTCTTCTTCTTCTTCTTCTTCTTCTTCTTCACTTCTTTCCTGGTTTCATGACCTGAGGAACCTCCACTTATGGGTGCTACTTCCATCATACCCAGAGGCTAGAGTTTTTCAGGACCTAGACAAATCCCTATGGTCCAAATTTTGTTGTGAAATACAGTCGTTGAATCTCAACTTAATTCCCATTCTTCCTTCTAATATCTTCTCTCCAAAGCCCACTGACAAGGCCAGAAACAGAAAGATTGCAAGAAGGAAATAAGGAAAGAATATGGTAAAACAATAGCACTAGAGAGCAACTAAAATTGTGGTGCCCAGTGACAAGGTAGACACAGAGGCACTGCACAAAGGATCACCATTTCATCATCTCTGGGTTGTCTGCTTCTGAAATCCATAGACTCTAGGGACCCAGCCATATCCATCCTTAGGCATCTCTCCTCACTCTTGTGCCAAAGTCTCTTCCCTTGCAAATCTTACATTTTGTCATTATCCAAGGCTGGGTGTGTACCTGCAACCCGGAAATAGCTGGAGAGCTCATCGGGCTTGTCACTCTGTGTGCTCCTGGATCTCCCAAAGCCTCATTCCATGGCACATGTTCCTCTGTCTCTGTTTGTCTCTGTTTGCGTGCTCTGTTTGTTCCCATAATGCAGGCCATTGAGAAAGCTTCTTTTCTGATCCCAATCACTTGGGAAGTTTTATGAAGTTTAAAAAATAATTCTTCTTTTTCTAGAATAGTTCTATTATACTGTTAAATTCCAGAAAGATAGGGACCATATCTTACTTTTCTGTATTTTTCACAAAGCACCTAGCATACTGCCTGACTCTTTGGTGAATGAATGAAAGAGTGACTAAATGAAGGAATAAATGAAAACATCCTCAAGGAAAGTACCTGTATTCTAGAATGAGAATTAAGATTGCAAATCTTAACTCTAATGCACAAAGATACCTTTTCTCTCCCATGAATAACAAGCAGGGTCAGTCAATGCATATGGTTTGTGCAACTTATGCACCACAGAAAGGTGCCTGACTGAGAGCTGGTGAAGCTCAAACCCAGCCTCAGCTCTGAGCCCTGGCACGAGGCACTCTATTATAATTTACTCAAAGGCTCCATGTGTGCAGGCAGAAGCCCTGGTCACTTTGGGATTATGTCCTCTCTAGGCTCAGAATGCTGCATGATTTCCTATCCATATATTTTAATTCCCTATTTTTGACTTTCTTTTTCTGGGTTTATTCTGTTAACAGAGGTTTCCATGACAATGGATATGGATCTGGCTGCTAATTTTCCTATTATTCCTTGGCCCCATGTCTAGGGCTTTGGGAACAAAGCCTTCCTGGATTGAGAAATTCATTGGAGCCATTCTGCGGTCAGGAGATGCTAATGTGATTGCTGTGGACTGGGTGTACGGCTCTACAGGTATCTACTTCTCAGCGGTGGATAATGTGATTAAGCTGGGACTCGAGATCTCCCGTTTCCTCAGTAAACTCCTGGTAGGTGCAGAAGAGCCTAGGGTGATTTTTGGCTGCTTATGGAGGGGAGAGGGGTCGGAAGGAAAAAAAAAAAAGCAGCTCATGAGGAGGAACTTTAGGGTAGAAGCAGAGCCACCAGTGTGACTTGCTGGTCTTTGGTTCAAATCTCGGCTCTGCCGTTTATAGCCGACTTTGAGAAGGTTATGAAACCCCTCTGAACTTCCCCGCTCCTCCTCTGTAAACTGTGCACTGCATGTCAGATAGAGTGTGCCAGTGGCCAGCTTTAGTCATATCTCAGAGGGAATGGCCACAGTCAGGACTCACACACTGGGCACCAAAGGGAAAATGAGGGAATTGTCAAGTCAGGGAGCCCAGGAGGAAGGGAAGGGAATACTGGGCTGAAATTTCTGCCCTCCTCTCTCCCACAGGTATGTGTAGTAGGTATCTCATGCCCAGAACCCTCTTCTGCTAAAGCCGCAGGGGAAAGTATGAGCCTGTGAGGCCAGGGGTTGCTGGGCCCCAAATGCAATTCACTGTAAATGCCCCTTGTAGGTGCTGGGTGTGTCGGAGTCCTCAATCCACATCATTGGTGTTAGCCTGGGAGCTCATGTTGGGGGCATGGTGGGTCATTTCTACAAAGGCCGGTTGGGACGGATCACAGGTAACATTCTTCTGTGTCTATCTTATCAGGTTTAGAGTTAGAAGGACAATGTCCTGGAAATGCTCTGGCTGAGGCAAGTAAAGGAGAGTGTGGAACTTTTGTAATAGATCTATGATCACTAAAATTTATTAATTGTGGCCCTTTTGCATAAATGGTATTGTGTTATTAATGCATGATCTCTAATGTTAGCATAAGAGGCCATGTATTACTTTGTAAGCCTCAGTTTCTATATCTATAATATAAAATGAAGGAAGGAAGAAAGGAAGGAAGGAAGGAAGGAAGGAAGGAAGGAAGGAAGGAAGGAAGGAAGGAAGGAAGGAAGGAAGGAAGGAAGGAAGATAGGAAGGAAGGAAGGAAAGAAGGAAGGAAGAAGGGAGACACTTTAAAATGGAGTGGGAACTGCCATCCCAGAGGAACTGCCTTGCACATATTATACCTCAAACCTTAGAATGTTAAAACACAGCAAAACGACCTTTGTACTGGGCCTAAAGCAACATTGTGTCCCAAAGATCTGTTTACAAAGGTAACAAGAAAGCAGATATTATGACTACCCACAGATGAATACCAAACTAAATATTAAAAACATTGTTTAGAAGTAACAATCATCACTATGTTAGCTTATCTGCACCCATAGAAATACCTTCCTTCTATTGTAATTTTGTTATCCTTCCTCTTCTCATAAATAATCCTTGCCTTTGTCTCCTAAGCATTATTTGGGCTTCTGCCTGAATCAGTGTTTCTCGATTAGCCAGTCTTTTTGACCTCAAATAAACCCTTGTTGTCTCTCACTTTTTAAACAGTTTTTATTTTTCAATTGGAGTTGACATTCAGTATTATTTTGTATTAGTTTCAGGTGTACAGCATAGTGGTTAGACATTAATATAATATATGAAGTGATCCCCAGATTAGTCTAGTACCCACCTAGCACTACACACAGTTATTACAATATTATTGACTATATTTTCTATGCTGTACTTTACATCTCCATGACTATTCTGTAACTACCAATCTGTATTTCTTTATCCCTTCATTTTTTTCACCCAGCTCCTTAAATCCCTCCCATCTGGCAATCACCAGCTTATTCACTGTTCTATGACTCTCTTTCCATTGTTTGTTTATTTTGTTCTTTAGATTCCACATGTAAGTGAAATCATATGGTATTTGTCTTTCTCTGACTTATTTCACTTAGTATAATACCCTCTAGGTACATCTGTGTTGTTGCAAATGGTAAGATTTCATTTTTTATGGCTGAGCAATATTCCATTGTATATATGTACCACCTCTTCTTTATCCAATCAACTATTGATGGGCACTTATGTTGCTTTTGTGCGTTGGCTATTGTAAATAGTGCTGCTGTGAACATAGGGGTGCATATATCTTTTAGAGCTAGTGTTTTGGTTTTCTTCACATAAATACCCAGAAGTGTAATTGGTGGGTTATAAGGTAGTTCTATTTTTAATTTTTCAGAGCAACTCCAAATTGTTTTCCCTAGTGGCTGAACCAACTTGCAATATCATCAACAGTGGATGAGGATTTTCTTTTCTCCACATCCACGCCAACACATCTTCCATTTAGTAGTTTGTCTTTTCATTTTGTTGATGGTTTCCTTTGTTGTGTGAAAACTTTTTAGTTTGATATAGTTTCAATTGTTTTTTTTGTTGTTGTTTTCTTTGCCCAGGGAGATATATCAGCAAAAATATTAATAAGAGCAATGTCAGAGAGTTTACAGCCTATGTTTTCTTCTAGGAGTTTTGTGATTGCAGGTCTTACATTTAAGTCTTTAATCCATTTTGAGTTCATTCTTATATATGGTCCAGTTTTCCCAGTACCATTTACTGAATAAACTGTCTTTATTCTATTGTAGGTTTTTGTCTCCTTTGTCATAAATTAGTGACCATAATAGTCATGGGTTTATTTCTGGACTCTCTATATTGTTCCATTGATATGTATCTGTTTTTATGTCACTACCATACTGTTTTGATTACTGTAGCCTTGTAGTATAATTTGATATCAGGTAGTGTGATACCTCCAACTTCATTCTTCTTTTTCAAGATTACTATGGCTATTTGGGGTCTTTTATGGTTCCATATAAATTTTAGGGTTATTTGTTCTAGCTCTGTGAAAAATGCCATTGGTATTTTGATAAGGATTGCATTGAATCTGGGATTGCTTTGGGTATTATGGGCATTTTAACAATATTAATTCTTTCTATCCATGAGCATGATACATGCTTCCATTTATTTGTATCTTCTTCAATGTTTTATAACATTCCAAGTATAGGATTTTTATTTTCTTTGTTAAATTTATTCCCAGGTATTTTATTTTAAATGTTTGGGATGCAATTGTAAATAGGATTGTTTTCTCAATTTCTCTTTCTGATAGTTTGCCATTGGTGAATAAAAGTGCAACTGATTTCTGAATATTAATTTTGTATCCTGCTTATTTACTGAATTCATTTATCAGTTCTAATTTTTTTTTTGGTGGAATCCTTAGGATTCTCTATGTATAGTATTATGTCTTCTGAAAATAATAACAGTTTTACTTCTTCCTTTTTAATTTGGATGACTTGTATTTCTTTTTCTTGTGATTGCTGTGGCTAGGACTTCCAATATTACATTAAATAAAAATGTACATCTTTGCCTTTTTCCTGATCTTAAGAAAAACACCTTTAGCTTTGTCCTGTTGAGTGTATGATATTAGCTGTGGGTTTGTCATATATGGCCTTTATTATGTTGTGGTACATTCCCTCTATTCCCACTTTGCCGAGAGGTTTTTTTTATTATTATAAACGGATGCTGGATTTTGTTGAACACTTTTTCTGCATCTATTGATATGATCATATGATTTTTATCTTTTTATTTGTTATCTTTCTATTTATTAATGTGGTGTATCACATTATATGATTTGTGTATATTGAACCAACCTTGCATCCCAGGAATAGATCTCACTTGATCATGGTGTATGATCTTTCTAGTGCCTTACTGATTTCAGTTTGCTAATATTTTGTTGAGAATTTCTGCATTGATGTTCATCAGGGATATTGGCCTATAATTTTTTTTTTTTTGTAATGTTTGTCTGGTTTTGGAAGCAGGGTAAAAGTGACCTCATGAAATGAGCTTGGGAGCCTTCCCTTCTTTTAAATTTTTTGGAATAGTTTAAGAAGAATAGACGTTAGTTTTTCTTTGAATGTTTGGTAAATTCACCCATGAAGCTGTCCAGTCCAGGACTTTTTTTGTTGGCAGTTTTTTGATTACCGATTGATTTTGTTAGCAGTAATTGATCAGTTCAGATTTTCTATTTCTTCTTGATTCAGTCTTGGAAAATCGTATGCTTCTAGAAATTTATTCATTTCTTCGTATTTTCTTATAATCCTTCGCATTTCTATGGAGTCAGTTGTCAGTTCTCTTTTATTTATGATTTTATTTATTTGGGTCCTCTCTCTCTCTCTTTCTCTCTCTTTTTTTTTGATGAGTCTGATTAAAGTTTTATCCATTTTGTTTATCTTTCAAAGAACCAGCTCTTGATTTCATTGATCTTTTCTGTTGTTTTTTTTTTTTTTTAAGATTCTATTTCATTTATTTTTGCTCTGATCTTTATTATTTCCTTTCTTCTATTCATTTTGGACTTTGTTTGCTGTTCTTTTTCTAGTTCATTTAAATGTAAGGTTAGATTTTATATTTGAGATTTTTCTTGTTTCTTGAGATAGGTCTGTAGTGCTATGAATTTCCCTTTAGGACTGCTTTTGCTGTGTCCCATAGATTTTTGAGTCATTTTGTTTTTATTTTCCTGTATCCCAAATTATCTTTTGATTTCTTCCTTGATCTCATTGTAAACTCGTTCATTGTTTAGTAACATGTTATTTATTCTCCACGTGTTTGTGTATATTTCAGTTTTTTTGTTGTATTGATTTATAATTTCATACCACTGTGGTAGAAGACACTTGATACAATTTAAGCCTTTTTAATTTTATTGAGACTTGTTTTGTGGCCTAATATGTGGTCTATTTTGGAAAATGTTCCATGTGTATGTGAGAAGAACGCATATTCTGCTGCTTTGGGGTGAAATGCACTAAAAAAATCAATCAAATCCATCTGATCTAGTGTGTCATTTAAGCGCAATTTCCTTGTTGATCTTCTGTCTGGGAGACCTGTCCATTGACATCAATGAGGTGTTAAAGTTGCCTATGATGATTGTACTACTGTCGATCTCTCCCTTTATGTCAGTCAATATTTGCTTTATATATTCAGGTGTTCATATGTAGGGTAAATAAATGTTTACTAGGATTATGTCCTCTTTTTCAATTGATCCCTTTATCATTATGTAATATCTTTCTTTATCTTTTACTATAGCTTTTGTTTTAAAGTCTATTTTGTCTGATATGAGTATTGCTACCCCAGCTTTTTTTAAATTTCCATTTACGTGAAATATCTTTTTCCATTCCTTTCAGTCTGTGTGTGTGTGTGTGTCTTTTAATGTGAAGTGGGTCTCTTGTATACAGCATGTGTGTGGGTCTTGTTTTCCTATCCATTCAGCTACTTTATGTCTTTTGATTGGAGTATTTAATCCATTTACATTTAAAGTGATTATTAATAAATATATAATTCTTGCCATGTTATTATTCATATTAATGAGATTTTCTTCCTATCTTCTTCTTCTTAAAGAAGTCCTTTTATCATTTCTTATAATATTGGCTTGGTGATGCTGAAAAACTTTAACTCTTTCTGTGCCTGGAAAGCTCTTTATCTCACCTTCAATTTTAGTTGATAGCCTTGCTAGGTAGAGTTATCTTGATTGTAGGTCATTGCTTTTTATCATTGACTATTTCATACCAATCTCTTCTGGCCTGTAAAGTTTCTGTTGAGAAACCAGCTGACAGTCTTATGGGAGATCCCTTGTAATTAACTAGCTGCCTTTCTCTTGCTGCTTTTAGAATTTTCTCTTTGATGTTAACTTTTGGCATTTTAATTATGATGTATCTTCCTGTGGGCCTGTTTGGGTTCATCTTGTTTGGGATTCTGCGTTTCCTGGACTTGTCTATTTCCTTCACCATGGCGAATTTTTCAGTCATTATTTTTCAAATAGGTTTTCAATTCCTTGCTTTCTCTCTTCTCCTTCTGGTATCCCTATGATGTGAATGTTGTTACTCTTGATGTTGTCCTAGAGGCTCCTTAAACTATCCTTATATTTTTGGCTCCTTTTTTTTTTTACTGTTCCAATTGGGCATTTTCTGCTACTTTGTCTTCCAAATCGTTGATTCAGTTCTCTGCTTCCTCTAATCTGCTGTCGATTCCTTCTAGTGTGTTTTTTATTTCAGTTATTGTATTCTTCATTTCTGACTGGTTTCTGTCAGCCTTCAGTCTTACCTGATGGCACAAATTCCTGCTGATTTTTACATCTAGATTTTGTGTAAATCCTCTTCCAAGCACTGGAACCCTGGTCTGGGAAGCCCCGGCATAGGGTTGGAGACCTGGCTCTTCTGGCAGGATCTCCTCAGGCAAGATATCCTTCCCCATACTTCAGCGCCACATGTAGATGTGCAGCCAGCTTTTTTCACATCTCTACCCCTCCTACCAGTACCGATGTGGCCTCTTCTTTATATCCTTAGTTATAGGAGTTCTGTTCAGGTAGTCTTCAGAAGGATCTCCAGGTTGATTGTTCTATATTTAGTTGTAATTTTAATGTGGTCATGAAAGGAGGCAAACACAGTGTTTACCCACTCTGCCAACTTGACTGGAACTCTCTAAAATATTTCTCTTATCCTTTAAGGAAAGTATGCAGAGCATGATGATTTCCTTAATATCTATTACCTCTTTTTTCTTTAACACCAGAACTGCTGGATTTTAGCTGGGTACATGATCATTCACCTGTCTCTTACTTTGAAAGCTTTGAAAGGCCTTTCATTTTTAGGTTAACAGTAGGTTGGATTGTAACAGCTCATATCTCCTTGGCCCACTGTGGAAATCACCTTTAATCAATATGCTAAATACTTGCAAAAATACAATATGCTTTATGCTTCAAGAGCTATTCTCAATCAAATAGGGGCTAAAGTTGTGTGGCAAATACCCTCCAACAGAACAATTCTGAGTCATGTTTTACAGAGTTCCTCAGAGAAGCTCCAGTGAGATGGGACCCACGTGCCCAAAGTGATGATCTATTTGTTAAAAATTCTCTTCCTTCTATGACTCATTTTACAACTTCCTTACTATGTTTTCTGTGATCTTCTCCCAAATAAGCTACTTGCATTTTAAATCCTTGTCTTAGGGTCTGCTTTTGGGGAGGAAGAGGGAAAGGGATCCAAACTCAGACATGGGGTTAGTAATATTTGCTTCAGTGTTTTTGTGAGGACTATAGTGTGTAAAATGACCCAGTATAAGGCTTGACACAAAAAAATTTTTGCTTAAAAAATTATAGCTATTGTTATTACTATATGAAGATTAATATTATTCATATTAACTATTACCAAATGGTTGGTATTATCGAGCTCATCTTAGAACCAGAAATGTGGGTTATTGGGAAGTTAGAGACAATAGAGTGGGACTTCCTGGGTCTTGAGCTAGTTCTCCACCCTTAGGTCCTTGTTTCTGGGGGACTCTAACCTTGAAGGACTGCCAGGGTAGGTGTGTGGTGTGTCTATGAGGATTCCTGTGGCTGAGAGGAAAGGGTACCCTGACATCAGTCTGTCCTTGCAGGCCTGGACCCTGCTGGACCGGAGTACACCAGAGCCAGCCTGGAGGAGCGCCTAGACGCTGGAGATGCTCTTTTTGTGGAAGCTATCCACACAGACACAGACAGTGAGCTGGGGGACTTTCCTGGGCTGGGGAAATGAACACAGGGCAGGGCTAGGGGGCTAGTACCTAGCTGTGTGGCCCCAGGAAGATTCTCTTTCCCTCTGAGCTGCTGCATCATGAGTTTCCCGGCATCTTTCAAGTCTGATCTAGCACTGTCATTTTCTGACCACTGAGATGAATGTTTCGATTTTTAGCCAGCAGCAGCTGGAGGTTTCTCATATGTGGATCAAATGATTCAACTCTAAATCTTGTGCTGAGATAGTATCAGAGTGGGCACTGCTACCTGCTGATATATGTAAAAGTCATGCTGCTTTTTCAGAGTGACTATGCCCGGCCACAGAGATTGGGGCATTCTATTTCAGGGGCAGATTCTCAGGCCTCTGAGGGGAGGAGCCCAGCCCTCAGTCCAGTGAAAAATGAGAATTCCCCTCTCTGATAGTGACAGGCACAGGAAAGACAAGCGACTCTGGATCCAATATGACCAAATTAAGCTCTTCTCTCTGGCTGAGAAAGGGGGTGGGCATTCCTTCTCATTTTGACTGTATATCAAATGCCCATGAGTCTGTGCTAGGCCCTGTGCTCAGCATGATGGATGATAGAAGTAACATCTGATCCTACCAGAATTGTTTGTAGTTCAAATGAGAGGTGTCCATGTCTCATTCCCTTTGATCAGAAGCCTTCTTTTAGCATTCAAGACTCAGATTCATGATTCCGGAAGAAACCAAAGCAGTCATATTGTTCAACCCTCTTTCCTACCTTTATCTCATGGATAGGAAACCAAAGTCCATAGGCCTCTACTTAAGTGCTTACCTAGGTTAACTTACCATGTTAATTAACAAGATTATCCCCTTCTGTCCCTAAATTTGTTAAATAGGTAACTTATTAGGTCCCTCTTACCTGAGCTAGGTTTCTCAGTGCCCTTCAAGTTGGAACCTCCTTTGTGACCAAAGGAAAAAAGAGCATTCCATTTATGCAGTCAATCTTTATTAAGCTATGCAGTAGGTACTGAGAATACTGCAGTGAATGAAGCATCATGTGAGGTCCCTGCCCACATGGAACTTACTGGCTAATAGGCCAAGCATTCATTAATTTATTCCTTTAATAAATATTTATTAGGCACTCGTGTATGCCAGATACTGTGCTGGTATTGAGGATATAGCAGAAAAAAGACAGGTACAGATCTTTCTGGTGTGGACCTTGCATACAAATAAACAGAAAAGGTAATTACACATTGTGATTATGATAATGAAGGATATGATATAGAAGGTGACTTGGGTAGGGGGTCTACTTCAGGTAGCATTATTTAGGAAGAAGTCTGTCCAAAAACATGATATTTGAGGTGAGGCTTTGCAGATGTGAATGAGTCAACCCTGAGAAGAGCTGGGAGAAGAATATTCTAGGCTGTGAGGACAGTCAAAACGAAAGTGGGCGGGGACAGGACAGAGTGTAGTGAGTGAGGCCCTAAGTGAAGTTGCAGAGGAGGGGAGAAAAACGAGACTAGCCATGGGAATTAGTTTAAATTTTATTCTATAATCTGAGAACAGGGAGGTAGTGATTTACGTTTCCTTAACACACTACTGTGGTTGCTATGCAGAGAATAGACTGCCTCAGGGCACCAAGGAGGATTCCGGGGCCACATTAGAGGGTGTTTGCAGTAAGAGTCTGGGTGAGGGATGGTGGCAGCCTGGGCTAGGGTCGTGGCAGTAGAGACAGAGAGAAATAGAAAGATTCAAAATATATTTTGGAGATAGAGCTGATGAGACAAGTGATGGGGAGGACTCAGAATAACTTCTAGGTTATTGCTTAATCCCTGGATAAATAACATTAAACAAACAATACACAGTAAATTGCTTACAGTAATGATAGGTAACATCAAGGAGAGAAGCATGTCTTTGGCAGCTAGATCTGACCCAGTCTGAGGGGTCAGATATGGTCACAATGATAAAATAAGCTCTATAGTCTCTCAAACTCATCTCTTTGTAGACAGGTCATATTTCTGCTCCATCTGGAGAACACAAAAGTATGTAGGAGAATGTGGAAGTGTGGTCCCAAACATATATATCTGAACTATTGCTTGAAGCAAAATAGAAACTATTTCACAAGGAAATTTACCAAGCTTATGATATTTACTGATTTATTAAAAGTTATGTTAAGGGATATTTTTCTTCATTTTATTAGGTAAATATGAGCACCCTCTTATGAATTTATTCTTCTTTGCTTCCTTTCAGAGTGGGAAACCCCCTTTAGAAAACTAAAGGCTAGTTCTGCGGTGTCACAGCACACAGGAGTGAAGTGGGCACCCATTCAGTATAGATAGTAGATAGGCTCCCAAGGTCACACCTCAGGCTGTGCTGCCAGTGGACTCCGCTATGTGACCTGGAAAATATGCACCTGCAGCAAGAAGGTAATAGGGTTCTACCTTCTTTCAGATTTGGGTATTCGAATTCCTGTCGGACATGTGGACTACTTCGTCAACGGAGGCCAAGACCAACCTGGTTGTCCCACCTTCATTCATGCAGGTCAGAAAACTTGAGAGAGTTGGTGTTTGGCTTCCCCAGACACCAGAATTCACCATCAGCCTTCTTGTTGAGTCAGCCAGTGTGGACCACAGGATGTCTTATCTTTCAGTGTCCTTTGCTACATCCCATAATGCCTTAGTAAGCTCTTACGAATGGATATCTTTGAAGCTCAGAAATTCTGGGGGAGAGGAGCCTGAAAGTGAAAGCCTGCATCATCCATATGCTGCTTTCCTCACTTCTTAGGCCCTGCCATGATATCACATCACTCAAGGCAATAATCTCTATTCTTCCTGAGCCCTGGTTCGTGGTATAATCCATACTAACTACATCTTCTGCAGAGCTTAGTTGCAGCAGTAGATTGATGTGCTCAAAGCTAGCTAGCCAAAGGATCAATTCACTGCATGACCATATCCCCAAACTTACTAAATTTAACAGCTCTTCAAAATTGTTTTGAAGATAATCTTCTTAAATACATTCAACAAATATACATTTCTTCTCTTCTAAATATATTTTTCTGAAATGTTATTTTTGAATAGACATATATTCTTTTTAGCATCATTTTAAATAACATTAAATTTGTGAACAGTTATGCATCAGGGTTGTTTAGTCTTCTTATATTCTTCTTACGAATATAGCCAACCTATCAGCATTTCATGGAAATCAGGAATTTTATCCTGATTTCTGTTTACTCTCTTTTTTAGTATCTTCCTGCTTTACCAAATTTTTGACATTTTAAGGATTCTTTGGACAATTATATTGAATAACCACTAATAAAGTTCACCAAATTTACTGATTTCCCAAAAACGTGCTTCTTTTAACAATTTATAGGTTTTCTAGCAATTTTGATCAGGTGGGATAGTTTAATTTTAATGGCTTTTGAAAATTTCTGTGGCATTTAGTTGGCCACATTTTATTTTTTCTTCATAACGCAACTAGAGAAGAGTTTAGTTTATGTCTCCCAGCTCCCTGTCGCAGCTGGAAGGAGCTTGACTCCAGAGTGTCCCGAGCCTGAGGGGAAAGGAAAATTAACCCGTAACTCAGATGTGGTTACTATTTTCAGAGTTGGGGGGCGGGGAGTCCTAAGGTGAAAGGGAGAGTCTGAAGACCCCAGAAACCTGGAGTTGTGGCTTACCTAGCTATAGCCAATTAAACGAATGTGAGTTATTGTAAAATTTTAAATATTAAACAAAAACAATAACAAGAATACCAAATGTTTTAAAATTGAGTCATTTGGCAAACTCAGCATTATCAGTCCTTTGGCCAAGTGAACTTCAGCACATCGGCTTTCAGAGACTGACTACAAACTGCTGCTGACTCCCTTGATCGTCTCATTGCTTGATTGGGTATAATGAGATTGTTAAAAAAAAAAAAGTTTTTGTAAAAAATTGTTTGTGTGGGTGATGATGAAGAAAGTAAAATGTGCAGACAGATATCTATTTTGGGAAATAGGGTCAGGGTCACCAACTGTGTATGCTCTCATTTTCTGAAAGAGAGTTTGCATAATCATGGAAGAATGAGTCTCAAATAAGGCAGTATTTTCTTCATATATTAAGCATAAGTATCACCAGAAAATGAGAAGAAAGAATGTAATAATCATGTCCAGTAATACTGTTTAAATGTTGTTCAGGGGACATCCCACGTTTTTATAGCCTGTTGAAATAGAATATTCAGTAGAGTTACAGTAAGTAGCCAAGGGAGTTTCCATCTGGCTTGAAATAAAACCTTGATTGTATTTTTCACCCCTGTTCAGGCTACAGTTACCTGATCTGTGATCACATGAGGGCCGTGCACCTCTACATCAGTGCCCTGGAGAATTCTTGTCCTTTGATGGCCTTTCCCTGCACCAGCTACAAGGCCTTCCTTGCTGGACACTGTCTGGATTGTTTTAACCCTTTTCTGCTCTCCTGTCCAAGGATCGGTAATTTCTATCTCTTTGGCTTCCTTTGACAATTTGGGGAAAGTTCAAGTCCTGCTAGTTGTTACCTCTTTAAGCCCTGATCTCCTGTAGTTAAGACATCTACACAATTGGGGTAGAGAAAATGTAACCGATGAGGTGTTCAGCCTCTTCACACCTTGAAGATGGCATCGGCCCTTCGTGTCCCACCCCTCACCCTCTATACTGCTGCCTGATGCCATACTCTCTTTGTACACACCCTCTGCACACATAGTCCCTCTCCTGCAAGTCCAGTTACAGGACACTTTCTAGAAACATTGGTACAGTCCTGAGCCCCTACTTCCACTTGAAGAATGGATGCTCGATATAGGTCTTTCTAGCTGGGCCAGCTATTCTTGAACTCCTGATAGATCTTAAATCAGGTGTTGTGGAGGATTCACCAACAGTGGCACACATGACCCACTTCAGAGTTGTGAGGCTCTGGTGACCATGTGGCAGCTGGAGAGGTGCCTAACTGCTGGTTGGCTTGGGCACATTCCTGGATGATCCAGGCCAGTCTGGGGAGAAGAGCTCAGGGATGGCTGAGGAACCTGGCCTTGACTCACCTGTGCAGATCATTGCTGGGAACCTCCTGGGATTATCCAGGATGAAGGGCTCCAGCAAAAACTCCGAGAAGTGTAACTTGTTCCTTCCCCTCTTTCACTCTTCCATCTCTCACCAATGGCTGCCGCTAAGAGCTGCGTCAGCTTGTCATTGCCTTACATGAATGAAATGGATACCAGCTTGACAAAATGGTAAAGTAGGGCTAGCTTCTCATGACAAAGCAGATTACTTCCTACTGATTGGGCATATGTCACAATTTCCCCCAGATATGACAGAGTGGCTGGTGTAATAACCACTTCAGACAGTGCCCAGTTAAATCCCTCACTACACTTTCCTTGGCACTGAACACCCTAGGGATGCTAACTACTTGTGTTCTCAAGAGTATTTCATGTATCCTTACCCTGTGTTCTTTTGCCCAAACTGTTCTCTCTGCTCAGAATGCCCTTCCCAACTTGTCAATCACTATTCTTCAGGTCAAGCATATCCTGTGCTCCTACCACACAGAATACAAATGCCATTAAACAACGGTCATGTAGGTTGTTTTGCAAGTTGAAGACATAATTTCAAATTTCTTAGAAATACCTCCTAAGAATTGGCCACATGATCTGAAGAATGTATTGCCTATTTACTTGTGTGTTTATCCCCTGATGGACTGAGTTGCATGTATCCTGGGACTCATCATAGAGCATGACACAATGAGTACGCAGTGTAGTTGTTCGTAGGATGAATGGGTACATGAATTAATCAATATGTGGCTGGGTGCCATGGGACCCTGAAATGGCCTGCTCAGGGCTCTGTTGTCTTTGTTTCTTGACTTTCAGGAATGGTGGAACAAGGTGGTGTCAAGATAGAGCCACTTCCCAAGGAAGTGAGAGTCTACCTCCTGACAACTTCCAGGGCTCCATACTGTGGTGAGTTTGGGGAAAAATGAATGGCTCAGCTATGCCAGTGTATTGTCCAGAGTTCAGGGCTCTGGCTTGGGTTGTGTCCAGTCCAGCATGGTAGTCAAAGTGGGAGGTAAAGAACTGAGTCAAAGATGTCATGGGATGGGTGGGGCACAGCTGCTACTGGCCTCAGATTGGACCAGAACTTTCAGAGCTTGTTCAACCTGTTACTCTACTATGGATGAGGACTTAGGAGAATTTACCTGTCTATACACTGATCTTAATTCCTTCCCACCGCCCCCCCCCCGCCCCCCCGCCAGAAACCTGCCCTCCATTGTGGGTTCTTTCTAGAGTGGTATTTGGGAGTTCCTTTGGCTTCCTCCTTCCTGAATACTTTTTTACCCCCTCCTTGGTGCCCATCCTATGTGTCTCCCACCCTGGCAGCCCTCCTAGGTCAGGATCCCTGAGGAATGCCAAACTCCCTCTCTGCCTTCCTTCCCTCTTACATACATATTCTCTCTGTTCATTGTTGCTTCTAACCACTGCATTTCACTGAACCTAAGGTGCAAATGATTATAAAAGATATTAAATGTGAGAGAAAATAGAATCTATGAAATATGTGTTCCTGGCTGAACCATCATCTTTCTCTATGCTATTTGCATCTTACCTGGGGTGACTCTACTTCCTGGATTATGCTTGTTCTCCTGGGATCCTGGGTTTATTGTGTGTACGTACAGGACAAAATTATGTTGGTTAGGATGATAAATTATATGGCCATGCTAATTCTAACTGATTTTCTGATGAGCTTTTGTCTGCTTGGTGGAGAGAGATCTTTGTGGTCATAATTTCCTGGTTCTACAAAGCCTGGTGCAGTGTGATAAGGAGCCCAAACTCAAATTCTGTGGTCGTGTAGACCTGGATTTGAATCTCAGCTTCTCCACTTACCAGCTTTGTGATCAGAAGCAAGTTACTTAAACTTTCTGAATCTCTATATCCTTAAGTAGAAAATGGGAACAATAACAGTACCTACTTCAAATAATCAATTGCAAGGATAAAATAAAATAGTATATAGGAAGGCACTAGCAGTGACTGGAACCCAATAAGTAATAATTTCCTTCCTTTTATGAATTGGAGAATTTGGGAGACTAGATGCAGCTGTGTCTAACTTCATGTCAGAGAGATTTCATGGCTACCTCTTAGGAACAAAGTGGGTTACAAGAGTCACCTGTGGGCTTTTCACAGCTATCACCTCGCTTGATAACCCGACTCTGAGAGGAAGGTGTGAGGAGAGGGAGGCTCTGAGAGACTAGTGATGTGCCCAAGGCTACACAGCTGGGCAAAAAAGTCAGGATTGAATTCCAGGCCTTCTGACTCCAAAATCTACACTCTGTCCATTCCACCACCTGCCTCCACATTTGCTTCTTTGCCTGTCTTCCGAGAACCAGCCCTTTACAACCATATTTCTCGGTTAGTCATCTGTCCTTACTGCCCCTTGGAGGTCAGCCTGTTTTGTTCAGTGGCAGAGGCAGCGCTGTGGGGAGCAGACGTCCAGCTCCACTTCCACCTCCTGGGCAGCTTTGCAGCAACCTGAACTGGCTCCTCCTTGTCTACACAGCTAGGCTAACCTGCTGCAGGGAGCCTAGGGGGCACTTGGATGGAGGTTATAGGCATTTTAAGGTCCTTGTTGAGGTAGATTCATGTAGCCATAATTTTCCCAACTGTTTTATATTTATTGTGAGACTCCCCTCCCCATTCTCCCCGAAACATTGTCCTGTCTGTTCAAAATCCTCAGAGGGGCACAGAAAAAAACTAGCCAGCATGAACACCTGTTTGCCTGCATGCTTTGAGCCTTCTGTTCCTAGCATTCAAGCAGGGACCTTCCCTGACCCAGGGGTATGGCCTTCCACCTGGTATTTCAGGTGGTGTCAGCAGCTGGCAGCTCCCTGCTTTCACCCACTCCCAGGTCATCATGGCTCTGGGCTTGGCCTCAGCAGTGCTCACCAGGACAGTAGTCACCCTTGACCTTTGCCAGGCATGCACCAGCAGGGCAAAGAACTTTCTCCAAATATTATATTTCTTAACGGTATTACTTTTTCCTTGTAGACCAATGTTTCACACAAAATGCCTTTTCTCCATTACCTCATATAATCCTTGTCATGTTCTATGAGGTGATGCCAGGGTTATTGTTTACAGATGAGGGAACTGAGGCACAGAGAGGTTCAGTGACTTAGTCAAAGCGACACAACGGGTCAGCAGAAGGGCCGGACTTTGGGTCCAGGTCTCCTGATTAACCGTCCAGGGCTCTGTGGGCTGCTTCCCATGCCATGCCCCTGCACAAATTGGATTTCGCTGCCAGTTCCCACCTACCTAATAGCGAATCTGGCCCTCCTGGGGCTTTCAGATAATGTAGAGAAGGGAGAAGTAGAACCTTTGTAAACTTTCTTGATCAATGTTACCTGCTGGCAAAGAAGAAGTAATATAACATATCAAACTCAGCCCAGAGAATTAAATTCCTAAAGCTTATGTGAGTTAGCCTTTTTTCCACATGGCAATTACCCACTTCAGTTCAGCCTTGCCTATCACCATAAGAATCTACATCCCGTAGTTAACAACTGAGAAAGAGAGATGGAAGGGGTGTGATGCTTTCCTCTGGCAGTGTGGGGAGAGGGACTCTTTTCTTCTGGTGGGTTCTTGGCATCTTGGCACCTGTTCTGAGTCTTGTTACTAACCCCATGAGCCCAGAGGGTCATAGTACTCCTCTAGCTTAGTGCTGAGTCCACCTAAATCCACTCGATAGCCCCTAATATTCACCCATAAAACAGGACAAATGAAAAAGTACAGGTAAGGGAAAGGTGAAGGATAGTCTCTTCAGCTATTTTCCAATCACCAAAGGAGTCTGTGAAAATGCTCCAAGACCAAAGTTGCTGTAAAATGCCACTGGATGGGCCTACCCCTTAGCAAGGAAAAGGTGAGGTGTTAAGGAGGCTGTACTCTTTAACCTCTCTTTCCAGAGAGATATCATTTCCCAGGGGTATCACCTTGAGCTAAGCTGCTCACACAGTCCATGTTGAAGACACCAGCTTTGGCAGTGAGGATAGATGAGTAACCGAGAAACACGGTTGTAAACGGCAGGTTCTCGGAAGACAGGCAAAGGAGTGAGTGTGGAGGCAGGTGGTGGAACAGAAAGAGTATAGATTTTGCAGTCAGTGTCCATGCTGCTGCCAAGGATGGTGGAGATGCCACAAGGCACCCAGCTGCCACATGGAGAGAAATAGTCGCCTCCTGCACACAAGTGGGTTCCTCAACACTGTGCGTACGGTGGTGGTGGTGGGGTTTGCTATATTTTGTGAGTTAATTATTTAGTATAACATAGATCCTTTTGGTTCTTTCAAAATCATAGTAACCAAGATAATATCACCAAACAAGGGGGAGTGGGACATTCTAGCATTACAAGTAATAGTAAAACTTAACATGTATTGAATGCTTCCTAGGCACAGGCTTCCAATCTAAGGACTTTGTATGTAGTAACTCATTTAATTTTCATTAAGACCTGGGTGATATCTATTTTTATTTTCCCCGATTAACACGTTAGGAAGCTGAGGATCTGCGATGACAGGTAATTTGTTCTAGGTGACACAACTACGAAGAGGTAGAGCTGAGATTCCTAATCGTACTGCTGCTCTTTGGGGTTTTTGGGGCACTGCAACCACAGACCTCTAGTCCAGTCATCTGCTCTGCTTTGGTTTCCTAGTGCATCATAGCTTCGTGGAGTTTTACTTGCAGGAACCAAGAAACAAGGACACCAGCATTGTGATCACTTTCCTTAGCAGCAATGTCACCTCCTCAGTCAAGATCACCATGTAAGTAGGTGTTCCTCATGTCTGGCCTCTCTTCTTAGGACATAGTTGCTTTTTCATTTTACACACACACACACACACACACACACCAGGACAGGCACTGTGTCATCACTGATTGGTAAGACTAGCCCAGTAAGCTGAGGGCAGAATCTACCACAGATGTACCCATAGACATGTGCTGGGCAACTGTCCCAGGTTTGAGATCAGCACTGAGTCCAAGCATAGGGTATTCAGACAAGAGCAGATGAGGCAGGCAGTCAGCAGTGATGGGGTGTCACAAAAGGTGATGAGAACATATGAATTTGGTCTCTGATAGGAAACAGTGCTCAGGAATACAGGCATCAGGGATGATGTCAGCAAGTAGGAGGGCCTCAGCCACTAGCCCAGAGAGGGCTGGTCAGAACCTGAGCAGGCGGGGCAGTACTAGGCCAGTCACCAGAACAGAATTGCAGGCAAAATGTCAGCTAGCAAATAAATATAAGGAGAGGGCCAGCAGGCTTGATGCTGGGTAGTTCCAACACAGTTCTTATAACAGGAGCGGAGCGTTTCCTTCCCTTGTTGGGCTACACTTGGGCCTATCAGCTGGCTGGGACCAGGTTTGAGGTGGGAGGGCAGAGAACCTCAACTCTAGGGCATCACATGTCTGGTGGGGAGAGAAACTCAGCAGTTCATGTTTCTTTAAAAAGAAATTGGTTAGCTACTCACAAACCAGTAGGAGACACACTGGTTTAAGTCATTGTCTCAGTCAGGGTTTAGTCCAGAAACCAGAGCCCAAGTCAGGTAGGTGGTCCAGTATAAGGAATTTAACTCAAGGTGCCAATGATAAATTGGAAGTGTTGGGAATCCCAAAGGAGGATGGAGACACAATGCAGAAATAAGCCACAGGAGGAGCCACTCCCACCCCAAGGCTGGAGGGACAAAGCCAAGGGAGGTATTGGCAGAGCGCAAGACAGAGGGGGTGCTATTGGCAGAAGATGGAAATGGAGGAAACGCAGCTCCTCAGGATTGATTGCCCAAAGCAATCTCCTTCCTGCGCGTGTCTTCTGTGCATTAGACCTCTCTGGAACCTGCCGCAGGGGGAGCCTGAGAAACGTGATTTTCAGGAGAATGGATAGAGCACAAACAGGACAATGACCAGTGTAGACACATAGAAATGCACAATTGTCAATACTGGCAGGTGCTATGAGAACCTGTAAGAAGGATCCTGACCGAGTATGAGGAAATAATGTTTGAGTAGAGATTTAAAGATTCACAGGGGTGACCCAAACCAGGGGTTAGTGAGAATATGACACTGAAAGTGGGCAGCGGTAGGGGGTGAGGCCTAGTGAGAGGAGACCGGAGGGGCAAGTCAGGACCAGACTGAGCCGGACCTTGAAGGACAGATTAAGGATTTGGGTTTTTATCCTGAGAGAGTCTGAGGAGCCACAGGGAGTTTTAAAGAGGAGAGTGACTGGATCAGATTTGGGTTTGGGTACCGTCCTCCGGCTGCACACAGTGACTGTGCTATCAAGGAAGGCAAATGGCTGCTGAGACGAGCACTAATCTTGGCTCCCAAACACTCTGCCACCAGTCAGGGTTCCAGCTCAGCAAGGCCACATAGCGAAGACGGCAGGCAGTCAGGACCCCAACGTGGATCTTCAGGTGCCTACCTGAGTCCTGCAGATTGTAGCTAAATAATTTTCCTCAGATCGTTTCAAGGCCGTGTTATTTCTGGAGGGAGGTTTTCAACATCTCTCCAGCCCATTGGTAGATGAGCCAACAATGGCGGAAGTTGTGACAATGACACACACACAATTCTGGTTGCACTCACTGGGAGAGCTTTGGAAAATACTGCCACCAAGCCCCACCTCGGACCAGTCACAGCTGAATCTCTGGGCGCAGCCCCAACAGCTATGCTTTTAAAGTTTCCCCGAGTGATTTGAGTGGACAACCACAAATGTCTTCACCCCTCTCCCAAAAGATTTGTATTACTCTTTTGAGGAAAGCTCTCAGAATATGATTATCTTCAATTCCTTGGATTTTCTTTCTCTTGCAGAACAGTAATTTTTTTAAAAAGCAGGGGGTAGGTATGGGTGGATGGGATGGTTTTTGTGTGTTCTTTCCCCTACTTTATATAGCTTTATGAAACTCCAAGATTTTCTTCTAATTAGAAATTTTACTTGGGCCAAGTCCTCAGGCTACTCCCAGAGCCCTTCATACTCTAAGTTTGCAAGCTTCTCTATCCAAACAGCTTCTTAAAGCAAACAACTTTCTTATTTTTTCCTCTGAAATATTTCAAAACAGTTCTGAAATTTAGTATAAAAGGAGTAGCTTTTTAAACAAAGTTATACAGGATCTTCCTCAAGAGGAAGAAAAACACAATATGATTAATCCTGGGTTAAAAAGTACATGAAGAAGACATTTCATCACCACAGACACCAGAAAGGAAACGGCAAACACGCTGGCTGAATCATGTCCCCACTCTTCCTCTTTTGCACAGTTCCCACAGCCTCTGAGTTCAGAAGATTCAAAAGGGTTGGCGGCCAGGACCAGGGCACAGGAGGCAAATCCCTTCCCTTCTCTCCCACAGAACACCCTCAAAGCTCTGTGAGGTGGGCCTGGCCTGTGCCAAGTTTGGTGACTTTCTTGGCTGGCCTCTTTTGTCTAAACTGAGTCTTGGCTTTGTCTAGGATCCCACGGGCATTTTTGTAGCACCTCTCTAGGTTGATCACGTCATACTCTGCCCTCCATCTTTGTCACAGGACTCCGGTTCAAAGCGGTTCCTGAATCTTATAAACCAGTCGGTTCAGAGGGTCAAGACCAACGTGGTGGGTTAAGAGAGACCTGGGTTCTGTTTTCACTCTGGGCCCCCAGGCTTAGTCAACACTACCAAACTGAGTGATTCAGGTTCATAGCTAGCACATGAGAGAGCCAGGCTTTGGACCTGGGGCTGTGTGATTCCAAAGCCACATAGCTGGGAAGAGACAAAAGCTGGATTTCACCTCAGCTCTGTTAGGCTTCAAGACCTACATTTTTGTTTGTTTCTTTGTTTTGTTTTGTTTTTTACCATCCATACATTCATACACAGTCTAAAATAGAGTGGCCCTAAAACACAGGTCCCCACTCCCCAGGCTGTGGACCGGTACTAGTCTGTGACCTGTTAGGAACCGGGCCGCACAGCAGGAGGTAAAGTGGTAAGCATGCGAAAGTTCATCTGTATTTGTAGCCTCTCCCCAGCGCTAGCATCACCTCCTCAGCTCCACCTCAGATGACCAGGCATTAGATTCTCATAGGAGCACTGGTCCCTGGTGCCAGAAGGGTTGGGGACCGCTGCCCTAAAAGAGGGCTCTACTTCTAGGTTGGTGGATCTGAGAATTAGGATCTTTTCCAACTAAAAATCTAAGAACGAGGGACATTTTTCTAAATGTGAAAACCCCAGAGCTATTTTGCTGCAGTGTTCACTTGTTGACTTTCAAAATTGAACAGATATTTTCTGACTCATGTTCAAAAGTGTGGGTGTGTGAGCAGAGGGGCTGGTGGACAAGATACAAAGGACTGTGGCCCCCACCTTCAAAGAGCTAATTCTTGTGTGTGATGGCTGACCAGTGCTGCCAGCAGAGCCCCATAGGAGCCAAGGGGAAGCAAAGGCGAAAGTGCTATGACTTACTCTCCCTTTCCCTTGCAGACCTAGACAGCAACTGCATGGGAAAGGAGTCCTAGCTCACCCCGATCCTCAGTGCCAGATACTCCAAGTGAACCTCAAGTTTCAGGCTTCCCGCCGGGCTTGGAGAAAAGACCAGAGTACCATCGCTGGGCACTTCTGCACTGCTCCTTTGCCTGTCAATGACAAGTAAGCTTAGCATCTGCCCTACCCCAGACATACCCACGAAGGCCAGTCCCAACCTTAGTGAGGTGACACATGAGGTGCGATCTCATCACAGTGGTTAGCTTCTCTGATGCAGAAATGACAAAGACCTAAGGTTTTCCTGAAACTTCTGCAGGGCCATCTTGGGTTCAGGATGTTAGGAAGCCAAAGAGGATGGACTTTAAATCCTCATCCCCACTTCAGTACAAGAAACTCCATTTTATCTGAATTTACATATACACATACACACATGTGTGTATGTGTGTGTGTGTATGTATGTATGTATATGTGTATATATGTATATATAATATTGTTTTATTTGGTTTCTATATAAAATTTTATTGGAATAAAGATTGCTAACTGCATTTCCCCCTTCTCCTTAGCCTCCATTGGTCACATTCACGGCTCACTATCCCCTTTACCCTGTCTCTAGCAGGCATTTATGCTATTAGTTTTAACCACCTCAGGCCCTCAGAGGATAGGAGTAGGCTCTCATAGTAGATGACTACAGACTTCTTTAACTTGATACCATGGAAACATAAGAGTGCACAACTCCTAGCCTTTTCTCCTGACCAAAAAGAACCTGCCCTGAGCACATACTCTCTTGTTTCTGTTCTCTTACAGTAAAAAGACGGTCTGCTTACCTGAGCCAGTGAACTTACAAGCAGATGTGACTGTTTGTCGTGACCTGAAAATAACGTGTGTATAGTATAAGATGGGGAAGGCCACATCTCCTTGGATTTTGGGTGGGGGATGGGTTTCAACTTATTTTAGGCCATTACTACTAAGAAGGGAGGCAAAGACGTTGTTTATTTTCCCCATAATTCGCCACCTTAGAGGGGAGAGATAGCTTATTTCACAGAGCTTTATCTTTATTTCCAATTTGAAGAGACTTACACAGATACCATTTCAGCTTTCCTGTTCATACTTAAGAGCAATTACCCCTACATCCTTGGGCATCTGTACCTAGGATTCAATAGAAACATATATAGGGAAAATGCTTTTTTAAAAAATAAAACTCCATGAAATATATGAATCATTTATTGTTTTATTGGAATGGAAATCTGTTACATACCAAAAATGTGATTTATAGTCTATGGGATCGGAGAAAACAGTAGATGCTGAATTCTCTGTATTGAAATAAGAAAGAAGTGCTTGGAACAAGAGAGGGATGGAGGGAAGGGTGGAATGTGGTGCCATTCCCGTCCCCTGCCATTGGTCTGCTCCAGATATCTGGAAGGTTTAGGGGACCAGAGAGTGCTCTAGGGAATATAGGTAGATTTTCTTTGGGTCAGTTTCCTGAAGTTTGACCTTTGTAAATAACTTTGTATCGGCCACAGTCTAGTAAGAGACAGAAGGTGCACTCAAACTGGGTAATTTGAGGGGAATTTAATAAGGGACTATTTACCAAGGTGTTAGTAGAGAGTAGGGAAACCACATGGGATGGCACAGAGTGTGGGGCTAGCAGCAGTGGGAGCTGCTGCTGCCAGCAAGAGGAAGGGGCACCAGAACCTGGTGCCAGAGAGGGCTGTGGGACCTTCAGTCAAGGGACACGGTCGCCAGGCAGGGAAAGAGCCAGAGAAACATTCTCCGACCTCACTCTCCTTTCTTCCTCATTCTCCTGCTAGTTGTCCCCATTGAGCGATTCCAACCTCAAGCTGGAAGGCAAGAGGCAATTGGTGTGGCCCAGGCTGTAAAGCAGGGCAGAGAAGGGTGGAGAATGGATGTGGGGGTGAGTGGCGGGGAAAGAACAGAGAGATATGGCCCACACCTTCACCATTTTCTCCACAGCCAGGATTCTTTCTCTGGATTCTTCTATTCTTAATGGTTTTCTTTAAATTAACCCCTTTAAAAATTATTTTAATCACTTTTAAGTGTACAATCCAGTAATACTAAAGACGACCACATTGTTGTGCAACCATCACCACCATCCATCTCCAGAACTCTTTTCATCACCCCAAACGGAAACTCTGAGCCCATTAAACAGTAACCCCCCACTTGTCCTCCTCCCAGCCGCTGGTAACCACTCTTTTACATTCTGTCTCTCTGCATTCTACTCTCCTAGGTACCTCATACAATCGTACAATGCTTGTCCCTTTGTGACTGGATTGTTTCACTCAGCATAATGTTTTCAAGGTTAATCCACATTGTAGCATGTATCAGAATTTCCTTCCTTTTAAAGGCTGACTAATATTCCATTGTGTTTATAAACTGCATTTTGTTTATCAACTCACCCATTAATGGACACTTTTGTGAATACGAGTGTGCAAATATCTGTTTGAGGCTTTTGTTTTTTAAACCTAGACAAATGTGCTCTGAAAGGAAACTGCTGACTTTCTGATTCATTCTCCACGGTAAAGGCAGGGTGACTGATATAAGCAACAGGCTGCACTTGCTCTGTTTGGGCCACGCTACCAAGGTGACCAAGAGTGAGAGTTTTGGCCTTTGTCCAGTCTGTGCAAATGCAACTGAAGAAAATGGTAATACAAAAATAAAAGCCAAAGTGAGAGGCAGCAAGCATTCACTTGAGAAAAAGAATAGCTATTCAGGAAGCGCCGATTCAGGCAGAAACCCAAATAGTGTTTCAATTAGGAGATGAAGGCAAGGGGTATTTATGAGAAAGGGAAGGGGAAAAATTACATGAATGGAAAAAAAGAATTTCTGTAAATGCAGATAAGCTAACTTAATGATGCTAATTCTAAAGAATGTCTTTAATTTTCAGTCTGGTAGTCATAATGTCTGTTTTCTTGTTATGTCTCCAATTTGGGGTATGATGTTGCTGTAGGCTCAGTCCAAAGGTTATTTTGCCCAGTTTTAACATTCTCATGGTTTAAGGAGTAAGACATGTAAGGCAGTTTTTTGGGATGACAATTCCAACTCCTTTTTAAAGTGGCTTCATTTATATTATTTTTCAGAATACTCACATACGTGCTCTATTTTCTGCACTGTCAATCAGAGCTAGTAGAAGATTATCATGTCTGAAAAACTTACACGTCCCCCAATATGCAGGCTTGGAGTTCTTTCCAAGCTCTTTCTTTCTTTTTTTTTTTTTCCCAAAATCAAACCCCCCCCCCTTTTTTTTTTTACTCCCTCCCCTTACTCTACCCATGTTTCTGGCAAGAGTTTCCCTAGAGACAGTCTTACCCTGAGCTATATTAACTTGCATTTCCTGTTTCTTCAGCTTCATGTCATTGTAATGTGTTTACCATCCTGTGAGATATTGTTTAGCACACAGTTCTTCCTTAGTTTTCCCTATTGTTTGTTGCTTCAAAGGGTGTGTGAATTACATTATGCTTCTGTGATCAAGGTCATGTTCTGAGATGCTCTTGCTGATTGGTGGTGCACCAAACTCACCTGCTGTTTTTCCCTTTCTTCCTATTTTCAGTTTTGCTTTTGGGCACAGCCCTGTGGTATCTTGCTAATATATTCTTACTTTAAAGATCTTTTAGACTCTCACATTTTATTTCTCTCCCCATCGGAAACTTTAGATCATTACCATAAACGGAAAACCAGTTGCCTTATCATAAATTATTCCTAAAAGTAAGTACAGTGAGAACACAGAAATGTTTAAACTTCCAACTAGACACTTGCTGAAGTCTATATGCCCTAGGCCTGTCTTGTCCTTACTGAAAAGGGAAGATTAGCAAGTATTGAGAAAGCTGTTAAAAATTTACCAACACCGGAGTCTTTCTTCCATATATAATTAGTGGGTCAAAAATCAATCAAAACATTAGTAGGAATCTCACTTTGAGATTTAATGTTATTTAATTCTGGGTCTATGTGATACCTTAAACCATCTTGCACAGTGTGGGGTTCACGGTCCACACCTTGGGAAACCTGGCTTTAAGGAGGTGGTATGTGTGTGGGGTTAGGAAAGAGGGAGAGCTGACAAGGAACTCTGCTTGATGGCAGAGCAAAGTTGGAGATTGGGTGTCCCCTCCACACTCACATCTCTTATAACCTCTACTGAGATCTTTTTATGAAGAGAGACTGTTACGGCAGTAATTCAAGTCTATAGTAGATTCACCATCACTTGCAAGACACTGTGCTAAGTGTTACAAGAAGAAAGAAAAAATAATGAACAAGACTCAGCTCCTGCCCTCAGGTAGCAGTATAAACACAATTTCCAGACTCTTCCTCTCTCTGGTCGCTCTGCTTTGAATATGTTCAGTTTGTACCATGATCTCAGGACTGGGCTCTGGATTCCAGGTAATGGCCTGAGCCCCACGGAGTACAGCAAGATTACATCTTCTCTTGTTCTTCACTATCATCCTCCACTAATTCAGCCCAAGAATCGCCTTAGGTTAACTACAGCTCTTCACTTTAAAAGTTTGTATTCTTCTTAATCCAGCTTGCCTTCTTTTTTGTAGAGCTGATTTTTGTTTGAACCTGATTTAACTTTCCATGTTAAATCAATTTTATTACGTATTATTGTTGTAGTCTCGTCAACCTGTCAGGAATTTTCCATGTCCTGATTTCATCCCCCAAAATATTCGGCTCTCCCTCCAAGCTATATGTAATTTTATATTATTTATATTCTATTGTATATAAATATATATGTATATTTATATATGACATTTTTATAGACTTCTTTTCTATATCTATAGCCATGAACTTGAAAGGGAAAGGGCAAGGGTACAGCCCTACTTCTAGAAACATCCTTGATCAATCAATAATTTGGAGATGAACTACCACATATATCTCTAACTCATGTTAATATTAACTACCTACATATTATGAGAAACATTTCAATACTTTATATTTACAGCAATCCTCCGGTTTTCAGAGAGAGAGAATATGAATAATTTAGCTTTAGCATGACTTAATTCCCAGGAATCCATGCAGGCTCCTAGTAATTGCTACTTTTTGTCCTACACATGAGCAAGCCACATTTTTAATGATTTGTTCCTGGACTTTGCTGGGAATTAACATCAAACTTCCTGATCTCTAATTTCAAGAATCTCTGTTTTCTCTTTTTTGATTACTGGAACAAATCTATCCATCCACCCACTGTCTTCGAATTCCATTCTCTTTGGGAGTATTTAGTGATTAGTGAACAAAGATCCCAGTTATCCCACAAGGTCTTTCTAAAGCAAGATTATACTTCAAGGTCTGGGTACTAGGATTCATTTAAAGCAGATTAGTGATTTCTTCTCCATCTTCATCTCCATATTAATTTCCTACCCCCAAATCCACCCCACCTTACTACACACACTTTAAAAATTACAAAAGCAAAATATGTTCATTTTAACAAGTCAAACTGCAGACTTATAGTTACCATGGCACTGAAATAATCAGTGTTAATAGCTTGTGTATGTCTTTCCACAGATTTCTCCACGTTAATACAAATATATACAAACAACGTTGTTTTTTGTTTTGGGTTTTTTTTTTTAACAAAAATGAAATCATAGCACACACACAACTCTACAATTTTCCTTTGTCACTTAACAATATATCATGAATATCCCTTCTGGTACTATATATACATCAAATTTATTCTCTAGATATCTAATATTCCACAGTATGGATATGTCATAATTTAGCCAACCATTTTCTTTGTAATAGAGATTAAGGTTGTTTCCATTTTTTTCAACTACAAATGATGCTACAATAAATATTTTTGTACATCTATTCTCATAGCAGTGTCTTCATTTCTACATGATAGATTTCTTTGGTGAGAGTTGCTAGGTCAACAGATATACCAAAAACTTAGTAATGCTGGATTACATTCCAAAAATGTCATACCAACTCAGATACACTCTGACAGTGATTTAAAAAATTTTTCTTGCAATTATTTATTCAAATATCTTTCTCCTTAAGATAAATAACCCAAATCATCAAATTTCTCTTCTGGAGTTACCAGAAGGTGTTCAACTGGTTTCAATTTAGCTGACCAGTAACCCGTCTGTGAAACTGGAATGACCTTTCCTTCAGAAGTATAGGGTCCTGAGATTTTGTTACCTTTTAAAACTGAGCACTCATTTAGACAGAGGAGTCTTCAGAGCATTGAAACTTTCTGGGGGGCGAGCTGTGATGAACATTGTAATGTGCTGAAGCCAGTATCCTCCTAAAACATACCATGGGAAATGATATCTTCATGCCTTTGTGTCCCTATCACCCTCTTTGAGATTCTACCAGTCATCAAGGTCTACTTCCAGTTCTACCTTTTCCAGGAAGCTTGGCCACCAATATGTCATTTTAGTCAATATCTATCTTGCCTTGCAATGGTGGCTAATAGCTTATTGTATGTGCGTCAAGTTTCTATGATGAGACTGTAAGATTCTTAATTTTAGGCAGGGACAATGTTTTCTTATTCTCTGTGTCTCCCATGTTATAAGCATGCAATAAAAGCTCCTTGAATTGAAGACAGTGTTCTAATGATATCAACAAAAGCAAGGTGAGAAGATCAGGCACAGAGTTCTTCTAATTCTAAAGGAGGGGTTGGTGTCTTTTTGTAAGTGTAAGGAAAGGCTTTTATTTATTCATCGTGTTTTAAAATTTCACCTGCCAATGTTATATTTTAACTTTAAAACATCTCTACAGGAGTAAACTCTAGTTGTATATAAAGGAAATTATATTGAAACATAAATCTTCCCCAATTTCTGAATTCTCATCCAGCCCTTGACCTCCATGTTGAGTGGTCCTAAGTGACATTGTGAAAGTGACATACACTACTTTCTCCAGCCTTTAAGACACCTCTGACCTCACTCTTGGGCATACCAGGCCCTCGGATAACCATCACAGCCCTGCCTCTACCCCAGAGGAGTTGGTTTCTTCCTTTTAAAAGAGAGCTCAGGGGTGCTTTGACTGTTCGTTTACTTGAGTCTTTTTATGCCCCTATGAAGGCCCAGAAATCCTCCCTGATCTTCAGTATTTACTCTCTCATTGATGAAGCCATAACTGTTTGCTTTATATGGCCATTCAGTGTCCTGACAACAGCTCAAACTCAATCCATTCAAAATCAACTTAACATCTCCCCTAAAGTTGCTCCTCTCTCCTTACAGTAATAGACACTGCCATCATCCCATATCCATGTTTGAAGCCTGAGTCATCTTTGACACAGAACATCGTAGTTTTCAAAAAAAAAAAAAAAGAAAGAAAGAAAGAAAGAAAAAGAAAGAAGAAAAAGGGAAAAAAGGTCATTTCCTCCTTCTTTCCAATAACTAATTTACACTCAGACACTATGTCTCTCAGTTTCCTTAAAACATGTCTGATATCTGTCCCTTTCTGTTTATTCCCTTGGACACATAGTAAGGCCCTGGATTTGGCACCAACTGGTCTATTTTCTCCAGCTTCTTTCCCCTCTACGTCCATTCCGTTCACCTGTGCCAGATAATTCCTTTTACCAACTTTTTAAATTGATCATTCTCTCACTGAAAAATTTTTCCTGGAATCTACTGGTGTTCTTAGAATAAGGGCTTTCTTAACTTCTTAACCAAGAATTCACTAAGTTCTGTGGCTAGATCCGTTATCTTTCTTATTTGATTTCTCTCTTACTCTTTTTCAAAAGAAATTCTTAGCTCCTGCTGGGCTGGTCTACCATAATTATGATTATTATGTTCTTTAAACAATGCTCTATATTAGTCACAAGCCACTAGAGAAAATCATAGCCATTCTCCCATTTCTACTGTACTTCCAAACCTGTACTGCAGTTCTATTGGATTTTAACAACTCTAAGTGGCTCTTCATTACATGTGAGTGTGAGCTTTAATAACTTTTAAAGATAAATAAGGGACAGTGTTTATCTGGAAGTAAATTCCTGGCTCTGCCTTAAAACTCTGGGTCTTTAACATCCACCCAGGCTTAAGCCAAGAGACAGATTCTTATTTTGGACAGAACTGGAGGGTAAAGGGGTGGAATGAGATGTAGGTAATAGGTAAATATCCTGGGAAAGGTAGCCCAATATGTGGACACTCCTCTTTGTGGCACTGAAATCAGACTAACTCAACTAAAAATGCCCTTTCTCTCTTGCAGTCATCAGTCTTCTCAACTTTGAAACTCCCACAGTGTTCACTCGGCCCTCCCAGTTTGGACTTGGACTCAATCCACCCCAATCTCAAGATCACTCCCTGTGACCCTCAACCCAAGGTTTAATTCAGAAGCTGTCTTCTGCTATATTTCTTATCTGGAGAGTACAGGGAAATGAGTAAAACTGGAGACAAGCAATCACGAAACCAAAATGTTTATTCATTCATTCATTCATTCATTCATTCAGCACACCTTTATTGTTAGCCTACTATGTACCAGGCACTATTCTGATGGCATCCTCTTAATAACAATGTACTAAATGCTTACTATGTGTCAAGCATGGTTATAAGTGCTTAAGAGATATATATATAATCATTGAATTCTCACAAAAAACATATAAGATAGGTTCTTTTCTTATCACCATTTTACATATGAGCAAGCTGAGGTGCTGAGCAGTCAAGCAGCTAGACAATGAATGATGCCAAGCTAAGAGACAGAGCTGAAATTTGAACCCAGGCAGTCTAGTTCCAGAGCTTTGTATTCTTAACCTTGCAATTAGTTGTCAGGGCATTCTATCCTAATGTCTACTTATGTCATCTCATCTCCCTTTTTAAAAATTTAACACACATAACTTGGTAATGGCGAGGTGTCTGGCTATGTGCTTGATGCTGAGAATGGAAGTACAAATAAGACAGGAAGGACTATGTCTTCAGAAACTCACCCGCTGGTAAAAAAATAAAAAGAGCTATTGTGTGCCAGCATTGGTGTTCTTTAATTTACTTTCCCATATTATAGCATAGAGGGTGTGATAAATGAGTTCTCTTCAGTTGCCATTCTAGGAACATTTGATCAATTATCCAAATTTGGAATAAATACTCTAAGGGTAGTCATTTGGCATTTCATCAAAAGCTCACAGTCTGAAGGTAACTCCTTTAATTACTTCAATCTTCTTCAAGTCCTCATGTCCTCATTTCAACCCTCAGAATCCTGGGGAAGCTTTTACAATTACAAATTCTAAGTCTAGGGACTCTGAAATTCAGTTTTAACTGATTTGCTATAGGCCCAGTTTTTAAAATATATATATAAATAATGTAAATAGATATGATATAAATATTTATATAAATATATAAAAATATATATTTATTCTTAAACTTTTTTTATTGTAGAACATTTTAAACACAAACAAGATTAGGAAGACGGCATAATGAATCTCCATGTACCCATCATCCAGCTTCAACAATTATCAACTCTCGTGGCTGTCTTGTTTTGTCGATGGCATTGATATTTTTTTTTCCAAAATTTCAGTTTATTTTACTATGCAGCCAGTGTTGAGAATCACTGCTCTAAACAATTAATTACAGCAGGATCACTGCAAACACAGAAGTCTGTATCCTACCTATTGAAAGCAGGGAGGCAGACAACGAACTCTGTCCACTGAGGAAAAGGGGAGGATATCTGTGACTCTTCCCTGAATCTCAGGCTTGGAGCTGGAATTACAACCCCGCATACATGGAAAAGAAAGACACACACACACATTTATTAAAAATATATTTTTAGTTGCATTAAAGTGGGATTTACTAGGTTAGATAAGGTAAATGTGAGTTTTAAAAATATCTGTTTATGTTTGTGGTGAAGAAAAAAACAATGTTAAAATAATTTTAGGAACCATTGAAGAGGAAAAAAGGAGTAGAGAAATAGAAGTTATGTGGTGAATTACAAGGAATCAGGTTCTAAGAAACAAGATTCAGTGTAAAGAGAAGAAACTGAATTGGAGAGGGGCCAAGGAGTGGCCAGTGTTTTCCTCTTAGATACTTCAGGGAGGAGTAGACGAGAAGACCGAGCTGTCTGTGGGCAGGAAAAAAGGGGCATCAGGCCTGAGCAACTTGGCAGGGCCTGGAAAACCAAGCAGAAAAGAACTCCTTTCTCAGTCACACATGAGTCAGAGAAAGTGTTCTAGTATTAATCTGACTCATGTTGAACAGCTGAGTTTAACAAAATCCAACAATTACCAACTAAATGCCAGGCATGTGGCACTGGTGAGGTCCTGAGACCACAACAATAAGGAATAATCTGCCCAGGCCTGGAGAGCCTAGAGATAATGTCTGGAGAGGGTGATGAGAGCTGGAGGAGATGATCCCAGAGGACCTGACAGTCCTGAAGGGACAGGTTAATTCTGACAGGGGTGAGGTAGATGGCAGGAGGAGTATAAGAAGGGAGGGGACATTTGTACTAGCCTAGAGGGATGAATAAGATTCAGGATAAAGAGCTAAAAGATAGAGGGTAATTCCAGGCCACTAAGCATCTGTCACTGGGCAGCTGACATGTCATTGGAAATCATGTGCTGTGCAAAAGAGGACTCTCAGAAAGGATCCTGTCAGAGGAATGAACTAAAAGTGAAATAAAATCCTGTGATCTCCTGGGAAATTTTAGAGGACACATATCAGTGTATGCATTCAACAAGTAAAAGTGAAACTCCCGAGAGCATTGCTCACATTTTTTCAGTTATCAAGATTTGTGGGGAAGTCTACAGGAAACCAGGGTGTCAAGAACATTAAGGAAAGAAGGCATAGAACCTCAAAGACTTCCCTCTCGGGCAATTCTCCCCAGGGTATCCCTTACGTGCTTGCCTCTGTTCCCATCACCACCGTGTGTTCTGGCTTTGGTACCTCATAACCCCACTAACCATTCAATGGTCTCAATTGTTCTCTTGGTTTTGTTTTCTCTACTCAGGTCACTCAGAAAATGAGTTTTAATGAAACAGCTACACTCAGCCAGACTCTGTGGTATGTACTGGAAGCAATCTCCTTTGACACATCTCTGAGTGTACCATTTCCCTGATGATTTCCCATTGCCTTTTATTAAATAATATTTTTTGTTTTTCAATTATAGTTGGGATACAATATTATATTAGTTTCAGGTGTACAGCATAGTGATTAGTGATCTATATAACTTACAAAGTGATCACTCCAATAAATCTAGTACCCCTCTGCCCCATATATATTTATTACAATGTTATTGATTATATTCCTATATGCTATACTTTGTATCACCATGACTATTTTGTAATTATCCATTTGTACTTCTTAATCCCTTTTCCATTTTTCAATGACTCCCTCCCAACCCCCTTTCTTACTGGTAGCCCTCAAAAATGTTCTCTATATCTATGAGTTTATTACTGGTTTTTTTTGTTTGTTTGTTTATTTTCTTCTTTAGATCCCACATTTATATGAAGTCACATGGCATTTGTCTTTCTCTATCTGAATTTACTCCACTCAGCATAATACCCTCTAGGTCCATCAAGGCAATAACTTTTTCCATCTTTTTATTTTTAGTCTATGTGTGTCTTTTAATCTGAAATGAGTCTCTCATAGGCAGCATATGTAAGGATCTTGTTCTATTTTCCATTCAGCCACCCTGTCTTTTGATTGGAGCATTTAATTCTTTCTCATTTGAAGAACTTATTGATAGATATATAGTTATTGCTATTCTTTTTTCATATTTTTTATACATATTTTTTCTTCTTCTTAAAGAAGTCCCTCCAACATTTCCTGTAATACTGGTTTAGTGGTGATGAACTCTTTTAGCTTTTTCTTGTCTGGGAAGCTCTGTATCTGTCCTTTGACTCCGAATGATAGCTTTGATGGATAAAGTATTCTTGGTTGTAGATCTTGGGTTTTTATCACTTTGAATATTTTGTGCCAAGCCTTTCTGTCCTGCATGGTTTCTTCTGAGAAATCAGCTGCCAGCTTTATGGGTGCTCCCTTGTAGGCAATTAACTGCTTTTCTCTTGCTGCTTTTAAGGTTCTCTCTTTGTATTTAACCTTTGGCATTTTAATTATGATGGGTCTTGGTGTGAGCCTCTTTGGGTTCCTCTTTCTTGGAACTCTCTGAGCTTCCTGGGGTTGTATGTCTATTTCCTTCACTAGGTGAGAGAAGTTTTCTATCATTATTTCTTCAAATAGGTTTCCAACTTCTTGCTCTCTCTCTTCCCCTGGAACCCTATGATGCGAATGTTCTTATGCTTGATGTTTTCCCATAGTATCCTTAAATTTTGTTCGACTTTCTTAAAAGTCTTTTTTTCTTGTTGCTGTTCTGATTGGGTGTCCTCTGCTACCCTATCCTCTTTATTGATGATTTGATCCTTTGTCTTCATTCACTTTGTTGATTCCCTCTAATGTACTCTTCATCTCAGGTATTGTATTCTTCATTTCTCACTGGTTTTCTTTTATAATTTCCATGCCCGTTTTTATGTTTTTTATTTCTTTGTTAAAGTTTTCACTGAGTTCATCTACTCTTCCCCTAAGTTCATTGAGCATCCTTATAACCAGTGTTATGAACTCTGTGTCTTTTAGATTGCTTGACTCCACCTTGTTTAGATCTTTTTCTGGAGCTCTGTTCTGTTCTTTCATGTGAGACATGCTTCTTTGTCTCCTCATTTTGGCTGTCTTTCTGTGTCTGTTTCTATGTTCTAGGTAAAGCTCCTAAGTCTCCCGGTCTTACTAGCATGGCTTTGTGTAGTAGGTGTCCAGTGGCACAGTCCTGAGAGGGATCCAGCTGCAGGCCAAGTTTAGAACCAGACTGTTCACTCATGGCCTCCTGATAAGAGTCACCAAGCAATCCACAGATGGCTGCCACCCACGCTGCGCTTATAGTTGCCTCAAGAGATCAAGACAGAAATCGAGGCCAGCTGTTGTCAGTGTTGGGCTTGGAGCTGCTCATCAAAGGGCACAGGAGACACTGAGGACACCAGTGGATGTGACTTGGGTTGGCCTCAAGTTGGGAGGGCAGAGTTTCATGGAATTCTCTGGGCAAACTGACTTCTGTTATCCAGTTTGATGAAGTCTCAGCTATGGCAGCACCTGGGACTGCACACTGGGAGTGGGAAGGGCTCAACCAAAGATCAATGGATATAGCCAGCACTTCTGCCCTGGAGAAAGCCTCCCCTCCGGCCCTCGCCCTGGAGCCCTACAACTCAGTGTCGCCCCGTGTCCCTGGGTCTTCCCGTGCCACAGCAGCCGCCCTAGCACAGGAGTTCAGAGTCTGTCACCATGAAAGTCTGGTCATAGTCATGACCCCTTTAGTGGAACCTCTGCACCTGCCAGCTGTAGCTGCCACGTATTCTTTCTCATTCAACCTGTGTGGAACCTGCCAGCCTTGTGTCTCTGCCCTCTCCTATCGTTCCAAGGTGATTTTTTATTTCTCTCCCTAGTTGTAGGGCTTCTGTTCATCCAAAGCCCAGGTGACTCTGCTTGCTGTTTGCTTTGTATTTTCGTCACAATTTTGGTGTGGTAGCAAGAGGAGATATACAAAGCCTCTACCCTCTATGCCTTTTGATCAGAGCTCAGAGTTTACAGCTGGTCATTAGGAGCCATTGGTTCTCTCCCTTTTCTTGTACCTTGCAGCCCTGGGACTTTGACTTACAGTTTTTGTTTTACCTGGATTGCTTCTGCCTTGCCTAGTTTTGTCTTTTAAAAACAGATCAAAGTCAACTTCTATATAAACCCTTTCTGATCCCAGAAACAGGAAGTAACAACTGCTGAACATCTTTATGTCGTTTATTGGTTCCAACCACTCATGTAATGTTTTTCACAATGAGTTGACATAGTGCTTATTTGTATATGCATCAAAGATCTAGCTTCACCTTAAACTATTTATGGGCCTCAAAAAGCCAATTTACCAAGGAATGAAGAGACTTCTGAGAAAAGATGAATCCTTACAGCAGTCAGGCTCAGTGAACTGGACTTAATAAGGCCTTAGTGCAGAAGGGAGAGGGTGCCTATAACTACTGTCTCTCTTTTTTTTTAGATCTGGAGTGCCTTCAGGGCAGCTATCATGAATGATTCACCTAAAGCATGTGGTGTCCAGTATAGTGTTTGATTGCAGCGGATATTTAGTAAGTATTTATGAGATAAACGAATATTTACTGTCCTCTCCTTAGAGCAAATCTGACTATATGTCAGAATTTATGGCTGAAAATATAAAGTTACAAGCCCCAAATTTTCTTTTCACATGTGTGGACCTCTAGTGTGGTGTCTCTGTAAGAGGTTAATAAATCCATATGATGTCAAGAATTGTCTGTAGACTAAATAAATACAATGCTTTGTGCATATATATAATGCTATATTTCAAATACATAAAGATACTATTGTGGTTAATTTTTTTTAAATCTACAAATTTATCTAAAAATCTTTTAAAAATTCAAATGTCTTTTGTCATTATATATACCATTAGATAATAAGAGCACAACTTCTGCCATGTTAAGTCTGATCTTTTTAAACACAACACACACACACACACACACACACACACACACACACACACACTAAAAGAGCTTCCCATTCTGAGGAATCTCTGCTGTGTATTACATGTATGTAATAACATTCCTGCTTGGGCAGTCCTCTAGCTAAAGGGGTGACACCACACCCCAGGTAATGTTGAGTCTCAATTTACAATGTATGATGAGCTTTTCTGTTGTTTGTTTATTGCTTCATTTATTCTTCACAACAGTCCTCAAGGGTTGGCAAGAGAACTATGAAATTCTCAAGCTGACGGGGCTTTCTTTTATTAAATATACATGGAAGAGAAGAACTCAAACACAAAATAAAATAAACACACGGTGTAATTTCAGGAAAAAAATGAGAAAAAGAATATAAGAGCTATATGAGACACAATGAAAAGTTCTATCGAGCACATAATTGGAATCCTGAAAGGAGAGTAGAGGAAAGAGGAAATAGGACTCTGAAGAAAGTCCAAGCAGGGCAAGGGGATGGAAGGTGATGGGGAGGTGAGGTGGATATCTTAGATGGGATGGTAACATTTGAGCTGAGAAGTGAATGACCAGAAGTCAACCAGGAGAAGGAATGAGTGAAACATACCACAGAGAGAAAAAAAAAAGTATAAAGGCCCTAACATAAAAAGAGGCTAGATGTGTCTGAGGAATACCGAAAAGACTGGTGTGGCTGAAACATGATGAGTGAGAATGAGAGCAGAATGAAACATGGTTGGAGAGACAGGTGGGTAGGGCCTCTGGGTCATAGGAAGCTAGAAGAGTAGTAGTCATCAAGCATTCCTTTTGCTTCCCCACATTTCCCAGTCCCTTTCATCAACAAAGCACAAAGTTTATTATTAATTGTGTCCATATAACTAGCTCTAGTCAATGGACTGGGGGAAGAAGTGATTTGTATTATTTCCAGGGCAATGCATCAAAGTGATAGGAACATCAAGCTGTTTCTTTACGTGACTGATACAGAAAGTCAAAGTACGTTGGATCCCTGAGTTGCAACATGAAGGCAGTTGTCTTGATGGGTCCTACAGACTCTTGGTAGACTTTAAGTAAGAGAGAAATAAACTTTTGTGCTATTAAGTCATAATAAGTTGATTCTAATATCACATGATAAGAAGTTTGGATTTTATTCTAAGTGTAATAGGAAGTCATTTGAAATTTGGAGCAATAGAATGATGAGATCATATACATGTTTAAAGACCACTTTGGTGTGTGTAGAATAGATTATGGAGAGGAGAGGCAGGAGAAACCAGGAGACTAGTTATAAATCTGTTGAAATTAATTAGGTATGAAATAATGGTGGCAGTGGAGATGGTGAGTTGAATTTAGGATGTATTTTGAAAATAAAAGTAGCAAGGCTAGTAGAAAGACTCCAAGACTTTGGGCATGGGCAGTTGAGTGAAGAAGAAGAGCAGAAGGTAAGGTTGGTGGGATGGGAATCAAGGGTTATAAAACTGTTTTGGTTCTAAGATCTCTTCCAAAGCATAGGAAAAAAGGAGAGAGAAGGTACTTCTTAGCTCCTTTTACAAAGTCAATATAACCTTGAAATCAAAACCTGACAATGATATTACAAGATACATGGATGCAAAAATCCTCAATAAAATATTTGCAAAGCAAGTTTAGAAATACATAAAGAGGAAAATAAATCATAATAAAATTGGATTTTTCCAGGGATGTAAGTTTGTTTCAATATTTACATGTATATTAATATAATTCTTTAAAGAATAAGGGAGTAAAATAATCTCAGTAAATGCAGAAAACCATTTGATAAAATTCAATACTCATTCATAATCTTAAAAAATTGTTCTTAGAAAATTAGGAATAGAACTTCTTTAATCCAATAGGGGTATTATAAAAACCTTATTATCCCTTCTATTGATCCCTGTGTTGGAGGTCCTACCCAGTGTAACAACAAATGCAAAAAAAGGGGGTAAAGTAGGAGAAAGGTTTGTATAGGTCAGGATAAAAGAAATAAAACTATCATTATTTACAGATGACATAATTAAATCTATGGAAAATCCTAAATACTCTGTTTATTAAGTATTAGACTTGATAAATGACTTTATTAAGATCATGGGATGGAAGCTGAAGATACAAAAATCAATTATATTTCTATATACCAGCAATAAAAAATTAGAAAGTAAAAAAATATTATAGCATTTATAATGGCATCAAATTCATCAAATGCCTACAAATAAATCTAACTAAAACTGTGCAAGGGTCTCTACATGGATATCTACAAAACACTATAGAGAGAAAATAAAAAAAGACCAAAATAAATGAAGTGCTCTACTATGTTCATGGATTGAAAAATCAATATTATAAATATATCAATTATTTACCAACCTGATTCACAGTGTAAATGTAATTCTAATAAAAATCTCAGATGGCTGTGCCACCCTGAACACCCCTGATCCCGTTTGATCTCGGAAGCTAAGTAGTACTTGGATGGGAGACCACCTCGGAAGACCAGGTGCTGCTGGTATAAAAAAAAATCTCAGTAGTTTATAATTTTGTGTTGAGATTAACAAGCTGATTCTAAAATGTATATGGATATACAAGGGAAGGGTCAAGAATAACAAATGAAGAAGAATGAAGTTCGAAGACCACCAGATATCAAAACTTATTATAAAGCTACTGTAATTACAACTAGGTTGTATTATTAATGGATAGAAAAATAGACTAATGGAACAGAATAGAAGATCTGTAAACAGATCTTCAGATATATGGCCACTTAATTTATGACAAAGGGGACACAGAATACTAGTAGGGAAAGGATAATCAGTTCAGTAAGTAGTCTACTGGATAGCCACTGGAAATAACAAATTTAATCTATATGTCATACCATACACAGATATCAAATCGAAGTTGATTGTAGATTTAACTCTAAAATGTAAAACAATAAAATATCTAGAAGGTAATATAGAAGAACATTTTCGGGGGGAGGGGAGAAGATTTCTTAAACACAACACAAAAAGCACTAGGACAGAGAAAAAGAATGATTAAATTACTACAATGAAAGTAAGAATTTATGTTCATCAAAAGCTTTAGAGAAAAAAAAGAGTCACAAAGTGGACGACTATATTTGAATATATATAAGCAACAAAGGACTTTTAACTTGAATAGTTAAAGAATTCCTTTAAGTCGATAAGCAAAAACATACAAACAAATAGAGAAATGGACAAGAACTAAAAATAGATATCTACATGGATAATATACAACAGAGAATATGTATATGGATAATAAAAACACAAAAAGATATTCAACCTTATTATTCATCAGGGAAATGAAAATTAAAATCACAATGATATGCTGCAACATACACCCAAATGGCTAAAATACACTTTTTAAATGACAATGCCAACTATTGGAGAGGATGAGAAACAACTAAAACTCTCATACACTGCTAGTGGAAATATTAATTGGTACAATCACTTAGGAAAACTGACAATATTTACTGTGGTTGAACATATGTTTTACTAATTCCAGTCATAGCTGTATACCAAAGAAATGTATTCATACATGTACCAAAAAATATGTTCAAGAGTGTTTATAGCAGTGCTATTCATGATTGCCCCAAGCCAGAAACTACTCAAATGCCTATAAATAAATTGTGGTGTATTCTTACAACATAGTCCTATACAGCAACAAAAGTGAATAAACTACTGAGAGAGCGAGAGAGGTCCAAAGATGCCCAGCTGTTCAAGCCCGTAGCTATTTGAGTCTCCTGGACTAGGCCCCAAATTCATGTGTGAAGAACCCTTTGAAGTGATTCTAGTCCTAGCCACTCTCTGAATACAACGGTATGAGAAACCAAGTGGGAACAGCCCAGCTGAGCCCGGTCAAGCCCCAAATTCATGAGCAAAATAAATCAATATGACTATTTTAAGTCATTTTCTTAGGGATGAATGTGCACAGCAATAGCTAACCGGAGTATAGGTTGAAGTGTTTAGGGGAAAATAAAATAGAATATGTTAAATTTATAAATCTATTTTGAAATGCTTAAGAAAACTTAACTAAATTTGTGAAGAACCTTCTAAAAATTATTGTTCGATACTAGGGTCATAAATAGAACAAGAGATTTGTAAGTCAAACTTAAAGCTTAAGGGGAAACTAGGTTTAAAAAATTTTTACTTCCACAAATTGAATTTTAATTGAAAAACTAAAAAAAAAGAAAAAAAGCAGTGAAAACTTCTTAGATAGCTGACTTCACTGATCCTTTCAGAAAGTTCAAAGTAACAACAAAGAGAAAAGAACTGAGTGATTTATTGAGTGCTTACTAGGTACCATGCCATGTCCTAGGTGCTTTACCTAAGTCAACTCATTTGATCCTCACAACAACCCTGTGAGGTGGGTTTGATAATCCCCACTTTGCAGGTGAGGCCCAGAGAGGCTATGTAACTCGCCCAAGATTCTGCAGTTAGTAAAGGATAAAATCTGTGCTTTTGCACTTTTAGGTGACTTCTCCGGGAAGGAGAGCTGGTGAAGGTGAATTCTAAGTCACTCGGATCCCTTGGTATAGCGGCAGTGCTGGTGTCTTCTGTGTCTGCTCTAACCTGGCCTGTGAACCTTCCTGTGGGTGAGAAGAGGGGTGTGCATATAAGTGACCTTCCAGTGAAGATGAATGTGGCCAGAGAAAAGGATGGCCCATTGATCCTTAAAGTTCAGGAGTGTGGATTGGAGCCAAGGGGGCCCGTCCCGTGGACATTACTTGAGAGTAGCTCTGGAGAGGAGTTCTAGAAGCTGTGGAAAGAAAAAGGGGATTTCAGCACTATGGTTCCAGATAGCTTGCCTAACTTCACTAAGTTCTTTTTTCGTTTTCTTTCTTTTTTTTAACCTCTACCAATTCCCAATGTTTTAACTGTATCCAATGCCTAACACCATAAGTGCAGTTGTATCCTTGACAGACGAGTTAGCTTTAAAGTTATATAGTTTGATCCTTTCATAAGTGAAGAGATCAAGAGATCAACTTCTGTTGCTTCCTATCAAGAATGTATAGAACTCTACTTCTTATCTAACATTACTGAATGAGTTTTTTAAAAATCTGTATAGAAACAATGGTGAATTTTATAAGACCCTTGTCTTTTATTTTTATAAAGAGAAGAGTAGGTAAATGAGGCCTGTAAAACATTAGAAGAATAAAAGTGGGAGTGAATACCAGCAGTAGGCTGCTGTGATCCAGAGGGCAGGGAAGAAACTGCTGCCTCTAGGTTACCTGACTGACTGTGGAGCCTCGGCAGGCAGAGAGGTGCTACCACCATCTAAAGACCCAGAACCTGAGGCCTCCGGGCAGCTCCTGCCATGCCACCTTTAAGGGCAAATTTTCTGAGCCAGGAGCCTTTATAGGTTCTATGAAGAAAAGTGCTGTTTAACAATACTGACAGCTTCCAAAGCACCTTACAGCCACTTCAGAAGGAAAGAGCCTAAACAGAGTGTGGTGGTGATCTGTCTTCACCTGAGCAAATAAAGGAAAACAGATAAAGGTCTGGCCACTCAGGAGCTGAGGAGCCATTGTGTGTTTCCTTTGGGCCTACACCTTTTTGCTGTTCCTTTTGTTGTCAGAGGATTGTGCCAGTTGCCACCTTTTTTGGAAAGACAGACTGGAGGAAATAAAAGGGGAAATCATGTATCTCAGAGACAGACGGGCAGAGAAAGAGACGGATTGCTAAATAATTTTATACACATGTAAAGTAAATACCTCATACATTAAACTAGTGCTTTACAAGTTACAAACTGCCTTTATATATTTTATCTCAATTACTCCCCATATAGCAACCTGGTAAAGTAGATAGAGGCTACCTGTCTACCTACTAGTAGTTATTAATTATCTATTAGACTATTAGTCCTGTTCTGCAGATAAGGAACTGCTCTTGATGGTGATTGAGTGGCAGGACTAGAGTCAGATCTCAGAATCATGGAATCATGGAATCATAGAATCATAGAGTCATAGAATCACAGAGTTAGAAGGCACCTTAATTGCAATAGCTTAAGGCATCCTTCTCTCAGAGTCTGAATCACCTTTAAAGATCTCTGAGATGATTTCTTCTGGTCCTTGTTTAAACTTCTCCAGTGACTAGTAACTCACTACTCCATGAGGCAATCCATTATTAATACTGAGCTGAAATAATTCTCCTTATAGCTTTCAGCCTTTAATACATTTATATCCTCAAGAATTATACAAAATTAAGGCTAATTCTAATGCCCCTCTTTTTAAAATTTGAAGATATTACTCTTGCTCATCTCTTGCAGATTAAAAATCTTCAGTTCTTTCAATTGTTACTCATGATTACTCATGATGTGATTACCTAGCACAGTGCTCGAGATATATAGTAGATACTCGGTAAATGTTTGTTGAGTTGGTTCTCTGGCCCTTGGTACTGTGCCCTGGTTCTGGCCTTTTTTCCCTGACCACAGTTAACTTCCATAATGTAATCTCTCATTTGTTTGTTTATTTAAATAATAGAAAGAAAACAACATATCGTTTTTACTTTCAAACCACAGGGTTTTCAGAACAAATTGAACGCATAATCAAAATTGACCAAATTTCAGACAGCTTTCAATTAATTTGTGATAATGGACTCATTATCTGACTTAACTGACCACTTCAGAGAGGCAGTCACTGAGCATCTTCTATAAGTAAGACACCAAAAGGAACCTCTACCAATTCCCAATTGTAGAGAATGTCTGTAGAACTAAATGGGAAAATTCTAATGTGGGGTCTAACTATAAGACCCTGCATGGACACATTACCCAGCAGCACTGCTTTGTCTGTTAAGAAGTAACACCCATTTGTAATTTAATTCTGGGTACCACAAGCATCAAAAAATATACTCTCTTCAAAAAAGAGCTCCAGTGGAAGCTCTATTTTTAGTTGGTGTTAAATTGGATTGATGTGAGGGACAAGCACTGGTGTCAGTGTGATGAAGCTGTGTCATTCTCAACGATGCAGAATTCAGCCAGCTTTCTGCCTTTTATTTAATTGCAGTGCCAGGATGAATAGCAATGAGCTTACAATTTGGTAACTGAAGAGCCAGGGATTGGTGATGAATTGTGCCCTCCTCTATAAAGGAAACAATAACAAATTGCTACCTATTACAAAGGACCATGTTTATTGTTGCAGTAATAACCCTAGAAGGAGCTTGATGGCAAATAAGTCAAACAAAACATGCATAAACACAATTCAAGAAAGGGATCTCTTGTTTAAATTATCCCATTATCACAGACTAAATTGAAAAGCATCTGAAATTTGGCAAATTTAATCATGTTTTCAAGTAGTTCTGAAAACTGGTTTGAAAGTAAACAATAAGATTTTTCCTTTCTATTTTTTAAACAAATTAATGAACATTTAAAAAAAACCTACTCCCTTTATATTACAAATACAAGTTCTTTAGAAAATGAGTAATATTATCGGTTTTCTCATCTTGAGCTTCAGAAATGGCTGAATTTGAAAAGGGGCTTTCATATGAGAGTATTAAGGGTGGAGACTGAACTGTGACTTCCTTTCATATAGAACATCTGAGGTGTCATCATATGGTAAGTGATACACTGAGCACAGGTACAGAATGAAGGGGACTTCAAGTCACACAAGGAGGGTCCAATACCCAGAAGGGAGGAAGACAGTCCTAAGTCACAAGAGTTACCTGCTATAGTGAAATATAGCAGAGGGTCCTTGCTGAGAGACACTCCTGCGCCCAGGGCCTTTGTTCACTATTCTGTCGACTACTTCCCCTTTTTTCTTCTGAAGAACTCATCTTTGGGGACCAGTCAGTCCAACACATTCAAATGAAGAAAGTGAGGTTCAGTGAGGTTGTGTAGTTAGCAAAATATAGCAGAACCAGATATAGAAGCCTTGACTTTGGGCTCCCAGTCTGGGTTTCTTTCTCGTTTATCAGGCTGCCTGCCCACTAAAGTTGGTAAAACTCGTGCATGAAATGTGTAGCTGCCTAAAGGTGGAAATTTTCACTTTCATTTAAGTAGTTTTCTTTATGGTCTGAAGGAGAGTTACTGATATTGAAACAGTATGGATTAAAAACTAAGTTGGGGGTACAGAGTTGTTTAGGAGGAAGAATAGATAGAGCAAGGCAGGAAAGTGAGAAAAAAAAGGAAAAGAAGGTAATAGATAAATACATGAACAATAAAGTGGAGAAGATGTAGAGGACAAATATGAAGAGGGAAATTAAATGAGAATAAAAAGGAAGGGCATTTTTCTTTTTAAGAGCAGCAGCTAAGGCAACCTAGGACTAAGCAGAATTAGAAAAAGGGAAGGAAGAAAAGAACAAATAGAACCAGGAAAAGAGAAGGAAATCAGGAAGAACAAGAGAACACAGAGAGCTGCTGTTAGTTCAGAGTGTATATAGGTGGGTAGGTGAGTTGGAGAAAGAGAGGGATCCAGAGGACATAATCCTTATGCTTGGATTGTGGGGTGGGGGAGGTGGGGGGGCGGAGAGCAAAATGAATAGAGAGGTGAATATTAGCACAAGGAAAAAGGGGCAATAAGAGTGGACAATGCAAATGGAGGCAGTCAACAAAGTGATCTTTGCTGTTAGGTAGATCCTTGGAATTGCCCCAGAATCAGCTCAAATATGGTTCTAGGGACGCTGATACCACAGGAAATGATACATTCCATATCTGTGAAGCCAAATATCTAACCTCTTATCATTCACCTCTCTTGCCTCTTTCATCATTTACATAACTTCCGTTTCAAAATATGCAAACATTCACTCATTCACTTCACATACCCCAGAAATGTTTCTAACTGGGCTAGTTCCTTGGAAAATTTGTCTGTGCTTCCCAAAGAACAGTGGATCTCTTAGGGCCTGTACCTCCCACTTAGAAATGCCTTTCAAATTGAAAACTGTGGGATTTTCCTCAGGATAAGCCAGGCCTCCACCATGCTTGTGTGGAGTCCCAGAGAAAAATGTGACAGTATTGTGAGAGCAGTGAAGAGGAACATGAAAGCAATTTCCCAGAACTACTCTGTACAGTCTTTCTTGTATACTCATTTGATCTATGGGGGAAATCTTGCATATACTGTTAGGTCCACTTAGATTTGTGCCCAGTTCACCTCACACAAGTGTGTTTTGTGGGGAAAATCAGGCCACTATATAACCATCTGGTCACAGTAACATTCAGTCAGAGCAACATTCAGTCCTTTGCCCTAGCCATCAGCACACTTCCCACTGGGCAAGAGGAGAGCAAGGTGGGGACATTTTTCCTCCCAGGGTTATTAGCCTGTATCAAAACTTTTTTGAAATATGAGACTTTAACAGATAACTGCTCAATCTAGGCTTATTAATGACTGTTTTCCAGAGCTGACTCTATGCCAGAGAGAACCCATAGGAAGTAGAATCATGCCAGCTTTTTTTCCCCTTTAATATGCATGCCACAAATAAAATCCCTTTTAACTTAAATTGTAGCCTTAGCTATAGTATAGTCTTGCAAAAAAAAGTTAGCAACCTATCTGCTGGCTCAAAATGTCAACCAGCCCACTTTCCAAAATGCAATCATACTAACAAGAAATGAGTTTTAAAATCCCCTCATGCCCTGCAGGCACCTGCTATGAGATTCTGTCAGCAAAGTGGGCTAACGTCACTTTCTGGAAGTCCTCTGAGAGGACAGGCCCCATGAAACACTTTTTCTGTCCTTGCATGCTGAGTTAAGGCTACCTGTTGGGCAGGAGGGTGTGGTAGCTGCCTTCTGAGTACTTACACAGGATCCTGAGCCGGTGGCTGTGCCCGTGTTAGTTCTCCCCTCACCTCATGTACTCCCCATCACTCTTATAATCCATGAACGATTCTGATCCTGACATCTCCTCAAAATCCTCCAACACCAGACTGGTGGAGTCCTCACCCAGGATGCCGCTGTCGGGCCGGGACATCCTGGCCCAGGAAGAAGGTACAGGAGGGTTGGTGGCAGCTGGAGGGGGAGAGCAAGGGGGCGTTTGCTGGACAGATGTGGACACGGCCCAAGGAGGGGACACCGCTGGCTCATGGACTTCCTCATCTTCCTTCTCGGACTCCGGCCCGGCATCGGAGGCAGCAGGACCCAGGACATGGTAGAGGCTGGGGAGACGAATGTCGAAGCGCAGCCCAAACTTAGCAAAGAGCTTGTCATTGAGAGTGTAGAGCTTCTCTGAGATGTCATAGCCCAGGAGGGCTGTGAAGAGGCGGGAGATGTATCGCTCTTTGTCCAGAAGAAGATAGAGACTTTTCCGGGGCCAGGAAATGTAGCTGCATGCTGTCTCGGCAGTCAGAGTGACCTGAGAGAGGTTAGGAGCAGAGAGTGAAGGTTTAAACTGGAAAATATGTCCATGTTTAGCAGGGAGAAACATACAGCTACTTGGGAAAATGCTGCACTTTTATTGAAGCTGTGGGAGCATCCCTTCCCCAATGGCCTTGCCTAAAGGAGGTACAGTGAAGGGCTTGTACTTGTGTGCACTGATCAGGGATGAGTGTCCTTGTCAGGAGCCCTGGGATCAGCCTTTCACTCACTGGGTCCTCACCTCCTGGAGCCTCAGTTTCCACATCTGGTCTCCTCAGCTCTCATATGGTCTTGTGGCTGATACCATTAATAGATGCAGATGGGTCTGAGTCTATTGTGACTTCAAGAGAGAGAAGAGGTTTCCTAGTGCTCTGAAGAAACGTCAGAATGGTGACAACAGCTCATTTTAAGAATACAGAAGGGTAGAGGTGCAAAAGAGTTGAAAAGCATTTTGGTTAGAGAAGAGCTCCTGATTAGGTATGTTAAGCTGCAGCAAATGGATAGAACACTAGCTTAGGATTCAGGTCCATTAAGTTGCTCTAGACTTGGCTACTACAAGTAACCAGACAGATCTGATGACCAAAGTCAGAAAAAAAGGCATACAGGAAGAGGAACTCTTCAGAACACAAAGTTGAAGGGCAGGTTTCATGGTGTTTAACCCTGTTGACCTCTCCTTTCTTGTTAATACAGTTTCTTTACTTGGTTCCCAGGATGCCATACTCTCCTGGTACAAGCTCCCAATTGCTCCTTTTCAGATTCCTTTGTTCCTTCCTCTGTTTCTCTCCAACTTCTAATCACTGCAATAAACCAGGGCTTGGTTCTCAAACCCCCACTTTGCCTAAACTCACTTACTTGGCGATCTCATCCAACCCAATGGCTTTAAATATCATCTATATGCCAAAAACTCTCAAATTTATGTCTCAAGCTTAGGCCTCATTCCTTAATTCCAGATTCAAATATTCAACTCCTTGCATAGCATCTCAATTTAAATGTCCACTGACGATGCAAATCTAATATATTCCAAATTGAACTTCTTCTCTTCCCTCAAAGCCAACACTACCTATAGCCTTCCTTATTTTAGTTCATAGCAGCTTCACCCTTCTAGTTTTTCAGGCCAAAAGCCTTAGAATTTTCCTTGATCCTCTTTCTCTCACACACTATACCCAATGCATTAGAAAATCCTTTTGGCTCTATTTAGAAAACATATGCTCAGACCCTACATGACGTGGTTCTTTGTCACCTCTATGACTTGCTCTTCTATTATTCTCTCCCCTCCCTCTCTCTGTCCCAGACCCACCGGCCTTCTTTCTGTACCTGAAACATGCTTGCTCCTCCTACCACTGGGCCTTTGCACTGGCTGTTCCCTCTCTCTGATATGTTTTTTACTCAAATATTCACAGAGCTCACACTCTCACCTCCCTCAGGTCTTTGCTCAAATGTCACCTGATCAACATGACCCTATTTAAAATTACAGCTGTATCTCCCTTACACTACTCCATTTTTTTAACATATTACGTAATTTACTTATTCATTATGTCTATGGCTTGTTTTTTGTCTCCCCTACTAAAATGTAAATTGCATGAAGGCAAGGACCTTTATCTGTTCACTGGTATATTCCAAGCACCTTTAACAGTACCTGCTATAGGTGCTCAATAAATATTACTAAAGTGATGAATGAGTCAGGTGAAGACTAACCATCCTGTATGTTGTCAAACAAACTAATGTCACTTTCTCATGTCTTGTATAAAATCCTTTCCCAAAGGCCTTCAGGAAACCTGTTTATTGACTGGTCCCCACACACATATGCGCATGTGGTATATTTGACAGCTTTTTCTTTAATTCTTACTTCTGAGTTTGGTTGAATGGATTTAATGTGATAACATATGTAAAGAGGACTTGGGTCCAGTAAAATTGAGAAGTGTGTTGGAATGTAGATTCATTTGTGGTAAACACAATAAGAATTATGATTCAGGCAGTCACTTTGGATTGCCCTCTTAGTCAACAAAGATGTAATTGCAAAAGCAAGGACAAGACGAACTATAACTCAGGACACTTGACATTTGCCAAGAGGAAATGAGACTTTACACAGCCAATAGCAAATTGTGTGGATCTCATTGCTACCAAATGAGGTGCACACTAAAAATATAAATGGGAAGGATATGATAGTACCTATATTCCAGGCTGAGAGGTCATCTGGGGTTGTAGCCCTTCATTTTAAGCATAACTTAGGGGAGGACACCCAATGTATCCACCACCTGTTCCTTGGTGTCACTGTCAGAAACAGAGCCTGGTCCTGCTGGCTCAGGATCTCACTCAGGCTTCCTGGAGCTTCTTATGGCCCTGGGGGAGTTCTCAAAAGAGAATGCTGGATTGATTGGAGACAGTGTGTGCGTGTGTGTGTGTGTGTGTGTGTGTGTGTGTGTATGGTGGGGGTAGGAACCTGATAAGAGGGGTCTGTGGCTGATGGTCCTGGCAGTGCCCCTCAGAATCTGTCCTCATTGAGCCAAAAGTCAGCATGGACGGAAACAGGCTTAGCCAGGTGGCACTGCCTGGCATGTGTCTATTCTGGGGTTGGCTCATATGCTCGCCTGAGAGACTCCTTGATAGAAGTGGTAGGAGACACACGGAACCCAGTACTGGCAATCTACCTGGACAAGGAAGTCCCTGTAGTGGTGTGCATGTGTGTGTGTAACTTCACTCTCCCAGTAACCCTCCCATTTAAAAAAAAAAGAACAGAAATAGTAGAGCCAGGCAACTTGGCTTTGACACTACTTAGATGAAGACTTTGGGCAAATTACTTGATGTTTTGACCCTCAGTTTCCTCATCTAGCTACATGTCAGCCATTCAGTAAGTGAGAACTACAAAGAAGGTAACCAAAGTCTGAAGGATTAGCAGGGAAGAGAGAAGGGACCAAGCAGCCAGGCTCCCACATTAGGGTGTGCAGGTGAATGTCCCATGAAGTCCTCTGAGACAACAACTATCCACTCCTAAGCCAAAGAGCTCAGCCAGACTTTATTGAACACCTACTATGTTCAAGGTACTGTCCTTTGGAGCTTAGAGGTAGAAGGAGAACCTCAGATTTCTACCACAGAGAGTTAACTGTGTAGAACACAGAAAGGAAATCAGCTCATTGGAACAGAGGGAAAAATTTGTACCAGTCAGCATAAGAAAAAGGAACAGAAAAGGCACACAAGCAGAAACAATAAGCTGTGGGGATGGGAGCTGGTAAGGTCAATCTGGGCAGGCTTCAGAGGAAGTAAGATACCATAGCCTCACTAGATGGGGAAAATGCATTTTAGATAGAAGGCACAGTAGTGGCGTGGCAATGTACAGTGTTTAGAAAGGTACTACTAGTTCATTATTCCTGGTATGAGTAAAAAGTGTAAGGGTGGAGGGGCTGGTAATATGACTGGCTATCACTAAAGGTCTTAAGTTGCTCTCTAAGGAGTGCAGGTTTTTGTATTGTGGTCACTGGAGTCTTCTGGAAGAGTTTTAGGCATAAGAGTGTCATGGCCCACCTGTCACAGTCAGTACCTCCTTACCCTACCTCACCTCTGCCAAGAGCCCAGATACTCTTTCTTCAGAAAGAAGAGTGCTTCCACCCCTAGCATTATTTTTGCAGTTGTTTCAAGAACAGAATATCAGAGAGGAAAGATGGAGTGGGGGGGATATTGCTGGGTTACAGAGGGATGGATGGGGTGGTGCTGCCATGAGGCTCCCTGTTACCTGGAACACCCCCTCCTCAGAGGGCTGCAGTGATTCCCACTCAGGAGAGTCCATGAACTGGTAAGGAAAGATGTAGTGCAGAAATTGCCCATCCTGGCTCACACGAACCCTGGCAAAGGGAGAGAAGAGATCACGTGGGAAAAGGGGAATGGCTACTCAAATCCTCTTCAAAGTTCAATGACATACATACTAAAAAATGAAAAATGGTTAGGATCCAGTATGGGCTTTTTCCTCTTTCCCCCAGAAAACTCAGAGTTTTAACTTCAACTTCTCCTCTAAAGTGAGTTATACCAGGAAAGGTAGTGTCTCTATCAGGAGAAGGGAGCAGATAAAAAGATCTCTAAGGTCCATTTGGTCCATTTGGAAGGAGCTATTGTTCCATCTTTTCTGGAGCTCTGTTGTTTAAACATATAAGCCTGGAGCACATCCTGTGTTCTTGGAGGCCAGGAAATGCAGAGATGGATGTGATCTGATCCTTGCCTTTAAGGCCTTCACAATTTAGCAGGAGTTACAAGAACAAGTCATTGGCTACAAGTCAATGTGTGCTATTGTGGAACAGGAGAATAGAAGAGGGAGAGCAACTAGTTCTCTTTAAGTGGCAGTGTTCTCAAAGATGACATGTAAGCTGTTTTGAAAGAGGAACGGAATATCAAGATGCACATCAGGATGGGGATAAATGGACAGCTAGGAAATCCAGTGTGGCAGTCTGTTTTCCAATATCTGCTTTTTCCCTTCCTCCATACTACTAGAGTTTTAGCTGAGCTCATGGCTGCCCAGCTAGACTACGTTTCCCTACCTCATCAACAGCTAGGTATAGCCATGTAATTAAGTTCTGGCCAATAGGATATTAGTACTCCAAGTCTGGCTCCTAATGAATGCCTAGTTATATATGTGTGCATACAAATTCCTCAAGACCATCATTGATTAATAAGCTATTGCCTATTATCTGACAACAAAGATGGAAGACAGACGGGAATGTAGATCTCAAACCAAGCCAAGGATGTGGTGTTAGCCCATAGTCTCTAACGGCAGAAACACACTTGCTTCTACAAGCAGATAATATATAGATATAGATGATGATAGAGATAGAGATAGAGATAGAGATAGAGATAGAGATAGAGATAGAGATAGAGATAGAGATAGAGATAGAGATAGAGATGATAGAGATAGGCAGAACTTTCCTGAGTAATAAAAGGATATGAAAGGAAATGAAGTGCCCTGGTCTCCTACCTCACAGAGTACCTCCTGTTTTCCTGGAGGTCTGGAAATACAGAGATGGGTATGATCTGATCCTTGCCTTTAAAAATTTCACAATTTAGTGGAAGTCACAGGCACATAAATAACTGGCTGCAAGTTAATGTGTGCTGTTGTGAAAATGAATGTACCTTCATATATTCTGTTCCCTCTAGATGGACTTCTTTCCAAGCCCCACCTTCTCCTCAGGTCTCCGCTTAAACATTCCTTCCTCCAGGAAGTCTTGTCAGACCTCCCCAGAAAAGTCAGATCCACCAGTTACATGTTCTCACTCCACTTTGCATTTCTCCTTGTAAATATTATGTCTGTTATTCACCACTATGTCAAACATTAATTGTTGACTTTCTTGATAGACTGAAATCTCCATGAGTACAAAGACAATATTTTATATATTTTAACACTGGATCCTTAGTCTCTATCACTCTTAATAAATATTTTTGAAAGGTGGGAGGGATGAATGAGAGGGAGGGAGGAAAGAAGGACCCAACGGTGGAACAAATTAACTCATTTGTGTAACCATTAAAGGGGGCCAAAGTCTCAGAAAAAGCTTCTCAAATAAAGGAAGAAAGACAACAGGAGGAAATGAACCTGCTGCCGCATACATTAGATCTTCCCAGCATCTTCAGAAGCAAGGAATCTAGCCACTCGAGCAAATCATCAAGGAGTGCCATTTTAGAGTGAATAGTATCTAACGAGCCTACATGGCTCCTTGAAGCCATTTAAATTGTTATACTATGTCTTTTATCATTTGAGTCTTATCTTCCTTCTTCATCTCCTGAATGGACAAATAATTTCCTCCTATTGAATAGTTTAGACAGTTGATTGCCTGCTCAGGAGGCTGTACATGTGGGAATTCATGCTTTGAATAATCTATGAGAGAGACTCTCCAACAGTAAGCACAACTTAACAGGGTAATAAACTTTGAGGAAGTCACTTTCTGAGTCTTGAAAGGGACTGACTGCTTTTATTAGAATAAAACAAAAAAAGACATCTGAAGTTTCAGCAAAAGGCTCCAGGTGAAAGTCTATAGGTGAGTTAAGGAGAGCTGCACAAGAATCTCCCTGCTGCCCACTTCCTGGCACAGAGTTTTTATCTGCTTCTTTGAGGCATTTGGTACCTCACCAAAATCAGCCAAAGGTACAATGATTCTCCTTTAAAACTGGAGCCTGGTCGTAGACTAGACGCCTCTTCCCCCAGCTCCAACTTAGCAGAGTTGAGACAGGATGACATTGGAAGATAACAAAACAAAAACTCTTACTCCAAACCTTGAAAAGCAAGAAAAAATATCAGAATGGTCTAATTTCTGACTTGGGTTTTTGAAGCTAAGTGTACTAGAAAAAGTCACACTGAGGGAGCAAGTCCCCCTCTTTCCTTCATAAGAAAGTGGTCTTAAGTAAGTTCATGGTAAATCTGTCATATAAAAGATACTTGAACCATACAATAATCATAACATATTTCCATAAATGAGCACCATACAAGTGGAATGGGTGTTTCTCCTACCATTCTCAATTCCCTCCTTTGAACAGAAGAGCTAGAAGGAGCAAGCAAATAATATTATGGAGCTCATGAATGAGCACATTTCCTAAATTGTCTTTATTTTAAGCATAGAAATATAAGCAGCAAACATGTTGGAATAGTCATAATATATTTATATTTACATGTGTATTTGTTTACAAATAATTGCATGATTTTACACTTCAAATCACTCATAATAAAATAAAATTTCTCCCTACAAACCTTATATCTCTTTTAACCTAGGACCTCTGAGCCCAACAAAATAAAAATATGTATACATAACACTTTCAATTCTATACCTTAATACATAAATGCCTTTTACTACTATACCTTAATACATAAATGCCTTTTACTACTAATAGTAGTTGTAGTACCATCATCATTGTCAAACATTTTTTTTTCCTCTGTGTATTTGGCAGTTTTATCTGGTTTTTGGCTTTTTTCCCCTTGGAATCAGAGCCTTCTGATCACTGTCTTATCTTTTGTACTACATTCTCTTGGTCTCAAGAAAGCAAAGGAGGAAATTGAAGACAAAGCTTTTGAAATACTGTATTTGCTTTCCATAGAGCCAGCCTAAGTACATTAGGTTAAGATGTTTCTGTTTGTTGCTCATCCCCACATCAGGTCCTACTAAGGTGATATTTCAAAGAATCTACAATTGTCTACCAAAAGGTATGGTATTTGTTCAGAAGATACTGGCCAGCACTCGATGCAGGCTGATTGGGCATACACTGATTCTAAGACCATTTCTGTTCATGTGCTACTGTCAGACTTCTTAAAAGGAGTCAGCCGGATGGCTCCACCAAATCCTCAATAAGACATGTGTGGGCATCACTACTCTTCCCTCATTGTCTGACCCTCAGATTTATAGTATCTGACTTTTTGGCCTGAAGAAACACAATAGAACCACTGGGAATGGAAAAGTGGACAAAGGGTATTCCCTCAGTTTTATCACTGGTCCCTGCACATAGTTGGCATTTAGCAAATGTTAAATTAATCTTATTGAAATATTGTTTTTCAAAGCTTACAGAGCTATTGCTGTAGCTTAATCATGACATGCTGCTGCTGCTGCTGCTGCTGCTGCTGCTGGTGTGTGTGTGTGTGTGTGTGTGTGTGTGTGTGTGTGTGTGTGGTCATTTCAGACCTGGGCTCAAGAAGCACTCACCCCATACCGCCAGCAGCAAGTGCATGGACAATCCTTCTTATCAACCAAGAAGATGCCTCATGATCTAGTTTCCTCTGGGAATATACTAAGAAAGAGGAAGCAGACCTATGCTTAGAAAAATCTATTTTGGTTTGTTTGACTAGCCACATCCTTCCCTCAATGGAAGGGGACATGAAATGGAAAAATATTCACTGAGAAATGAGAAGCGTGGGCATGGGGGAGAAATGCTGAGCAGCAATAAAGTAGCTTACCGGCCAGAGAGCAGCAGGGACAGGCGGTTGATGGGCGTCTCGCCTTCCACAGCATAGGTCTGATTAGTGGCTAGAGTCAAGACCTGCTCCTCGCAGCAGTGAACAATCTCCTTGTACACCTGCAAGGGCACCTGCAGGGGTAGGCACAGCGTCTTGTAGAGGAGATCGAACTCCTCTGGGAGGGTGTCCTCACGCAGGCGGTATACCAGATGTGCCAGCTGGAGGAGGCAGGCTGCTGCCAGCAGGAAGCTCCAGAGGACAATGTCCAGGCCACAGGCATCGAACCAGCCCCACAGCACACAGCACAGGTAGCCCGTGCCCAGGAAGCCAAAGAGGTAGAAGCATCCATACATCCCACTACCCCCCATAAAGCCCAGGAGCAAGAAGCAGTTAGCCAGATGGTAGACAGCCCCTTCCAGGTCCTGTTTCCAGCCAGTGCACACTGGTCCCTGCCAGAGGAGCTGGCCCACCGTGCTGCTGTTGGCACTCATCTTCAGCCTGTCTCTAAGCCTTGCCAGGCTCTAAGACTGTCCCCACATAGGAAATTCAGAAAATGAATTAGTCTGTCCTTCCAGATGTCTTCTTACCTCCGGCTTCTCACCACCAACTCTACCTTTCCTGAGAGGAATGCTTCTGGTAGCTTTGGGAATGAATGGCAGGACATGGTACACTTCATGGAGAATTTAAAAACTTTTTTCCCTCTCCCCCTCAGCAAGACTCTGGCCCTCTCCACAGAGCTCTGGTGAGCTTCCTTGGCTTCAGGTTTCTTAGGCCAGTCTTCACTTTTGGCTCTTAGCAGAAAACCTAAAGTGTTCCGAGGAGAAGATAGGACTGTGGGCCTGAGAACTTCAGCAGTAAGGGACAACAAAGGGACCACATTCTGCTCTCTGTTGTCCCCAGACAGAGTGAGGAGAGCCCAGCATGGGAGGCACACTCGTGTTCTATTTGGAATGTGTCTTTCTTGGCACCGGAAGAAAGGGTGACCCCAGATGGATACCATGTTTGGAATTGGAATCCAAGAGGTGCTGGCAGTGAGGAAAAACAGGCCAGGCACACAGGCAGGCTGGCAGAGCACTTAACATAACTCCTCAGAGGACAAGATAAGTCCTCAGGGCAATGAGGTGGGGGTGCAGGGGGCGAAAGGAAAAGTGAGCACAGACACTGACCAGGGGCTCTCCTCAGGTAGGAAAGTATGGGACTATTACCAGAAAAAATCCTAATTAGAGAACTGGAAAATCCCTTGAAGGCCTTTATAAGTCATATTGTAAATATCACTAGGAATTTATTTGGCATCTATTAAAAAAAGAGTGATGCAAAGCAGCTTTTTGAATTCTAAGCTGACTTTCCCCTGCATATATCTGGATCTATTAACAGTCAATTCAATGGTCGTCCATTGCTCAGATCATCACCCTACTCACCTCATTTTTTGCAAAATATAATAACTACTACCTATTAAACACTTACAGAGTACCAGACCTAGAATAGGTACTTCACATGCATATTATTTAGTTATCACAACAACTCTTCCAAATAAATATTATCCTCCTCCTAGATGTGGAAAAAACTGAGGCTCAGAGAGGTGACAAGTTCCCATAGGTAGTGTAAGTGGCAGTCAGGATGTGAACCCAAGATTTACTGCTATGTCCCACATAGTTTGCACAGGAAGTGGAAATACAGGACTAAAGTCATGACTCCCAACCCCATACTCCCACCAGGAAGGATGATGACATCCAAAAAACTTTTTGATGAAGCTTGCTCTACTTTGAGTCATCAGGAAATAAATCTGGAATATGCAAATATTAAACTGAGAAATGTCCCTCTGGCTTCCAAATGACCCCTGGATTTTTTTCCTTGCTGTTGGTCAGCACTTACTACCATTACTCTTCTTGTCTCTGATGTACGGGAAGGGGATACCCGCTAATCTTCCAGAACTATTCAAGTGCTCAATCCATAGAGACTTTTATTATACTAATAACCTAACCATACTTAGTGAGAAATTAAATGGTCAAATATGCTGAGTAGAGGTTTTCAGCTCAACAAATATTTGAGTGCCTACTATGAGCCAACCTCCTAGAGAATCAGATTCCCAAGAGCTTTCATTCTATCAAGGGAAAAATATGCCATAACGAAAACAAAACAAAACAAAAAACAAAAACAACCAAGGGTAGTTTAGCGTGTGATGCATGACAACTGGGTTAAGTTTATTTACTTATTTATTATTATTATTATTTTATGCCTATAGTACCTGGTCTGTACCTAGGTGGTCTCCCATCCAAGTACTAACCAGGACTGACCCTGCTTAGCTTCCGAGATCAGATAGGATCGGGCGTGTTCAGGGTAGCTTGGCCATAGACTGGGTTAAGTTTAAAGAGAGGTGGCCGCCCAGAAGGGAGGATGACATAGAGGAAGGAAGATGTAAGAGCTAACGTTTGATCAGAGGTGTAGGGGTTGAATCAACCATGTAGGTAGTGGGAGAAGAGCATGTCTAGTGGTGAGAACAGCAGAAGTGAGGGACAGAGGTGTGAAAACGCATGACATGTTGAAGGAAGACAATTTTTTTCGTATTTAATTAAAATCAACAAATGTGCAACTTATCGCCTCCTTTCTAAAGTTAAGATGGGGGTAAAATCAGTGATAAAGGAAAAAAGCTGGAGAGTGCCTAGAGAAGGAAAGACCTCCCCCGGAGCCTCCTTCACAATGGTGGTTTGGATCTGTGATGTCATCTCAGCAGTGAAGTTTGGGGATTTCCATTTGCTGCTTTTATGTCACCTGCTTGCCTCCCAGACAAACCACCCACTTTAACAAGCAGCAGCTGCTCATCCCTCAACCTTAGTCATGCACCCCTTGTGCTGCCAATGTAGCTGTTCCTGCCAACTGTGAGCAAGGAAATCAGAAGCACAGGAACAGAGAAGCAACCAAGGCTTTGCCCAAGATAGAATTTCAAAGCAGGTCATCTTTCTCAGAAAGCCTGAAGAATGGGCTGGCCTTGACCCTTTAAAGAGATAGGCAGATCCACTGACTACTGTTCTCAGCCCGCTTTCATTGTCAGTCCATACATGTGCTCATCTGAGCAGAGAATATTAACATTTATCAAGCAATTATTTCCTCACGTCATCCTCTCATACTTTTTTTTTTTTTTAATGGAAGAAACAGGCTCAGAGGGGTTAAGGAACTTGCCCAAAATTATAGAGCTAGTATGTGAATGAGAACTAAAGACTAGATCATTTTGACCCTAAATTTTCTGTGCCACACCACCTTGCTATGTACTTTTGGAAGTTTGTATGTATCCATATACAACTCACTTATTGCTACAGGGGATTTGAGCACACCACTGGGGTGGCATCATGGGTTCATAAATGGCACATGCTGTCTGCAGTACTAGTGACATTGATGTTTGTAGGACAGAACCTATGATGGGAATACAACAATGGAAAGCTAAATCTTGTTTTTAAATCTAGACTTGACAGAGGAGGAAAAAAAATTTTGTGTCAAAACGGTATGTTCTTTTAAGAAAATCCACAAACATGCAGGCAGAAGCACAGTAGAAAATACTTGGGAAAGAATAAAAGGAAAGAAACAGAGGTCTCATTTGTTGAGTCTATTCAATTCAATAAGCATTTATTTAGGGCAAAGTATGTGCTCCAAGAATAGGGGATATCAAGATGAGCAAGACAATTATCACCTTCAAGGAACTTTTGATCTAATGAGGAAGGCTGACCCAGAAATAACCATAACGCAATAAAATAAGTATACTTGGGATTCAGAGGAAGCACTGATGGAGGGACAAAGAATTCAGGAAAAACATCACAGAGAAGGGAACATTTAAACTGGTCTAAAAAGACAAGTAGGTGTTCCCCAGCTGGGGGAGGGCATTCCAAGAAGGGAGAACAGAATGTGAAGTCAAGTCCAGAAGTAAAACAAAAATATATGGCATATTCTGATAACAGAACAGCTTGTTGTTGGTGAATCAAAGGGAGCAATAAGACATGAGGCAGGAGAGGCAGGCTAGGGTCAGATTATGAAGTCAGCTGGCTAAACAGTGCCTTGCCAAGTGTCATCATGAACCATACTGGTCTGCAAACTGTTACTGGTACTTGATAAGGGCAGAAATTAAGAGTCTTTAGACACTTTTATAGCCATTTGAAAGTGAAATGTAAGGCCTTTAAATTTAATAAAAACTTTTTGGGCTTGTGTATATTTTTAAAATATGTATATGTGTGTGTGTGTGTGTGTGTGTGTGTGTGTGTGTGTGTGTGTATCTATTTTACATTTTTCTAGTATTGGTCTGTGAATTGGAAAAAAATTAAAGCTGGTTCTTTACCACACATAATTTGAGAAACACTGAGTTTGAGAATGATGTTTTCTGATTATAGATATTAAAATAGAACAGGGGCTTTGGACACAGATTGCCAAATGGCCTTAGGCAGACACTACTGGTTGCCTATCTTATAGCAGCCTTAGTTTTGGAACTCTCGTTTTGCTTTGGCAATATGTTAAGGAAGGTAAGCTTCTCCTCTAGTTGCCAGGGCCTGAAATAAGACTAGCCAAAGCCAAGCACCAGATCCCATTCCCATTGATGACAACAGATTTAAGTGGGCATGGAGCCAATGAGATATGAGAAAGTGTGTGTGGGAGCTTCTGGGAAAAGTATAATCCCTGATGAAAACAGCCAGGAGTTCTGCTACCTTTCATCTTGGCTTGCATACAGTTGTGTGATAATGCTTGAAGCTACCATAGTCATGAGATATCATATGCCTAAGGACAGGAAGGATAAAGAACAGAAAAACAGAACAACCTCAGTCCTTGAAAGTGTCACTAAGTCATTGTCTCAAACCTGGAAATTTCAACCTCCAGACTTTAAAACAGGAGATATATTTATTCCTTAAACCATTGTAGCTGGGATTCTGGTACTTGCAGGTAAATGTATCCAGATTCAGGTTCTCTCTCTCAGAATCTCCATGATGACTACTCTTCACAGAACAGTTCTCTGAATATAAATGTCTTATTCTATGAAAACTGAACATCTGACTACTAATGTTCTAGCAATAATTTTCTCAAAAGTTTGAGTAAACTATTAGAGGAATTGCTCCCCTAAACTCAATTTGCCCATTTAGGAAGACTTGGTTGTTAAGTAAGTAAACAAGATAGTTTAGAGTAAAACTGGTCACCTACTCATATCCATTTTCCTCTTCCTACTTATAACATTATTACAGTTTTGTTCTGATGTCTAACCTATCTGAAGGGAGGAGGGGATCTGTGTAAGCCAAGTAGCATAAGATATTCCACTGACAACTATTATTGGTCCATAAAAATAAACATAAAAAAGAGAACTCATGCCTTGGGAATGGTTTCTCGCTCTTCTGTGAGGCTTGAACACTACAGTAGATGATTGACTTTATCAGTCCCGAAAGGGAGAGGTCTGAGATGAAGATAACATGAGTCTTAGGTGGCATCATTGAGCTTATATTATCACACATAGAGCTCGCCCTAATGCTGGACTTCCAATTGTGTGAGCTTTCCTTGCTGAGGATTTTCTATTACCTGCTGTCAAAAGCTCTACAATCAACATAGATGGAACTATCTATCATCTAGCAGTTTTTAATAGCTAAAGAAAGAAACACTGGATACAATCACACATGCATTCTTTTTAGGAAAGTATCATAGAATAGTCATCATAGCACTGAATATTCAACCAACAACAAAAAAAATACCCTTCCCCCCAAAAAAATCAGAAATAATTTAGGTATCTGGTATGTATCCTATTCAAGACTAAGACCCAATTCCTAGAACGTATCTGACCTATAGCAGGCATTCTATAAGACATTTGTTTTATGAATAAATGTACAAACAACAGATAATTGATTAAATTATGGTAAGCCACAGAATGGATTTATAGATAGCTAACACAAATCACATTGTAGGAACTATACTCACTGATGAAAAAATACATTAAGAGAAAAACGCAATTAATATTATGATCTCATTAAAAATATGTAGCAGGGAGGGGGAAAATGGTGCACTGGGTAAAAGCACGGTTCATCTCCTCCCAGGACTGCATTGAGATTACAACCAAATTATAAAATAATCAACAAGGAGAATCACCTGAAGTCCAGCTGATCATAACACCTACATCTGATAATATAAAGGAGCCACATCAAAGTTGGTAGGAGGGGCACATTCCCGAAATCAGGCTGGACCCGCACCCGCGGGTGATGGAGGATCACCGGGAGGGAGAGCGAGGCTGCAGAGGCTCTCCTGAAGGAGAGGGGGGTCCTGGTCACACCTGGGGGCTCCCCAGCCCAGGGAAGAAGAGATTCCAATAACTCTGACTGTAGAAACTAGAGGGGATTCCGGCCATCTGGGTGAGATGGAAGGCGACTGAGTCCCTTTGAAGGACCTGCACAAAGGTTTTCTGACCTGCGGACACTCACTCGGGACATCGGCACTGGGTCTGAAGCTCGCACAGGATCCATTCTGAAAGTCTTTATTACCTGGTGTCAGAAAGAGTGCTGAAAAGGCAGCTACCATTGGGCCTTAGTCTAGGCCCCCTACAGACCATGCCAGCTTGATTGTGAAGATCCCTCCCACAGAGTCATTAGGAGCTGCTGGTCTTGAGGGGATCAGCCATCCAGCCTAACCTGCAAACTGCCGGGGGGAGGGGGGGGGCAGTTGTTTATGGTTGGCTGCCAAGCCCTGAGCTGAGTGATTCAGAGTGAAGTATTCACAGTGGGGTGGCCATTGTTATGTTTCTAATCTCAGCAACAGCGGCTTGACCCCCTTTCAGAGATAAGGTCAGGCAGATTACTGCTGCCAACATGAACTTGGGCAGGTATCAGGGACTTGTGGGCCAGTCCCAGACACCAGTTGGTTTTGCTGTGATCTGGGTCATCCGTGGGAACTTACAGTTGTTACCAAATTTACAGCAAGACTGAGGCTGTTTTGATCTGACAGCCACTGTCTCTCGGAGACCCCGCCTCACCCAAACTGCAGACTGCCAGCCGAGTATTATTGGCTTGTAGCCAAGCTCAGCTCCGAGTGATTAAGAACTAAGTGTTAACAGCTGGGTGGCCATCGTTGTGAACGGCCTGTTTCAATTTTCAGTGGGTGATCACTGTTATGAGCCACATTTCAACAGAAAACATGGTGGAGTGAGAGACATCCCCACATCTCTGCCCTTGAAACAACAAGCTGAACAACTAAAACTCAACAAAAACACCTAAACTGCCCACCAGCACATTCTGAGCATGGGATCTGCACATAAGAGCTACTACAAGTACTTTAAGGCATTATATAAAGCAAGGATCCAAGAGGTGTTGATGCCACCTCTTAGAAATCAAAAGAAAAGCACCTTCTTTGCAACAGACTACAGAGAGACCTTTATTTAATAACCTTTCTTTCTGGAAAACAGCATAATACACTTCCATTAATGCCCAGGTGGAGAAATACTCCATTAAACACCATGAACAACCAAGGTACAAGGCATCTCAGAAAGAAAGAAAAAAATCTCCAGAAAATAAGCTGACAGATATAGAAATATGCAACTTAAATGACAGAGAATTCAGGATAGTTCTTCTGATAAAACTCAATGAGATCAAAAACAAATCATATCAACAATTTCAGGAATTGAAAAAATTAGATGAGCAGAGCAAGGAGATCAAACCCCTCAAAAAGAACCAAAAAGAACTTCTGGAGATGAAAAACACACTGCAAGAGTTGAAAAATGAAATAGCGAGCTTGGGAAATAGAGTTGACAAAATAGAGAAAAGGATGAGTGATAATGAAGACAGAAATCTAGTAATGAATCAGAAGGAACATGAAAGAAACCGAAAAATGAAAAATAACGAAAGAGAAATATAAGAACTAGCTGATACCATCAGGAAAGGAAACATAAAAATAATAGGCATTATCGAAGGTTAGTAAAAGGAGCAGGGACTAGAAAGCATTTTCAAATAGTGGACAGGAATTTCCCAAATCTAAGGAATGAGCTGAAGCTTGGAATTCAAGAAGTCAACGGAACACCCAACTACCTCAACACAAAAAGGCCTTCACCAAGACACATTGTATTAAAATTACCAAAAATCAACAACAAAGACAGAATTCTCAGGGCAGCCAAGGAGAAGAAAACAGTAATTTATAAAGGAAAACCCATTAGATTATCATCAAACTTCTCAGCACAAACCTAAAAAGTCAGAAAGGAATGGAATAAAATATTTAAACTATTAAGTGAAAGGAACTACCAGCGTAGAATAATATATCCAGTTAAGCTCTCCTTTAGATATGAAGGAGAAATTAAGACCTTTCCAGACATACAAAAATTGAGGGAATTCTCCACTACAAGACCTACACTACAGAAATACTGAAAGGGGTCAGCTCACCTAAAACAAAATGACAACAAAAATACATAATTAGGAGTAAAGTGACTATAAAGCAAATAGAAGCACAGGAGTACAACCCTTACTAAGAACAGGGCATTATAAACTTAAATAATAAGAAATGAATTGTTATAATATCATCATGAACGTTCAGCATACATAGGGACAAATTGAGACAACAATGACTAAAAACAGGAGGATTCAAAGATCTAAATTCTCAAAGGGGAATGGAGACAAGACACATGCAGAAGAAAATGCACAACTGTATATATATATCTATCCTTTTCATATTCGTAATGATAACCACACACCAAAGATTCAGAACTGAAGAATATAAGACAAGAAGAACCAGAGGCAAAATCTACAAAAGCCAACCAAAATCAAGAAAACAGACACAAGGACAAGGAAGCAATGAAAACATCGAGCTACCAGAAAGCAAATGATAAAATGGCTATAACAAGACTTCATATTTCAATAATTACCCTAAATGTAAATGGAAGGAACTCACCAGTAAAAAGGCACAGAGTTGCAGAATGGATCAAAAAACAAAATCCAACCATATACTGCCTCCAGGAGATACATCTCAGTTCCAAAGACAAATATAGACTCAAAGTGAAAGGGTATAAAATGATATTTCAAGCAAATGGCATTCAGAGAAAAGTGGGAGTAGCAGTACTAATATCAGATGAAATAGACTTCAAAATAAAAAAGGTAAAGAAAGATAATAAGGGACACTTCATAATGATAAAGTGAATCATGCACCAAAAAGACATAACACTTATTAATAACTATGCTCCCAATCAGGGAGCCCTGAAATATGTAAAGCAATTACTAACAGAACTATAGGGAGAAACAGACCAAAACACTATCATAGTAGGGGACCTAAATACCCCACTATCGGATATGGACAGATCATCCAAACAGAAAATCAATAAGGAAATCACATCCTTAAATGACACATTAGACCAATTGGACATAATTGACATTTACAGAGCCTTCCATCCCAAAACAACTGCTTATACATTCTTCTCTAGTGCACATGGAACATTCTCAAAAATTGACCACATACTGGGACACAGAGATAGCCTCAACAAATATAAGAGGGTTGAAATCATACCAACCATATTCTCTAATCCTGATGCTTTTTGAAACTAGAGATCAACTGCAAAAAGAAATCAGGAAGAACCTCAAATACATGGAGATTAAACAACATGCTACTGAAGAAAAACTGGGTCAGAGAAGAAATAAAAAGAGAGATCAAGAGATACATAGAAACGAATGATAATGATAGTACAGTATATCAAAACTTTTGGGACACGTGGTCAAAAAAGTCATAAAAGGAAAGTTCATATCATTACAGGCCAACTTCCAAAAACAAGAACAAGTCCAAATAAACAACCTAACACTTCATCTTAAAAAATTAGAAAAGGGAGAACAAATGAAGCCTAAAGTCAGCAGAAGAAATCATCAAAATTAGAGCAGAAATAAATGAAATTGAAAACAAAAAACAATAGAAAAAATAAATGCAACAAAGAGCTGGTTCTTTGAGAAGGTTAATAAAATTGACAAACCCCTGGCTAGACTCACTAAAAGACAGAAAAGACACAAATAAACAAAATCAGGGATGAAAGAGGGGAAATTACAACTGACATCACAGAAATACAAAGGATCATACAAGAATACTATGAAAAAGTATATAACACCAAAAAATAACCTAGCAGAAATGGACAAGTACTTGGAAAAATACAACCTTCCTAGGCTGCATCAAGAAAAAACGGAAAATCTAAATAGTCCAATCAGCAGTATGGAAATTGAAACAATCATCAAAAACCTAAAAAAGAGAAAAGTCCAGGACTAGATGGCTTCACCAGTGAATTCTACCAAATATTCAAAGAAGATATAATACCTATTTTCCTCAAACTCTTCCAAAAAATCGAAGAGGAGGCAATACTTCCTAACTCATTTTATGAGGCCCATATTACCAGTACTGAAACCTGGTAAAGATAACACAAAAAAAGAAAACTATGGACCAATATCTCCAATGAACACAGATGCAAAAATCCTAAATAAGATACTAGCAAACCAAATACAGCAACATATTAAAAAAATTATACACCACGATACAGGGGAAGAGGGATGGTTCAACATATGCAAATTGATTAATGTGATATACCACATAAACAAGTTAAAAAATAAGAATCATATGATCATATCAATAGATGCAGAAAAAGCCTTCAAGAAGATACAGCATCCATTTATGATCAAAACACTTCACAAAATTGGTATAGGAGGAAAGTACCTTGATATAATAAAGGCTATATATGACAAACCCTCAGCCAACATTATATTTAATGGTGAAAAACTAAAAACCTTCCAAGATCAGGAACAAGACAAGGCTGTCCACTATCACTACTGTTATTCAATATAACACTGGAGGTCCTAGTGAGTGCAATCAGACAAGAGAAAAATATAAAAGGCATCCAAAAGGAAACAAAGAAGTCAAACTGTCACTATTTGTACATGACATAATTCTCTATAAAGAAAACCCTAAAGACCCCACAAGAACACTACTAGAAACAATAAGCAAATACAGTAAAGTTTCTGGACACAAAATCAACGTTCAAAAATCCATAGCATTCCTATACTCTAACAACGAAGCGTCAGAAAAAGAAGTGGAAAAAATAATTACTTTTGCAATTGCAACAAAAAGAATAAAATACCTAGGAATAAATTTAATGAAACATGTGAAGGACCTATATTATAAAAACAAGACTGTATTAAAAGAAATCAAAGCAGATACAAAGAAATAGATATTCTGTGTTCTTGGATTAGAAGAATCAACATAGTTAATATGACCATATTATATAAAGCATTATACAGATTTAATGCAATCCCCATCAAAATCTCATCAGCATTTTTTAAAGAAATAGAACAAAAAATCATCAGATTTGTATGGAAGCACAAAAGACCCCGAATTGCCAAAGCAATCTTGAGAGAAAAGAACGAGGCTGGAGGCATCACTCTGCCCAACTTCAAATTATATTACAAAGCAACATTAATCAAAACGGCATGGTATTGGCAGCAAAACAGACCAGTAGAACAGAATTGAGAGTCTAGAAGTAAACCTATATTTATATGGGCAAATAATTTTCAACAAAAATGTGAAAAACATACAGTGGAGAAAGGAAAGCCTCCTCAATAAATGGTGCTGGGAAAACTGGAAGGCCACCTACAAAAAAAATGAAACTAGACTGTTGTCTATCATCACATACAAAAATTAACTCAAAATGGATTAAGGACCTGAATATAAGACCTGAAACAACAAAATGCATAGAAGAAAACATAGGACCTTGGACTTAAAGAGGATTTTATGAATTTGACCTCAAAGGCAAGAGAAGTAAAAGCAAAGATAAATGAATGGGACTACATCAAACTAAAAAGCTTTTGCTCAGCAAAAGAAACCATCAACAAGGTAAAGAGACAAACATATATTATTTGTAAGCAACGCCTCGGATAAGGGCCTAATATCCAAAATGTACAAAGAACTCATAGAACTCAATAACAACAAAAAAAACAAACGATCCAATCAAAAAATGGGCAGAGGATCTGGACATTTATCGCCAGAGGACATACAAATGGCCAACAAATATATAAAAGATGCTCAACATCACTAGCTATTAGAGAAATGCAAATCAAAACCACAATGAGATACCATCTCACACCTGTTAGAATGGCTATAATCAACAGGACAAGTAATAACAAATGTTGGAGGATGCGGAGAAAAAGGAACCCTCATATACTGCTGGTGGGACTGCAAATTGGTACAGCCGCTATGGAAAACAGTATGGAAGTTCCTCAAAAACTGAGAATTTTTTGATCTACCATGTGATCCAGGAATCCCTCTACTGGGTGTTTACCCCAAAGACTTGAAAACCCATATCTGAAAAGATATTTGCACACCAATGTTCATAGCAGCATTATTCACAGTGGCCAGGACATGGAAGCAACCAAAGTGTCCTACGATAGATGACTGGCTAAAGAAGCAGTGGTACATTTATTCAATGGAATATTACTCAGCCATAAGAAGAGATGAAATACTGCCATTTGTGACAACATGGATGGACCTTGAGATAATCATGCTAAGCGAAATAAGCCAGACAGAAAAAGTTGAAAATCACATGGTATCACTTATATGTGGGATATAAACCTAAAAACAACAAAGGAATAGGACAGATAGAGACTCATGGACATGTACTATAGACTAATGGTTACCAGAGGGTAGGGGGTGGGAGAGTTAGGGGGAGGCAGATGGGGTAAAGCGGGTCAAATATAGGGGGGTAGGGGAAAGGTGAAGTGGGTAAAGGGGATCAAATATGAGATAGCTGAAGGAAACTAGACTTTGGGTAGTAAACATACAATAGAATATACAGATGTTAAATTATAATGTACACCTGAAAATTATATAATTGTATTAACCAATGTTACCCCAATAAACTTAACAAAAATAAAAATAAAAAAAATATGTAGCATAGAAAAATGTTTTTCTTTTTAAAAATGTATAAAGGCATATCAAAAGTATGAAATAGCATACATCAAAAAATTAGGACTGTGTGATAAGGTTATGGATTTTTTTCCTTTTTATAGTGCCAGGATATACTCAAGCAGAATCTGGATAACCATCCGCCAGGGATCTGCACTGGGTGAAAGTTGGTTCCTATCTATCTTAGGAGTCCAAGATTCTATTCTTGACCTAGAAGAATGCTCTGAAAACTATAAAGTGTTTACTAAAATAAAAATATTATATCCAAACATTCAAGTGAATATATGAATGTAGAATTAGAAAATCAGAGAATGTTAATAACACTAAATGGAAGAATTGTGCCAAATGCTTTATATATAGTATTTTAATTAGTACTCATAATCTTATAAATTAGGTATTACTACTATCCCTGCTTTCTCTCAGATGAGAAAAACAGACCCAAAGAGGTTATGACTTGCTTGAGGTCACATAGCCAACTGTTGAACCTAAGGCTGTCATACTTTAAAGCCATGCTCTTAATTAACTAGGAAGGAATTCTAAGGAATAATGTTAATTGAGCTCCTTTATTTTATAAGAGGCAACTTTCCCATCATACAATGACATATGAATACTACATATACTCTTACATATGTTTCTCAGTATCTTTTGTTGAGGTTTGAAACTCAATTTACTTAAAGGCAGAATATGACCAATTGCTTCATTAGCCCTTAAGCAACTAACAGGACCAGAGAGTTGCTATAGTAAGTGAACCACACTCTAAGTTCTAGTCCAGGTATCACTACAACATAGCACAGAGCTATTTCATTAGTGACTTATTTGTACCAATTCAGCCTCTGGCCTGGACAGCTTCTCACTAATGAGACAAATTTCTGGCCTGAAGATATTAAACTTGTGATCCCAGCCTATCCTAAAATGTAAGTAGGTATCTACAGGTTAATTATGACAAACAGTTGAGATCTTCCAAGCCAGGGTACCCGAATATGATCTAAAATCTAAACAACTTATTTCCTCAAAAGAGTACTAAAGAATAATAAGGATTTAAAATATTAAGACTGAAGGCTTGTCCAATTCTCACCTTTAAGAAAGTTATAAATGAAAAACAAAACCTTGAATGAGATGATATGGCTAATATACTCATTCTGAATTAATAAAGGGTTACTGTCTTACTTCCATGCACCCGATTCTGGAGTGAATTTCATTGAATGAGATCAGTATCTGCTTTCTCCTTACAAAAAGAACCACAGTTTCCAGAATGATACAACAACATAAGAAATTTATACTACAATATTTATTTATTCTATATTCTTTAAGAAAAATAAATACCGTGTGAGGATATGAGGAACAGAAAAAGAAACACACACCTGAAGATTTTGACCAGGGATATTTTTTCTTTTTTTAATATATTATATATTCTTTTTTCCATTTACCAAAGTTCACCAAAGAACGCCCAAAATTATTAAATCATCTTCATTCTTCAGGAATTATTCATTCACAGAGCAGATCACCTATAGAAAAAGATTTTAGAAAGTCAGATTTCAAACATCATACCAGACCTATGGAGGTAAGACCACTAGAAATTAGTGTCTCAGCCAAGTACTAGTAACTAACTGCCACAATTATTCTAAACTAGTCATTAAATAAAAGATCTACATTTTAAAATTCTAATTTTGTCTAAAAACATCACTGAAACTGTTCAATCCATCACATTGTTTAATCTTCAGAAGTCTTTGTTGAAGTAAAAACTATATACTTATTTTCTCAAATATATTTTCCCAAAAAGGCTAAGGCAGTTTATTTTACAGATATTCAAAAGAAGAGATTTGAAAATCCCTCCTTGCTGATTCAAAAGTGTTTGGCAAATATGCATTAAGTGAAAAGCAGAAGGTCAGCTCTGTATACAAAATACTTCCTGTGGAAAGTTACTTAATCCTACGGGCAAAATAAGGGTAACCCTTCTGAAATCCATTTGGAAAGATCAAAAAGGGAGAATAGCAGAGGACAGGGTTGCTGGTCTAGTTTGTCAGTACCAGGCTTCTCTCCAGTCAGCTCCCACCCACCTCCACCCACACCCCCCATACTTATTCCAGAAGACAGAGAATAATGCTAAAAAGGTAACTAAGTAATTTGAACTAGCCAACTCTTCAAGTCTAATGCAAGTGCTTCCCTCATCTAGCTATTCCCTATATTTGGTTTAAAAAGAGAAGCCTCCTCAACAATAAAACATCTAAACTCTCTTTTCTAAAAGGCTCAAAGGAAGAATACAGTTAAGGAAAGATTTGAGCAGGAAAGATAACCAAAAATAAAGTTCAGTTGAACTTAATAAACACTGAGTATCACCATCACTCAGTGCTAGTTCTCTAATTTCTTTCAAATTTAGCCCCTCAACTGAGTTCTCAAGGTTCCTTCTGAATCCTAAAGGCAGGAAGATACTACCTGCCATTTCCTCTTTATATTTCTGATCAGGTTCTAGGTTCCTCTAGTTTCTCTTTCAGTAAAAGCAGTCACAAGATGGAAGAAAGTGTTTGGAATCATCACCATCATATACCTATTTTTCCTTAGGAGTAGTTTTCAAGTTTCTGCCTTTGCTACTATTAAATCTTTAGGTAGTTTATATTTAGCATTATCTCTTCTAACTGCTTCAGCTTAAGCCAGTGGTTCTCAAGAGTACGCCTTGAAAATTATCCAGGAGTTTGAGTCAACAAGGCGCAGATGGGGCCCCGGTTTGTGAATTTTGGAAAACACCCCTCACGTGATTGTTAAGATATACCTCTGGCTGAACGTAGCCTACTTTATATTAAGTCCCAATCTACTGGTTTTAAGGTATAATTAAGACATATCTCATTTAGGAAATAACATTAACTTCGACAAAGGTTTTTGAATTATGGAACTTTCATAATCATTACTGAAGACCTAAGTTTGCAAAATATTTTTCCTTTGAAGCTAATCTCAGAAAAATGTTGTCTAATAGTTTAAGAGATATCTATTTAGTTATTTCAGTGCAGACAGTAGTGTTGGATTTTATCCTATAGCCAATGACCTGGTTACTGAGTTATATACACTGATGCATTTTAATAATAGGTCTTTCTAATTAGCATTCATAATAAAGTTTTAGGATTAAAGACCAAGACTATGTGCAATCCTAAAAATGAGTATGTTGGCAATAAAACCTCATTAAGTACAAGCAAGGAGTGAAGTGTAAAGTGCCTGTGATTTGGGGAATTTGGGGGAACCTAGAATATCTAGACTCTAGTTTTAATTCCACCATCTATCCACTCTTGAGCAAGTCTGTTTTGACTTCACTGTTCCTCCATTTCCCCATGGGGGTTGAGGAAATAGGATACCTGAGACCAATGGGTATCCAAATACCTGTTCCTCTTCCAAAAGTATTATTACACTGAAAATGAAAAGATGACGTTTTTAACGGAAAGCCCTTAGTAAGGCCCTATGTGGATTCAGAATGTTCTTCTGATAACCAGAATTCAAAAATACATATTAGGTCATATATTTAACAGACCTCAAATGAATGGCTGCTATCCACAACTCCCAAGAATGAGATATTCCTTTCCAGTTTCTATTGGACAGTTTACAAAACCTATTCATATATATATCATTTAATCATCACAATGACTCTGTGAAGCAGTTTGGTTATGTATTATTAACTCTCCTTTACAGGTGAGGAAACCTAAGGTTCAGAAAGTTAAGGATTGGCCCAAGACCACACAATCAGTTAAACATCAGGTCTTCGAAGTCCAAAGGTCTTGTATTTTCTTTTACACACAAATGAAGTCCATAGGAATCACTCTCACTCTCCGTTCTAACAAAATAAGAGAACTGTATCTTCTGGTCCTTATGAATATATACTACTTTTAACAACTATACTACCTCTGTGGCCCACAGGAAGTCCAAGAGAAGCTTCTGATGCTCCTAAAATTATCATTTTAAAAATCACCTTTTATCACAGCTTCCACAAGTTGACTTACACAACTGACAAGGAAGAGAGTTAGATTATGAAGAAGTGTGGAGGAGCGACTGTTCTATGAAGTGACTCTTATCTGTCATGCAAGCTGGACCTGGCCAGAACAGAGGCTGCTTTCTATAACTCCCCCTTACAGATTGTCTGCTGGTAACTGGTGCTCTAAAGTAAATTAGCATCCCCCTGTTGCCTCTTGCTGGTTCTTTAAATAGGCCTGCTGTCCCAACCTGTTCAAGCATATAAAGTAGTTTCAGATATTAGCCACTTACTGGTTCCTGACTATTCCTCTCCTTTTACCCTACATAGTTCTCTTGTTACCTGCCAAGTGGTGTGGGGATCCATTTCATCTTAAAACCTCAAGACAGGTCTCATATGTATGTTTCCCTTAACAAACTTCATTAATTACCAGACTGGAGTAGCCAGCCTCTTTCTTCAGACCTTCCCCGCCTTCCATTTAGGGAGATAGATTTTTAGCCTCAGGGCTTTCCCCTGGGTCTACGTTTACTAACAAGAAAACAATGTACAAATGTTGAAATTCCATGCCTTTGAAAATGATCAGTTGGTGTATTAATACTTTTTAAGAACATCCCGTCATCCAAATTTACTTATTTTACAAAATGATTCACCATGGGATTTCTTTAAATGACCATCTAATCTAAAAACCACTTAAGTATATTCTGTATATATGGAGTAGATGCCATGCCATATATATATGGCGCATACATATATATTATGGTTCTCTTTTTATAAATGAAAACAGTAAAACCCAGAGAGGATTATGTCTGATGAACATTAAATGGAGGTGAAATAAAACACATGGTAAGCTAGGCATCAGAAGAACCAAAATTAAGCCTCAGGACTTTCAGCCTAGACTGTTTTCCACTACACAGTGATACTTCTTATTGGCTCAGGACAAGTTCCTTACCCCTCCTTTTTTATAGCTCAGTGAGGAACAATGGCCATATGTTAAATTCCAAAGAGGCAGGGAAGAGGTGAAAGAAAAATAAGCGAGGCTCTCCATTACTGTTATATTGGTAAATCGCTTTGGCTATATCTCTCAGCTATTATTAAATTAGAGGTGGTGGTGTGATATAGATGAGAAGGCCAGCACAAAACAGAAGGAGTTTGCCTGGAGACAGAGGTTCCAGTTCTGATCCTAATAGCCCTCTTCAGGAGTCATTTTATACCTATAGGGCTTAGTTTCCTCATTTATTTATTCACTTAATTAACAATTCTCTATTGAGTATCTATTATGTACTATTTTAGGTCCTGGGGATATGACAGTGAGAGAAACAGAAAATTCCTACTCTCTCAGAGCTTACATTTTAGTTGGAATAAAGCAATGTAGATGATAAATAAAACTAAGAATTAAGTCCCTGTTTTACTAGCCACATTTCAAGGGCTCAACAGCCACATATGACTACCACACTGGAGACTGCAGGTACAGAACATTTTCCTTATCACAGAAAGTTCTGTGGGACAATGCTGGGATAGAATGATGGGATGGGATGCTATTTTACTTAGAATGTTGAGAGAAAGCCAATCTAATAAGAGTACTGTGAAAAGAGACCTGAGTGAAGTGTGGGAGTGAGTCAAGTTGCTATCTGAAGGAAGAGCCTCCAAACAAATGAAAATCATTTATCTGTGGTACTGTTGTATACACATCACTTAAGGTCCCTTTCAGCATTAAAATTTAGATGTGAAGTTCTTTTAAAAAAATGGTCTGAGGTTTTAATTTTATTAGAATAAAGTACAGTATAAGAGAAATAACAATTCCATTTTGTTTTGCATAAGGCAATGTGCCACAGGCCACAGACCTCAAGCTGTTTGACACAGTCGCAGCTGGAGTGATGCGTCGCTCGCAAAGCAAGTGATGCTGGAGTCATCTGTGTTTGTTGCTTTCTTCTGTATTGTCTATATTAGAAATGTATGCATTGTTTTTGATTACTGTTCTGTCCTTGGGAGTGGAGGGGAGCGTTAGAGGAAAAAGCAATTTTCCCAAGAATGGGACACGAAGAAATATGAGCAGTAAGGAATTAATCAAACAACTTGATAAAAGGAGAAAGCAAGATTTGTTTCCTAGGCAGGCCATTGTGTCAACACTTAAATGGAAGGCCCCTGTTACGCCTGCAAAAGGTACTAGCGCCTGAGCACCTATTGTCATAGGGGGTAGGGCACAGTGGCCCCTTCTGGGAAATAAGTCTATGGGAAGGTTGCCCCCCTCTCCCTTACCTACTTCACCTTATACAGGAACATATATAGATAGAGTTAGAATACTAGACGAAAATGGGAAGCGAGTGCAATATTATGATCTACCTTTTATAATGAGACTCGTCAGACAGAGCCCTCCTAGTTGCCTTCTTACCAAGGATCAGTGTAATAGTCTTAGAAGACAGCTAAATCAACATTATAGAAAAATAACATGTAAATTCTGCCTTTATGATTATGAAACATAAGAGCAAAAGTCTGTCTCTCACTTTGCTCTGCTTTGCTTCACACGTTAACCACAGGAAAGTAATGATAGGTCATAAGGATAAGAAAATGAAATACATTATAAGTTAAATATTAAATATAAGCTTGTGGCTTTGCTCGTTTCAGCAGTTTGAAATAGAATAGCTTGTCAGTAATAAAATTTATAAAGTAAATAAGGTCAGTTAAGCAGGAGTAGGAACAAGAAGAAATTCCTAAAACATGAAATGATTATTATAGGACAATGGGGATTAAGTGTAGGCAAAGAATCAGTTAATGATAAATGTATGAAACGAGCTTATGAAAAAATGATGTTATATAATCAAACAATATATAAACTCTGTGTGTACACAAATAGAGAACTGCCTTGCAGCACAGCTCTCTCACTGTCATTCTTCCTTCACTGACTCCACGTTTCCTTCAGTCCTGAACTTGCTGGAGCTGGCCTCCAGCAGCAATGCTTCCATGTGCTGCTTACTCTGTTTTAAAAGAACTTACTAAAGACCCACAAAATTTGAAACAAATGGAGAACATTTTTTAGTTCCTTTAAGTTAGACACTGAATATTTTGAACTTCTTAACCCATGATTTTTTCTGACTCTAACATAACGAAGTGCTTTTATCAAGCCCTTTCTTGAAAACTAATTCCCACCTCCCTAAATCCACTGAATGCCTCTCAATTTATTAGCATCATTTAATCCCTACATTAGAAATTAAAAAGCTATTTTTTAGTGACACTTCAGCATATTAGATTAACTGGGAGAACTACCTTTCAGATAGAATGTTGCCTAATGACTGCTAAGTTTGCAAAGCAGTACTGAAATCTGAAGCGATAAATCTATGTATTACCATCCCAATCAGAAAGGACCATGCTCACCATTTCATATCTTAAATCCCAGGGCTCTCATGCACTCCTTGTGGGCCTCAATTAGGTGTGCACAGAGCTCTTCTCCTTTCTCAATGATGCTACGAAACAAAATGTACTTGTTATCTAACAAAACAATCATTAAGCACATTAGAAGTAAATAAGCATGCATAATACTTATGCAGAGTGAGGCGGAACACAGGTCTGATGGAATGTAGCTAGAGCTAAAAATAAAATTCTGTTATACCAAATGGCTCTGTTTTTATTGGTTCTTGTGCTATTTCCATGCCCATGAAGATGTTCCATAGATAACTTGTATTTTGGGGGAATCTGATTAGCAGTAATGAGTATGCATATTAAATAGTGCCTCTAGCCCATATCCAAGGAATACTGCTCTATAATGAAATAAACTGACTAAAAAGGTATTTACATTAAATAAAGGATATAAAGAACTTAATTTTTTGCCTGCTATCACAGAGGAATTACATTTTTGATTCTGTCCAGTATGCAAATACACCTAAGTAAATCTACCTCTAAGACACTCCACAACATAAACAGCAAAAAAGATCTGTCAGGCAAGAACAGCCTGATGAGACCTCCCTCAGGATGATCAAATTTTTCACTTGTAAAATTCTCAAAGTAAAGAATAGGGCACATAGCTTATTTCAAGGGCCTGAATATGTAATTTTAGAAAATAATCAAGTTACACCAAATTCAATTGTTAAGAAAAAACTGATCCCTGACTATAGATTTCTGGAGAAACCATAGTGGTCTGATGCAATTGATACAAAAAGAATTTTAAAAAGGGTAAATTCTCCTTCCATCTAAATCCTATGCATCCTTCAATAGCTCAAGGGCTGCCTGTAAATCACAGCCTAGGATGTTGATCTCCTTATGCAGATATTAGCTAGCATTCCCGGATCATTTACTGGATGCTTTAAATACCGTGCTAGGCACTTGATGTGGCTTCTATCATCAACCCTTAACAGTAATCTTAGAGGCAGATACTTTTATTAGGCCCATTTACAGACATATGAGACAGCTATGTTAAATAATTTGCTCAAGGTCACAAAGGTGGTGAACCAGAATTCAAACCTTGATTTTGGATCCCAGATTCTGAATAATAATACAATACTATCCGAAGGTCCGATAAGCACTTACTATTACACATTACTAACTATGGAAGCAATTTCCATATCTGATTTGTAGTCTTTCAGTTCTCCCTCCACATTATTATTTACAAAGTACTAAGTATTTAAAAAAAGCACTGAGCTCCAACAACTCTTCAATTGTGATTTATGCGAGGACAAAAAGGGACTGGAGGGAGAGGTGACAAATTATCTGAGAATTCCTTCTAATCAAGATTTGTTCCAAAACAGGTTGTTTATGATGAAAACAAACAAGAGTTTTTGTGGATTGATGGTAATCTGGATGTACTAATTCTGAACACTACGTCACCTAACGCTATAGGCTACTGAATTTTAAATCATCTACCTAAAATGGAGGGGAGAGGTAGGAGGAACTCTTTAATACTGTTAAGAAACGTACCACGTGTCCTACTATGTCTAAATTTAAGGAGAAATTACCAGAAAACGATTACTTTGGTCTCGTCAAATCTTCTATTGTGGTGGAATAGCAATCACTAGTGTATATCTCTATTAACTCTAAGTTCTTTTCAATCAAGTAGCAAATTTACCTATTTCTACATCTCCCGGCCTTAGGCAGTGCTTGATATAACACATGCTCAAAAACCCTTCGTAGGAAGAAATGGGGTGTGTGAAGCTAGCCCGGGTCAATCTAATCTTTCTCCTATTCCTTCATCCGCTTCCCCGGCCAAGCTGCGGGCTGTCAACAAGGCAGCCAATCACGAATCCTGTTAGGCCCTAATAACCCTAAAAAAGAGCCGCTCGGCAAAGCGAGGGCAAGACGAGCCCAAGGCGGGGCAGACAGCAGAAGCACCGAAAAAAGGCGCAGGCCTGCCGGCCGCCCCCTCCCCAGACCTGCGCACTGACCACGCATCGCGCGCTTTCTTGGTCTCCGGACAGGCGCAGCACGGCTTCAGCGGCTTCTTCTCCTGCGTCTCAGACGGGGACGAGCTGGCGGCCGCCAAACCCGGCATCTTTCAGGCTGAAAGCAGCAACTAGCACTGGAACCCTTAATTCTCCCAGCCTCCGCACCCACCAATTGGCTCGCAGGCACTTCCGGGATCCGCTCTAGAAAGGACAGGAAATCCTGCCTCTCTCAGGCGGATGGGCGTGAGAGGGGAGGGGGTAGGAGGAGGATAAAAAAGAGCGCGTGCGCAGAAAGGCTAACTGACGGCTAAAGGAGGGCACGGCTAAAGGAGGTCACCTCTTCTGCGCAGGTGCAGGAAGGCCGGCTGAAAGGGCGCGGAGAGTTTATTAATCATCTTGGGGGCGGACTCACAAAGGTTAAAAATGCGGCCACGCAGACTTCGCTCAAGCTCTTCACCTACCGCTAATGTGGAAAACTGAAGCTCTGGAACGTGAGAGGACTTGTCTACGCTAAACAAGAGAAAGCACTTTTGAAAGCCGGCTTCCCTTGCGTAACAGATAGGCTCCCCATATTTCAGGTTGGGACACTATCTGCCTTTTCTTTCCTGCGCCTCTCCCCCACTATCTTTTATTGCCCTAGTTAGAATAATTAGCAATCCACAAGTGTTGGGAAAAAAATTCACTGCCTCCCATACCTCACCCCATACACTTTAAATTCTTGGCTAATTTATGTTTATAGCTCCCTCTCCTACTGACTTGATTTCAGTATGACTTACTCAATCATAGGATAAATATACCGGTTAATAAAATTGCAAAATACTTTTCCTTGACACTTCTTGAATTCCATTGGCTGGGTTAGTAAACTGGTGCCTTTGTTATTTGCAGCAGAATGTACATAACCATTGCTTTTTTTCCTCCAGAGAACTGTTGAAGAAAGGGAATGAACTTATTTTTTTAAAGCAGTACTTCCAGGCATTGTTCAAATAGCTGCCTGGTGATAGATATTTTGGGTAATCAAATTTTCAATATCACCTAACCAAGGTTTATTTCTGTATTTCAGAGATTCAGCTCAGCTCAGAAAATCTATAGGTATGTCTGTGAACTGGTGCCATATGGGAGTAGTTTACGTGTATTTTCCAAGTTATTGAAACCATACCCATTTTGTCATTTAAAAACTTCTAATAAGCATGATTTTTACCTCATTCTGGATTGGTATGTTTCATAATACAGCATATGCCCTTCTGTTCTCCTAAACGCACCCTTATCTACTATTATCAGTTCTTATAAGTAGGTATTTGCTCCCATTATTTAGTATCTTGCTACTCAAAACTGGTTCTTGTACTAGCAATATCAATGTCACTTGGAAACATACAGTAATACAGTTCAACAAATCAACGGGGAAAAGAAACCGGAGAAAATTAAACACATCAAAAAGAGGGGCCCTCGATGCATTAAAGGTCTACATGTGAAAGGTCAAACTAAAAAATTAATAGAAGATAGTGGAGGAGATTGTCTTTATACTGTGGGGTGGATAACAACCCATTTGATAGCATTTAAAAAACAAATTGTAAGTAAAAACTTGATAAAGTTAATTACATCAAAACAAAGACGAGGTTTTTACATAGGACATATTAAATTAATTAAACAAGGTCATTAGATTGATGGGGTTCTAATGCCTACATAAGCAACCTAAAATCTAAGTTTATAACTGCCTTTTGGTTACAACATCAAAATGCTAAGGACAACCAATCACAAACAGCCAAGTGGGCTGTAAGCTGTAGCCAATCAATAATTTCTTACTTTTCTTCAACCTTTATAAAGCCTCTCCCCAGGATCCTTTCCATGGAGTGTTCCTAACCACTTCTGGTTTGGTACTGCCCCACTCAAATTTTGCTTGAATAAACTCATAACTTTTAATATGCCTCACTTTGTCTTTTTAAAGGCTCTATACACAAAGTTAACATATAAGTGACAAATTGGTAAAAGATATTCGAAATATCTAAAGCCAACAAGGAATTAATGTCTAGAATATTTAAGGAACAATAAGAAAGTAACAATAAGAGAATAGCAACCTCAATAGAAAAATGGAGGAGGGATGTGGACGGACAATATACAAAAGCAGAAACGTTCAAGCGACATTTTTTGTTTGTCTGCTTATTTAAGACGAGAATATATAGAACATGTAGAAGAGAAAACCCTAATCCAACACTCATAAGAAGAGCTATTTCGAAAAAGTACTAATCATAGAAATAGAAACTAAAACGATGATGAAGTATCACTTTACAGCCATTCAACTGACAAAAATTAGAAAACTGGATTATGCCAAGTACTGGTGAGAATGCAGAAGTCCTCCCAGGTTACTTACTGTTGAGAATGTAGACTAGTCCACCTATTTTGGCAGTTAGGCAGTATCCAGGTAATTTAAGAATAGGCACATATTCTATGGCTCAGAACTTCTATTCCTAGATTGATATTCCAAAGAACTTCCATAAGAGAAGAACTTCCAACAAGTCCATAAGAGAACATGTGTGGGGAAAAGTGTTACCGCATGTTTATGTGTCAGGGAATTGGAAGCAATCTGGGTATTCATCACTAGGGAGGTAAACAGGAAAGTGTGAAATACTGGGCACAAAATAGAAAAAATCGCCAACATATACATATAGTAACATGGACAAAATTTTTAAATAGCATGGGAAGTAGAAAAAATTAAGAGAATGCATAGCCCAATACCATTTACAAAAATTAGAGAAGGGGTACAAAACCAAAAATACACATAAAAATACATGTGTAAAATGATTTGCTTTAAACAGTTAGAATGGTTGTCCATGAGGGGAGGCAAGTGGGAGTAGAGCCTGGGAATAAATGCAAATAAATAAAGCGACCTTGTAAGGACCAATGATAATATGTCATGCACAGAGGAGGATTATTAAGTCAATTATCTGCACCTGAAGAACAAGGAAAACTATGCTGGTCACATTCCACTAAATGTAGTTTGGAAAACACTGTTTTATGGGGTTGTAATTGAATTTAATTATTTTAATGTATTCTTTAAAGCAAAACAACTTTTATTCTAAGGGCTTAAGCCACTTCCTTGCTTTTAAATAAAATAATCATTATGTTATAAAGAGATATTGCAAATTTCTAGATAATGTGCTGTGATCTTATCATACTCATTTTGTACCCCCATGGAACCAAATGGTAGCATATGGTAGACACAGCACAAATGCTTTTTAACTTGGACAAATTACTTCTAATAAAGCTTTATTTTGCCCTGTTGCTACCAAGAATCTAGAATTATTATTTTTTTCATAGAAAGATTTCTCTTGTCTTAAATATGCAGAGAAACAAAAAGAAGAAAAAAAAAAGATGTTTGCACTGATTCTCCTTTTTAGTACTGTCCAATAACTCTTATATTGGCACTGATAATAGAGAAGACAGATTTTTAAAATGTGCTTTTTTAGACTGCCTAATCAGTTGAAACGACAACATAACCTTCAGCTACAATACCTTTCACACATGTGGAACTGTTGAGTTTGTGAACCATCGCTTAATCTTCACAGCAGTTGAACTTACTTACATTTATAGATGAGAAAATTGAGGTAGAGAGATGAACATGATTTGTTCAAGGTCACATAACTTGTAAGTGGCATTTTCTCCCTTCACGGTCCGTGTTCTGTCTACTATCCCACTTGTCTAAATGCAGGGTGAATATTACTTTAAAATTAATCATTGATCTGCATTTAATTGCATTACTAAATTTTATGTCTAGGAAATGAACAAGTAACAGAAAGAAATATCTAAGAGAGTTTAGGGAATTAAGAAACTTGAGGTAAGCTGTAGATACAGATTATAAACCAAAAGACTGAAACAGATTTTCTGCAATTGAGAAAACATTTTTCTTACCCATTCTCCTTTCCTGCTCTTCTTCTCTTCAGTGAAGAGAGGATACTTGTAGTGACAACACTCGCTGTCACTTCCTCAGGGTAAGCTAGTATTGGCAGGCCTCAGGCAAAAAAGTTAGGTAATAGCTCCTTGCCCCCCAGTCCCACTCCCTTTAACCTGTTGTGTTCAAGATATTAACCAGACTCTTGTTTTCCTCCGAGCACAGTGACTCTTAAACTCTTTGAACAACTGCTTCTTACGGATGCAATATTCTTCTACTCTTGAAAGAAAAAAGACCAAAAAATGTTCCTTTCTATAGTGAAATATTTAGTCATTTATATCCAGCTACTTAACTCTCCTCTTGTTTTAGAATAGTACAGCCAATCCACACATGTGGGTTACTTTTCCTTCTGCCTTTTAATTTATGAATATGTAAGCTTTAAGGTCAACTACTGATTTTTACATTATCAATTTTGCTTTACTTTTCTTACCCAGCCTAAATGCCTTTAGATTTGTGGGATGGCCTGTCTTAGTATTAAAGGAAAAGTAAGAGGATAAAACAATGAAATTTAGTGTTTCCCATTCTACCTTAAGAAAAACCTCAGTAACCCACTTCCCCCAAGAAAAACACAACAATTTTTAGAGCTGTAATTATAGATTAAATTGAGAGTAGGTGGCATGTAGAGACTTAATATTAAAAGACTGGATTCAACCATCTGTTTTACAGAGGCACTCTGAGGTTAGTTTGATTAGTACCTTTTATATCAAGTTCTTGCTTCTCAATTCTGATTTTAACTAGCAATACTATTTTAAGCCTCCGGGGCTCTTTGCTATTGCTAATTCAGTAAGCAGCAGGAACTGATGTGGGGACTCTAATGGACTTGTTCTTAGTATAGTGAATGTATTATTGTATGGTACTAAATGGGGACATTTGCTGTGAATGGCACCAAGCAATCATTCTGTGGATGGGATGACAGCCCTGGTAATGTAATAAGCAATAGGAAATACTTTCTAAAATCACTCTGTGAAAAAGGTATTCTGAACTATTTTTCATGCCTAACTAATCCCAGGTATGAAGATTTTACCAAGTAAGGGTGGGTAGTTGAGGTTGGTAGAGAAGGAGTGACACCATATGCTGAGAGAAGAATGACAAGCCTTAAGATCTCATTTGCCTGGTTAATAGGTTCAGAGGTAATTTTGTATAGTATTTACATTTCTGCCTCTACAAAAAAAAATAATTTCTAATATCCATAGGTAAGTATGTGCTGTACATCATTCTCTAGAGCTTTCTGAGAACTCTGAAGAGTTTGCCTGCCACAGTTCCATGAATGCCGGTAGAAGCCAGCAAACTGCTGGGTGATAGATGAAGGATAATTTATTACCTAGAGCAGTAGCAGCAAAGTATTAGCATTTTTGTGCCAGTTCCCTGAGCCCCATATCCCACAGAGTGATGTGAAGAAGGCTAGATGTGACATCTCCTTACACACTGTGTTGCAGCATGAGAAAGGAACAGTGAGCTTAGGAAACCCAAGTCTTTAATAATGGGCAGTAAGAATGCCTGCCCTTTGCTCAAAGGAAGACACTATCTCTGAATTCTAAGGCTGTAAGCACAACTACCCTTTACTCTAGAGGCAGGTACTGTCTCTATTGCCCAAGGTTGTCTCCTACACAAAGGAACAAAGGCAGGCAGTGCCCTCCTCCCTTTTTTCTTCTTTTATCTAAGATAAGAGATGAACAGAAACAAGAGAGACTCATGGAGAACTGTCTTCCTACATGGCAAAGTATAACTTTCATTTTAATGAAATTTTATTATTAACTAGCATCCCTCTCCAATATCAAAGTTTCTTCCATACTAGTAAACTAAAAGACACAGAACCTAATTTCAAAAAGATTGTGTTTTAGTCAGTTCTTGATGATTGTGTAACAATATTACCACAAACCTAGTGGTAACACTTTTATACATCTTAATACACCTTAATACATCTCACAGTTTTTGTAGCTTAAGTGGCTTCTCCGATTAGGGTCTCACAAGACTGCAATCAAGATTTTGGCTGAGACTATAGTCTGATCTAAGGTTCCACTGGGGAAGGATATGCTTCTAATCTCACTCAGGTTGTTGGCAGAATTCAGTGTCTTGCAGTTGTAGGACTGAATGATTTGGTTTCTTGCTGGCTGTGAGTTTGAGGCTGCCCTCAGCTCTGACAGGCTGCCTGTAGTTCTTTGCCACATGGGGTTCCCCAACATGGCCACTTGCTTCCTCAAAGCCAGCAAGGGAGTAAGCAATTCCAGCAAAATGCCTACTACAGTCTGTGTAAGATAATCATGTTGTCATATAAATCCCTTCACAGTTGACATATTCTATTGGTTAGTGTTTTCTAATGTGTTTATGGAGGGGGCTGGCTGTTGGTTACTTCAGATAATTTATCTGATAGAGCGAAGCAGTCTTTCTGAGGAGGGGACATTTTAGCTGAGACCTCAAATGATGAGAAGTCAGCGGTGAGGAAATGGGGCAGGACAGGATGAGGAGCATTCCGGAGAGAAGGAACAGAAAGTGAGAAATGTAGCTATACCCTCAGACAGAAAAATATTATGTTATTATAACATTGTATTTTATTTGTTTTTTTTTTCCATCATTCAGTGAGCTGTACAAATTATCTCAAAATCTTCAATACCTATTTTATAGTAGACAGTAAATTTGTTAGTAAATGGAAGGATTTATTCATTTAGGAATCATTCTATTAAGCTTTCATGTAGCAGTTACTTCAGAGATACAAAATAATGAAGGCCTGTGCCTTCTATTGACTCATAGTTGTGGAGAGCAGAATTGCAAACAGTTACTAATACAAGGGGTCAATGCTATTGGTGCTACTATAGCATTGGAAGAAAGCAAGCCTCACTCTGGGGGATTTGGGGAAACTACATAAAGGCAGTAAAGTCAGCACTGAGTCTTGAATGATACCTAAATTAGTTGGGGGGCATAAATAGGAAAAGGCATTTTAGGCAAAGGCATTGGCTTGAGCAAAGGCTTGGAGGTGACAAAGTATATGGCCGGTTTGCAAAAATCCCAAGAAATTTAGGAGTAGAGAAAATAAAACCGGGAGTATGTGTGGAAAGAGGAAGAGCAGGCTAGGAAGCTAATTCAAGTGTCTGTGGATCACATGAAAAGGACAAAGAAGCCAATTCTAAGGTGTGCCATTAGCCCAATGGGATAATTCGAGCATCATAAAAAATAACGATCATTATGGATTAAAATATCAGATATGTAGAAATGCTTGTATTCGTAATGTTACTAAACAAACAAATCCTTATCGGTTAATATCAGAGGTTGCTAAGGCACCAACTCTTTCTCTGAAATTTAATGATTAAAGTGAAAAAATCCAGCATTTTCCCAGTCTTTCCTCAAAGATCTCGGTATTTCAGGATATCCAATGAGTCAGTCAAAGTTCTTTTTATAGAAGAATCCTAGGTAATAAAGAAAATTACTGAAAGTATTAGAATTACTGTTCTAGGATAAAAGACTTAAGAGGCATACCAAAATGCAATGTGAATACTTTTTTTTTATCTTTTGATCAGAACAAACCAACTATTGACATCTTGGACTCAGCCAAGTACTTGAATATGTACTTAGTATTAGATGATAGGAAGGAATTTTTAATTTTTTTAGATGTGGTATCGGTAGTTAAGATAAAAAAATCAGTTTGAGATGCAGATTAATTTAAGGGTACAATAATGTCTGGGATTTGTTTTAAAATACTCAAACTGAGGGGAGGGGATAAACAAGATCGGCAAAATGTTGATAACTTAATTCTTGGTGATGGGTACGTTAGGGTCCATTACTAAAAGTGGATTCACTTTTACCTACGCTTAAAATTTTTCATAATAGTTTGAAAAAGCAGAGTTAGTGCCTACGTCACGTGATCTTCAGTTGATTTAATGCCCAGGGCTCACTCAGTAAGCGGTAGCAGTCTGCGGTTCAATATTTACTAATTACGCCGCCCACGTTAAACGCTAATGCCCGTAGATTAGAGCTCACAGTGTGCCAACGCCCAAAGTTCAGGAGTTTGGATTCCTCATTCGCAGAAGAAGCCCCGCGGAAAGGTGATGTCCGACATGAAAGAACTCAAATATTCTAGAAGGTTCTGAGATTTCCCAGGGATTTCCGAAAGAGGTTACAGAGTGTAAGTGGCAAAGCGCTACTGGATTTGAGTAGCACATCCTCTTCCCCAGCCTCGGGCTTTGCGGCATTGACCGACAATGGGCGGCAGAAAGCGCGAGAATCTAGCCCGGGAATGTAGTGGGAACTGAGACTGAGTCTTCCCCTCCCTTCCTTCCCCGGATCCCCTCTTCGTCCCCGGCCACTTCTCCCTCCTCCCACCACGTCTCCAGCCTTCCTGCGTAGCTGCTCAAGGTTCCTTCGCCCGTCCTTCCTCTCCCGCGCCTCGCCCCACCCCTTCCTTATCCTTACCCTACTTCCCTCCCGTGCCAGCCCCGCCCCTTCCTCTGGAGCCCCGTCCGTCTTCTTAGGCCCCGCCCCTTATTCGAGCCTTGTCCCTCTTTCCTGCTCCCCACCCTACCCCTTCCTTTTCCCGCCCTGCTTCTCCTCTTACGCCAGCCCCTCCCTCCTCAAACCACGCCCCTCACCCAGCGCTCCTCGCCCCGCCCTCACCTCAAGGTAAGCGGAGGTTGCCATAGCTACGGTGCACACACCAGCAAGCCTACCAAGTTGGTCCGCCGCTGGTGGGACGGAACAGGTGGCACCATGAGCCACGTAGTGACCATCGAGGAGCCCTTGACAAAGACTCAGGTGTCTCAAACCCGGTGTGGGGTGAAGTCGGAGGCCTGGAGTAAAGTCTCCTCCAGTCGAACGTATGATTTCCTTTACGGTAAGGACGGCCCCAAGCCTCCCTCCTGAGTTGACGACTCCTGGGACAGGTGGGCTTCCAGACAGTGGGACCCGGCTGGAGGAACGGCGAACGAAAGGCGAGCCTCAGGACCGATCCCTTGCCTGCGGTTGTGCTCTGTTGGGTGGAGGCAATTCCGAGCCCTACAGGTGGCGGCGCTCTCAGCTGCACCTCCGATGCCGCAGATGCGCTCTGCGTCTCGGAGCACGGCGTGGGGCCGCCTAACTCTTCGCCACCTTTTCCTGATAATTTGCACAGCCCTAAGTGATCTTCCTGAAACCTGTTACAGGAGTTTTAGTATCCAGAAAAGTAAGCAGACTTGCAGAGGCAGTCACTTAACATTCCCGCGTTCAAACTGCATAAAAACGCCCTTCAAGAATGACCCATCCCGCTCCCATTCTCTGAGCACATCCAAATTTGGCATTCTCGGTAAAATGCCAATTTATCTCGCCTTTGTTTTTAGTTTTTTCTGTTTCTTTACACTTATTCTTATCCATCGAAGCATTGCTTATAAACTAGATCCACTTGATCTTTCTGGGCCAATAAAACTCCAGTTTATTTTAATGCCTTAATTGTCCATTTATGTTCTGTCTCTTCTACTGGACCTTAAGTCCCTTGAGTTTTTTAAGGTCTTGTACTATGCATTTTTGTAGCCTCAGCACCCATTCCAGTGCTGGTACATATGGGTCGGTGCTTTAGAAATGTTTATTGAATTATTGAATTTACTATTACAAAACTTATAATCAGTTAAGCATGATTTTTTCTAGTTTTGCCTCAGGGGTCCCAGGCTCTTCACTTGAACCTTGCATTGCTTTTAATCATGACCTATCTCCTATGGGATTCCCAGGGTCTCTTTTGGATGAGAATCCTATAAAGTACCCATTTCCTGGTATAGGAACTATGTAATGATTGCTTACATATTCTGGCCAGTGGTTTTCTTTATTCACTCTTGGTTGCCTTTTATCAAATAAATTAGTAAACTTCTCTAAACACATCACCATATTTATTTCAAAGGTAATTTGGGAATGGGAGTAGACATCTTCAGTAAAGACAGTCAGTCAAAGAATTTATTAAGCTCCTTATTTTTTTTTTATCCCTAAAGGCATCTTTTTCTTTCTTTCTTTCTTTCTTTCTTTCTTTCTTTCTTTCTTTCTTTCTTTCTTTCTTTCTTCTTTCTTTTTCTTTCTTTCTTTCTTTCTTTCTTTCTTTCTTTTCTTTTCTTTTCTTTCTTTCTTTCTTTCTTTCTCTTTCTTTCTTTCTTTCTTTCTTTCTTTCTTTCTTTCTTTCTCTTTCTTTCTTTCTTTCTTTCTTTCTTTCTTTCTTTCTTTCTTTCTTTCTTTTTTGCAGGGATTGCTAGATATTTCCTTGTCTCTTGTAAGGAACAGAAATCCACTCAGAAGAGGTCAAATAAAAGTTTGGATTGTTCCAATAAAACAGGCAGTCTCACAGCTCTTTATGGACAGGAAGCATAATACAGCCAGGACAGGAAAGGCTGGAACTAAGGTGCTGCGCCCTCCTGCTTGATTTCTTGAACCTTACGGTATTTTGGGGTTAGCAGATTTAGCAGATAAATATACAGGATGCACAGTTAAATTTAAATTTAAATTTGAAATAAATAATGAATACTATTTTAGTGTAACTTTTTAGTTCCATGCAATATTTGGGACATAGTTATATAACAATTTATTCATTGCTTACCTAAAATTCAAATTTAACTGGGCATCCTGTATTTTATCTGGCAACTCTAACCTTGCTTCTTTCTGTGCATGGGCTTTCTTTTTCCTTCTTCCATCTGACAAGAAAGCTACTTGTGTATGGATTTCTTTTACTATGACAGGGACTGGAGTGGCATGCTACATGACTTCTTAGCCTAAAGTTCACCACAAATTGTATAGAATCTTTATGTGTCTTAGTTGAAAATTGAAGAGAAATAAGATAGGTTGTTGGCCAGCCTATGAGTTGACCGGCTTGTATCAGATTTCCATCCTGACAGAAAGAACTTGATGAGTTGAGTGTGGGGGTCAATCGTGCAGATATGAATGCCTTTCCAAGCTCTTTCACCCTTCCCTTGCCCCCACCCCTCAAAACCAGGGGCCTTTCAATACAGTCGTTTGTCTGTGCTTCTCTAGGAAGCTTTGCTTGGGTATCTTCACTAAAATGTTCACTCTTCTGATCACTGCAGCAAGAAAGATAAAGATAACTTACATTTATATAGTACTTTACAATTAACATCATTCTTTTTATAAATCTTACCTCATTTATATACCATTTTGCATTTCAATCTCTTTTTTTTTTGTAGATGCTGTATATCAGGTACCTCTTTTGAAGTGCTCACCATGCTTGTCACTTTCTTGAATCTGTATATTTGTTGATGGATTAGTATCTACACTACTGCCCTGATAATTAAAGTCTTTTTTAGCATATAATATATTTTTCCTAGCTTCCAAAATATTTTAAAACATTTTCTGGGTTTACAATGAGCCCTTTTCTCCTTTCTTTCCCACAAGAATCTTCAATTTATTATACTTTCCCTGAAAGGTAATCATTATGTCTTGGGGTTAGAAACACTTTCTCTTACCATTAGTTGGTTGTGAACTTCCTGGGCTTACTAGAACTATTTCTACAAGAGGGGTAAATTGGCTGAAGGGCTCTCTCATTGTTTCCATGAGAAAATTTCCCTGCCATTTCTCATTATTTCCATGAGAAAATTTCATGGGCTTTGGATAGTATTAGGCCTGGGAGACAGAGTTCAAATCCTAACTGCCAATCAGTAAGTTGCTAACTTCTTGAAACCTCAGTTTCCTCACCTATAAAATATAGAGGCCTAGCACCTACTTAATTGGGTTTTTGTGAGGATTAAATGGTATATTGCATATAAAGCACTTAATACCAGTTTAGGAGTAAGCAAGGGATACTTGGTGATTACTATTATTTGGGCATCTCAGAGACCTTTCTACTGCCTTTTGAGCACTGATTATGATCACAGTTGTAGGATATGTTGCAGAATGTGTAGTCACAAACCATGTAGCATTGCGCCTTTCTACAGATGATAAGAATGTTTCTATTAATAGCATGTCTTCATATTCTTTATGGTAATAAGAGGAAATGGTTTATTATTATTCAGACTTAAGGGAAATTCAAGCTAAACTAATTTCAGATGCACAATACAATTGCAACCACAGACACAGTGATATCTTTTAAATTACTTAATACAAGAGTATAAATGAAATTTTCCTTTATTCCATACTATTCCCAATATATTAGAGATGTTGAAGCTATATTCATCCTTCCCTTTAAACAGGTGGGTGCATTCATTCTGCCTTCAAATTCACTAGCCTATAATTTGAAGCAATAAAATCTGGCTTCTTCATTCCTAATCAGCCCATTTTCCATCACTTCTCAACCTGAATCATAGATGTGGACTCAGGTGATGCAGCTGAAGAATATACATAAAGGCTAATGATACCCTAATTTATTTCGCCAGTGTAGACCGTTCTTCTAAACTTTAGACTTATGTACGAAATGGCTGACTTTATATTTCCACCTGGACATGTAATAGACATGCTTTCCTGATGTTCTCCCCACAAATCTACTCCATCACAGGCTATCCTCTATCAATTGATGCCAACCCCATCCTTTAGTTTCTGAGTCCAAAAATTTTGGAGCCATCATTGCCTCCTCTATCTGTCTCACACCATTCCAATCCATTAACAAGTCCTTTCTGCTCTAACTTAAAAATATATCTAGAATCTTGCAACTTTTCATCACTTCTCTTTGCTACGACCATGGTGCAAAGCATTGTCATCTCTTTGAAATTACTGCATGAACCTCCTAATAGTTCTCCCTGCCTCTTCCACTGCTTCCCTGCAGTCTGTTTTTAACCCGGCAACCACAATGAATATTTAAAAATATATCAGGTTTTGTCTTTGCCTCAAAATCTTGCAGTGGTTCCCCATCTCACTCAGATTAAAAGCCAAAGTCTTTTCAGTGGCCTACAACACTCTGTGTGATCTAAGCCCCTTGTGACTTCTCTGACCTTTTATATGCAAATCTTTTTCTCTCTCACTCTGTTTCAATCCAATTGATCTCTTTGTTATTTTTCAAATATGTCAGACATGCTACCATACTAGAGCCTTTGTCCTAGCTGTTTTCTCTAGAGTGGTCTTCTTCCAGATAACTATATAGCTAACCCCCTCACTTTCAAGTTTTCTTAAATGTCACCTTCTCAATGAGGCCTGCCCTGACCACCCCATATAAAATTGTAACCCAATCTTTCTTATCCTGCTCTCCTCTTTTTTTTTTTTTTTGGTAGCACTTATTATGCTCTAACTCTGTTATGTAATTTGCTAGTTTGTTATGCTCTTGTTTATTGCCCCTCTCCCATGAAGTCAGGTATCTTTGTTGATGTGTTCCAAACACCTAGAACATGTAGAAATATATCAAGTCATCTAGACTGTTGGTGAAGGTATTTGTTTCTTATTAGATATCTACTTGCGAAATCAAGTCTATTTCTGAAGGTTGCTTGTGAATTTAATATCAAATTGTCTGATTTTAAGGAATGGTATAAAATCATGCATAATCTTCATCACTTTAAAGATATACCTAATAAGCAGATACTTATAATAGCAGGGCAATCTTTTGTTGAACTTTGGAGAAATAACTTAAGGTCCCATCTTTAACATAAACTTAAGGGATGAATTCTAAAGCTAGCTGATTTTATTTATCTCTTATTAAGAATAACATGTTCTTATCTTGTCTGCCCATTCTGAGATGACATGCTGTTAAGAGTTCGTATTTTCTTTTTGTACTGAATATGGGAGGTAGTGTCCAAATTTATTGTTTCTTCACTTGCAAATGGGCATAGTGCGTATATACGTGGTCTTTCCTCTTGAACTATTTTCTGGCTATCCAGATCCAGAAGGTGGTTTGTTCATAGAATTGAAAAAAGCATGTTTAGGCTATGGTACTTGAGAATATGTTAGGCCTTTTTTTTGCATTCCAATTCTATAAACCAACTTTAGAATACACAGAAAATGTATCTAAGAGACTGTCATTGGTGGCAGATAGAGTAACAGGGCTATGAGCTGTTGCAGAGTCAGGCAATATCTAAATTTTCTAATTTGTTTTCCAATTAACAAATTACACTGCTTTGCCATTATTCGGAGCCTAGGAGTAGATATATTCCATTCCATATACACCTTATTGTTTATTTTGCAGATCCGTTGTTTATTGTGTCAAGTGAGAAAGACCACAAACAGGAAAATATCCAAGCCATCCTGAGTCGAAGCAGACTGGTAGGTCTAATTCATCCATTAAGGCAGTCTAGCCAACCTGAACCATCTAGTTTGGCTAACTGCACTGTTAAGATTGGTTTAACAGATTTCACTGGATTTTATATTGTGCAGAAATTACTTTGCCATGATTTCTGGGAGACAAGGCATCTTGATACTTGTGGCTAATGTGAGGATTAATTAGCTAGTAGTGACTAAAAGACTCGTTATAATCTAATTTATTTCAATGGGAAAATTAATGTATGTCTGTATTAAAGGAATTCAAGAAGTACAAAAGCATATACATTACAAAGTAAATTCTAACCTTCTGTCCCTTTCACATAATCATCCATTGTCATCAGTTTTTGGGTGTTTTTCTAGAAATATTCTATGCATATACCAGTTACTCCCCTTTCTATGCCATATACACTCTTTTGCACCTTTTTAAAAAGTTTACAGTATAAGTAAAATGCTTTAGAAAATCCAATGGTATAATTTTTGTCTTCTTTCTCCCTGCCTCCCTGTCCTAAAATTAGAGAAAAGTCCCTAGGTTTAGAACCATGTTCAGTAACCTGATCCATTACCCAAGATATTCTCTATATTGGAGCAAGGCAGATCCTGTCCCACCATTCATCAGTCGGGAATGGAAGGGGCATGAGGAGAAACACAGAGAAGCTCTCCGGCAACTTGCTGCGTAAGTGTCAAGTAGCTTCAGCTGTTACTTATGTTTTCTTTTTTTTTTTAAACTTATGTTTTCAGTCATGATTTTTTTCTTATTAAAATATTTATTTATTCTGCATTATTTAAAAATGTACAATTGTAATGTTATACCTAGGCCAATTGATTTCAAATTCTCTTTCTTAACCCTGTGAATCAAAACGAGCCTGATTCAGGCACAATGGTTATAGGTTTATGGGTTAGTAGATGTTCTCAGAAGGTTGGAATGAATATATACATTTTAAATGACAACTTGCCACCAAAGGTTGAGGTGATTGAATTAGGTGTTCCTTTGATCTATCTTAGAAATTGCAAGTGTACTTTTCTGCTAGTATCTAAATAAATTTTTTGGAGACTTGTAACCAAAACACCTTCAGAGACAGGTCTCTTGAATTCTTTATTCCTTTAATTATTTACAGGTTAATACCTAGTAAATTTCTTAGAAAGTCTACCTTACAGTCTGAGCATTAAAAGTTGTATTTAAAACTTTGTTATTAGCATGTGCTATTAATTAAAAATGGGCATTTTTTTTAAATGTGGGATTTCATAAATCAACTCTTTTCTTAACTTTCACTTCTTCTTGTTAGCTCCTAGTTTCCTGGCTGAGGGAAAGTAATTATATCTATTCTGAGATATAGGTCATTCAGATGCATGTTATAGAAGATTTTGCTCTCAGTCTGAGATACCCTTGTATCTTTTATTTTATGGACATAGAAATATTAACTAGAAATTATACTTGAGAAAGATGTGTTAGACTTGAATAATGTTTTCCTGCTTCATTTTAGAACTGACACTTCTTTTCAGATGCCCAAAGAAGTTTATGAAGATCCCGATGTTACTGGAAAGAATCGTTATAAATATTTTGAAAGGTAAAAAGTAATTTTAATGAATATGAGCCCTGATATTATTAGAGAACCTCTTTATGGTGATGGTAGTAGCTATCATTTTTAGTGCATGCAATGTGCCAGACACCACTTTAAGTGCTTTACAAATATATTATTAATTTTCACAATAGAAATATAAGATTGCATATATTATTCCTATTTACCAGTAAGGAAGCTGAAACCAAGGGAGGAGCAATAAATTGCTCAAGATCACATAAATTAGTAAATGGCAGAGTTGGGATTCCAACAAAGTCTCTCTGACTTCAGAGGTACTAAATTGCAAAAAAAGAATGTGTATTTGAGAACAAAATGAAGTCATTATATGAAGTGAGGTATAGTAGAGACACCATGACAGTCATAGTGCAGTGAGCAAATAGATGACACTTGCTCTTTTTGTGTGAACGTTGCCGAATATGGTCAAAAGGTTCACATTGTTTCATTTGTGATTAATAATCATGAACTCAGATCAAATTAAAATAAAGTGAGGATTCTCCTGTGGGTCTTATCTGAATTAGAAAAATAGTCTTGATATCATATCTACATAAGCTTCCTTGAGAAAGTAAATTTATAATACACATTATTATTTATGAACAAACTCCTTATGGAAATTTTATGATATTGACTTTTTCAGAGAAAAGTTAAATTTTTAACTTAAATTCCTAGACTTTCAGGGGAAATTTTTAAAACTAAATTATTGAAAATTTCAGAATGTCTCAGGGCTTGAGACGTTCTGGGGGCTAACCATCAGCTGAAGCTCAGCTATATGGCACTGCTTCTCAAAGTGTACCTTGTTTCCCATCTGTAGGAAAAACACTGGAATGTTTACTAAAAATGCAGATTCATTGGCCCTTATATCTACTGAATCTCATGGGCTAGACTTGGGAATTTGTACTTTAAATCAGAACCTCCCCACTCCTCAGTGGTTATGGGTATGTCAAAAGTTTGAGGATCACTGACATACAAGCTCACTGATTTTAAGGGACAAATATTAAAGTTGGAAGAAAGCTTAGAGAACACACAATGCAGAAGTCTCACATGTTTGTGTCCCCTTCCCCCTGCAGGCCTTTCCTTCCATTCTACCAACAGATGCCACTCAATGTTGTTTTTGCAGCATCCAAGTAAGTAACCATTATTTTAAAATGTTTTTTCTATTTAATTTTATTTGTTGTTTGCTTCCATATTTGTTTCCAGAAGATAGTTTTCTAAATCAATATTTTTCATATTGTGAATCACAAACTGCTAGTGGGTCATAAGTAGCATTTTAAAAAATGAAATAGAAGAAAAAATAACCAAAAGCACCAGGCATATTGAAAGTAAGTTGTTCTTTACTTACAACTTTTGTTTTGGATAGATATATACTACATATGTTCATATGTATGTAATGGTTATGATGTAGAATTATGAGTCATAGTAAAAATAGAAGTAAAAAATGCTGTAAATGTCCTCTTTTGCTTCCCTGTAACACACACTTACCCGACAACAGTTTTTCAACATTTCATCAAGAAAACTAATCAGTCATTAAATATTTTTTGAATACTAGAATTTTATAATTTAATATTCATCTAACCTATACAAGTCGCTGTGGTATGCAAAGATAAATAAAAAATGGTTTTTGTCATACAAGGGAGTGAACCAGGGTAAGAGGGAAGTAACGGACAAGGGCCAAATCTAGGATTAATGTGCAGTTCCCCAGTCTTTTGTTTTAAGTCAAAGCATCAGGTTACGTAAAATGTCCTATTAAAAACCTAATTTTTGCAATATTCTTTTCTATGTCAAAACTTAATATTTTTGTAAGAGAAAAAAATCCAAGGTATTCATGAAATGATCAGGAAAAGAAACTTTTTCTATTTTATTAAAATTTTCTAAAGTCTCAAATTTCTGAATATTTAGATAAGGCTTGCCTTCCAGACCAGCATTTAAAGGATATGGTTACTCTTGATCATATGCCATATTATAAGATATACCATAGAATATGTTATAAAATGTCAATGGTCCTCAAGGTAACTGTAAATTATGATTTCAGTTCTCTTTCGATTTTTAAAGACTGTATGGACACCTTTGGCTCTTTTGTAGATGGAGAATAGATTCCTTTAAAGACTGTGTATGGACACTCTAAGCTCTTACGTAGGTGGAGAGTAGAAGAAACAGATTTCTTTTCCTAGGTAGAAACTGTTGTCTGTGTACCCAGGAACAGCTGCAGACTTGTTTTCCATGAATGTTTTCTTTGAGCAAAGGGGGAGCTATGCGACAGGTAGATCCTGATAGATACCTTTGGTCATTCTTTTAAAGCAGGCTCACTGGATCACCGGGTTTGGAGGTCATTTTGACATCAGGTTTCAAAGTTGTCTAGTTAATTTTGGGGAGTTCTGAGGTCAACAGTGATAAACACTGGGCCTCCCATTCCTTCATAAATAACTGGCATAAGGGATAAAGAGTCCCTCTGAGAGTTAAACCATGACAGTTGACACTCTAGATGGTCTCTGTCTTTTGTAGAAGTGTTTAAAGAACGACTCAGTATCCCCTAGTGAAGTCAACTCTGAAATTTTGGCAGGGTTGAGTTTCTGAGCAGTGAGGATAATTCTACCTTATGTTAGCAGGGATGCACTTGTCTGGGGAACCAGCTGGCCTTCTCCAGCCATACCCTTTTCATGGCTAGCTGTTGGAGTCGTTACTTTGAGTTCTATGTCAGCATCTTGGAGAAGAGGATAAAAAGCTAATATTTTATAATGTTCAATGGTGGTTTCCAGTTCTACATGCAAAGAGCTTGGAAGTTGCCACTCTGTCCTAACAACAAGTAAAAAGCTAAACAGACTGAAAAATCAACTATTTTTCTTGGTTCTGCAAGAGAGAAAAAAATGCAGGGCAAACTGCTGTCCCAAGATTAGAGAGAAAGACAGGCAAATACAGGGAGTAATGGCTTCCCAGAACAGGGATTTATGAATGGAAACTGCCCTAGAAACTAGTCCCAGGTGGTACAACCTGAACCATAATTGCCAAATTGCTGGAAGCTCAGTGTGGAAAACTTTGAGAATTAAAAACTCCAGAAGGACCTTGTCATGGGGAGCTTCCACAATTTTGTGAGACTTAACCTCCAGGAGCTCAACCAGATTATAATAATTATTGGAGAAAAATCCCCTCATGCTTCTGGCAGGGGGAGGGGAAAAGAAACCATTCTGAAATATGTCAGAGCACTCTGTTTTTCTTAACAAGGTCAGACCTCAGTAGAAACTAGTTAACCAGAGCTTAACTTCCTGGGGTAGTATCTGAGCCTAATTGACCTGGGGGAGGGAACTATTCAGCTCCAGTTCCCTCTAGTCATCCTGCCTCCATCTAACAGGGGATGAAAAAAATGATAAACATGAAGTTCACAGTCCAGAAGCACAGGCTCACTAAAAGACTGACACCTAATCATAGAATAATACAATGCTTCCCCCTCCACACCTTACCACCATATTACTAAAGGCCTATTTACAGTATTTCTTCTTGCCCAGTACATCATGTTTAGCTGTCAAGTAATTACAAGGCATACTGAAAGGCAAAAAACATAATTTGAAGAGGGAGCATGAACATAAGAACCAGACCCAGCTATAGTTAACATGCTAAGGGCTCTAATGAATAAAGTATATAGCATGCAAGGTCAGATAGTCAATGTAAACAGAGAGATGGAAATAAAAAAGAACTAAAAAAAATGCTAGAGATTAAAAACACTGTAACAGAAATGAAGAATGCCTTTGATGGGCTCATTAATAGACTGGACAGGGCTGAGGAAAGAATCTCCAAGCTAGGGGTATATTCATAGAAACCTCTAAAACTGAAAACCAAAAAGAATAAAGATAACAAAGACTGAAAGTAACAGAATGCCCAATGATTGTGAACAACTACAAAAGTATAACATATATATATATATATATATATATATAATGGGAATACTAGGAAAAGAAAGAGAAAGGAACAGAGAAAATATTTGAAACAATAATTACTGAGAATTTCCCCTAACTAATGTCAGACACCAAGCTACAGAACCAGGAAGCTCAGAGAAACTAAGCAAGATAAATGCAAAAAATAAAAATAAAAATAAAAATAAAAGCTACGACCAAAGCATAAGATATTCAAACTAAAGAAAATCAAAGATAAAGAAAAAGTTGACAGATGCCAGGGGACAAAAATACCTTATCTATAGAGGAACAAAGATAAGAATTACATCTAACTTTTCAGAAAACATGCAAGCAAGAAGTGAAGTAAAAATTTAAAGTGTTGAGGAAAAAAAGACCCATCAACTTAGAATTATGTATCCTGTAAAATATCCTTAAAAGTGAAGGGAAAAATAAAGACGTTCTCAAACAAATAAAACCTGAGGGAATTTGTTGATATTAGACCTACCTTGCAAGAAATGTTAAAAGAAATTTTTTTAGAGAGAAAGAAAATAATATAGATCAGAAACTCAGATCTACATACAGTAGAGTATTGAAGACAAAGTAGTTGATCTAACAGATGATAGTTTGTTCAAAATAACAGTAGCAACAGTATACTTGATTGTTATGCTTATCTATATATCTTATGTGTTACATATGTCAGAGTACGTGAAAAAACAAGAACGGTGTGCTCTCAACAAGAAACTCACTTTAAATATAAAGACACAAATAGATTAAAAGTAAATGGATGGAGAAAAATATACCATTGCTAACACTGATTAAAAGAAAGCATATATATTCTATAATAATTTCACATAGAGTGGACTTCAAAGCAAGGAAAATTATCAAGGATAAAGAGAAATAGGTGAACCCACTATTATAATTGGAGACTTCAACACCCTTCTATCAGAAATGGACACATCTAGCAGGCAGAAAGTCAATAAGGCCCTAGTTGAACTCAACAGCACCATCAATCAATGGGGTATAATTTACGGGCTACTTCATCCAAAAACAGCAAGATAGACCACATTCTGGGTCAAAAAACATATTTTAAAAAATGTAAAAGAATAGATATTATACAGTGTCTGCTTTAATACCACAATGGAATTAGACTAAAAATTAATAACAGAAAGACACCTGAAAATCCTTAAACACATGGAGATTAAACAATACATTTCTGAATAACACACGGGTCCAAGAAGAAATCTCGAGACATGAAAAAATATTTTGAACTAAATGTAAATGACAATACAACTAATCAAAATTTATGGAATGCAGTGAAAACAATGCTTAGAGGGAAATTTATAGCATTGAATGCATACATAAGAAAAGCAGAAAGATCTAAAATTAAACATCTAAGCTTTCACCTTGGGAAACTAGAAAAAGAAGAGCAAATTAAATCCAAAGTGAGCAGAAGAAAAGAAATAATAAGAATTATAGTATAAATCCATGGAATTGATCAAGGAAATCAGTAGAGAAAATCAATTAAACCAAAAGCTGGTTCTTTGAAAAGATTACTAAAACTGGTAAGTCTCTAGCTAGGCTAACTAAGAAAAAGAAAAAGAGGCCAGCATTACCCTAAAACAAAAACCAGACAATAATATTAAAAAAAAAAAAAAAGAAAACTACAGACAAATATTTCTCATGATCATAGGCATGAAAATCCTCAGCAAAATATTAGCAAATAGAATCCAACAATCTATTAAAAAAATTATACACCACAACCAAGTGGTGTTCCAGGCTGGTTCAGCATTTAAAAATCAGTTAACGTAATCCATCCCATCAACAGGCAAAAAAAGAAAAATCACAGAAAAAGTATTTGACAATATTCAATACCCATTCATGATAAAAACTTATTAAACTAGGAATAGAGGGGAACTTCTTCAACTTAATAATGTACAAAAAACCTACATCACACTTAATGATCAGAAACTCAGAGCTTTCCCAGTAAGATCAGTAACAAGGCAAGGATATTGTTTCCTCTCACCATTTCTTTTCAGCATTGTCCTGGAAGTCCTAGCTAATGCAATAAGACTAGAAAAGGAAATAAAAGGTATACAGATTGGGAAGGAAGAAATAAAATTGTCTTTATTAACAGATGAATGTTCATTTGTGTAGCAAATCAAAAAGAATTGACTATAAAAATACCCTCCTGGAAATAAATGATTATAGCAAGGTTGTAAGTTATATACAAAAGTCAATTGCTGAAAAGTAGAATTTTAAAGTGAAAACATGATACTATTTATATTAGCAACAAAAATTGAGAAACAGGTATAAATCTAATAAAATACATGTAAGACCTATGTGAGGAAACTACCAAACTTCGATGAAAGAAATCAAAGGACTAAATAAATAGATATTCTATGTCCTTGGGTAGGAAGACTCAATATTGTCAATAGGTCAATTCTTTCCAACTTGATTTATAGATTCACTGTAATCTCAGTCAAATATCTGTAAGTTATTTTGTAGATTTTGACAAACTGACCCTGGAGTTTATAGGAAGAGGTAGAAGAATAGTCAACACAATATTCAAGGAGAAAAACCAAGTTGGAAGACTGACACTTTCTGACTTTAAGACCTACTATAAAACTATAGTAATCAAGACAGTGTGGTATTAGAGATAAAAATAGACAAATAGATCAAGGAATGGAATAAAAAGTCTAGAAATAGACCCATATAAACATAATAAACTAATCTTGGACAAAAGGAACAATAGAGCTAAGTTAGTCTTTTCAACAGATGTTGCTGGAATGACTGGACATACACATGCAAAAAAATGAATCTAGACACACACCTAACACCCTTCAGAAAAATTAACTCAAAATGGGTTACAGATCTCCGTGTAAAATGCAAAACTATAAAACCCTTAGAAGATAACAGGAAAAAAACTAGATGACTCTGGGTGTGGTGATGACTTTTTAGATATGACACCAAAGGCACAACCTATTAAAGAAATGATGGATAATCTGGACTTTATTAAAATTAAAAACTTCTGCTCTACAAAAGACAATGTCATTAGAATAAAAAGACAAGTCACAGAATGAGAGAAAGTATTTGTAAAACACATCTGATAAAGGACTGTTATCCAAAATATGCAAAGAACTCTTAAAACTCAACAATAAGAGAATAATTTTAAAAAGGGCCAAAGACCTTAACAGACACCTCACTAAAGAAGATGAAGAGATGGCAAATAAGCATTTGAAAAGATGCTCTGAATCATATGTCATCAGGGAGACAAAGCAAATTCAAACAGTGAGCTACCACTACACACTTATTAGAATGGCCAAAATCTAGAACACTGACAACACCAAATGTGGAGCGACAGGAACTCTCATTCATTGCTGGTGGGAATACAAAATGCTACAGCCACTTTGGAGACAGTCTGGGGGTTTCTTACAAAACATAACTTTTAACAAATGATCCAGCAACTGTATTCCTTGGTATTTACCCAAAGGAATTGAAAACTTAAGTCCACAAAACAAAAACAAAAACAAAAAACTACACACATATGCTTATAGCAGTTTTACTCATAAATGCCCAAACTTTGAAGCAACCAAGATGTCCTTCAGCAGGTGAATGGATAAACTGTAGTATATCCAGACAGTGGAATATTAATTCAGCACTAAAAGGAAATGAGCTGTCAAGACATGAGAAGACATAGAGGAACCTTAAATACATATTGCTAAGAGAAGAAGACAATCTGAAAAGGCTATACACACTATATGATTCCAACTATATGACATTCTGAAAAAGGCAAATCAATGGAGATTAATAAAAAATAATTATTGGTTACTAGGGGTTATGGAGAGTTGGAGAGGGATGAATAGGAGGAGCACAGAGGATTTTTAGGGTAGGGAAAATACTCTATTTGATACTATAATGGTGGATACATGTTATTATACATGTATACATATATATGTAAAGATTTGTCTAAACCCATAGAATGTACAAAACCAAATGTGAACCCTAATGTAAACTATGGACTTGAGGTGATTATGGTATCAATGTAGGTTCATCACTTGTAACAAATGTACCACTCTGGTGAGTGATGTTGATAATGGGGAAGCTATGCATGTGTGGGGGTAGGGGGTACTGTATCTTCCTCTCTATTTTGCTGTGAACCTAAATCTGCTCTTAATGTCTTTAAAAATTATGAACATTTGATGGAGTACATGCTGACAGAACAGGATTTGCTAGCTTTTGTAGCCTCTATTTCTGTGTAGTTTTGTTGGGGTCAGGAGGGAAAATTTAGAAGACTTGTGATTGTGGTTGGCAGTGCATGCTGCTGGTGCCTGGGCAGTAATGGATGAGGAAGGGCTTGGATTGAGGGTCTGTAGAGCAGCAGTAGCCACTGTAAGGATAACAAAGCCAGAGTGAGTGAGCCTGAGGATGGAATCCAGGACAAAGCAGAGCTCAAGCAAAAGAGGGAACAGATGTGGGGTCTCTCTGGTTTGGAGTCCTGCTCAGGGAGAGGTAGGAAAAAGATCAATTCATTGTTCTTTCTTGTTCACAGTTTTACTCTCCCTTAAATCAACTGAAATGGAGAAAAAAAGAATAGGTTAGAGAAAAATAATAAATTAGTTAGGAAAGAAACTGTATTACTTTATACCATAGGAATTCCATGAAATTAGCATTCCTCCTTTGCAGCTTCTCTTCCAACCCACCTGGAAGGATCCTGTCATTAGAAAGCTTAGTCAGAAGGATTCATTAGACTTTATCACAGTCTTAGCACATTTGATCTGATGGTTCAAATACATAATTATTTAATTTGAAAAAATGAGAATTTATTTTCTTGATTCAAGCTAATAATGTTATAATAATATTGATATGAGCTGGAATGATATAAAGCTGACTTGAAGTGATTTCCTCAAGTGAAACTTTTATAGTAGAATAATTTCTGCCGAAATCATAAGAAACTCTAAATACTGTGTTTGTCTACATGTTGGAAATTCATAGCAACTGTTGAAAAATTTTTTCAATACCCATTAGAGTTCAGCATTAAAAATGACTTAAAGTAGTTTCCATCACAAGTTAAACTTCCAAACAGGTTCTAACTGGCTTGAGGTGTATTTTCCTTAGAGCTAAATTGTATATGCTGTGCTCACATATAAACACCTCTCATTGCCTTTGACTATTTTTGAAAATGGAAATCTCTCTTTTTTTACCGTTATATTCAGTTGTTTATTATTTATGTAATTTAAACTGTTCTTCTACCAACTAGAAAAAATGTTTTCTTTTAAATGGAAGTAGCTATATATATATTTTTCTTCCTTATTTTAAAAGTAGTACATGTCCAGGTTAAAAAAAGTTAGAAAATTCAGAAAACTATAAACATGAAAAAATTCTCTCTGTAATCTTACTATCTAGAAATAATTGCTGTTATTATTTTATTGTATACCATCTAGGCATTTTTCTGTACACAAAAGCACAGTTTTTAAAAGCATAAAAATGTACTTCTGCTATATATACTGCTTTATAGTTTCCCAATTTTCCTACCTTACTTGGAATCATGGACATTAATGTGTGTTCATAATTATAGATTACACTGTTACTTTTAACAGCTGCATAAATTCTATTATAAGTATGTCATATTATTGTAAACAATTCTTCTATTGATGGCGATTATTAAGTTTGTAATATTTTACTCTTATAAATGAGACTTACTGAACATGTTTGCATATATCCTTGTACACTTGTTCAGTTATTTCTTGGAATAGATTCCTGGGAGTTTGCCTAAGCCAAGGAATATTTTAAGGTTTTGATATATGTTGATTAGTTTCTTATTAGTTGGGTTGTACTTATTTGTATTTCCATTAACCGTTTATGAGGATACTTGTTTCTTTATAACTTCATCAATGCTACATACTTTCAATCTTTTAAATCTTTGCTTATATGATATAATAGAATAGCATCCTGCTATTTTGATTTGGTTTTCTTTGATTACTAGTTGTGTTCTTATTATTATTTCATGTTTGTTAGAAGATTTACTTTTTGTTTTGTGAGTTGTTCTTTACCCATTTTTCTGTGGGTATTTAACTGTCTTATTGATTTACAAGGGCATTTTTGTGAGTACATCTAGGTTTTTATGCAGAGATGAGAATAACAAGGCAATTATCTCAAGAGCATAATCCTGGTTATTCTAGATTTATAAATTTGTGCCTGTTAACATTTAGAGGGGGAAGTTCTTAGTGAAGCTCAAGAATTTATTTCTACTTGATTATATAGTATTTTAAATGATTGTATCAGGTTTTAATTTTAAAAATAATTTTCCCTTTTAGAATGGAGCCATTTACTTTTCCTCCTACTTCTACTAAGTACCCACCTATCCTTTCAAAGTACACTGTGGGCACTCAGACCGATTATCGTGATGCCGATGTTCAAACAGATCCATATTCTCCCGAATATGTAGTATATCAAGATTCAATTCCTGAGCTTTTGACCCTGGCTACTCTGACTTGGGGTGAGTTGGTAATTCTCTTGAATAAATATTTGTAGATGACAGTCCTGATAACCATGCGGGCTATTGAGTTCCTAGAAATTAAGAGCACATAGAAACAACCATGGTTTAAAATTTTGCTATTTAAAGCATCTTGTTCAGTAAAGCTACTTCATAGACTTATACTTTTTCTGATACTTTTGTTTAAAGAGAGATATACTCTTTTCACTGTAAGGAAGATTATTGTACTTTATCCGTGAAGCTGAAGTTAGACTTTGGCTTAATTTTTTCCCAATCAATACTCTTTAATTTTTAATTAATTTAATTGAAGTGACTTTGGTTAATAACATTATATAATTTTCAGGTATACAAGATTATAATTCAACAACTGCGTCTAATTATGGAAGTCTAGTTTCCTGCCATTATCATATATTCAACCCCTTTTACCCACTTTGCCCTCCTCCCAACCCTTTTCCCCTCTGGTAACCACCATTCTGTTGACTGTACCAATGAATTTGTTTTGTTTGTTTGTTACTTTTTGTTTTATATTCCACACATGAAAAAGGAACCCATGTACACTATTGGTGGGAATATAAATTAATGCAGCCACTATGGAAAATAGTTTGGAGGTTCCTCAAAAAATTAAGAATAGAAATACTATATGATTAGCAATTCCTCTTCTGGGTTTTACACCCAAAATATTAAAACATTTATTCATAAAGATATATATACTCCTGTGTTCACTGAAAGATTATTTATAGTAGTCAAGATACGGAAACAAAGTGTCCATTGATGGATGATTGATTGGATAAAGAAGATATTATACACACACACACACATGTATATATATATATATGCACACACACACACATATATATATATATATATATGTATATAAATGGAATAGTGCTTAGGCATAAAAAAGAGGAAATATTTCCATTTGTAACAACACAGATGGCTCTTGAGAGTATTATGCTAAGTGAAATAAGTTAGTCGGTTTAATTTCGTGGTTGCTTTGCTGACTACTCACCTCCTTCCTCTTTCTCTCAGTGAATGAACTCCTTTTCACACTCCTTCTTTACCCATAAGCTTCTTTTGAGTGTATTACTGAATATGCATTTCAACATATATATATATAATATTATCTTACTTTGCCAAAATGATTTAGAATTTATAAAAGCTCTCTTACATACCTTATTGGATGATTTGGATGATATCTTTTGATATTATCTTCAAAATGCTAATATCTCTCAGGCTCAGAAGTTCACTCTTATTGTGTAATAAAATCTGGCCTAAGCCTATATTATGTGAAACTATAAAAATTAATAGATGAAAGGACTTTTAGAAATTATTGGACATTAGCTTTTGGACTCACCTGATTGTAGCTAGGAAACTGAGAACCAGAGAGGCTGACTCCAGAGAGGCTGAGTCATGGAGACGGTACAGCGTAATGCTTTTTATTAAAATGAGATTCCTTTCTTTCTCCATTGTAATGGATTGCTTTGATCAAGTCTGCATCACAGGCAATGAAGATGTTTGCATCTGAGCTCCAGTTTTGATTCATGTTTCCTGGCTCGCTTTATGAATCCAGAGCAAACATTCTTGACACCTGTGCTTTAAAGTAGAGGCTCTATTTTCAGATCTAGATGACAGATTAAAAATACACTGAAAGCTTTCCCTTCTGCACTGAACACATAAAAAATATACTGTAAAAATGAATAAACACATAGCTGCACTTAAAAACAAGGAAGAAAATTTCCACAGTCTAGAAGTGAAGATGTCTTTCTAAAAGAAATAGCTGGGAAGCTCAGCTGATGAGGCACTGTGAATGGTGGGGAGCCAAATCCAAGTTACCTGCCTGAATTAGAGGAGGCAGAAACCTTTCTCCTGCCCACAGGTGGGACCGAACCCCAAACCTGCCCATCTAAGATTATAGCCAGACCTGAGTCAGGTGCTCCTGCCTTGTCCTTGGGCTTTATCTCTTGGTGTGCTGTGGGCTTACATAAAAAATAAGACAAGAGCCACAAACCAAAATCAATCCTAGATATTAAATGTGAAAGATGAAACAATAAAACTTTTAGAGGGAATCATAAGAACATATTTTCGTGAACTTGGGTAGGTAAAGATTTTATTAAATAAGACAAAAAAAATGCTAACTATAAAGAGAAAAATGAGAAATTAGATCACATTAAAATTAAGAACCTCTTTCCCAAAAACACATTAAGATAGTGAAGAGGCAGCCACAGATTAGAAGATTTTTGCAATACCTATATGAAATGGAAGACACAACTAGAACACATAAAGAAATCCTTAAAATCAATAAGGAAAAGACAACTTGATAGAAAAATTAGCAAATGATGTGAGCAGGCACTTAAAAAGAATTTTCAAATGGCCAATTAACACAAAACAGTGTTCAACTTGATTAGTTACTGCTAATGAAAACCTTGGTGTGATACTACTATGCACATACCAGGAAGCTAGTATTAAAAAGACTGAAGTTACCAAGTGGTGATAAGGATTTGACACAAAGAGAATTTCATATACTGCATGTATATGTTATAGCTATTTATTGAAACTTGGTTGGTAGTATCTTATAAAGCTGAACTCACTCATACCTATGATCTAGGAATTTCGTTCCTAGCTATATACTGAAGAGAAGTAAGTACTTGGTTCTACTAAAAATTGCATCAGTATATTCACCAAAAGACAAGGGCAAAAATGTTCATAGCAACACTATTCATTGTAATTTCAAACTAAAACTAACCCAAATGTCCATCAACCACAGAATGGATGACTAAAATATAGTAAATTTACAGAATGGAATATTATATAGCAATGATAATGAAAGTACAACTACATGTAACCACATGGGTGAATCTCACATATATGACGCTAAGCAAAAGAAGTAAAACACAAAAGAGTACCTATACTTTGATCCTACATATATAAAGCTCAGAACCTATCAAAACTAAATATGTTAGGAATCAGGATGGTGGTTATCCTTGAGGCAGGAAGAGACTGGGAGGGATTATGATGAGCATTCTATGGTTCTAGTAATATCGCTTCCTTGATCTGAGTGCTGCTTCTGTGGGATGTTCATCTATGTACCTTTCTGCATGTATGCTATACATTAATAAAAATTGTACATAAATAAGTGAAAAATAATGACAGTGAAAAAGGTTGACACTGTAAGCACTAAGAAAAAAAGTGTTAAGAACTTACTCTGTGCCAAGAACTATTCCAAGTGCTTTTTTATTTTTAACTTATCTTCACAAGTTAAGTGAATAATAACATTTAAATCAGAAAATAATGCTATAGGTCTTTAAAAAGGCAAAAGAAAAAACAATTATTAGGACCAAAAATAATTTTTTTGATAAAGATTAATAATACAGCCAAATCTTCTATTGGAAAGATTGAGACAAAAGACAGAACATGCAGATAAAGAGTATTAAGATTGGAAGAGGAACTTAACTACAAAATATATTATTTGAGAACTATAAGAGAATACTATGCATATCTTTTGCCCTATATTTTAAAACATAAATTACACAATTTTAAAAGAAAATATAAATTACCAAGTTGGTTTCAAGAAGAATCAGCAAACATGAATAGAAGAATAACTATAGAAAATGAGTTGGTAAAAAAAAAAAATCCTTTTAAAAGCACCAGACCTAAGCAGTTTACAGGTAAGTTTACCACTCCTTTAAGGAATAAATAAGTTTGGTTTTATGCAAATTCTTCCAGCAAAAAGAAAGAAAGAATAAAAGTTAATTTATTTATTTTATGAAGCTAGTATAGCCTTGATTTGAAAACTGAATAAGGATGATAATTGAAAGGAAAATTACAGAGCCATCTCACATATGAAGAAAATGAAAAAATTCTAAGTAAAATACCAACAATCAAATCTTGAAGTATTTAAAAAGGATAACTTATCATAAGCATGTGGGTTAATCATATAAATTCCAGTTTATAATACAATACCAGAAAACCAACCAATGTAACTTACCATTTTAATAGAAAATACAGAAAAAATGCTTTGATAGATGAAAAAAATAAATAAATAAAAGTGATAACATTCAACATTCATTCAAGATATAAACTAAATAAACTGAGATCAGAAGGAAATTTTAGTAACTCGATAAAGGATATCTACCACAGTCTTCAATAAACATAATACTAAAGGTGAAACTTTAGAACTTTTTAAAGTAAAGAAAAAGACAATGATCCCTTTATCACCACTATTATTTAGTAATGCAGAGAAGATCTGAGCCCAGGGTTTATTAAGCTAGGCTATGACCCTTCTCCCCCAGGGATTTCGTAAACATTGTGGCATTTTTGTATGTATTAAAGATTACAAAGTGCTCCTGGCATTAACACATGGGTTTAGGGGGTGGCCTGGCATAGATAATAAACATCCTGTCCTGCATGGGGCAGCCCACAGAACAAATAATTGTCCAGTATGGCAGTAATAGCACCCTGGTTGAGAAATACTGAGTGAGTGCGGTAAGATAAAAAAAAAAACAAACATGAGGTATGAGGACTAGAAAGAAGAAGCAATACTATATTTGCAGACAAAGTGCTCATTTAGGAAATCAAATGAAATAAATTATCAGAACTAAGAACTTGGGTTTAATTATGAAATCAGCATACAAAGATCAGTAGCTTTCCTATACATGAGCAATATCTAATTTGAAATACAATTTAAAAAATCATTTTTAATAGCAACAAATAGCAGAATACCTAGGAAATCACTTAATGAAAACATGTACAAAGCATTTATGGAGAAACATAAATTGTGACCTTCTGCAATTACTTTGATATTTCTTTGTATTTCAAAATATAGATTTGTCCAATACAGAACATTTTGAGGTGTGATTATTCAGTAGTCTCATTCAAACACTTTCTAGCATCTTATATACAAGTAAAATGTCTTCTGGCTGAATTACTAACAAAAAGCAGTATATGGCACGGCTGTAAGGAACATCTGTAGATTGGTTCCTAATATCATTTCATCCTGTCATAACCTTTAATTTAAAGGGGACAGAAACTGAAAGGGGAGAAATAAAATACTGGTAGGTACATGAGTTTGTCTATGTGTTTCTGAAGTATTTTGCTTCATCCTCCAGGTCGAGGTCTCCCGGCAGGCCAAGCAGAGGTAGAGATGATAGAACGTGCCCGGGAGAAGCGTGCTTGGGAAGCCACTCTTCCCTCTCTGAGTGACACCTCCCAGTTTGAGAACAGGAGGAAGATGATGGATGCGATGGAGAGGAAGGAGTGGGCCTTCAGAGAGCAGGAGATTGAAAAGTAGGTTCTTCTGTGATGGAAGTAATGTTAATACTTTTTTATCTGTAAAGTATTTTTCCAAATGTATAGGTATAAAAGTATTCCACAACCTGTAGAGATAGGAAATTGAGTTTCTGGTTCTTTTGGGAAAAATAACTGTAATTTTCTCTTCATTAACATAACAATGTGTAATGGCCTCTTTTGTGTGAAGTACAGCACCAAACCCAGACCTGAGCAATTCTTCAAGGCACTTCTGATTCTTCTCTTCTCTCTTTATTATTTGCTCTAGAGTATCACAGAATTCCACTGATTTTTTGTAGATGTCTTTCAAACTGTCCCTTTCTGTTCATTCCCAGTGCCACTGTCCCTAGGTCTTGGTCCTCTTCATATGTATTAAACAGCCTCCTCGCTGATTGTGTCTCTTATTCCCCCTGGTACTGGATTCACAGTCAGGACACCTTGGGTTCTAGCTACAGCTAATGGGGCACTTTCTATTTAAAAGACAAATTGTGGAATTCTTTAATTAAGAGCTGAGCTCACAGTACATAAATAACCATATGCTTAGGTACTTCTAGCTGAGTTTTCAATCATTTTAACTGCTGTATTTTTAGTAATGAGATCATCCCTAGAATATGTAGAAATGATGAGAACTGAAAAATGACAACTCCCTCTTAAGAATGAAAAGGACTATCAAGGTTGTCCTTTACTCCAGGCTATGCTGAGGCACCTTTATTGTTTGTAGCAATGCTGCCAAAGCCTCTGGCAGTGTGCTAACATACAAGAAAGATAGGGACCGAGAGAGTCAGGAACTTGGTTTGGTTCTCAATTCCAAATATATTTATTTTTTTGTAACACTTTCTGATTAATCCTGAATCAGGACCGTGTGGTATTTTGGTAAAAAGCTTGCAATTTAATAGAAAATCGTGTTTGGAGTAAAGTAGGTATCAGATATCCAATCCTGTCTGCAGAAGTTTAAATCCATCGCTGCAATTTAAAGATGTATATTCTTATTAGAATGATATCAAAAATATTAAAAATGTATCTGGCTAGAATGAAGAAATTACCTTTAGAAAATATTTTTGTGACACTGAGGATGATTTTAATAACCATGTTTTTGAGTCCTGGCTGTGTGCCAGGCTCTGTGCTATGAAATGGAGAAATAGAGAATAGAAAACTGCTGTGCCCTGACACAGCTCCTGGGGTGGGGGAGGGCAGGATGGGCAGGGATGCGGCAAAAGATCTCCAGACCAACAGTTCTTAAGCTGAGTCTATCAGGTGATGTGCTGTCTGTACACAAAGTGCTAGGGGAATCCAAGAGAGAATAATCAGTTCTGTTTGAGGTGGGTGGAGATTTGGGAAAACTACTGAGAGTAGGTAGCCTCTGAGCTTGATGTTAAAGGGTAAGAAACAATCGAGTAGATGATAGTATCAGCAATGACAATGATGATGATTTCATACGACATGTAGCATTTATAGAGTACTTACTATGTGTTGGAACCAAGTTCCAAGTCAGTAATTCTCAAAATGTGGTCCAAAGACCACCAGCATCAGCATTATCTGGGAACTTGTTAGAAATGTAAATTCTTTGGCCCTGTCCCACACTTGCTGAAACACAGGTTGGGTGCAGCAATCTGTGTCATACCAAGCCCTTCAGATTATCTGATGTTGTAACACATATATGTTAACGCATTTAATGCTTACAACAACAGCCTGGTGTGGTGGATACTATTATTATGTCCATTTTATGACTGATGACATTGAGATGAGTGGTGAAGCAGAGAACTGATCTCAAGATTTCTAACTCTAGAGAGAAAGGTGACTGTTGGTGTATGGCTTATTTTTGAAAATACCCGCCTTTAAATATTCACTCCATGTATATTCACTTTGAGAAGTTCCACTAGTATGACATGTTAGCTTGTCTCCAGTCCTTTCGAGTTGAACATTCTGTTCCCTCTGCTGAGACCTTACTTCTCCCTCGTCATTCTCAATCCTTGTTTATCCTCAGGACTGCTGAGTTAATGTCTCCTTTAAGGAAATTTTCTCCACCATCCCCTTCCTTTTCCCTGACCAACTGGGAATAATGCTAGATGTAGATGCTCTATTGTTTCTTTTCCCACAGAAGTCTTTTCATCTGGTCTGGTATTTATCTTCTTGTGTTGTAAACGTTGGTTTATATGCCTATTCCACTAGAACAATGCTTTTTGAGAGAAGGCATTTTGTCTTGTTCATCATTGTTTATTCCCAGCCTGGCATATGGTGAGCACTTAATAAATATTTGGCAAATAAACGATTGCATAAATTACTGTATGAATTTTGAAGTACGAGTAAAATGTTCATATCTCTTTTAGGAATGAAAATCTTGACAGCTATGTGGAACAAAGATTAGAAGGAGGAGAGACTAGACTAGCAACTCTAGCTCAAATTAGAAGAGAGATGATAAAAACATAAGCTAGGGAACGGATGCAAGAGTGTTTTAGAGTAGGAATCATTAGAGGAGGGAAGAAGATGTCAGAGAACACATAGTTTTCTGGGGAAACAATATGAGTGGGGCTTTTGAGGTTTTCAGGAGATATCTGGAGATTCAAGTGGACAAAAGTTCTGGTTCAAAAATATCTGAACTGGAGGTAAAGATTTTTAAATTTGTACATGGTTGTATACACATGAGCAAGGTAACCCTGAGAGAAAAAGGTAAAGATAAGGGGAAGAGAAACAAGGATTGACTGGGTACCTATATCTCCCAGACACTGGCATTTACATATTTACTACTTAAGATAGCATGCCACACCTAATTTTTCTCTTCACTCCTCCTATTACTTAGCCCTCTGGCAACCAGTTAACCTGGACTGTGCATAAACATCTTGTTTATTTAGGCCCATCTGCATAGAGAGCCCTTATTTTGCCCCATCTACCTGGCATGCTCTTCTTCATCCATCAGAACTACACCTATACATATTCCTATTATATAGAAACTATTGAATTGCTACCCTTAGACCCCTATTTGTCACACTTTTACCAGAGTGGTCTTTTTAAAGTACCTGAAAATGATACCAACCTAAAAAGAAGGTCCTATTTGTGGCAAGTGTTCCCCTTCTCTCTAGTAGAACACCCTGTTTGAGATACCATATAATTATGGTAATTTATTTTGTAATTTACTTGAAGATTGCAGGAGATCCGCTTGGAAGTTCTAAAAGAACTGCTGAAGAAACGTGATGAGAATCAAAATGAAGTGAACATGAGGCACTTGAATGCCCAATGGTTTAAACTGCAGGAAGCAAAGGAGGCAAGGTTGGCACAAATTCAACGTACTTATGTATCAGGTAATGGTGTGATATGAACAATGAAGAGAACGGAAAAATTTGCTTTGCCTTAGATCTTCTATCAAACCTCATTTAACTATGATATATACATTTTGGTCCTAGTGTTATTAAAGAGGTAAGGGACAGGAGACGAGTTGTTTTTTAAAAGTAGGAGAGGTAGAAAATTCACACTAAGAAAATCAAGTAATGATATGTAACAGCTAGTCAAGTTATTGACATTATGGGTGTGTGTGGGTGTGTGTCTTTGGCTCCTAATTTTCATGGGCTGAGGCCCTGGATAGAGTCCTGTTTCTCAATTTTTTTTCATTATTGCCCCCTGAAAAAGACATTCAGACATCTTTTTTCCTATTTTCTCTCCTACAATGAAATTTTAATTTCACAGATATACTGTGTACTAGTTTATATACTACAGGAATACCTATACTTTATACATTAAAAGAGGAGTCAGTTGAATATTAAGAGTGACAAAATAAAAAATTTTAATTAAAATTTAAATTAAAAAGGTTTAACTTATTACGATGTCACTTAACTTTATAGTTTGAGTAGCTTTTAATGTAACTTATTTACTTGTAAAATTTTAATATTTGAATTACGTATGTAAATTAGAAATTTATAAACATAATAATAGCAATATAATCATGTTTAAAAATCATTCAAAATTGTTAATTTTTAGTAAAACAGTTACATAAATACAATTAATTCCTTAAAAATTATTTTTACTGAACTTAACTTTTTCTTTTTTTGTATCTACAACTTTATCATGTCATTAGCAGTTCTTTAAAAATTATAACTTTTAGTGCCTGTGTATTATTACATTGCATGGCTGTATCATAATTTTATTTAATAATTTTGTGTTAGGTTAATAGTCTCTTGATTCTGGAAATTCTCCTGTTTCCAATTTTAGCCTTTTTAAACAGGCTTGATATAATGCTTTATATCACAGATGTGCTTCCTAAATAATCATATTTAGATGATCAATTAACATCTAATAATAAGATTGTTAAAAGAGGAATATGCATTTTTTAAATTGTTCAAGTACAGCTGACATTTAATCATTTAATATTATTTTACATTACTTTTAACTTTTTCTTTTTTTTTTTTTACCCTTATCTACCTCATCCCTACTTCTGTCTGATAACCACCAAGCCACTGATGGTTGTCTATGAATCTCTGTTTGTTTGTCATGATATTTCTTTCAGTTTTATATCTCACATGAGTGAAATCATATGATTCTCAACTTTTTCTGACTTATTTTGCTTGGCATGATTATCTCAAGATTCACCCATGTTGCCGCAAATGGCAATATTTCATCTTTCTTTTGGCTGAGTAATATTCCATTGTATATATGTATCACATCTTCTTTATCCAATCATCTATCAAAGGACACTTTGGTAGTTTCCATGTCTTGGCCACCAATCATAGTGCTGCTATGAACATTGGGGTGCATATATCTTTGAGGATAAATGTTTTCAAGTTTTGGGGTAAATATCTAGAGGGGGGATTGCTGGGTCATATGGTAATTCTATTCTTAGTTTTTTGATGAACCTCCATACTGTTTTCCATAGTAGACTTTTAACTTTTTCTCGATGTGAGAAAATAACTTTTAACTATATGCTAGGTATGCATTTAGATATTGTCAATATTTTTTATTTTTTCAATACTTGACATATTTCTATTTATTTTTGTGTTATGCAAAATGGACAGAGATTATTGACAAACCTGTGGTATTCCCTCTCTTTTAATTATTCTCCTAGGAGAAAATAATTCCCTTAGTCTCCAGTGAACATGTATTTTTTCAGTTACTTTGAGTTTCTTTCATTTATTTAACAAATTTTTATTGAATATCTCTATTCCTGGCTCAGAGCTTGGAATGCTTTTATAGAAGATTTTTGATGACTACAAATTGAGGACACTGGCTGATTCAGTCTATGTTACTCCCGCCTGTCTCATGACCATCTGGGTCACACAGATGATAGACCTCTGTTTTTTGTGTTACATTCTGACTGCAGTGAGTGGTCATTATGAAATTCATTCAGTTTAGTTGCTTCCCTGGGTATAAAACTGGAACTGGTTCACTATTCTGCATTTGGATCATTCAGAACAATATTTTGGAGATAGTCATGGAAGTATGTTTTATTTTAGCAATTAGAAAACTTGTGGGAAAGAGAAAGAATATAGAAGGGAAGTTGGAGAGAAGAAATATCATCAAAGATTATTCTGATTATGCATCACAGGTCTATGGACCTCTATCTCGCCTTGGTCGTTTCCCAGATAACAATTCAGAGGACTTTGTAGTAAAAAACCATTATCTCAACACCTATGAAGGTAAGAAACTTACATAATTACAAGTCCATTATAAGAGGGTTATCTAAGAATTATAAATTAAATATATAACTTATATATATCCTGGGGAGGAAGATGTATATAAAGGCAGAGTCTTCCCATGCCTTGATATGAATAGTACTTTATATCTTTTATGTCAGTGATTAGGATTATGTATTGAGAAATTCTCAATTGATAACAAAATACACCATACTACATAATTCAACAATGATGAAAAAAAAGGGGGGATTATTCTCTCCTAGGAGAATAATTAAATAAGCTAAACAACAAATAAAAATATTTGCAAGAAATAGCAATTAACACATTAATAGTGTTTATATGAGTTGGTAAAAACTAATAAAGACTACTAAGACCCAAATAAATAAATGAATACACTTTACAACAATTTATCAAGGAGTAAAGTCAATTAGCTACTACACATTTAAACATGTTTAATGTCACTAATAATCAAAGTTATGCAAAAATGAAGTAGAAAAAGCTTTTATACCAGGTTTATGAAGCAAACGAGAAATATATAATGAAATTAGTTCTTTAAGAAGAAATGCCAGAAAACTAGTGGACAAGGGAACAAATTCATAGAGAGGGCTTTACCTGTTGTAAGTTTAAGAGAGGCTTATTTAAATTATTTAATTTTCACTTGATAAGCTGAAACATCACATGGCCAAGATCATGAGGTGATGGTTACACTGCTGAACATACAGCTCTGGTTGACCATCTCCAGAGCAGAATATGATAAATTGGTGTACATTCACTTTAGAATTGCGGTGCCATGTATCATATGATCATTAATTTTCTGTTGATTCTTACTGTGGAATTTTTTTTTGTAAGGCAGCGTTTTCATTTTAGAATGCACTTCTCATTTTATAGTCCTAAGTCACTGACAATATGAGTTAATTAAATAGAAATCTACTTTACACTTTGGGGACAATTTAATTATATGAGATACTCCTTATCAATAATTCTAAATGAGAGTACTTGGCAAACAGCCACTGAAATTAACAATATGCTTTCAAAATGCTAAATTTAAGCACCAGATACGAAAAATATGTACTTCCTTCCCATAGGATTAGTCGAACTTGAGTCATGTCTCCCAGATTTTGTGACACAACCTCGAATCAGACCTCCAAAACCAAAAGTCATTACCACCAAAGCTGGTTTTCTAAAGAGAGCAGCAAGGATGGAACATGAGTTGGCAGAGGTTCATAAGGTATTATCCTTCCCTGGAAGACAAGATGCTTTTAGTGGGGCTTCTGCGGAGAAATACTATACTCCAAAAATTGCACTTTGTCTTAGATGGCAGTGTCCTATAGTTCTAATAATAGAATAAAAATCCAGGGGAGCCCTTACTCAAGATAGAAATTAGGACTTTGACAATGATTTACATATGTCTTTGTGGTTCTTTTCTACCTCATGCCCCTGTCTCCATTTATCTATTCTGAATTCTGTGTTCACCATTCTCTTACTTTCAGTAAGATTATTCAGATATGGAAATTATCTTCTATTAGTTTACTAAAGCTTTTAATCATGTGTTTATGTTGAAGTTTATCAAATGTTTTGTCTGCATCTATTGAGGTAATTATATATTTTTTCTTTTCAAAATTATTATTGTATCAAGGAACATTTATACTTTTTTTAAAAAACACATATTAATCAATCCTTGCATACCTGGGATGGACCTAACTTGGTTAATGTGTATTATCTTATTTTTACTACATCATTGGATTTGATTTACTAATATGTTGTTCAGAATTTAGATTCTATATTCGTGAATGAAATGGCCTAATTTTCTTTTCCCATTGTCACTATGTATGGCATTGATATCAGAGTTATGTATGTCTCCTGAAATGAACGGGGAGTATTTCTTCTTTTCTCCTTTAGAAAAGAGTTCAAATAAGTTTGAGATGATCTATTTTTTTCAGCCTGGTAGAATATTCACATAAAATTATCTGACACTGATTCAGTTTTCTTCATGGGAAAAATTTTAACCAACCACTCCTTCAGTTGCCTTACAACTCATAGAACTTTCTATATTGTTTTGGTAAATTATATTATCTTTGCAAATTCCACTTTACCTAACTTTTCAAATGTTTCGGCATATGTTGTTGACAGTATGATGATTTTTTAGCATTTGTTTTGTCTATGATCATGCATGCTCTTTTCATTCATGATATTTATGTGTGCTTTAATTCTTTAATCAATTTTACTGGTTGCTCATTTGTTTTCTTGGTATTGTTTTTCCAAACAATGGACTTTTGACTTTGTCGATTTTCTCTGTTATACATATATTTTCAGTTGCACTAATTCTCAGTCATATTTATTATATCTTTCCTTTTACTTTTGGGGGGTTTTGTAGCTCTTTTCCTAACAAAGTAGATATATAGCTCATTAATTTTCTTAATACTGAAAAATAAGTACTTAAAGCTAACTTTCCTTCAAAACACTGATTTTGGTACATTCTATTGACTTGGATATATGGTATTTATCATTACTGTTAATATCTAATTTTTAAAAATATCCATTATGGTTTTTGAGCCTGTGAGTGTTTAACTGTGTTTTTAAATTTACAAATATGCACTAATTTTAACTTAACTTTTCTAATTAGCTTCTAAATCAATTACTCTATGGTCAGGGATCCTAGTCTGTATGATACTATTCTTTAAAATTTAGTGAGGCTTGCTTTGTGAACTAGTATATGATTTTACATTTAAATAATCTAGGTCCCTCTTCAAATAATATTATAACTTCATATATAGCACGGGAACCTTATAACATTATTATAACGTACTATCCCTGTGACATTGCTGTCATTCATTTTACTGATCCATATGCTACAATCATCCAATACATTTTTACTATTATTGCTTTAACAGTTATCTTTTAGATCAATTAAAAATAAGAAAAATGTTTTGTCTTACTTCATTTATTCTTTCTCTACCACTCTTTCTTTATATAATAGATCCAGGTTTCTGACTTAAGTGATTTTTTTCCTGACTAAAGAACTTGTTTTACTATATATTATAGGGCAGTTTTGCTGGCAATGAACTCCAGTTTTTGTTTGTCTCAGGAAGTCTTTATTTCCCCTTTACTTTTTTTTTGAGATATAATTTACATATCATAAAATTCACTCTTTTAAAGTATACAATTCAGTTGCTTTTAGTATACTTATAAGATTGTTCAACCATCACCACTATCTAATTCTAGAGCATTCTCATCATCCCCAAAAGAAACCTCACACCCATTAGAAGTCACTCTAAATTACTCTCTTCCCCCTAGCTCGTGGAAAGTACTAATCTACTTTCTTTTTTGAATTTGCCTATTTTGGACATTATACATAAATGGAATCATACAATATATGGCCTTTTTGTCTTCCTTCTTTCACTTAGCTTGATGTTTTCAGAGTTCATCCATGTTCTAGCATGTCTCAGTACTTCATTATTTTTTATGGAAGCATAATATTCCATCACATGGATATACCACATTTTGTTTATCAGTTGATGGAAATTTGAGTTGTTCCTACTTTTTGTCTATTATAAATAATGCTGCTGTCTACAGCCATGCCACCCTGAACGTGCCTCATCTCATCTGATCTTGGAAGCTAAGCAGGGTCAGTCCTGGTTAGTACTTGGATGGGAGACCACCTAGGAAGACCAAGTGCTGTAGGTATAAAAAAGAAAATTTTTTCAAAAATAATAATAATGTTGCTATGCACATTCATATACATACTTTTGTGTGGACATGTATTTTTCAGTTCTCTTGAGTTTATATGTAGGAGTGGAATTGCTAGATTACATGGTAACTCTACGTTTTACTTTTGAGGATCTGCCACATTATTTCAAAAGTGGCTACATTATTTTACATTCCCACTAGCAATGTATGAGTGTTCTAATTTCTCTATGTCTTTGCCATCATTTGTTGTCATCTGTCTTTTTTATTACTGCCATCCTGGTATGTGTGAAGTGGTATATCACTATGGTTTTGATTTGCATTTGTCTAATGATTAATAAGTTTTAGCATCTTTTTATGTATCTGTTGGTCATTTATATATATATATTTTTTTTGGAGAAATGCCTATTCATATCCTTTGTTCATTTTAAATTAGGTTTTCTTTTTCTAATTTATTATAGACATTATTTTTAATGTCTATCATTGAGTTGTAAGAGTTCTGTATATATTCTGGAGACTAGACCTTTATGAGATATATGGTTTGCAATTTTTTCTCCCGCTCTGTGGGATGTTTTTTTTACTTTCTTGAATAGTATCTTTTGAAACACAAAAGTTTTTAATTTTGATCTTTTCACTTTTGAATAATGATTTTACTAGGTGTAGATTTCTAGTTGGTGGGTTTTTTTTTTCATTCAACACTTCAAAAATTTCAGTCCATTTTCTGCTTGCACACATGGTTTCTCACTAGAACTTTACTGTAATTCTTATCTTTGCTCCTCACTAGATAAAATGTTTTTCCTCTGACTTCTTCCAAATTTTCTTTTTTTCTTTGGGTTTCTTCAATTTAAATATTATGTGCCTGACATATGTTTTTAGTTTTTTTTTTTAAGTATGTATCTTTGATTTTCTCTAAGCTTTCTGGATCTGTGGTTTGGTGTTTGTGATTAATTTTGGAAAGTTTCAGCCATTAGTACTTAAAATATTTCTTCTACATTCTGTCTTCTCTGGTATTCCAGTAAAAACATGTTCCACCTTTGGTAGTCTTTCATAGTTCTTGGAGGTTTTGTTCTGTTTCTGTTTTTGTGGGTTTTTTTATTCTTCTTCTTTGCATTTCAGTTTGGGAAGTTTTAGTAACCTGTTTCGAGGTTTCTGGATTCTTTCCTTGGGTGTGTTGAGTCTACTGATGAGCACATTGAAGGGATTCTTCATTTCCGTTACTGTTTTGATTTCTAGATTTTCCTTTGGATTCTCAGATTTCTTTGTTTACATTACTCATCATTCTTGTGCATTGTCTACCTTTTCCGTTAATGCCCTTAACATATTAATTATAATTATTTTAAATTTCTGTCTAATAATTTCAAATAATTCTATCATATCTGAATCTGATTCTGATGACTGATTGTCTCTTCACACTCTGTTTTTCTTGCCTTTTGGAATGCTTTTTAATATTTTTGTTGATAGCTTGACATCTATTATCAGGTAATAGGAACTGAGGTAAATAGGCTGTAGTGTGGAGTTTATATTAATCTGGCTAGGAGCTGGGCTGTATATAATGTTTGTTGTAGCTAATGGTATCAGAGGATTCACATTCTTTTATTGTCCTTGTTTTTATCTCCCCTCTTGGTTTTGGGATGAGATGCCATTATTTGGAGTCTATCAGTTCAAAGTAGTAGTTTGAATTGAACTGATTATTAGGGAAATGTTCTTATCATTTCATGAGAGCATTTCCCTAATATTTTCATATTCATTCATACTTCCCTCCTGCCCCAAGCTTTCCCTTTGATGGCAGCTGTGAAACATATTGAAGAAATTCTCAAATATTTTAGTTTTATTATACTTTGTATTGGATTCTTGACTTAACATTGTTCTTTTCATTGTGAAAATCTAATGATTTTTCTTCAAAGTTTGCATTTTTTTCTTTTTTCTTGTATTTCTAATTTATTTATCAACTGAAAAATATACCCACATAATTCAAAATTCATAAGTTATACAAGAGTGTTAGATGAATTGTTTCCCTTTTATTCCTGCCTCCCAGCTGTGCGTATCTTTCTCTGTAGGCAACGTGTTTTTAGTTTTCACATCTATCCTTCCAGAGATATTTAATATAAGCAAATATATGTGTATGTGTAAATATGTATGCATGAGTGTATATTTATAAATATATTTAAATAAATATCTATAAATACATGTAAATATTTTTTAAAATTCTTTTTTACATAAATATTAGTATATAATACATATTGTTCTACCTGTGCCCTTTTTACATAATATATTTTGAAGATCATTCCATATCAGTGTTATCAGAAAAGCTTTTTTATTATTTTTTGCATGATATATCACTGTATAAGTGTTTCATAATATATTTAACCAGTCCTCTTTTGATGGATATTTATATTGTTCCAAACTTTTTAGTATTAAAAACAATGCTGCAATGAGTAAACATGTTTGCAATTAATTTGATACATGTGTGAACATATCTAGAATTAAATTCTAGACATGGACTTGCTGGCCTATAACATACACGCACTTATTATTTTGATGGATATTGCTAAATTTTCTTGCAGAAATGATATACTAATTTCTGTAGTGTGTGAAGAGTGCCTGTTTTCCCACATCCTTACTAACTAATTTGTTAACGAATGATTGTTTTTAAAATAGTTTCCTGTGATATTGCTCAGGGCATTTTACTCATGAGATGTTCAGGTTTAGAATTCTTACTTTTAGATTGTTGCTTTCTATTGATTCATTAGTTGTGGTTATCATAGCGCTGTTATATATTTTCTTTCGGCTTTATTTTGAAGAAACTCAGAGGCTCTGTGACAACCACAATAATTTCATGTGGTTCCAAATTTACATATTGTTATTAATTTTACTTTTGTCTTAGAGTTCATTGTTTTATCATTTATTTTTTGTGTGGGAAAAATAATATAAAAATTATAACATGATGAAAAAGTAAAATATGATTTTAAAATCACAGAGATCAGAATTTTGGGTACTTGTAAACCTCAAGTTAAAGTATCCCCCTATGGCTGAAAATGGAACTAAAGAATTAATAAAACCTTATATTATGTATAATTTTGGCAGGACTTTTGGTGATCAGAAATAGAAAAAGAAATAAAATATATATTGAAATAGAAACACACACATACTCTTTCACAGAGAAACAATTCATTTTCAAAAATCTTGATATGCAGGCCTTCAAGGCTAACGCTCTTTCTTCACTTCAAGACAATTGCCATATAAAGTTCCTCAGTTCCCCCATAACAACAAAACATACCAAACATTTCAGTCACTTAACACAGAGAAAAATTTTATATTGTAAAACAGCACATTAGCTCATGTGGAAGAATAAGAGTTGGGGTTTTCGTTTGCATACACACATGACAGACCTTTTAAAAACTAAAACCAATCAATCAATCAATCAATCAATCCCCCAAATCTTTTATTAAAATGGATACACCTAGAATATTGCATGTTTATTTGGTGGTTAACTTATCTTTAAGAATATCATAGCATCCCTTGGGATATACAAACATCCTGGTATGGACTTTATCAAACTGTCCTAGCACCACCACCAGGATTATTTCTGATTGATATACAGAAATCTCTGGTTTAGATCTGGTAATGGAAGAAAATACAAAGGTGAGAAATGACAGGAGTTGATGTTATTTCAGGCACTATTGGATAAGAAGAATAAGGTTCTTGAACCAAAGAAACCTCTGCTCTTTCTCCAAAAAAAGCCAGTACCTCAACCTCGGCTTCCAACTCCAACCTTGGAAATGACTTCCAATGTAAGTTTGAAACTTTTTTTGAAATGCTAAATTCAGCGTGGCTGTCCTTTTAATCTTAGAGTTGTTTGGCTTAAAAACAAACCTAACTTAAAATGTGAATTTCTCCACTTATGTTGCCTGTTTTCTTATGTTGCTAACATCAAAAACACACAAAAGCAAGCAAAATGAAATGAAATGAGATCTAAACCCAATCTTTTTCAAGAATGAAAATATGAAGAATAAAAAAAAAATCCCAAGAAAAATAGGCATCAGAAGGTAATCCTTGTGTATGTGAAATAAAAAAAGGAGTTCAAATGGTTTTTAGTTACTATAACTGTTTTTGCATATGAGGAGGTGGCTGATGACTGCTGGAAGCGGAGAGGAATGAAATGCCAGGAAGTCATCAAGACAGACTGGCTTCTGAAGTAGGACTGACTCAGAGTTCACCCTGACTAGGGCCACACCTCACCTTTGTAGAACCCCAGACTTTGGATAAAATTCAAAGGACTGACTCAGACTAAATAAACCCATAAGAAACTGCTAGGGATGCCACAATGTAAACATATGACTTTATGGAGAGAATTGTGACTGCCTGATGGATCAGATGTTCCTTCTAGCAGGTCAACCCATCATCTCTTATAGGGCAGTTCTCACAAGAAGCCAGGTTGTATTCAGGTTGGTGTGCTCCTTGGGGGTGGGGGTGGGGCATTGACAGAAAATTTCACTAGAACCTCTGAAGGGTCAGCCCTGTGTAAGGACTGAACCGCTCCCACTGACGGGCCAGGATGTGCTTCTGGACAGCACCCCATGTTCTAGACTTTGTGTTGACCACATGCATTAATGCTGTTGATTTTGCTATTGCTTTATTTTACATCCAGATGTACCTTAATTGGATTTGCAGACTCTGTTCTTTCTTCTTTCTTTCTTTTTTTTTTTGATTTGAATGCATTTTATTTAAGCAGAAAACACCTGTTCTCCCATAACATATCTGCTCCATAGATTTTAGGGAAAATACACACACACACACACACACACACACACACACACACACACACACATATTTAATATGATTGTGAAAAGCCTTTTTTAAAAAATTAAGTTTATTGGGGTAGCATTGGTTAATACAATTATATAATTTTTAGGTATACATTATAATTTGACATCTGTATATTCTATTGTGTGTTTACCACCCAAAGTCCAGTTTCCTTCAGCTACCATATATTTACTTCCCTTTACCCACTTCACCCTCCCCCTTCTCCCCCATATTTGACTCCTTTTACCCAGTCTACCTCTCCCCTCCTCCACCATCCCCTACTCTCTGGTAACCACTAATCTATAGTCCATGTCCATGAGTCTCTGTTTGTTTGTCCTGTTAATTTTTTGCTTTTAGGTTTATATCCCAAATATAAGTGATATCATGTGATTTTCAACTATTTTTGTCTGGCTTATTTCACTTAGCATGATTATCTCGAGGTCCATCCATGTTGTTGCAAATGGCAGTATTTCATTTCTTCTTATGGCTGAGTAATATTCCATTGTATATATGTAACACTGCTTCTTTAGCCAATCATCTATTGTAGGATACTTCAGTTGCCTCCATGTCCTGGCCACTGTGAATAATATTGCTATGAACATTGGTGTGCAAATATCTTTTCGGATATGGGTTTTCAAGTCTTTGGAGTAAATGCCCAGTAGAGGGATGTTGTGGAGATGATTTGGAAGAAGAATCAGAGTCTGGAAATGCTTTAACTAACATGGATAAGGAAGGGGATGAATGGCAATGCTAGCATCCCCCACCCTTGTCTCCATGCCCTTTTATTGACTTTCACTACAAGGCTGGCTTTGTAATTTATTAATAGTTACTATCAGGTTAGTAAATACAAGCTACAGCCAATTCCCAGATTCAGCCTCAAAGCCTCCACCATGTTCTCAGCTATTTCTTCTCAAATATCTTTTTCTTCTCCTCTAAAATATCTTTCCCTAGTCCCTAGAGCAAGAAGTCTCAGAATTGGTCAGGCGTGTGCGCCCTCCCTGCAATGTGTCCTTGTGTGCAAGTCCACATCTGCTTCTGATGTCCTTGTTGCTCCAAGCACCAGGCATTCTGTAAGGACTGCAAGCGTCTCTTACAACAAGCGATTGCTGGATCATATGGTAGATCAATTCTTAGTTTTTGAGGAACCTCTGTACTGTTTTCCATAGTAGCTGTACCAATTTGCAGTCCCACTAAGCAGTGTATAAGGGTTCCTTTTTCTCCGCATCCTCTCCAGCACTTATTATTACTTGTCCAGTTGATTATAGCTATTCTAACAGGTGTGAGATGGTATCTCATTGTGGTTTTGATTTGCATTTCCCTAATACCTATCGATGTTGATCATCTTTTCATATATTTGTTGGCCATTTGTATGTCCACTAGGGAGAAGTGTCTGTTCAGGTCTTTTGCACATTTTTGATTAGATCATTTGCTTTTTTTTGTTATTGACTTGTATGAGTTCTTTGTATATTTTGGATATTAGGCTCTTATCGGAGGCGTTGCTTGCAGATATATTTTCTCATTCAGAAGGTTGTCTCTTTACCTTGTTGACAATTTCTTTTGCTGAGCAGAAGCTTTTTAGTTTGATGTAGTCCCATTCATTTATTTTAGCTTTTATTTCCCTTGCTTTTGAGGTCAAGTTCATAAAATCCTCTTTAAGTCCAAGGTCCCTAAGTTTCATTCTTGTTTTCTTCCGTGCATTTCACTGTTTCAGGTCTTATATTCAGGTCCTTAACCCATTTTGAGCTAATTTTGGTGTGTGGTGATAGATAACCGTCTAGTTTCATTCTTTTGCAGGTGGCTTTCCAGGTTTACCGGCACCATTTATTGAAAAGGTTTTCCTTTCTCCACTATATGTTTTGGCTTTTTTGTCGAAAATTATTTGTCCATATAAATATGGGTTTACTTTTGGACTCTCGATTCTACCACTAGTCTGCGTGTCTGTTTTGCTGCTAATACCATGCCTTTTTGATTACTGTCGCTTTGTAGTATGATTTGAAGTCAGGCAGAGTGATGCCTCCAGCCTCATTCTTTTTTTCTCAGGATGGCTTTGGCAATTCAGGGTCTTTTGCGCTTCCATACAAATTTGATGATTTTTTTGTTCTATTTCTTTCAAAAATGCCGATGGGATTTTGATGGGGATTGTATTAGCTCTGTATAATGCTTTAGGTAATATGGTCATTTTAACTATGTTGATTCTTTTAATCCAAGAACACGGAATATCTTTCCATTTCATTGTATCTGCTTCAACTTCTCCTCATAGGGTCTTGTGGTTTTCATTATATAGGTCCTTCACATATTTTGTTAAATTTATTCCTAGGTATTTTATTCTTTTTGTTCCATTTGCAAAAGGAATTATATTTGCTATATCTTTTTCTGACACTTCATTATTAGAGTATAGGAATGCTATGGATTTTTGAATGTTGATTTTGTATCCAGAAACTTTACTGTATTTGCTTATTGTTTCTAATAGTGTTCTTGTGGAATCTTTAGGGTTTTCTGTATAGAGAATCATGTCATCCACAAATAGGGATAGTTTGACTTCTTTGTTTCCTACTTGGATGCCTTTTTTAAAAAAATTATTTATTTTTATTTATTTATTTTTTAATTAAGTTTTTTTTGGGTAACATTGGTTAATACAATTATATAATTTTAAAGTGTATATTATAATTTAACATAGATGGGGTAAAGGGAGTCAAATATAAGGGAATAGGGGGAGGGTGAAGTGGGTAAAGAGGATAAAATATATGGTAGCCAAAGGAAATTGGACTTTGGGTGGTAAACACACAATGGATGCCTTTTATATCTTTCTCTTGTCTGATTGCACTTACTAGGATCTCCAATGTTATATTGAATAAGAGTGGCAATAGTGGACAGCCTTGCCTTGTTCCTGATCTTAGAGGGAAGGTTTTTAGTTTTTCACCATTAGGTATAATGTTGGCTGAGAGTTTGTCATACAGAGCCTTTATTATGTTAAGGTACTTTCTTTCTATACCAATTATGATTAAGTGTTTTAATCATAAAGGGATGCTGTATCTTGTTGAAGGCTTTTTCTGCATCTATTGATATGATCAAATGATTCTTATTTTTTAATTTGTTTATGTGGTGTATCACATTAATTGATTTGCATATGTTGAACCATCCCTGTGCCCCTGGAATGAAGCCCAATTGATTGTGATGTATAATCTTTTTAATATGTTGCTGTATTCAGTTTGCTAGTATCTTATTTAGGATTTTTGCATCTATGTTCATGAGAGATATTGGTCTGTAGTTCTCTTTTTTGTGTGTTTTCTTTACCAGGCTTTGGTATCAGAGTAATACTGGCTTCATAAAATGAGTTGGGAAGTATTGCTTCCTCTTTGATTTTTTGGGAGTGTTTGAGGAGAATAGGTATTAAATCTTCTTTGAATGTTTGGTAGAATTCACTGGTGAAGCCGTCTGGTCCTGGACTTTTACTTTTTGGTAGATTCTTGATGATTGTTTCAATTTCCATACTGCTAATCAGTCTATATAGATTTTCCAGTTCTTCTTGATGCAGGTGAGCTTAGCTGGATACATTATTCTAGGCTGGTAGTTCCTTTCACTTAATAGTTTAAATATTTGATTCCATTCCTTTCTGGCTTGCAAGGTCTACGCTGAGAAGTCTGAGGATAATCTAATGGGTTTTTCTTTATAAGTTACTGTTTTCTTCTCCTTGGCTGCCCTGAGAATTCTGTCTTTGTTGTTGATTTTTGATCATTTTAATACAATGTGTCTTGGTGAAGGCCTTTTTGAGTTGAGGTAATTAGGTGTTCTGTTGACTTCTTGAATTCCAAGCTCCAGCTCATTCCTTAGATTTGGGCAATTCTCGTCCACTATTTGTCTGAAAATACTTTCTAGTCCCTGCTTCTTTTCCTCACCTTCGATAATGCCCATTATTCTTATGTTTCCTCTCCTGATGGTATCAGCTAGTTCTTGTATTTCTCTTTACTTATCTTTCATTCTTTGGATTTTCTCTTCTTCCTTCTGATTTATTTCTAGATTTCTGTCTTCGATATCACCGATCCTTTCCTCTATTTGGTCGACTCTATTTCCCCAGGCTTGCTATTTTATTTTTCAACTTTTGCAGTGTGTTTTTTTATCTCCAGAAGTTCTATTTGGTTCTTTTTGAGGGTTTCTATCTTCTTGCTCTGCTCATTTCGTTGTTTTTTCAATTCCTGAAATTATTGATATGACTCATTTTGGAGCTCACTGAATTTTATCAGAAGTACCATCCTGAATTCTCTGTCATTTAAATTGCATATTTCTATGTGTCTGTAAGCTTATTTTCTGGAGATTTTTCTCCTTCTTTCTGAGATGTCTTGTCACCTTGGTTGTTCATGGCGTTTAATGGACAATTTTTCCACCTGGGCATTAATGGAAGTGTATTCTGTTTTTTTTTTTTTTTTTCCCAGAAAGATTTATTCTATAAAGATCTCTCTTTAGCCTGCTGCAAAGAAGGTGCTTTTCTTTTGGTTTCTAGTAGGTGGCATCTAAGCCTCTTTGATCCCTGCTTTATATAAAACCTTAATAATGGCTTTATATAATGCCTTTATTTTCTTGTAGATATTTAATCACACTCACTACCCTCAGTTTCAGTCCCTATCACTGTCTGCGACAGTCTTGGCAGTGTTTGCTCAGATTCCCTTGGGGCTCCGTGGTGGTTGGTCTCGGAGGGTATTGGGGGAGGGGCCCTCTGGGTTGGGGGTTGTAGCTCAGCCTTGGTTTTACAACCAGGGTGTAAAAATCAACTGTTGTTTCTCTGCCGTCCAGTCCCACTTCTCTGCTTTCTGCCCTGCTGACTGGGCACTGCCACCGACCATGGGGCGCTTTGCCCAGGCAGAGCTGTTCAGGGAACTCACCTCTCCTTCTCCCCTCCCCCTCCTCCTACAGAGAGCTCTGGTGGTTGTGAGAGGCAGCTTCTTTATTCCTCTCAGTCCACCACCCAGCACCCCAGGTTCTGACCTGTGGTAGCTTATACGCACAGATCATACTCTCAGACGTGCTCATGTGCAGTTTGGGTGTTTTTTGTTGTGTTTTAGATGTTCAGCTTATTGTTTTAAGGGGAGAGATCTGAGGACGTCTCTCACTCCACCGTGTTTCCTTTGCTTGGAGCTGATGGTATTTGTTTGAGAAAGTCTCTCTTTCTGTTTTTGATACATAGATATTTAAGGTGATTTTTGTAGATGGCTAATTTTGTCCATTATATTCTGATTTTACCAGTTTAGTTAAATTCTTGTGAGAAGCACCTCACTCTAGACTCTAACATTCAGACTAGTTGCATTCTTTTTCTACTCATGTTCAAAAATGAAAAAAACTATTGCAAAAGGGATATTATCAACAATACTTCTTGCTTCAAGAAAAATTTTGTTGGAAAGGAGTATAGCAAAATGAAAATAGCTTATTAATTCGTAGTGATAGCATGACAGTGGGTGAATTTTTTGCTTTTGATAGGATTTATTAATGATATTTATAATGAAAAAATAATGAATATTAATAATACAATAAGTAAGTAACATTTAAGATATTGTATGTTCAGCGAGAGTATGGACCATGCTTTATTTAGCACAGTCTCTTTTGCTTGATAGAATTCTTCAAAAAATATTTGATGCTAACTGCTATTCTCAAGCTGTTTGGTTCTTCTCCCTTTGTTCTTTTAGGAAGAAGAAGATATAGAAATGGCTGTTATCTACATACAAAAGTTACTCCGGGGCAGAGCTGTTCAGAACATGGTATGTAGGGTCCAACTATTGGCCCAGTGCTTCTTTGCAAATAGATTTATAGACTGTATATAAGCTTGGTTTCTTGGGGTGAATTCCCACTTGCTCCCTGCTGTCCTATGGAACTATACTCTCGAATTAGTACCCATTTCCTTCCACTGCCATAGATTGTCCAGGTGGGTGACACAGTGGCAAGGAAAGAAAGGACCTGCCTGCTGTTTGCCACAGTTGTAACCAAGGCAGTGTGAAACTAATCTCTTCCTTGCGATTGCTAAATCTAGCAATTTTCTTACCTGAATTTTGACTATTAAAGCATCACAAATCAAGTAGATTCCCTAATTTTCCACCAAGTCATAATACAATTATCTGAGCTGCATATAGCTAACAATACCTGAATAATAAATGAACTAGCTAAATAATAACTACAGTTTTGAACCTCTACTGTATGCCCACATTATATATTCTTTGCTATACACATATCATCTTTTTTTCTATTAATTACTACCCCATTTTTTTTTCAGGCAAGTAATGTGAGTCTGAGAGAGATTGTATTAATTATCAGCAAATTCAACTCTGGTCTTACTCACTGTAAAGATGTACCCAGATTATTTGTGCTGCCAGAGCAGGCACTCAGTCTTAAAATGGACTGATATAAAGCCCAGATAAAAAATTTTTATGTCTCCTCAAGACAGTGATAACTCTTAAGAGACTAATTTATGAAAAATAAGTCCAAAGAAGTTGGGCAAGCATCTCGTGTTCAGCATTGTTCTTTACTCTCCTTTCAGTGTTTCCCCAGGAGAAATGTCACAGTTCAGACAGCACATTGCATATTATAAACCAGGAGCAGATCTAATGGGAAAGAAAATATGGTCATGAACTACACCATCACTAGGATTCTTAGAGAAGGAGCACAGGAAATGAGGGGAAGGTTCAAATTTCTTAATATGACTGTATAGTTGTCACTTTGCCTTTGAAAGGTATTTTAAGAAATTGAGTACACTAACTGATAACTAAGCTTCTTCTCTGCCTGAGCAGCTGAAGGTGTAGAACAGAGGGCTGAACTTGCTCTGTGGATCATGCTCTGTCATCTCAAAAGGCAGAAAAGAACTCACTGTTCACAAGGGCCTCACAAGTCACTGAGTGGGTCCTTGTGCCTGGCACAAGGGATGCTAATTTGCAAGTCTCTGATTTGATTTGATACAGATGTTTGAAGGGAAAGAAAAGCGTCTGGAGTTGATCCAGGAGCTGCGTACCACCCATGCACTACAAGAAGATGACAGGCTGGTGAAGAAAGCTGAGAAGCAAGTGACCTTGGCCTTACAGCGGCAGAGGAACTTGCATGACCACAAGGTTCTCTCCTTTTCTTTCTTGTTATTTTTTTGTTACATTTTCTCCCTTGATTTTTATTATTGCATGAGCAACACTATATACACTAATAAATAAATAGCGATGAAAAAAAAACACCTCCATTACTCTATCACAGTCAACATTTTTAAACAGTGCTGCTGCAGTCCATAATTTGAATGGGGTGCGCCCTCACTGAACTGAATATGGCCTTATTTTATTTGCAAAAAAAAAAGAAAAAAAGAAAAAAAAAGAAAAGAAAGAAAAGAGAAGAAAAAAAGAAACCTACAGTCTAAAAGGTTTTTACCTTCCAATTTTTCTTAAATAATTGCTGACTCTACTGTATTTCATTTAGTGGGAGCTTAGCAGAATGAATAAATAATAAAAGCAATAAGAAAAAGTGAGAAATAAGATTTATTTTTAAACATCAATGCTCATTTATGAGCTTTGGGGCTGTACATAGCTCATGTTGGTTAAACTGCATTTTAAATATGTTAATATCGCATGATACTCTGTGGCTTTCATCATGACCTCTGTGCCTTGTCCACTTGACAACAGCTGATAATAGCAGCTCTTATCCAACAACTGTAAATGTTTTCCTGTTATCTCCTGGTGTTCATCTCTATATATACAGTTTTTATTGTTTACGACAGTATAGATATACTTTTACTACCTCTCCCACTTATCTCTAAATCAATGTGAAAAAGAATTTGCACAGAGTTTAGTGATCTAAGAAAGTTCACTTATAATAAAATTAATATAACCCACCTTTAATAACACACATCTCTGTGATGTGTGGAATTGGGCACAAATGGTAAGCAGCTCGGGAATGAGCACACCTTAATTTCTTTTACATGACAGCAGGACTAGATGGTCACTGATCTTGGTCAAGCTAGTGTAGGGGAGGGAAGAAGAAAGCCACGGGCTGTAGGACCAAACAGAGGGACCTGAGAAAGAGAAGAATGTGGACACTGGAGTCTCTGAATCTAGAGTCGAGAGTCCTGGAAATGATGGCGACAGGGCTGCATTTCCGTTCAGATGAGGAGCAGAATGCCCTGGAAGCACCAGGTCCCAGGACCTGGATAGGAAAATGCCCTCCCTGGATCTATGTGGTTTCTGATTATAGACTCTGGCAGATACACTTAAGCCAGTTCAGGCTTTTCAACTCATCTGTCCCATTTACTGGACAAATACATGGCTTATATCATGTCAGCTAAGAGCTAAGGGAGTTAATGGGAAGAGCTGTCACTAAGCCAAGGACTCACCCTACTTCCCTTCAGCTGTACTTACATACACCAGTGATGTGCAGGGGCTGAAGGGAGCAGGCACCTCACAGATACCTAAAGCAATGCTGATCTTCACCTTTTCTCCTTCTCTTATATTTTATGTGGGAAACAATCCAGAAAATACACAGTTCCCAATTAGATAATGCACTATGTGATACAAATACAGCAGAATCAAATTAAGTTGTACTACCTGAGCAGACCCACATTTTTTGCTGAGGGAGGTGGCTAAACATGAACAGGTAGCCATCTTGAGATTTTAAAGGTTGTATTTGTCCCCAAATGAGGGAGCTGTGATCCCTGGAGATGAGGAGAAAATCTATTTGTGATCTCTTGGCTGACTGACCACTTTGTAAATGTGAGGAGTAGTGAGATGTTCATAGTGTCACCCTGTCTTTCCACCTCTTCCTATTATGTAAGTAAAGCTGGACTTTGTCATCAGAAGGCGTGTGTGGGCTGGGTGGTGGGTAAGGATGAGCATGAGTGTGTTGGGGCTAGCCACTAAATTTGAATGACAGTCTCACCCAGTAGCCTCACCACCTTTGAGACTTGTACGGGTTTCCTCCCCTCAGATATAGACCAGAGAGGAACTGAGCACAGAGGCAGCACTTTCAACGTTAAAGTGGCAGGCAGGTGGGAGGAGAGCTATTGTCCCTCATACTTGTGGATGGGAGACGGAACAGGTTGAAGCTTCAGAGGATATAGTCTTCTTAAACACCTTGATTCTCCATGTGTCAAAGCCAGGACAGAGGGATCCACAGATACTGTGGCTTATTCCTGGTCAAGAACTCCAGGGCTCTATTTTACTGCAGTGATCACATAGACATATTTTTCCTGCTTTGTTCTAAAGATAGTTGTTAATGACTTTGAAGTTATTTAAAAGAATAAAAAGGCCATGGATTTTCTACTTTCATGTTTAATAAAATAGATGAGTTGAAAAGCCTGGACTGGCTTAGGTGTATCTGCCAGAGTCTATAATCAGAAACCAGGTAGATCCAGGGAGGACATTTTCCTATCCAGGTCCTGGGACCTGGTGCTTCCAGAGCTTTCTGCTCCTCATCTGAATGGAAATGTAACCCTATCTCCATAATTTTCAGGACTCTCAACCCTAGATTCATCTTAAAATCCCCCAAACCTGTGTTATAGGACCAATCACTAAAAATTACAAGGTATCATGAGTGAATTTCTAGGAGATACTATTTTATTAAACTCCAATATTATATTTCAATAAAACCCTTGACATTTTCCTTCATGTCTGAAGAGATATAGCACTTTACCTTCTGGATAAAATTGATATAAAAATATATGGTCTGTATGGACACTAATAGAAATGTTTTTGCTAAATCCTCTTTATAATTGGAGGATTACAATCCATCAGTGACTAACTGATCAATCTACTTTCTCATGTCTAAATTTGTATCATAAGTTTTCTTAGCAAGAACTCTTGAGATAGGGCCAGTGGAAAGATCATATGTCTAATGAAAACTATGTGCATTCTGAAACTGAAGTGACTATCAAGAGTTCTGGGTAATCCAGCAACCCTCATTATAAATTACCATTCTTAGTGGTATCTGTATCCTTAAAATTATATTATTTTCAAGATGTCGCTGATTGAAAACCATTTGGCTGGACTGGAAGGAAGGGTGCTAGCAGACATGTTTGACTTCCTATGCAAAGAGCTAGTGAGACTCCAGGAAGAGAGGAGAATCCATGCCTTTGCCATGCTGGCTGAACGACAGCGGAGGATGAGAGAAGCCGAAGAGAGTGGTCGGCGCCAGGTGGAACAGAGGCGCCTGCGGGAGGAGGACCAGATATTTAAGGAGGCAAGTAGGGACAGTGGGATGACTGGAAGCTGTTTATAAGGAGCTGAGTAAAACCAAAGGAAATTCATGATAGGAAATGGCATTTGGTTTTTTATTTTTCATTGTATTCAACAAATATGTATTGAGTTCCTGTGTGAAGGCATTATGGATACCTTGGAGGGAAAAAGCCAGACATAACCCCATCTCTCATAGAGCTTAAATACTATATAACATGCAAGTAAGTATAGAATTAGAAATATAGTGTTTCATGAAGGAAACAAATGGGGCCCAGTGACACATTTTAAACATGTTATTCTGCTTGCTCTGTGGAGACTAGGTTGGAGGGAGGTCAGAGTGGAACCATGGAGACCAGGAAAGAAGCTGTTGAAGTAGTTTAGGGCAGGGTGAGAAACAGCGGAAGACACATATGATGTCCAGTTTCCAGCTTAAGCAACTGGGAAGATGGTAGTACTATTTTCTGAGGTGGGAAAGCTGAGATTGCAATAGGTTTAGGGGTAGGGGTAGAATCAGGAGTTTGGTTTATATTAAGTTTAAGACATCTTAGTGGAGGTGACATTTCAGCAGATGGGTATCCAAGATGGAATTTAGAAGAGAGGTTTTAGCTAAGGATACAAACTTGGGAGTTCAAATACCGGGGTATAAATTAGAATTCTGACCAAGACACATGGATATGAAATTCCAAAGTGACCAAGACACAAATTCAGAGGAAATTTGAAGAATTCAAATACTATTTATCATTTAAATTCCCAATCTCCCTTCACATAACCCTGTTGAAGATAAATATACTTGCACATAAATATACAGAAACATAGAATGTATACATTAAGTAAATTTTCAGAAAAATAACATATAAATATTGAGAAACATAGATACAGAAAATTGTCAACTCATATTTAAACACATACACACTTTGCAGGCACATGCACAAAGACATTCACAAATATAGTTCAGTGAGCACAATATTATTAGCAAAGACTTGAAAGCACATACGTAGACACACATTTGCCACCTACATGTTCCCGTATTCACTCATGCACATAGAGGCACAAATATGTCCAGAAACTTACACATTTATAATGATATACTGAAACACACAAATATATATATTGCTATAGGTGGACCACATTAAACTTCCCACCTCTGAACTATTACAAGACATCCCTTGGTGCACCAACATAGATCACTGTTCATAATGGACACTGAGCAAATGTATTTTGGTTGGTTTCTTACTTGGTTGGCACTGTATTAAACTGGTCATTTGGTCTCTCCTGTAGGGATTTAAGGTTATGGACTTGGTGTTTTACAGGTAGATACACAGTAAACATTACATACTCAGAGTCCTGCTACAGTGCCAGTCAAGAAACAGGTGCTGAGTCTTTACTGAGTCCCAAGCATTATCTCAGATTCAAAGAAATATGCAGACATGAAATAGAAGTCTGCTTCTCCCAAGAAGCTCAAAAAGTTGAAGAGACAGAATGCATACAAAACTAAGTATGCCGCACTTGATACTTTCTGTGTATCTACCTGTAAAACGGGCAAAACATAACTGTGTTATTTATGGTTGCACACTTAGAGACCAAAACTATAAAGAAAAGGAAGCATTTACTATAAAATCATGAGATTGGAAAGCAGTCTTCTGAGATACTGGCAGTGGCTGCATGGGTACTGGCTTTACTCATTCATTACACTGTATATTTTACACTCTGTACTTTTCTAAATGTGTATTCTACCTCATAATTTCAAGAAAACTTAAAAAACGAGCAGTGCAGGGCTGATGTGATAGTTTAAAAAATTCATCAGAGACCCAGGGTCTCTCTAGCTTTCTGCTTTTCTGTCCCTAAGGCATGGACCTTATATCCGTTTTAGATGATTTCTAGTGCTCGAGCCCAGCATATGTCCCCATGAAATGAGAAATGAAAAAGGGTGGGGGGAAGCTAGATTTTTCCTTTTAAGAATTCTTTCTAGAAGGTTCCTAGATCACTTCTGCATGTATTCCCTTGTCCAGAACTATGAGTGTTAGAAAATGTAGTCTTTATTCTAGGGACCTGATGGCTCAGCTAAAATCTAGGGGTTTTATTATTTAAGAGGAAGGAGAGAAAGGACACTGGGAACCACCTCTTAATTTTTACATAGGCAGTTTGACCAAGTCACATTGCTGGTCAGAACAAAGCCAGGATCCAAAACAGGGTTATTGATGCTGAAGTCCATGATCTTTGTGTGTTGTTGTATTGCGACCCCCAAGTAAGACCCATAATTCTAAAATGGGCTAGATGTGTGTGGGCTGCCCAGAATGGGTAGGCAGGTGCATTAGAAATAGACTGACTAGAAAATGAATGGTCAGTGAGAGGGCTATTGACTTAATGAAGGAAATAGATGTGCTAAAAAAAAAAAAAGTCAACCAATGTTTGTACATTTTCTTATCTTGTTTACAATAGCCTTCCTGTTTCCAGTAACTGGGGAATTTTGGGGTTTTGCAGGTGGTGAAAGTTCATCAAAGTACTATAACTTCCTATCTGGAAAATATAATACTGAAAACCGAAGAGAATACTGCAGAGGAACAAGCCAGGGCGGAAATTGAGAGGATGGCTAAGAAAATCAATGACGTTGCTTATGAAATGGAAAGCCGGTATGTACCAAGAGAATGGATGGTAGGATGGACAGCCCACTTGCTGTTACTTATATGTATTTTTCAAGAGTTTAAGATTTTATCACCAGGGACACCATGCTTCAGTGTCCATTATTTTATCAGTATGACTCCTTAGAAGCTAACATGCCTACACTTCTGTATGGTAAGAGCATTGGGAATAGAATTTTCAACTATCTGGTGCAGTCTGGATCACTTTCATTATAACTTACTTTTAGAATGCCACAAAGTATGAAAGGAATGTGAATCTATAAGTGAAACATTACTTGGACTTCACCCCAAGATGATTGGTTTCCATGTATAAGTTGTATCTCTAACATTCCCTTCGTGGCAGCAGGACAAATGAAGGACAAGGTCAAATTTTATTTTTTCATGGAGTTAACTAAACTCACCAGGAATGTAATATTTCAGATCACTTAATCAAGGAAAAGGCAATGGTGGGATTTGAGCAGTGGAGTTCCTTTCATAAGTAAGGAGGATCTAAGCATAAACAGGCAGCTTAATTAAAGCAACAAAGAAAATAGTTTAATGTGTTTATTTTTCAGTCGAACTCAGCTTCAGTCAGAGGAAATTGTTGCTGAGTTGGTTTATAGTTTCCTGATCCCAGAGGTACAAAAGGACTTTGTCAAAGAAAAAGGTAAGCCAATGTAAATGCTTCACTTTATGAACTTTTTAAAGATATGAACTATTTTCACTATCCCAGAAGTATAGATGGGGAACAGTTCTAATACATTTGACAGAGTACCCAAATCCAAACTTTCTTTAAGAGAAAGCTCCCAAGTTCCCAGAAGAGATGTATTTTGTGATTTGATTTTTTAAAAAACAAAGCAAATGTTGAGAATATGCAGGATTTTGAAACTGTAGCAGCCTTTTTAGGCAGGGCACATGCAAGGTGGGTGCCGAAAAGCTGGGATGCCTGAATCTACCCTGCTGCTCTGCCTGTGTCACAAATATCTCATTTTCCTGCCAAGACTGCATCTAAGTATAAATATCCTCATCATTTGTCAAAAGTTTGAAGATTGATGAAGATTGATGCTGTTAGTCAATACAGAAGGATAAAAAATATGTCTAAAGAGAAAGAATATTCTTCTGGAGTTATCAGACTGTTGGTGACAGACCTGAATCCAGAGGGAGGGGTACAACCAGAAGATAAATATTTAAATGAAATTACATCTCAGAAGGTTTCACAGTTACGCAGAGGAATTCTAGACAGGTTTAAGAGAAATGTAGTATTTCAGATCAATTAACCAGGGATAAAGAAGTGAGAGAGTTCTCATGCATTTCAAGAGAACAAAGAAATATCTTATTTTCCCATTATATGATTGTACTGTAATTTTTAAACCAGTACCCTCCAGCAATAAGCATTTAGTTTTTTTCCAGTGTGTTTTTCTGGACTTAGTGGTGCTGCAATTAAGGTATTTTACACATATCCTTGTCATACCTCTGAGAGTAAATTCTTAGCAGTGCAATGCTAGAAGTAGGGTATGCGCATCTTACATTTTGATAAATACTACCAAATTGCCACCACAAAAAAGAGTGTTCCAATTCATATTCCCATCAGCAGTGTATGATAGTGCCTACACCAACAAAATTTAATTTTCAGATCAAATAATAAATATTTCTATGCCACCTTATATTATAAAAGGGATCTTGTTTTACCCAGATCCTTAAGAAAATATGCAGCTCCTTTCTACTTTTCCTAGGTCCCAAGTGAGTTCAGCTTGCTTCAGATCAGTTCTACCTGAGGGAACTGAAGAAGGGGGGAAGTAGTGTGTTGACACCCCCCTTCCACCTCCCCCAGCTTCTCCTGATTCTGAGGGGAAAGAGCTGGAGGAGGAAGTTGAGCTGAAGGAATCCAGTGGGACTTGTCTGTGGGCAAACTGGGCAAGTCCTTACCTCTTTCCTTGTATGCACACCAAATCAAGAAAAACATACAGACAGGAAGCACACATGAGGACGTTTTGTTTCTCTTTTCAAACAAGAGAACCATGTGTATATATTATATATACTCTTTACCCCAAATTTAGATAATATTATATACAGACAGTTTGGAAGTCTTTCCTTTTTTTTTTTTTTTAATTAAAGATAATGGATTGGAAAGACTTTGACGAGACTTGTATGTAGGTATAAAATAACAGTAACTACCAAATTTCAAATGCATCCTAAGTTCCAGACAATGCACTAAGCAGTTTTAAAAGTACTTTATCTCAATTTTTTAGAATAGCTGTAGGTGTGTTCTCATTTTTCATTTAAGAAAATTAGTGCTTAGAGACATTATATGACTTGCAGATTTGAAACACGGTCTATGTGGCTCCAAAGTCCCCATACTTTTGACCATACTACTGTGAAATGCTCTAAGTTCCTGTGTGATTACCCTATATAAACTAGCTGATGCCTAAATAGCACAGAATCCAACCCGTGGTGCTTCTTACTGTCCTTTTCTAGCTGGATGACTTTGGGCAAATTACCTAAACTCTTCATGTTTCAGGTCCCGCATCTGAAAAAGGGGATATTAATAATATTCTTTTTTAGGGTTATAGGGTGGTTTAAATGAATAATTATATGCCAACTGCTTAAAACAGTACCTGGCACAAAGTAGGACAAATTTGAATTGCTGATATCACCACCACCACCATCAACATCATTGTCGTCGTCGTCGTCATCGTCATCATCATCGTCATCATCATCACCACCACTCCCTTTTCAAGGGAAATGGGATGCTTAATATACTAAGCCTTGGTTATAAACATTCTTAGAGTATAGAGCTAGGATCACCTTCTAAAACTGTGCACTCAGAAACTCATCACCAATCAACAGATACCCTCCATATTAGGAAGTAAGGCTCAAAGAGAAGTATGAGATACCTTACCTTTAGGTCATTTAAGATCTTTGCATTATGAATTTGCATTATGATGCAAAGCTATCATTTCTATTACTACTCTCTTGAGAAACTTAGAGAATGATTTTCTTCAGACTTTCAGAGTAAAAATTGTTCTGTCACTTTGGTACAGTGAGGAATGCACAGCGGAAGCATATTCTTGCAGCCCATCAGATCATCCACAGGCACACAGAAGCCATGGTCAGAAGGAATTTTGCTGAGCAACAGCAAGCGGACACCTCAGACACTGACAGGTTACCTAAGAAAAAAACTCAAAATGAGAAAGACAGCTAAGGTGAGTTTGATTTTTCATCTGGAAGGAAGTAAAGAGAAGAAAAAAAGTAGCATCATTCAGCTTTGTGCTACACTCTAACAATCATAATGTGAAAAGATTGTCCATTATTTAAGTGAAGCACTCCCATTTAAACTCACACATTTCATCTAAGTTATAGAATGTACTATTGAAATTATTAGAGAATATAGTTGATACTATAGTAATTGGACTCTTATGACCAAAAAATGGGACTCTTTATTATGTTTATGATTTCTTTTAACATATGACTGTACTCTATCACAAATAAAGCTAAAAAATGTGTCAGTGTTATAAAAAAAAAAAAAAGCTTATTCTTATGGAGGTAGACAAGGTATCCCTATGGCATTACGCTAGTTGAAAACATAGCATGTGGCTCAGTCTGCCCAATTCTAGCCCAGATGCCTTCTGCAATGCCTACCAGGAACTGGTCTTAGGCTCAACTAAACATTCATACTCACAATAATAACATAGACCACAATTTGATTATTTTTGAGTATCAGTCTACTCAGAAAGAAATTAGATAGGAACCACAGTTTCCAGCAGGACAGCATTCAGCATTTGTCTTCCTGTGGGAGTTCTTGCCATATCCACACAGAAGAACACATAACTATTTTCTCTAGGCCCCAGGTTACAAAGCTCAGGTACAAGGAAAAGAAATTCTCATTGAATGGGTGCAGGAGTTGCCCTGATTTGCATGCCCAAGGGTCTGTATCTCTTGTAATAATTCCATATTCAGAGTTTCCAGTGTCTCCCCAATGGATTTTATTTGGAGATTGTGTTTATTTTATTTTATTTTATTTTATTTTATTTTATTTTATTTTATTTTATTTTATTTTACTATTAAATGTATCAGGGTGACATTGGTTAATAAAATTATATAGGTTTCAAGTGTACAATTCAATAACATATCATCTCTATATTACATTGTGTGTTTACCACCCAGTCATATCTCCTTCCTTTACCGTATAGTTGACGCCCTTTATTCTTGTCTACCTCCTCCCCTCCCCACTTTCCCTCTGGTAATCTCTAAACTGTTTTCTGTATCTATGAGTTTTTGTTTGTTTCTCTTATTCATTGGTTGCTTTCAGTTTTATATCCCACATGTAAGTGAAATCATATGGTTCTCGACTTTTTCTGTTTGACTTATTCGCTTAGCATGATAATCTCAAGATTTATCCATGTTATCACACATGGCAGTATTTCATCTTTTCTTATGACTAATATTTCCATTGTATATATATACCACATCTTCTTTATCCAATCATCTATCGAGGGACATTTTGGTTGTTTCCACATCTGGGCCACCGTGAATAATGCTGCAGAGAATATTGGGGTGTATATATCTTTATAGATAAATGTTTTCAAATTTTGGAGATAGATACCCAGAAGAGGGATTGTTGGGTCATATGGTAATTCTATTCTGATTTTTTGAGAACCTCCATACTGTTTTCTGTAGTGGCTGTACCAGTTTACATTCCCAACAGCAGTGTATGAGGGCTGCTTTTTCCCCACAACCTTTCCAACACTTGTTATTATTTGTCCTGTTGATGATAACCATTCTTACAGGTGTGACGTGGTATCTCATTGTAGTTTTGATTTGCATTTTCCGTAATAGCTAGTGAAGTTGAGCATCTTTTCATGTCTGTTGGCAGTTTGCATGTCTTCTTGGGAGAAGTGTCCTCTGCCCATTGGATTTGCCCATCGACAAAAGTTAGCACACTCAGGAAAGCCCAAAGCTACAATTTCCTATTCGGTATTAATAGTCCATTTATAATTCCTCCCAGCCAGATGTCAGTTACTAATCAGTAGTCATTTTATCTTAAGTAGTGTTGCTTAGTAACATAGTTGGCATTACCACCTGCCAGATACTAGGAGAGCAGACCTAGAGAGTCATTTGAAAGTAAAATTCTCATGAGAAGGGGAAATGAAGTGAACAGTTTGTCTCTAACTTTTCTCTCAGCCCTCCCATGGTGAGGCACATCATTCACTGTTTTGGCCTGAGGGTATGCTGTGAGGTTAGGGAAGGCACCCAGGCTTAGGAGAAATATGAGCCTGGCATTCAGAAGATTTGGGCATTGGTCAGCTCTGACTCTAACTCTATAATCTTACACAAATAATTTCCTTTCACTTCAGGCTTGTCCATGCACAAGTGACCAAGAGACCCTCTGCAGGGCCATCTATAGGGACCTTAAGTCTCAATAAAAGAGGATCATGGAAGGAAGGTTGAGATGAGAGGGAAATTAAGAAAGAGAGCAGAAAGAAAACTGATCAAAGGCTCTTAAATGTCAAGCTTTAGCCATAAATCACAGCTAAAAAACTTTCATTTTTAATAATGAAATAACCTCTGAAACCATTGAAGATATAAACCACATATTTATGTGTAATGTTAATTACTATCTATATGATACAAATTCAAAGACTAAAGCATTTCACCTATCTTATTACTGTGATAAAAGCCAGCTTTGATGTTAGGGTAGTCATTTTTCTTACATTTAATATGATTAATGATTTACATAGTTTAAATTGAATACATCTGCTTTAACTTCTGAGTATAACACCTGTTCTATGACATCCATGGTGATCTGTGAAATCAAGTCAGAAAAATGTTTAAATGATTTTCTCTTTTATACTTAGTGAAAGTAAAATATATTTCATTAAAACCTATGTAAAGTATATTGTAGTCATAAAATGTAGTTTAAAAAATCTAGTTGCCAGGCTAACTACAGATACTCAGCAAGGAAGGGAAACCAATAAATTAATAAAGTATCCTCTTAATACTTTATTAAGTGGCTGGAACATGACACTTAGTGGCCCCCCCCCCTCATAGTATATATTACTCCCTTTTCCTTCTCTCAGAAGAAAGGAGAGAAGGACAGATGTGAAATTATTTAATAAAGCTTAGAAAAAGGGGCAGTAAGCATGAACCATTGATTTAAAAAAATTTTTTTCTCAAGAAGACAAGTAGAGCTAATAAAATAGAAATTTCTGAGCAAAAATCTAGAAGACAAATGCAGAATGTTGAGTCTGGCATTTGGAGCTGCTTTATTTTTTTTTTCCTGAGGGAATATGCAAATTATAGAAAATATGCCTGAGCAATGCTTTTATCAGGTTTTTAAAACCAGGGGGAAAAATTGGAGTCAAAGTTGAGGCCCTGGTAAACCTCCTCCACTTGGGATGGGACTCCAAAAGGCTATGCTGTAATCGTAAGGGTTAATTGGAAGTAAACCATCCCTCACATACTTTGCAGTTTAGCTTCTGATCATCCGAATAATCCAAAAAAGAAAAAAAATATCAATTCCAGAAATTGGATTTAAAAGATCCTTGATTCTTGTTGCCTGAAGGAACTTTGAAGGAACGAAACTTAAATTCTCTTTGGAGAAAGTTGACATCATCTTAGACCTCAGTTAATTTTTACAAACATTTTTTCATGTACAATTTCCAGAATACAATCGAGGATATCCACATTTATGAGGAGGCACAGCAAAGTAAGCAGCAACAGAAATTACAGATAATAGAGACTGACCTAAAGGAACCTAAAATATTGGAGGTATTAAACATAGATTTTTAAAATTACTTACTGCTTAGGACTTCTAGTCTCCATGATTGTGAGGAAATAAATTTCTGTTGTTTAAGCCACCCAATCTATTGTATTTTGTTATGGCAGCCCTATCTGACTAAGATAGATTTTGGTACCAGGAATGGAGGTCTGCTCTAACAAATGCCTGAACACGTTGAAGTAGCTTTGGGACTAGGTAATGGGTGGAGGCGGGAAGAATTTTGAAGCACATGCTAAAAATATGGGTCTTAAGGGCAGTTCTAGTGAGGTCTCAGACAGAAACGTGGAATGTGTTATTGAAAATGGGGGAAAGGCAGTCCATGTTATAAAGTGGCAGAAAACTTGGCTGAACTTCATTCTAATATTTTATGGAAGGTAGAACTTGCAAGCAATGAAATTGCATATTTAGCTGAGAAGATTTCTAAGCAAAGTGTTAAAGGAGCAATGTGGTTCCTTCTGACTGCTTATAGTAAAATGTGAAATCAGAGATGAAGAAGTAATTGTTAAGCAAAAAGAAAAAAGAACTTGAAGATCTTAGCCTATTCATATTTCAAAAGATGAGAAAGAACACAAAGAATGTAGCCAAGCAGGTATTTGATAAAGAGCTTATGGGAGTGTAAGAGTAGGAATTCTGCCAATTTGAAATGAAAGTGTTGGAGACAAGATGAAATGAAGGAGACTGTCAGACTTCTTGGATTTGACAGGATGAGAAGATAGAGCTATTATGCTGTGAATGTACACAATTCTTCAAGAAGAGGGGGGAGAGGAATAACCCTGAAGGTGATTCAGAGATTATCAGGGCTACTGTCTCAGTTTCAACAGGTCAGATGGCCTCTGCTCAGGATCTTAAGGGTGGGACCACCTGTAGAACCCTACCCTAGCAGAGCTGTAGTGATGGGATCACCACAGAGAGCCGTGAGGTGGGGACACAGCAGAGCTGAAGAAGCAGGGCCACCTAGCAGAGCTGTAGGAGTAATGCTGCCATTCCAGTGACAATGAGCCCAAAAGGATTCATCTCAAGCTTTAAGATCCAATAGAATTTGCCTGACTGGGCTTTGGACTTACTTGAGTACCATTACTCCTTCCTTTTGATTTCTCCCTTTTGGAATGGAAATATCTATTCTGTGCCTGTCCCACCATTGCGTTTTAGAAGCACATAACTTGTCTGGTTCACAGCTGCAGGAGAATGTTACCTCAAGATGAATCATACCTTGAGTCTCCCCTGTATCTGATTTAGATAATATTTAGATCAGATTTTGGACTCTAGGCTTTAGAGTTGACGTTCAAATGAGTTAAGGCTTTGGAGCTGTTGGGATGGAATGAATGTATTCTTCAAGTGAGAAGGACATGAATTTTGGGGGGCAGGTATGGAATGTTATGGACTAAATCGTGTCACTCCAAAATTCATAAATTGAAGCCCTAACCTGCATTATGTTGGCATTTGGAGATGAGGAGTGTGGGAGATAATTAGAATTAAATGAGATCATGAGGGTGGGTCCATCATGATGGGACTAGTTTCCTTATAAGAAGGGATACCGGAGAGCTTGCTCTCTGTATCTTTTTCTTGCTACGTGAGGACATAACTAGAAGGCAGCTATCCATAAAATGTGTCGCAAAGCAAGTGTCAGCCATTTCAGGGTTTAAATCATGTGTGTTCCCTGATAAAAATGTAGTAAAACTAGAAATCAATAACAAGATGATTCTACATGCTTGGAAATTAAGAAATACAGGTGTAAATAAGTGTTCATCAAAGAAAGTATCAGAATAGAAAGTAGAAAATATTTTGAACTGAAAAACTACAAAAATGCTGTATATTTATCAAACTCGTGGAATGCTGCTAATGTGGCACTTAGCTGGAAAATTGTAATCTTAAAGGTGTTTATTAGAAAAGAAAAGGTGAAAAGATTAAGCATCCTTTTCAAGAAATTAGAAAAATAACAGAAAATTAGATGCAAAAAAAAAAAGTAAAAGAAGGAAATAATAAATAAAAATTACAGAAATTGATGAAATAGAAAATAGTCATGTCTTCTGATTCTAGGTAGACTGTGATAGGTAGCTGCAATAATTAGAGAAAAGGAAGGATTCACTGTAAATGTCATATTTTTAAAGACATTGGAGAGCTGTGAAAACTAAGGGGACTAGATGAACTAAAATGATAGAGAAGTAAAGAGTTCTTCCGAAATGATCTGAGGTCACTGGCCATTTTCTTCCCTTGAGGCATTGGCCACGTCTGGGCATGAGCTAAGACTCAGGCTTGCCAAAGGCAGAGGGAGTAGGGGATATTAAGCTGCTTCATATACTTCCTATACTGTCAAAATTAAAACTAGAAGCAAGATTTCAATTCCCACACATATTTACCATGACTATATTTTCTGAGTTTAAACTATATTTCCAGGACCATGTTTTTGACCTTGAAACAAGTCAAAGGAATTTCCATATTTGGAAACCTGTTTAACCGTGCAATGAAGACATGCCCACCTAACCTTCAGATGGAAGTGATTAATCTGCATTGTGATGACATGTTAAAAAATTTCAAGAGAAGAATCTAATGGAATTCTAAAAGTACCTTCTAAGTAATAAATATACACAATTAAAAGCATATGCTCATGGATAGATATTAGTATTGGCAGCACATATCTGTGTGAAAGACATTTTCAAAGCTGAGATGGGAGATGTCTCATTACCTATCACCATTAACAGGTGAACATGTGCAATCAATTTTGATGATTTGAACCTCAAACAAAATGTTATCTCTTAAATAAGAGTTCCATTCTTCTCATTAGTAGACCTCTATTACAAAAAATATAGTCAATTACTGTTACTATATTTGAATTTTATTAATAAAGAAAACTGTGGCAATTTGTTTTCTCTTTTTCTTTGAGTACCTATAGAATATCCTCGATTTTGTCTTTTTTGCCCACAAAGCCTGAAATATTTGTTGTCAGGCTCTTTGCAGAAAAAGTTTGTAAATCTCTACTCTACAGCAGTTAAAATGAATGAAGTAGAGCTAAATACAACAACATGGATAAATTTTGCAGATATAATAAGGTTCAAAAAAGGCCAAATGCAAAAAAAAAAAGTCTATTTATATAAAGTTAAAAACCAGTACTAAACTATAGTGTTTATGAATGTATAATTAGGAGGTAAAGATATAAAGAAAAGCAAGGAAGTGTTTACTGGAAAAACCAAATAAAAACAATAGTTATTACTTTCAGATGATAGAGAAAGGGTTGTGATTGGGAAGGAGTAAGCAGGAACGTATGGGATTTCTTGACCTAGGTGGTATTTACACAGATGAATACTTTACATGAATTCATTTAGCTGCACAATGGTTTTTTGTACTTTGCTGTATGTGTCATTTTCCATAATTAAAAGTTAGAAATATGTATGTATATGCACAAATATATATATACATGCATTATGCCTGCAATATACACAGACTGTTTCTGGAAAGATCAACAAGAAATTTGTGAGTAGTAGTTGCTAGACATGGAAACTGGGGACTGGGGGTCAGACTAAGGGAAAGAGACTGACTTTTCTCATGTTTATATTCTTCTGTAGTTTCAGTTTTTTAATGGTGTACATATGTTAACTTTTCAGTTATAGCCCAGTTAATGTAAAGTTTTTTTTAAGTTCTAGAATTTGGAAACAGACCTCGTGAGCTAAGAAACGTTTGGATCATGGGGCTTATGGTGGCAGATCTGGGCAATGTCTGGGGCTGTCCGACTTCAAAACCAGGGCTCTGTGTAATTGTATCACAGTAATTTTTTAGATATATTGATCTGATAATGAATGTTTCTAAAAAGAGGACATAACCATAACCATTTGTGTTGTTTTTTACAGATTATGACCTTTTTTTTAAAGAAGCTGTACAAATCATCATAAATAATTCCAGTAGTCTGTGCTTCTCCCAAGATGTATACCTCTTATGGGCTTGTCAATGTGTGGTTCATAAGGAAGGAGATTTATTTTTCATAAACTCCCAATAATTTAAAAATGGTTTTCAGTAATAATAATCAAATGAAGGAGATTTTTTCTTTTTTGGTGTTTCCTAGAAGCTCTGCTTCAAGATAAAATTTTTTCATGTCTCATTTCAACATTTTGTTAATGAGGATATGCTGGCATGTTGAGTCAAACAAAAAACAATGTTACTGGATATTTCTTGAGTAGTTCTGGTTTGCTATTCATAGTACATTAGCATTATCTGCTAAGGTTGAAAATATGCATATTCCATGACCCAGAATTTCACCTCTTAGATATATACTTAATAGAAAAGCATGAGTATGTGTACCAAAAGTCATGATAAGAATTTTCATAGCAATACTATTCATGATAAACCCCAGACTGGATACTGAAATGTCCATCTACATTGGAATAGAAAAAATGAAATGTGATATGACACACAAAAAATGGCACAGCAACTCGCTACTGAGGTTTAGATCTAAGAAGTACAAGCATGCAACACCCAGAGGGAGGGTAATGTTGTAGAGCAACATCTGCCCGACTATGTGTTGACAAGCTTTACGGTTGAATACACCCTTCCTCATTTAAAGATCCTTAAATAGGAAAAACAGTTTTAAAAATAGTATCAACGACAAATTAACGTGGGACTAATGTAAACAACTTACAAAAGAAAATGTATGTCACTCTTAGAAAATATCTCACGATAGGAAGCAAAAGCTTCAAAAACTATCCGCTTGGTGTTTTTAATAGGAGGCAAAAAAGAAATGGCCTCAGGAAACTAAAACAGGAAATAAGAACAGACAGAGGCCAAGAAACAGATGCTGGCAGAAAAGAAAGCTAAGATGAAAAAAAAAAAATACAGAAAGATTAAAAATCCAGTGACATCCATTTGGATGCAGAAATCTCACAACAGAGAATAAAATTGGTATGTTATTGACAAATGTGTTGTCACCCAATATGGGATGGGAATGAAAGGGCAAAGAGATGAAAATGGCAAGGAAGTTAGCTCTGGATGACCAATCCCACAAGCAGTCGGAATTCTTAAAGAAGAAACCAAGATAAGGAAAATAGAAACAATAATCAAAGTTATAATAAAGGGTTTACTGAGCTGAAAAAAAATACCTGACCATACGACCTTGAAAGGGTTTACCTGGTCCTGGGAAAACTAAGGCTGGGCAATTTTTCTCTCCTGAGGATCACTAACTAACAGAAGAGTACTGTACAAGCAAGGAGGCAATTGAATTTTGTTTTATTCCTTTAAAAATGCTAACCTGAACTAGACGAATTTGTATTATTCACATGTGAATTGAAAAATCAGGAATATAGAATGAGAAGAAGCAAGTTAGAGATGATGGGACAGAAGGTGGGAGGAGTAATGCTGTATACACAGCAGACTTCTTCAGTGAAGAGCCAGACACTAACTATTTTAGGCTTTGTAAGCCAGACGGTCTCTGTTGCAGCTACTCAACTCTGCTGTTGTAGGGTGAAAACAGCCACGGATAACACATAAATGAATGAATGTGGCTGTGTTCCAGTAAAACTTTATTTACAAAAACTGGCAGTAGGCAGGATTTGGCCCATGGGCCATAGTTTGCCTATTCCTGCTTATATAGCAGTGAACTAAAGTTAAAATCAATACCTACTTTGAAAAAGGATTTAAAATGGCTTCTAATAAAGAACATATAGTGAAACTCGAAATAGAATATTTTCTTTAAAAAAACTCTACATGGTCTTCCAAACATGCTTTGTATTTAGACAAAGAGGAAAACATAAGGTATTACAAAATTCCCATTAGCTAATTGAAGTTTACCAGGAGAGGAAAACTTTTTTTCTGATACTGTCAACCTTCTAACTATAATGGCATGAATTTAAACACCCCAATTTTAATAATCTTTGTTCTTGAAAATGAAACACCATGAGTGATGAGCCAAACTTATGTTTCAAGCCAAGTTATCATGGCAACGAGAGCCATGTATGGAGGCTAGAGCAGTACAGTAAATAGCAATACACAGTCACAATAAACTGATTTCTGAGGTATTAGAAAACTTTTCTTGCATGGATTCATAATCAGATATAGTGAATCCTTGTGCCACTTAACAAAGGCACTGCCTCTCTTCAAAATGCTAAAGAATAGGTAAGGTGAAATCCAAGCAGTGGGTAGTGTGAGTGAAGGATCTCTTTGGGATAAGAAACTGTGAGCACAAAATTGTTAGAGATTCCAAATTCTTGAAGTGCAGACCAATTATATTAAAGTCTGAGTATATGTTAGTTCAGGGGACTCTTCCACTACTAGCTCTCACCCCGTCCCCAGTTGTAGACCATGGTACCCACTTGAGAATAGAGTTGCACCTCCTAGAAGACTTAGAGTACTTGTATGCAGTACTGGAGGCTCACAGACCCCGTTACTAGTAGAACAGAGAATGCCAATGAGCATGGGGAGTGACAGTGAATGGCCTCCAGCTGTGCTTACTACTGTGGAACAAAAGCCAAGCTAACACCCTAGCAGTGCAGTGGCATGGGGGTTAAGAGAAGGCTCTGGAGCCAGATGGTCTGGATTGAAATCCCAGTCCAGTGGCTTTGTATCATCCTCAGATGAGTTACTTAACCTCATGAAGCATTAGCTTCCTCATGTCTAAAATGGTGTATAACCATAGAATGTACATCATAGGGTTTGTATGAGGGTGTGGTGAATTAATTTATGTAAAAGGCTTAGAACAGCATCTGCCATATAGCAAGCACCCCATAAGCATCAAGTATCTATTTTTACTATCGCTGCGGGATAGCAGCAAGAGAGACATTAGTGGAGCATGTTTCTTGCTTTTAAGGCAAAGTAACTACACCTATCACTATGTGACCCACTAGATGTCAGTCTCTAACCAATCAGATGAGTTTTTCCATCTCGCTCTGGGGAGAGAGTAAAGGACAGAGAGAATATGGATGTGCTGTCATCCCTCCCTCCCCACAAGTGGGGAAAGACGAGGAACTAGTGTCCCATGTTCTGAAGAATATTGAAGTATTGACAATAGGGCGTCCTCTCTACTAAACATCAAAGCAGTAGAAGAAAGCTGAATGTACCAGAAAACTTACCTAAAACCACTGAAGAATGAGGCATCTATTACAGGTGCTGCCAAATGTTGAGAAAACTGGAAGAAAGGGGGTATAATGGTTCTCAACCATGGCTGCATATTAAAATCATCTAAGTACTTTAAAAATTGGTACTTGGACCTCTCACCAGACCAATTAAATTATAATTTTTATAAGGGGCTAATATCCAAAATATATAAAGAACCTATATGACTCAATAGCAAAAATCCAAACAATCTGTTGTAAAAATGGGCAGCAGATCTGAATAGACATTTTCCCAAAAAGGATAAATAGGAAGCCAACAGGTACATCATTAATCATCAAGGAAATGCAAATCAAAACCACATGAGCTATCACCTCATACCTATTAGGATGGCTGTTAGCAAAAAAACACAAGAAATAAGTGTTGGCGAGGATGTGGAGAAAAGGGAACCCTCATGCACTGTTGGTAGAAATGTAATCGTGCAGCCACTATGGAAAACAGTATGGCAGTTCCTCAAAACATTAAAAATAGAACTTCTATATAATCCAGAAATTCCACTTTTGGTTGTTTATCTGAAGAAAATGAAAACACTAATTCAAAAAGATATGTGCAACCCCCCCCCCATGTTCATTGCAACATTATTTACAGTAGCCAAGATATGGAAACAATCTAAGTGTCCATAGATGGATGAATGGATAAAGAAATTTTTGTATATATATACAATGGACTATTATTCAACCATAAAAATAATGAAATCTTGCCATTTGCCATAACATGGATAGACCTCGAGGGCATTATGGTAAGTAAAAAAAGTCAGAAAAAGACAAATATCATATGATCTCTCTTATATGTGGAATCTAAAATGAAAACAAACAAAACCTCAAGCTTGGAGATACAGAGAACAGATGAGTGGTTGCCAGAGGCAGGGGATGGGGTATGGGAGAAATGGGTGGAGGGGGTATAATTTTATTTTTTTTTAAAGAATCTATGTTACAGATATATAAGTTCACTGAAGGGAGTTGGGGGAAAATTTTCCTAAGTAACTTAGGAAATGAATAAGGCTATAAGAATAAAGACTAATAAACTGTACATAAGCACTGTATTGTAGTTAATAAAGTTGTTTCCCACAGGAGTACAGGTTAACAGTTCTGACTCCACTACACATGTATCCTGGAATTGAGTAAATAAGCTAACTGATAAGGGATACTGTTTTTTTTTTTTTGTTTATTTGTTTGTTTGTTTTTTAAAGGAAAGGAACCTTTAGAAGTGCAGTCAGGCAAGGGTATTATTTTAAAGCATCTCAGGTGATATAATGTTCATTCAAGATTCAGAATAAGAGAAACTTTTCCCAAGGAAACTGTCACTCCCCAGGCATTTACCGTTCAGAGAGACTTACCATAGAAGACAGGTCTTCAGTACAGGTTTTAATGATATTTTATTTCTAAAGCCTCAAATATTTCAAAAACAAACAAAAAGAAATGTGGGAGGAAACACTGATACTGGCACATTCATAACACCTGTACTTCCTCTACCATAGCACATATCACACTTGATTATAATTGCCTTTGGAATCATCTCTCTTGCCAGCTTGCCTATTACCTCTGAAGGGAGGGCAGGAGCTGTGCCTCCTGAGTTCACTTGTGTTTGTTTATTCCTGGTACCTGGTCCAGCCTCTGACATATGGTAATCTCGCAATACATATTTATCGAATGAAATTACACATACTTAATGTCTATAGGAGCAAACATTTGTGTGGTTTTGAAAAACATTTATGATGTCTTGTTATTTTATGCTGTGAAATGGATTTTCGAGAACATAATTCAAGTTTATAACAATTTCTAATAAATAAAGGTTTAACATTTTGCAATTCAACTGGTGAATGTTATCACAGAATCGAGTAAGTCATAAAGGGAGGAAGGGCCTCTGTCTACATCCTGAAAGGAATTTGTCCTATTAGCCATACACAAACAACATTCAACAACTTAAGAAGCCTCCAAGAAAGGTTTTAGAGAAAATGCAGAAATGTGCTTCTCACTGTTTATTTTACTTTTAATAAAGGTTAACAATATTATATTAAAATGTGACTATAAAGTCTGCTTCCAATGATGACAGAAGAGATCAGCAGTTCTTCACCAAAAGAGTATATAACTGGATAAAATCATCAAAAACACCCATTTTAGAGCACTAGAAATCTACCAGAGATGGACAACAAATTGAAAACCTGCTAGAGATTCAGGTTAAAACAGTAGAGATTCAGGTTAAAACTATTCTCCATCCTACTCCCACCAAGCTCAGTCAACAGGGGTGGTAGTCTTCAAACCCAGCAGCTTTGCTGCCAGAGGGGGAAAACTTGTTTTAGGGTGGGAAGGTGGGGTGAAATCTTTTGACTTTACACACTGAAAGCAGTGAACTTGGTTAGAAATGAACAGGGAAAACCCATAGTTTTGTTAGCCCAAGAAAGCAGTCCTAGTTGAGGTGAGAATCAGACCAACCAGAAATTTAATGAGGAGATACTGGGAAGGTTGAGATAATTTCTCAATATATCCATGGCTGACTGAGAATACTAAAGTTTAACCCAGATGAGGGAAGGATTGGAGAAACAAAATGCAGATGAGACAAATAGAAAACAAATAGCAAAATAGCACGCCTAAGTTCAACTATAACATTAAATATTAGTGGAGTAAACAGTCCAAATAAAAGGCACAGATTGTGAAAATGGATTTGAAAAAGGCAAACCCCACTATATAGTGTTTGTAAAAGACATCTTTATAAAAACATAAAGGATGACAGTAAATAGATGGAAAAAGATATACCAAGAAAATATTTAGCATAGAAAACTAGAGTAGTTCTACTGATACAGCTGGCAAAGAAAGTGTCAAGGCAAGGAGCATTACCAGAGATAAAGAAGAATGCTTCATAATGATAAAAGGATCAATTCATCAGGAAAACTGAAGAATCTGGACTATTTATGACTCTAAATAGACAAGAAATCAGTGAAGTTATATAACTCTATCTACCACCTTGACTTAATCAAAAAATAATACCCAACCACTGTGGGACACATTCTTTTCAAGTATACATAGATTATTTACAGAGATAGGCCATATTCTGGGCCATAAAACAAGTCTCAGTAAATTTCAAAAGACTAAAATCTTATAGAATATGTTCTTTGGCCACATAAATAATTAGAAGTCAAGAGCAAAAATAATCCTTACAAAATTCTCAAACATTTGGAGGTTACACATCTAAATAACCTTTGTGTCAAAGAAGAGATCACATTGGAAATTAAAAAATACTGTGACCTGAATGATTGGAAAAATATAAATTTGTAATTTATGGTATACAGCTAAAGCAGTGCTTAGAGAGAAATGTATAACTTATATACTCATATTAGATAAAAAGTTTAAAACCAATTATCTAAGTTCTCACCCAGAGAAGATACAAAAAGAAAAGCAAAGTAAATTCAAAGTAAGTCACAAGAGAGTTATTTTAAGATAAGAGCAGAAATCAATGCAACAGAAAATTTACAAATAATAGAGATAATTAACAAAGCCAGAATTTGGTTCTTTGAAAAGATTAATAAAATCAATAAACTAAAAAGACTGATTTTAAAGGAGAAAACAGAAATTATCAATGTCAAGAATGAGAGAGAGGGTATCACAGCAATGAAAGAGGGGATATCATTGCAAATTCTACAGGCATTAAAAGGAAAATAGGGAATGTTTTGCAAACCTAAGACAGTAAATTTGATAAAGTTCTTGAAATACAGAATTTACCATAACAGACATAAAAGTAAAAAAATCTGAATAGCTCTGTATTAAGTAAATTAAATTTGTTATCAAAAAACCTTCTTCAAAGAAACCTCCAGGACCAGATAGTTTCAGTGATGAAGTCATCAAACATTTAAGGCTACCAACACCAATTTACACAAACTTTTTAAGAAAATAAAAAGGAAACATTTCTCATCATATTTTAAGAGACCAGTATAATTGTGACACCAAAACCTGACAAAATAAAGTTACAGATATATATCTCTTATGAATATAGATGCAAAAGTCATTAACAAAATGTAACCAAAACAAATCTGGCACTACACAAACAAAACAAAACTCAGGACAATACATTATGACCAAATGGATTTGCTTCAAAGATGCAAGATTGGTTCAACATTTAAAAAATTGATAACAACTTACCATATTAGGGAAAAGAGAAAAGCATTATTATCTCAATAATTGAAGAAAAATTTAACAAAATTCCACACTTATTCATAATTAGAAATTCTTTAAAAAATAGGAATAGAAAGCAACTTCCTTGATTTGACAAAAGAAAGCCTATTAAAAACCCACAGCTAGCATCATGGCCGTTGCTGAAATATTGAGTGCTCTCCACCTCAAGATTGGTAAAAAGACAAAAACATCCATTCCTACCACACTTTTAATCAATATTGTATTAATGATGATTCTAACCAGTATAATGGGGCAAGAGGAAAGCATAAAGGTTGGAAAGGAAGAAGTAAAGCTGTCTTTATTTGTAGAAGACAATTGTTTACATGGAACAACCTAAGAAATACTAAGGAACGACACAACTATATAACAAAGTCACAGAACACAGGGCAATATACAGAATATCTATATTCCTATACCAGCAGTAAATAATTAGAAGACAAGAAAACATTTAATTTTATTTACAATAGTATCAAAAACCCCTAAATTCTGAAGAATAAATAAAAGACACGCAAGACCTTCACATTGAAAACTACAAAACAATGTGAAAAAAATAAATGACCTAAATAAATGGAGAAATATGCCATGTTCACATATTGGAGCACTCAGTATTATTATGATGCCAGTTCCCCCCAAGTTGATCTATAGGTTCAATGCAATTGTAATCAAAATACCATAAGCATTTTTATAACTTCTGTAAGTTGATTTTAAATTTTATGTGATAAAGCAAAGGACTCAGAAACGGCTAAAACAACCTTGAGCAAAGTTGAATGGGCCATGCGCCAGATTTCAAGACTTTTCATAAAACTTCAGTCAAAACAGTGTGATATTGGTATAAGGATAGATAAGTAGATAAATGTCACAGCATATGGGGTCCAGACATAGGCCCATACAAGTATAGTTAATGGATTTTTTTTTTTTTTTTTTTACTAAGCTGACAGAGCGATGTAATGGAGAAAGGAGAATCTTTTCCACAAATTGTGCTGGAAAAAATTGACTAAATGAAAAAGGGGAAAATGAATCTTGATACCTATATTACACCAAACACAAGAATTAATTTGAATTGGATCTCTGTTAAGTTAAAAGTTTAAACTATAAAGCTCCTAGAAGAAAACATAGGAGAATGTCTTTATGACTTAACTGCACAGGACCCCAAAAGTACTAATCATTAAACACACACAACACACACACACATACACAATAATTGATAGATGTCTACAGCTCCTTCTGGTAGAGGTCATTTATGACCAATGCAGATATAAAGCCCAACACAAAAAGGTATTGGGCTTCTGAAATAGGCTTTTCTTGTTTTATCAATCACTTTTCTAAAAAGAAAAGCCTCACCACCAGCTCCTTGTATCATCTCATTGTGCAGAGGAGGGAACTGAGACGTATACAAAGAATTTAAGAAATGAGTCATCCAGTAGTGTTGGTGATGTCAGCAAAATGGGAGAGTAGGCAGCTCCAAACTATGGTTCCTCCATAGAAACATTGAAAAACAAGCAATGACTATCAGAAATAACTTTGCCAGAACTCTTGAAAAGAGTCTAGGGTTTACATCGACCAAGCAAATGCTGAATCAAGGAAAAAGCAAATTAAAAACAGTAGGAGGGATTTGTGACATTTTTGCTAGCACTTGCCTCACTTCCTGGCTCAGCAGCAGTCCTGAAGACAGCAGCCTATATTCCCAGTGTGGGACCCTAGTCCCTGGTTCTGAAGGGTACAGAACAGAATTTATTCACAAATTATTGTGTTTGTTGACCCTAAACTATCTGGGGCTAACTAAAGGACTGAGGCAAAGTGCTGTCTCTGTTTGCCTAACTTGGATCCACTCAGGGGAATAAAATGACAGGCATAGCTCAAGAACACTATAAGATAAACAAAAAACCTACAACTGCTGGTGGGCAAAAAATTAAAGTTGAGACATTCAATAAACTGCCTAGCACCTGGGAGGAAAAGCCAGGGAGAGTTTTTTGTTTTTGTTTTTTTTTGAAAATTAGGGCATTTCAAAAGTGTCTGTATACTGGGAAGTTTAGAAAGCAACATGCATGCCCATGACAGGACACATATTCAGAAAGACCTGAGAAGACCTTAAGCTTTCTCCACTGGCTGATCACTAGGCTCAGGGAAGCAAGAAGTGAGGGCTGATGGAGAATTTTAAATGGCTAGGTGTTAAAGGAGGGTCCCAGAACAGATCCAGTCCACAAGGAGTATGTGGGCCGAGGCCTGGAGAAGAGCGGGGGAGGGAGGGATACGTTTGTTTTGTTGAGCTTTGTTTACCTCCAGACATTCAAGGAAATGGCTGTCCAAACACTAACTGAATACAAGCTAAACCTTCAATAGTTAAGAAAAGCAAGTTGTGGGAAGCATTTGAGATCTTGCTTCCCAGCAATTGTCCTCAGTTTTGGCTCAAATAAATTCTTTAAAAGAGAAAGAGAAAGAGAAGGAGGAGGAGAAGGAGAGGGGAGGAGGGAGAATCTGATTTCCAGAGTTAACACATTATAATATTTAAATGTCCAATTTCCTACAACAACAACAACAACAACAAAGTCACAAAGCATACAAAAAAGAAAGTATAATCTATTTAAAGGAAAACAATAATTGATAAAATGGCCTGAGGAAGCCCAGACATTGGACTTACTAGACAAAAACTTTAAAACTCTTTTAAATACTCTCAGAGAATGAAAGGAAACGAAGGACAAGAATCAAAGGAGACCATGAACATGATGAGAATACCAATAATGTGAAATTATTAAAAGGAACCAAATAGAAAGTATGGAGCTGAGAAGTATAATATCTGAAGTGAGAAATTCACTGGAGAGTTTCAACCTCAGATTTCAGCAGGTAGTAGAAAAATTAGTGTACCTGAAGATACGGCATTTGAAATTATCCAAGATAAGCAGAAAAAAAAAGAAAAATGAAAAAAGACTAAAGTACCTGTGGGTTACCATCAACAGACTAACATAGGCATTATGGGAGCTCCAGAATGGGAAGGGGGTTAGCAAACTAATACCAGACAAAATAGACTTTAAAACAAAGGCTATAACAAGGGACAAAGAGGACCCAGTAATCCCACTTTTGGGTACTTATCTGAAGAAACCAAAAATACTAATTCAAAAAGATATGTGCATCCCTATGTTTATTGCAGCATTATTTAAAATAGTCAAGATGGGGAAGCAACCTAAGTGTCCATCAATAGATGAATGGATAAAGAAGAAGTGGTACATATATATACAAGCCATAAAAAAGAATGAAATCTTGTCATCTGGCAACAACATGGATGGACCCTAGAGGATATTATGCTAAGTAAAATAAAAGTAAGACAAATACCATATGATTTCACTTATATCTGGAATCTAAAAAAAACAAAATAAATAAATGAGCAAAACAAACTCACAGATACAGAGAACATTTTGATGGTTGCCGAATGGGAGAGGGGTTGGGAGGATAGATATAAAAGGTGAGGAGATTAAGAAGTATAAATTAGTAGTTACAAAATAGACCTGGGGATGTAAAGTATAACATAGGGAATACAACCAATAATATTGTAATAACTATGTATGGTGTCAGATGGGTACTAAATTTATGGGATGATCACTTTTTAAGTTACATAAATGTTTAATCATTATGTTGTACACCTGAAACTAATATAATATTATATGTCAAATGTAATAGAAAAATTAAAAATTGTTTTTCAAAAAAAGAATTATTGAACTAACCTGAGCATCCACCAAATGAATTTGGTACAAGGTGATATATAAAAGACAGGTAAGGACCTCTGCCCTAAGGAAGATTATAACCTACTGGGGACTAAGACACAGGTATCACATTCTGCAGTAGAATTTATAAATGCGGTGAAAGCGAAGTGCTATAAGATTCTAAGAGAGATATTGAGGCTCCAACCATAAGAGCGATCGATAGAGTCCTGGAGCAATTAGAGGTCTGGGACAGCTGAAGCTCAATTTTAGAAGCTTCCCCAACTGTTGGAACCTGCCATTTCTAGGAAGGGAAAATTCTTGTCACTGCTTCTACCTGTGATAAAATGGGACCACTTTCAAAGGGAAGGTTTTTCTTCCTAGTCTTCTTGGATACTTTTCTACTGACTCCACCCAAAGTCAAAAGGGAGAGGATTCCACCAAGACTGCCTCTTAGGGCCAAAGCCTCACTTCCGTGTCTTGCCTTGGCTGGCCCCTTTTCCAAGGGCCTCCTGAGCACACTCTAAGAGATTTGAGAAGGACCACCTGACTGGTTGAGAAACATCTGTTTTCCTCAAGCTCCATCTGAACTTACACTCCTTTAAGTTGACTCAGTTTTTAAATTAGATGTCCCTTGGAGGGAAGTAAAACATAAAACGAATTCACATTAAGGAAACTCCTAGGCTTATCAGATCTGCCTTTCTCTTATGAGTGGCTTAGGAGCTCCACATTTCTGGTTGCTGCAATAGACAAAGTGTAGAATGGAGATCAAGGACTCAAGTTTCTCCTACTTCCCAGATGTGCTTGAGGTTGGCTCGGACCCTCATCTGGGGCATTGGCATGCTGTCCTTAATAACTACGGTGTATTTTCTGGGTGTTTTCTTAGCTTGGAGCTGTGCCTAATGTTAAAACTGCACTTACAGACACAAGAGGCCGGCAGCCCTACAGCCTTTCTCTTGTCTTCTGGTCATTGACACCACACAACAGACTCAGAGAACAGGGGATCCACTAGATCCATGCAAAAACCTGAGGATAATGTTTTTGCTTGGTGATTTTATAACCTTTTCTTAGTTCCCTGTTTTCGCTGTAAATAATTCATCATTTTTATAAGGGAGATAAGACCAGGCTCTTGTGAGCCAGGAGAGATTTGAGAGATGACAAAAGCTAATTATATCCATGACCCAAGGAGTTCTAGCAGGCTGGCCTTCCTGAGCTGGGATCTTGCCTTTTTTCCTGGACACAGAAATGTCTGTCTTTATAAAAAGGCCTACTTTCTTAAGACTTGTTTTCTTGGAGCAGTTTTAGGTTCAGAGCAAAATTGAGAGGAAGGTACAGCAATTCTGCATATACTCCCTGCCCCCACAGGTGCATAGCTTCCTCATTATCGACTCCCCCTCCAAAGTGGTACATTTGTTACAATTAACGAACGCACGTTGACACGTTATAATCACCCAAAGTCCACAGTTTTCATTAGAATTCACTCTTGGTGTTGTATAGTTTATAGGCTTGGATAAATATATAATGACATGTATCTACCACTATAGTATCATACAAGAATATTTTCACTGACATAAAAATCCTCTTAGCTCCTAGAAAGGCCTGCTTTTAATCTTAGAAATAAAAGTTTCCCAGGGTGTGTTTCTAACCCTTTTGGGCTTTCCCACCCCCTGTGGCTATGACTTCCTTGCCGTAGCTTTCAGGAAACCAGAAGTAGTATCAGGCCCTCATATAGCCCCAGGGAACACTGGACAAGTCTCTCTATGGAGACCTGAATCCAGTGTTTCCCTTATTCTAGGTCTTCCTTGACCAAGGCCCAGATCAATCTTCCAACCAGTGGGGTTTATAATCCAGTGCCTTTCAGCCCTAGCAGAGTACCCTGTGGACAGTCAGAAATGTGACTGAAAGAAAGTGCCATGACTGTGGGTCCCACTCATCACTGCCGGCAGTGAGCTGTATGAGCCATCTTATTTTCTGCATTTGGTTGCGAAGAGCAAGCAAGCAACCAGTTGAAAAACTGACCCCTAGGAAAGCCCAGACGAAAATGCTCCTCACCCACTGCAAGGGGCAAATTGAGTGAGTGGAAGAGAAGAAACCAAATTAATTAAAAAACAAAAAATCATACTTAGATAGTCTCGCTTTTCTCAACAGGAGAGCTGGATTAAAATATGTCATTCAAAACAAAAACAACTTAAATCAAGAAATAAGTCCACACTTTCACATAAAGATTGCCGTGAAAATTTTTTGGGAATCCCTAGTTCTCTTCCCTACCTATCTAATCGATCAGTCTCCTTCTCCATCTCCCAATGTGGCTGATGATCTGGCATGTATCTAGTCCACTCCTCACATCTGTCATAAAGCAAAGCAAGTAGAAGAAATATATCTTGTGGAAACTCATCACTTTTGTCTATTCTTTTCCGTCGGGAGCTAGAACAGCCATGCAGCAGCTGCTGCTGGGGAATGTGAAGGATTAGGCTGAAGAGTGAGGAGCTGCTGGCTCTTGACAGGGCCGGGAGGATGAGGGGACCCTTAGAACATTTCCCTAAGTCCACTCTCCCTGCTTCCAGTCAGTCAGCTGTGCTAGGGCAGAGCCACGGATCACACTCCTGTAAACTGTGCTCAGTGCCTTTGTCTCACACTCTTTCCCAATTCCTCTGTGCCTGTCTGTCTTTTACATAAATGTGTGGGCCCTCACAGGTGCCATCAGAATCCAATACTTTGCTCACTTTCACATCAAGTAACACTATCTGGGAAGGTGGCTTAGACAAAGAAAAAAATGTTAGGAGGTCTAAGTTTAAATTAACTTTGCCCTAGGGACTAAAGTGCCGAAACTCTCAGAAGCATGAAATTTGCTCAGAACTAATTAGACAAAGCAGATATCAGCAATATTCGTCCCCTTCTGTGTTTTTCAGTGAAGATGGCTGAGAAAAACAAGCTGGGGTACGTAATGAGAGTAAATATGGTAATCTGTCCACGTGCCAGTTGGATTGCTGGACTTGGGACTTAGGAGTACCAGATGATTGCCACTCATAACCAACATCCAAACTGTACTGAAATGTGGGCAAGAAATCTGATTGGTTCATAGCCTGGGGAATAATAACCTGTGCCTGGGGCGAGGAAGAGGAAGCAGCGCCTTGGCCTCAGCAAGAGTCTCAGGCTCTCCCTGCAGCGGAAGTGTTCACCTGCGAAAAGCGAACGACTATGCTCAAGGGGGTCTCGATGTGCTGATTGATCCTTTACTCCCAATTGTTCAAAGTGGACCCTGAAGGAGAAGTCACAGCAAAGAAATTACCACCAAGCAGGTATGATTTTTCTTTCTTTCTCTTTTGCTAATGGCAGACTACCCCCCAGCTCCATGCAACAGAAGTGTGGGAACACAAATGTATCTTAGGTTTGAAGTCAGCATTACAGTGGGTTGTGGGTCATGTTGGCCTTGGAGCTCTCCACATTTCCAGGGTGGAAGAAACCATGAAGACAGTCACTTAACATTGAGTCCCATTGTTAGTGATACTCCCCGATCCTGCACTTGCCTCCTAGAGGGATAGTCACAGTGGAAACCTCAATCCTACGTGAGATGCAGGAGGCATACATACAGTCAGCCCCTCCCTGTGGCAGAGTCAGAGTGTCCTGACCCAGCAAACACCCTGGGCCAGGACTGTGGGAGCGGGGAACTACTCAGCCCTGGCTCCTCTCTGCCTGCTGAGTTTGTGGAGCTGGGATTCAGATATAGCTGCATGATAGGCACAGGACCTTACCATCTCAGTGAGGGGACCCTCGAAGGCCCTGCCATACCCCAGGGGCTGTGTTGGCTTTGAGCTGTTGAGTATTCTACCCCTAGTTGTGAGGGGTGGCACCTTGTCCCATAGAACTGAGCCTCTCCTGCTTGTCCTCAGCATCACCAGGTCCTCTTTCTCCCCACAGAGCCCAGCTTGGCTGAGGCTATGGCCAGAGGCTTTGCTTTAAGGCAACTCTGCATCCGATGGTCAGGAGTCAACTCTGAGGTCACCGAAACTTGACTCAGTGAGTCAGCTGTGGCAGGCACTATCCCCCTCCCACAGAGATGGTTGTGCAACTCTGCTGGTGGGAAGGTCAATGGTCACCAGTGAGAGATGGCCAAGGTGACTGGATCATCTCCACTGGAGTGGGTGTTTGGTCTCTAATGATATGAACAGAGTCCAAAATGTTCTAAGCAAGTCCCCAGAGGCTGCTACTTATTTAATTCCTTGGTTAATAGATAATTTTTACATACACCAAAAATATTTATTTAAAATATTTTAGAGAATAACTAAGTGATATAAATAAATATAATATAAAATAAGTAAAATAACATTAAAAATATAATAAATAAATAACTTTAAAAAACTTTAGTTATATAACCAATAGTCTAAACCAGGAGTTATAAGCTTATGGCTCACAGGCCAAATCTGTCCCACTAGCTGTTTTTATAAATAAAATTTTATTAGAACACAGCCATGCTCATTCATCACGTGTTACCTGTAGCTGCTTTTTCTCTACAACAGCAGAATTGAGTAATTAGAAGAGAGGCAATGTAGCCCCCAAAACCTAAAATTTAACTATTTGGCCCATTACAGAAGTCTGCCAACACCTAGTCTCAAGCTATCAATATGTTCCTCAATTATTATGGAATAAACATAACAGGCAACCACAAAACTGACTAAACTATTGTTAGTAGGTAAATTTAAAAATATTTTAAAAATATTTTTTAAAAAGATTTTTATTAAAATATAGCTAACATACAATATTGTATTAATAGTAGGTAATAACTTTTAAAAATTATAAATGATTACATGCTCCTTATAAAATGAAAAAGCAGTATATATAATGCTAAATTCTCCTTTAGCCATCCTGCCAATGCTAATACCCTCTTCCCCTCAAAAGTAACTACTGTAACCAGTATGGTGTGTCTATTGCCAGATGATCTCCTTTACATTCACATACACACATATGTATATATATGTATGTATATATGTACTGATAAACTGTTGTCATATTATTCTCATTCTGTTTTTCCACTCAACAAACTCCATATTCGTATTCCGTATAGAGAGTTCCTAGATATGTATATAGTTCTACCTCATTAATTTTAACTGCTACATAGCATTCCACAGAGTACAATGCTTTTATTTAGCCATTTCCTTTTTGATAGATAGGTAAGCTGTTTCTAATTTTCCACTCTTACCGAAATGCTACTACAGTGATCCTCACTATACCCATATGCAAGTGTTTTTCCAGAGGATATGCTGAGAAATTGAATTGTTACATCATAGAATATGTACATTTTAACTTTTGATACTGTCAAATTGCCCTCCACAGTGTCTATACCAATTAATACTTCTACCAGCAGAGACTGATAGCTAGTGCTCCTTCATACCCTAATAGTTGCTATTTATTAAAAATTTTATTATTTTTCCAATTGGATGAGTAAAAATAGTAACCCATTTTTTAAATATTTAAATTTCTCTGATTACTAATATATTAGTTTTCCAAAATATAACAAAATATCACATACTGGATGGCTTCAATAATAGCAATTTATCTTCTCACAGTTATGGAGGGTAGAAGTCCAAGATCAAGGTGTCAGCAGGTTTGGTTTCTTCTGAGGCCTCTCTCCTTTGCTTCCAGAATGGCTGCTTCTCCCTGCGTCCTCACATGGTCTTTCCTCTGAGCATGTCATCCCTGGTATCTCTTTTCCTGTTCAAATTTCCTCTTCTTACAAGAACACCAGTCATATTGGGTTAGGGCCCACCCTAATGATCCCATTTGAACTTAATTACCTTGTTAAAAGCCCTATTTATTTCTCAATGCAGTCACAGTCTGAGATACTGGGGACACAAGTCAACTCAGAACAACCAGTGAGGTTAGTCATCTTTCTATACAATTCTTGGCCATCATTTCATATATTCTTCTTACTTGCTTATTTATATCCTTAGCTCATTTTACATTGGGGTATCTTTTTTTACTCATTTGTAGGAATCTAATATTTTTTAACTTTGTTTTCATTGTGTTTTTAGTCAACAGAATTATTTACTATTATTGTTATGCTATTATTATTTTGATGTAGTTGAAGTTATTAATTTTCTTCTTTGTGGATTTTTCTCTTTGGGTCTTATTTAAGAAACTCTTCTCATCCTCCAAGCTTATGATAATATTTTGGCATATTTTTTCTAATATTTAGATCATTAAAAAATACATCTTTAGTTTACCTGAAACTTATTTCCATGAATTATTCCAATAGCATTTATTGAAAAGTCTGTCCTTTTCTTTTTCATTTGAAATGTCACTGATCATGTACTAAATTCTCATTTTTATATGTCTATTGCTGGATAATCTGTCCTTTTGTATTTATTTTCTATTCCTGAGCCAATTTCCATTATTGCTTTACTGTTTCCAATTGATTTTTACTGGTATATGGAAAATATATTTTGTGTTTTGATATTTTGTCTGGTCACCTTACTGAATTCTCTTAATAGTCATAATAGTTTGTCAGTTTGTTCCTTCCTCTCTAATCTTTACACAGCCAAATATAAATTTTTTGTCTAATTACCTTTTCTTGGCCTTCCAACACAATGCTGAGTAATAGCCATGGAAGTGAGTAGTCTCAGGCCTGATATGTAATTATGTGGGTTGTAAACTGCACAATTCTAGGGGTACCACTCACACTCAGATATTTTGGGGTATTCTTGTCATGTTCCCAATTTTAATCCATTTTCATTACATGCTGTGAACTCATATTTCCTTGAGACTTCTCTGCAGGATTCTTTGAGGCTGGGTTTGTGCCCTGGCTACAACTTGGGGAGAACATAGAACTGTGTGTGGGACTGTACTTGCACACAGAGGCCTTCAAGTGGTGCGACCTGAAGGGGACTGGGAAGGGTTCCCTGACAACTACTACCTGCTCATCTACCTGCCATACCTGCTGAACTTCTGTGAAACATTGAAATAACAAACCGAATATCCAGCTGACAATTAAGATAAAGAGACATATATAAAACAATTTTCCTGAGTTTCTATGAATTCCAAATAGAGTCAAACTATAATACCATAGGCAATAACAGTATAAATGTGCACGTAAGAGACAGGCAGATAAATCAGAGGTCCTTGCACCCTATTAAATGTTGGAAGAGAGTACATGGTGTACTTTTGACTTGAGCTAATGCCAGTTCTCAATCATTATCTATGTCTAGGAATGAACCTCTGACCTCTTGGATCTGATGACTGCATCCCAGACAACACAAAGGCCAACTTTTATGTATGGCCACCTAAAGATAGTAGCTGACCTCTCATATCTGAATTTGTACAATGTGATTTTTACTCTCTCAGTTTCTCCTGGGTAGCTGTCCCATGCCAGGGCCAAAGAGGGGGAGACTTTTGTTCACAATCTTCGATCCATTGCAACTTTTTTTTTTAAATATATGATCTCATCTTACCCCCAATAGTTTTGTGACAAGTATTTAATTCACATAGTGTATCTACTTGCATTATAGGAAGAATCACAAAATAAAGGGCAAAGAAGTCCTATCACTAATTGCCTTTCTTATCTTAGACACACCTCAAAGTCCCAATTTCCTCATTTCTGAAAGGAATTATAAGACCTGCCTTGTTTTATTCAACTGGGGATAGGCCTATTCTGTCCATCTCACAGGCACCTTGCAGAGATGATGGTTTTGAAATCATTTTATACACCTCAAAACCTATGTAAAGTGAGTTAATAAATTAACCAAACTTTTCCCTTTATTGAATAAAGCCAACAGTTTTATAAGCTACACTATTGACTTCTTAGAAATTCAATTCTTATGTAATTTTCCTTTACCTGCTTTTTTCTCTTTATCATTTGGCTAGTTCTGCTATACACACACATATGCATATGTATATACACATACATATATTTGTGTAGATATATACACATTATATGTATACTTATATTCCATATACACATTAAGCATATATATGTATATATATACACACACACACATATCTATTATAATCTTGCTGTTTCCAATAGTTTCTATCCCTAATATAATGATTTTTCTACTTTCACTTAGATTCTTTGTTTCTACAGCTCCAAATTGCTCTCTCCTTTCCATAATCTCAGTAACCTGGTTCCATAGCCTTTCGATTTGACTCTTTTGAAGATTAAATGTTATTGCATCTCCTCCCCACACCTTTTTCCTGGGAAGGGGTTGTCTCTCTCACCCCTAAATGTATATTGACTTTAAACAACAATTTATGATGCCAGTCATTTCACATGCCTGTTTGATCACTTTCTCCATTTTCTAGAATCTTAAAATGTTTTAATTACCATACCCTCTGCCCGCTGTGTTTTTCGTGTACAGCCAATTTTCTGTCTAGGTTAGTTGGATTTCTACATCCTTGCTGGTGTGCACTGCTCACCACAGCATTAGCATCTGTCAGGGAGGCAGGAGAGCTCAGGCCCAACCCAGACCTAGGGAATGGGATGTGCATTTTAACTAGCTCCCCAGGTGATTTGTATGCACAGTAAAGTTGAAGAATCTCTATCTCAGCTTGTAAGCATGAGCTCTAGGTGACCTTAAGGAGTGAGGAGTCTGAAGCAGACATGGGAGAAAAGGAAGGCAACAGTCTTAACAGCCACAGGCCCAGGTCTCACAGGGATTCAAGTGTGGCTCAAAAACTAAGGTCATTAGAATCAAATGCAGTTTAACCGACCTGGTCATTTTTTTACCTCTCACTATAGTGTTTTTAACTACCGTTGCTACTTTCCTTTCTGCTTCTCTGCCTCATAGCTTCTACTTCCTCACAGCTCTTCTGGCTCTATGTCCTGCCTTCTCTCTGTGGGTAATACTACCACCTGTACAAGGCTGGACTGAGACATGTGGGCACTCACATCATGCTAATATTTGGGCTTCCCTTTTAATATTCTTTCAATGTTTGATCAACATTTATTTAGTGATAAGTGACGTTCTTTTTTTAATTGTGGTAGAATATACATAACATAAAGTTTAACAACCTAACCATTTTTAAGTGTACAATTCAATAATGTTATATATGTTTATATTGTTCTGCAACCGATCTCCAGACCTTTTAAATCTCATAAAACTGAGACTCTGTACCAGTTAAATGACAATCCTATTCCCTCCTCCCATGGCCCCTGGCAATCATCTTTTACTTTTTTTTTTTTTAACTTTATTGAAGAATAATTGCAAATATAACTGTATATGTTTAAAGGGTACATGTAATGATTTTATATACACATACACTGTAGAGTGATTACCAAGGTCAAGATAATTAACACATCAATCACCTCACATAGTGGACATAGTAAACGGTGTGTGTGTGTGTGTGTGTGGTGCGAATGCTTAAGATTTACTCTTGGCAATCTTTATGGTTATAATACTGTATTATTACCTCACTGTACATTGCACCATTCTACTTTCTGTTTGTATGAGTTCGACTATTCTAGATATCTAGTGTAAGTGAAATCATACAGTATTTGTCTTTTTGTGAATGACTTATTTCACTTAGCACAATGTCTGTCTGCTGACTTTAGTGGGTTGTCCAGGGTTGCCCAAAAGTTTGCCCTCAGATGGTTGGATAAAGTGGCACGAGTGTCCCTAATCACTCCACAGAGACTAGTCTGCACTGTCAAGGAGTGTTCTAAATCTCCACCTCAGGATGATGACTACGTTAGTAAGAAAAAACAATTCAGAGTTTGTCTAATTTCTGATATGTTCTAGCAATACTTTATTGCTCTTTGAATATGGTGCCTCGCTGGACAGCAGCCCACCAGCCTGCCCTTTAATGTGGCTCTTTTTGCATATCTGAGATTCAGATTTGCTAGCAGAGGATCTGAATGGGTCAGTGGATCACTTGTCTCTGGAAGAGAACAATTATCCCATCCCTCATAGGCCCCCAGAAAGCTCATGGACCCTTTGTTCAAGTGCCTGGGTCTGGTCCAACCAGGAGCCCTTCTAAGAGTAGGTATGGGTGAAGCAGGCTTATGAGCATCCTCTTCCTGCAGGGTCAGGCCAGGCAAGTTTACAAGAGTCTCCTTTATAAGGACAGAGTTGGGAGGCTATGAACACTCATATGTAACACCATTTGTTCCCTCATGTAATTACCTTACAATGTTGGCATTTTACCTGACACATCCTGTCTCCTTCTGACACAGAGGGAGGGAGGAAGAATACCTTTTTTTTTCTGTGAAAAGCTTTCCTCAATCCCTGTGCTAAAAATAAAAGCTCATTTGATGAGTTTCTTTTCAAAACCCCAGATCTCACTTTAACTCCCACTTGCTGCCAACCCATTCTCTCTCAGCCAAACTCCAATCTTCCCTGGTCAGAGTTGCCAGAAGGAAAAGTAAACTCAATCTGTGCCACTCGAGTAAGATTTCAAAGTTACCAGCAGGGCGGAGAGGCAGGACAGGGTCAAGGACAGGCCAAGCAATCCTGTTCTGCCAAATCAATGGCACACTTCTTGTTTTGCCCCTTTCATCAAGGCACCTGGGCCTGACATCAGCATAAAAATGTAACACAGAGGAGACTGAGTAGTAAAGGCTCTGTCTGCTAGTCTGAGATGTAACCCCTCCTGGAGACTCAAGCAGTTTGTGTGGCTGAATTTAATAGGTACAAACAGAAACGGGACAGAGATAGATTTAAGCAAGCAAAGCTTTGGCTTCTGGGCTCCTCGTTCACATGGGCTCCTTCCCACAGTCATATACTTCTGTAAAATTTTCAGAAGTTAAATATTTAACCACAGTTGTCTTGAGACGATTTTCACTTCCACTGTCATATTTTCTGTGAAGTCAAGTGGTGGTGGAAGGGCATATAGTTGCAGTTATTTGCATGTTGAGCTGAGTTACTGGTGGCCATCCAGTGTAGAAATGGGTTCCGGGAATGCCACTCTCTACCTTCGCATCCTCTGTCATGGTAGGAAGGCGCAGAGCCTGAGACATGTCGCAACACCACCTCGTCCTGTGGTGTCCAGCACAGGGTAAAGGAGGGGAATGAGGTTCAAAATATGTGGAGCCAGAACTAGTCTATGGGAAATTCTTCCATACAGGAAGACTTACGCAAAAGAATCTTGATAGAGATTTTCCTTAAGTTTGGCAACAGTCCTCAACAATTGTGAAGATGAAACTTTTTCCATTATCATAATTAAAAGCAAATTATGACCAACAATGCTAGAGGAAAGATTTTACTGTCTTTCTATTCTTCATATAAAAAATGGCATTACAAAGTTACTGTTACATGAGTATAATTAGTTTTATATTGCTGCTGCAATAATACCATACACTTAGTGGCTTAAGCAATACAAAATTTAGTATCTTACAGTTTTGGATGTCCAAAGTCCAAAATCAGTGTCACTGGGCTAAAATCAAGGTGTCACGAAGCCAGTTGTTTTCTGGAAGATCTAGGGGAAAAGCTGCTTCTTATCCTTTCCAGCTTCTGGCTGCCACCTACATTCTTTGGCTCAAGGTCCCTTTCTCTATCTTCAGAGCCAACGATGTAACATCTCATCCCTTTCCATCATCATCACATCTATTTCTCTCACCAGATCCTGGAAAGTTCCTCAGATTTTAAGGAGTTATGTGATTAGATTGTGTTCACCTGGGTAATTCTGGATAATCTCCCCTACTCAAGGTCTATACCCTTAATCACATCTGCAGACCCTTTTGCCATATAAGGAAACATTCACATGTTCTGGGGATTAGGGTAAGGATATATTTGGGGACCATTATTCTGTCTCCCACAAAGAGGCAATCAAAGATAGTATTGAGGTGTGCCAGGCAATTAATTAAAATGTTGTATTATTTTTCTGGATTTTGTGATGTTTGTTACTTGTCCTTTTTAATATTGTAATTTATTGTGATTTTTAACATTCTTTCTCACAAATACATATCTCTTTGATACTCAATTACTTATTTGTAATTTTGTATTCTTTTTCTTGAAGAAGAATCCCCTGGTTGTAGAAGCTTTCCCCCGGTAAGCGGAACTAATGGCACTGCTACTCTGCCATTGACTAAATCTTTCCCACCCAAGCGGAAGAGGATCTGCTGTCATCTGGGCTAGGTCAGCTCATGGGCCAGCAAGGGAGCCAGACAAGGGTCAAAGTGAAGATTACCTGTGTCTCACCCAGTGACCCTCCTTCTGTCTGTGACCTTAGGGAGTCACTTACCTGAGCAAGCACGGCATGTAGACATACTGTAAGGGAAACCCCCAATAACAGATGAGCTTCATGTGCTCACGTGTGTGGGAGGGTGGCGGGGAAGAGGGGTGATGTAGGAGACCCTGAACCGTAACACTGGGAACTTAACAAATCTCCTGCATTGGCAGGTGCCACAATTCTCTCCTGTTCACTTGTCAGCTATTTCTCCTTCGTTTATATCTATGAGACTGCAACTTGTCTGCCTTGCTCTCCAGGATTCTTTTCTGGCCTTGGAATTAGCCAGCAGCCCCTCTGCTCTTCTCAGGGGACACCCGTCACCCGCGGTTGCTCTTGGGCCTCGCTTAATCTTTATCACTTCGTGTTGCTCCCCTTCCCACCTCCTGTGCCACTGGTCAAGGCCGGTCCCTTGCTTTGGCTTAAACTCCTTTCACTCTGCTCTTGACAATTTCTAAACTATGATCCCTCATTCTCCTCCCTTCCTTAGTTTTCCCTCTCTCTCTGTTTCTCACCTGTATCCCAACACCTTGACAAGGGCTTCTCTCCTGCTCGTCATTCCCCTTCTAGTATTTTGCTTTTCTTGCTCTAGTGAGTATCGTCCCCTTCGCCTCACCTCTTTGCTAAACTTCACAACCTAACATGCAGCATCTTGAACCTGTTACTGGGCGTTTTCTTCTTTCTTGCACTTGAAGACAACCACTTCCCACACATATACTCAATTTCCAGCCTGTTGGCCCGGATGTATCCACAGCACCACTCACCTGTTCTCACATGGTCTCTAAATATTTGACTCCAAAGGTTGCTAGTTGATGGCTTCCCACCCTCACTCTTTCACCAAGACACAAAGTCTCTATCCAGCACCTTCTTTTCAGTCCTTCCCTTTCACATGTTCTTTCTGCAGGAGGAGGAGTGTGCATATTCCCTCATTTTTCTGATTTTTTTTTCTAGTTTGTAGTTATAATCAGCCATCTATCCCGTATCACTGAGTCAGTCATCTCAGATCATTTAAACCTTCACATTAAGTGTGCCACATCTCACAGCATAATCCTCCATTGGTTGGGAAACCTCAGATCTGTGGACCTGAAGCAGGGTCTCATTCAGCCTTACTTCGGAACCTGAAAGTCCTCTCTCCCAGCATTATGGCAGCAGCTCTTTGCAAGAGTCCCTATGCGAACCTCCTGTAACCCATCGTCCTCTGCTGGTCACAGCCCACCATGGGGGTCCATCTAGTCCTCATCTGTCGAGGCTGCTGCTGCGATCCTTTCCTTGCTCTCTTTTCCAGCCCTGAGTCCTCTTTCGAGCCCTGTGCTACTCTCCTCTCTCCACTCCCACTCCCAGGCCCATTCCCCGCCCTCTCCACCTTGCTCCTGGAGATCCTTGCTCCTTCTAGAGTGGAAACATAATTTATTTCTTTAGAGTTTCCGTCTGCATCACTCTCCTTCCTTTCTTTCTCTCCGAGTCCAAATGTGTCTTCCCCGAAGTGCATGCTGTCCGCTCCTGGTGGTCCCCTCCAGACTGGCTTCCAAGTGGCACTCGCCTCCACAGTTCCTCTGAGACCCCCTCTCCCTTCACTTCTTGCCCTGACTGACCGCCCCTGTGGCTATTTTCCCCCTCACAGTGCACACTCCTTGTCCACTTTATGCCCATGACCGTGTCGGCCTCTTCAACAGCTTCCATGTTATTTATTAGGATCCTGAGCACCAGAGAAGTTGGTGAGTAGAGCAAGTTAGTCCAAGGTCAGTGGCAGGGACGAGGCCCTCTTGACAATGAGAGTAGGACAATGTCCACTACATCTCCAGCCCCAAGGAGCAAAAACAAAGTCCTTTGACCTCCAGGAGACTGTGGGACAGCTGGGTCCTATTTGGTCACAATTTGTTATTCCCAAGCATGTACGTGTGTCATTCATGGAGGACCTCCCTTCTCCCTAATTTAATAGGGAATTCGAGGTCCTTAGCAAATGAAATAGCTGCATATATGTACGTTAGCTTGGAAAAGCCACTGCTGCATGCACACAGGACTGAGCCTTCATCAATTTCATCACTTTCTTAGGCAGCACACTGTGAGACCACCTGAATGTGGAGTCCATCCCAAAACTCTCCAGAGGTCCCTTGTGACTAAGCCAAGCTGGTATTTTAAAAGGCATCCTGAAAGGCCCCACCTAGTGGAAAACAAAAGAAAAAGGCTCCAACATAGTGACTAAAACAGGCTGAGAACCACTGAATCTGCAGAAGACAGGTAACATCAGCCCCAGAGAAACTGTAGGTCCTTTTAGAAATACGGTCGTCCACTTACATGAGCCTCTGTTTAGAAAGTCAAGGCTGTAGAATACAAGCATCCCTGCAACTAGTTAAGGTCCAGTGGACAGGCATCATGACCTTGATTATTAGAAGGGAGGACCTGTAGCCCTTCAGAGGGCATGGGACAAGACGCTTCTCAGTGTGGCAGGAGAGGCAGCAAGGTTCCTTGGTTTCTTCTGCTATCACCAGCATGGAGATGGCAAGAAACGAGGATCTTAGGAAATCACTTTCTGCCCAAGAACAGAGGGCTATATCAAAGGAATCACATGACATGGAAGACTGAAATGCACTACCTAGGAAAAAGTTGCATAGAAATGAATGAAGTTTAATAAATGGTTCACCCATTCAGAAACAAATCCTGCGAAGGACACAGCATAATGCTGAATTAAGAACAGGTTTTTGAGTCAGACTGACTTCAGTTCAAATTCTGGCTCCACCTCCTCCCAGCTATGCATGTCAAATAATCGCCCATCCAGAGAGGGGTGGGATGTGTGTGCTCAGTCCAGAAAGCCTCAGACATGTATAAACACTAGATTCATTACTTATTTATCGTTTTATTGATGGCTCATTCTTGCTGAGGATAGATCTTATCTTTTGTATTCAGCCTGAATATTGGATTTTACAGTTACTTTTGCAAGGGCCTCACCGAATGATTTTTTTATGGAATACAGGAGGCGATCATGTCACCCTCTGCTGGCTAGATTTCACAAGTCACCAAGCAGAGTGAGCACAGGTGTAAGCCTCAGAGTAAACACAGCTGGATTCCATTGAATCTGCACATCTAATCGGTCTTATTAAATTCATATGAAAGAGAGATATGGCTGGCACATACCGGTCACCTAGACACTGTCATTTTCCTGCCCACAGGGCACCATTCTTTAAGGAGGACTGATGTAAGAGTGGAATAAGATAGAGACCCCAGGTGCTGGCTGGCGCTCCCACCCACCCCAGTTCAGATCTGTTTCTAACAAAGCTCCAAGGGTTCTGTTTCTATGATCTCTTGCCATGTAACAAGCCTCCACAAAACTTATTGGATTAAATCAACCACCATTTTATTTTCTGTCATGATTCTGTGTGTTGATAGGGCTCAGCTTGGAGTTCTTCTGCTCCACATGTCATCAGTTGGTTGCTTAGCTAGGCTGGGACACCCAAGAGGGCTCACTCAAATATCCGGAGCTTGGTGGGGATGGCTGGAAGCCTGGGGCAGCTGGGCCCCTCGCCTGTGTCATCTCAGGCTTCTCCCTCACCACATGGCCTCACTGCACGGTCACTCCAGCAGAGTAGCCAGACTTTCTCACATGGTGGTTTAGGGCTCCCCAAAGGGCAAAAGCAGAAACTGCCACTACCAGGCCTTCTTATGGTTCAGGCCCAGAACTAGCCGTGTCACTCCCCCGCATTACATTGCTTAAAAGAAGTCACAGACCATCCCAGATTCATCATAGGAGGGGACTGCATGAGGGTGGAAATCCTGGGAGGCGAGGTTCATTGGCGGCTGCCTCTGGAGAGTAGCTATCAGAGTTCTCTACCTGGGAGAATGGACTATAGAATGTACAAGTGTCTGCTTATTTAATGAAAAACTTAGGCAAAACAAAGTAGAAGTTATACCTGAACTAGGGAGTGGGATTCTGGCATTAATTCTAGTACCTCCTCATTACAGAATTGGGGAATTTACTAATCAGGCACAGTTTAAGTAAATGTCTCTCCTTTGTCCCTTTGGAGATATTTCTTCCATTTTCTTGGTGTGTGTCATCTATTAAGCTTCTCCTGTGATTCGTTCATCATGTTGTAATTACATATTGCTTCCTTTCTAGGGAATGGCGTTTATATTGATTGCTCAGGGAGTGCCATCTCACTGTCTTCCTTTGTCGAAAGTTGATAATTTATGTGTAGAATTTCTGCCAACTGTCTCCATAGCCCCAGACTCTGCTATTCCTAATGTCTCCTGAATGAAGCTGTGAACTTAAGAAAGATTGTTCTCCTCCAAAGTGCACTCCAAAACAATACATTGCCTATAAAAATTTCCTGTCCTGTGACGTCCTTTGATTTTGGAATATTCTTTGTAACTGTGAGCACTTAGAGGGTTTTATGAAGGCCCTGAATTTCTGCCCAGACAGTGACTTCTAGCTTTTGTAGAACCTGAAAAAGAACCCAATCGAACAGAGTACACTGTGTGTGACACATATCTGTTGAGTGAAATGACAAATGTTACAATAATTGTTATGGTGAGTAAATGAGTTATGTTTTGCAAAAGACCTAGAATACTGTGAGTTTCAATAATTGTTAGTTACCATTTTAGTATCTGCTCCATCTCTTTAAATTATGTATCTTTTTTATTGAAATATAATTTATGTATAACATATCAGTTTCAGGTGTACAATGTAATGATTCAATATTTGTATGTATTGCAAAGCAATCATCACAATAAATCTAGTTAAACTCCATCACCATCCCTTATTTTTTGACACAATATCTACCCCCAAAATACTAATCTCAAACCTTAGATTGCCCAGCTGCCATGGAGCATTTAATATATTTACATTTAATCATCAATATATTTGCTATTTCCACCATCTTATCTTGTGCTTCCTATTTGTGTTACCCTTTCAGTTTCTTTTTATCTTTCTAGCTGGATATTTTTTCTCCTTCCATTTTTTTTTCCTTCCTTAGCTCTCAAGTTATACATTCTATTTCTAGACTTTGAGGGGTTACCTAGAAATTTTAACAAGCATACTTTACTAATAAAAATCTGGGTTATTTATTGTCTTTTTTCTTTTTCAACAAAACAGAAACCTAGGAAACTTTCACTGTGATCATCCATCTTCTGACTTGCATATTGTTGCAAATTTAGTTGCATTTTGCTTTCTCTAACTCTTAAGACATTGTTATTGTTGATTTTTTTATAGTTGCTATTTATTCAGATTTTACGGTCAATTTTTATTCACTTTTCAGATCTGCTTGGTCAGTTTTATAGTTTTGGCTTTTATATCTTCAACCTCTTTCTACTATTTATTTAAACAGATTCTGTGTTGAATAATTCAGGGGTCTTTGCGAGTTTCATTCTTCAGTAAGTTGCTTTTGCTGGCTCTTGCTCATGGTGCTGCATTTATCTTTGATTTATGATTTGTGAGTTTTTGCTCATATTTCTTGAAAATTACTTGTGTGATTCTTTGTGCCTTGGAGGAAAGTGAGTTCCTCAGAGGAGGAGTACGTCTGCTTCTGTGGGTGTCTGGGAACACTGCCAACCCAAGATCACTTTAAATCAAAATTCTTAACTCGAGTGTTTTGTGAACACACAAAGTATACATTTTGTCTGCAAACCTATATGAGATTAGGATTATAATTTGAAAAATCAGGGGAGATTCTACCACACATCTGTTCAGTTCAAAGTTCCAGTCGGCCTATTTTATTTCATGTTTCTGGAGGGCCAGGGTCAGGGGACAGATTAATTTCTAATTCATCCTCACAGGTGAAACTGTCACCATTCATCTGCCATCTATTAGAAATAAAAATTTGTGTGTCAAAATTTTACTAAAAGTTTTGCTTTGGTTTTAGAAAAGGCGGCATTATCTGTGATGTGGTGGCCCCTGGTAATTGGTAAATAAGACAGTTCCCCATTTCTACTCACCATTCTTAATATCCCATCCCAAGTAGAACGCGACTCCCTCTCTCAAGGTGGAATTTGCCTGGGTAGACATCTTGAGTACACTCTATTAATAAGGACAGGTTCTTTGGTTATTCACTCACACTCCAGCTTAACTGGGACCTGGGCTATTTTCTTTCTGCATTGTGAACCTCTATCTTTCCCTCTATCAGGTTAGTTACTCAATTGAAAACCCTCTTTCTACCCAGCCTTTCCAGCTCTCTCTGGGAGCCTGGGCCACAAAACAGCTGAGGGGGCCGTCCCCCCTGTGTCTCCCCAGTCATAGAAACCATCTTGAACAAGTAGCTTGTCTCATGGGCTGCTCCCTGTTCAAGACTTTGACCAGTTCATGGCCTCCTGTTCTCAGTCCATTCAAGAATTACTTCTACTATTCACCCCAGATATCCTCTTCTTTTTCTTTCTCATTTCTTCTTCTTACACTTCTCTCCCCCATGCTCTTGTTCACAGGTGTTACTCCAGGGCCCTATTATTGTATATATAATGGCGTGGTTACATCTCTCTTTATAACAACTCTGACCCCACTTTCATTTCTTTCATGATAGGTCAGCTCTTGGGTCCACCAAATGTGAATGGCAAAATGCCTCAGCCTGTTCCTGTCCAGCCCTTTAAATTCCCTGTGGTTATTTTACTTCTAGTCCAAAAGCAAACCTGGAGGTGACACCTGAAGAAAGCTGGAGCCATGTTGACCTTGAATACTACGGAGAAGCAGACTGCTCCTGCAAAGCCCACGGTCAATGCAGAGGAGGAAAATGGGGGTCCTCAAATCTGCCGTGTGTGTGGGGACAAGGCCACTGGTTATCACTTCAATGTCATGACATGTGAAGGATGCAAGGGCTTTTTCAGGTAGAGTAACCTGTCAGCCTTCACCCACCAGCCACCTCTGACACTCTGGGTCACATATAACAAGTTCTGCCATTAGCCCACTGGACACTGTCTCGGGGTCTCAGCTTGACCTGTCTCCCAGGTTCATAGTGTGGGCCAGTGGCCCATTCAAAGGCCTCCTAATGAGTCTCAGGAAAGCCATTTATATCTCAGAGAAATCCTTCATCTTCTGTCTTCCTACCCAAGAAAGGTCTCCTTCCATTAAGATACCCCTTTGTTTCTGCATGTGTTCTTGAATAAAATAGAAAATAAGTTTGTAAAAGAGGAAAGAATTTGAAAGTTCAAAATGCAAATGTTAAAAAAAAATTCAGATGTCCAAATCCATCCTATGGAGTGGTTGCTAAATAAAGAATGGCATAAAATAAATGATGACTATGACAAAACAAGCTCACTTAGAAAAAGGCAAACAGGGAGGATCAAAAAATGAAGGATTGAAAAGTCCCAGCTCACAGCAAGGCAGGCCCAGACAGAAAGGTTCACGTTTTCCAGCTGAAGAAAGAGAAGAGTATAAAGCTCAATGCAGGCCTCAGACCAAAAGGAGAGAAGCTGACCAGAAAAGGAGGGGCGGGGAGGAAGGAGTGTGTAAGGCAGGGCTCTCTGTTGTCCTCAGGGAGGGCCACGTATGCCGAGAGCAGTCTGTCTCAGGGGCCATGCTTGGGACCCTCATGCATTCTCCAGAGGGCCAGTCTGACTTGGACCTTAGCAGAGTTCTTCCTGGTGGCTGGACAAGCAAATGGAAATGAACCCTAGAGCCAGGGCCAACCCTACAGTCTTGAAAATGGACTGCCAGTCAGCATGTTGTTGGGGGGTGGGGCAGGGGCCAGAACCCACAGAGGACTTCCAGGCCTGGGTCAGCCTGGAAGCTGCGTCCCAATTCCCCAGCCTACCCCCGCCCTGCCCAACCCCCCAGCCCAGTGAAGAAACCCTAGCTTTGGGTCTGACGTGGTCAAGCTTGAGCTGTTCTCAGGTCTCACAGGGTTAGGTGGGCTTAGGACAGAGGCCTGTGTTCCAGCAGAAAATGAATGTCCATGTTGTGTGGATTATAGCAGAGGCCAGACACGGTGACTGTCAGGCTGCATTCAGTCACAAGTGACAGAACACTCCACTCAAGGGGGTTTACCGGCAAGGAAGAGATGTTAGCTCTCATAACTAGAAATATGAAGGCTTTTCAGGGTTGCTGAGTTCAGCAACTCAGTTCTTCCGTTTTTCTCTTCTGCCATCCTTCATGGGAGCTCTGACCTCAGTCTGCTCCCCAGGGCCACAGGCAGTAACAACAGTGTTCAGCCTGGGGCAGAAAGCCCATCACTTCCTCTCTTTAAGAGCAAGGAAGCCTTTCCCAGGAGACTCCCTCATCTCGCATCAGCTAGAACTGGGCCCCAGCCTCCTCCTGAACTAGCAAAAAGCACCAGATATCCCTGAGCTGGGCATATGCCAACATGGCCACATGGAGGAAGGTGAACACCTAAGCCAAATCTGATCCTGCCAGCAGCATCTATGTTGACTGCCTTAGGGAGTGGGGTCCTCTGCCCTCCCCCTCCATTCGGTGCTGTCCTGGGACTCCCAGAGGGAAGCAGCACACTGTAATGGTAAAAGCTTGCATTCTGGCATCAGACAGACATTGATTCGAATTCCAGCTTGTCATTTACCTGGAGGACAGGTATTACTCTATCTTTGACTCAGTTCCCTCATCTGTTGCCAGACAGACATGATATATTTTGTAGAGTTGTGAGAACTAAATTTGCAAAGCTCTGCAGAACATCTAGCCCAGCATCTGATCCATAGTATGCCATAAGTAAATGTGGGTGTCTTCCCCCCTGCCCTTCTGGGTGGATGCACGGTAGGATCATGGGTCTCTTTCCTGGACCAGCAGGGGAGGCAGCAGCAAGAGGTTGGCACCTGTGAAGAACCCGCTCCCTGGGCTGGTCACTGGCTCAAGGCCTAGGCCTCCAAGCTCAAGCTTGCTGGTCAGCTAGAGAAAGGCTCAGCCTCCCAGTTCAGCCCACAGGACCCAGTCTGCAGTCATGCCTGTCTGACCTCACGTTCCTGAACCAGCTTCCCCTCATTTTCCATACTGTTGGACCAGAACCAGAGGTCAGAGCTAAGGAAGAATTTTTCTTTTCTATTCGGCTATGAGAAAGGGAGAAATAAAATTAGGCCTCACTGGCTGGATCTTTTGCGAGAAGTTAGGATGCCTGGGCTAGGAGGGAGTGATTGTGCTGGGGTCTCTAAAAGGCGTTGACCCATTGTCTCCCTGCTTGGCACAGCCATGCAGGGGCATGTGACTGCAGCGCCCACACACTCCACTATTGCAGGGCCCCGAACCTCTTTGCCACACCAGGCCAATCAGGAGAAGCCACTTTTCCCACAGGGAAACCATTGGCCAGTGAGATAGAAAGCCTCCCCTTAGTTATCTGTTCCTCCAGTTGCTCCTGGCTCCCTAGTCTAGAGCAGGGGCTGGGGAAGGGAGGGGGCTTCTTGTGTTTCCTACACTCCCAGGGTAGGGTTTCCTTGGCTGCCTCTTCTGAGAAGGAGGAGTCCAGGAAGAGGCCACCTCCATGGAACCATAGCCCTGGTCCTCTCCAGCAGTGTCTAGTAACAAGGACAGAGATGTAGGGGAATGGGGATAGGGATGTGGGGAAGCAGCTGGGCCTGGGGCCTTGAGCTGCAGCCTTCCAGAAGTGGCTGCGGCTGGTAGTGCCTACTGAAAGCACAAACACAGTGCGAATGTTGCAGGAAAGTTTTCCTCCCTACCCTCTGTTCCAGCCACTCGGAGGCCACAAGGGAAGCCCAGACCATTTGGTAGCTTGAAGAGTTACCAACCCCATCCCCAACCCCGTGTACCTTTCCTATGAACCTGACCCAACGCAGAGGCAAAGGCAGGGCCCACAAGGGCCCACAAAGGGCATGGCTATTGTTCCCAGGTTGGGGGAGAGAGGTGTGGCCTGCAGACCCCTGGCCTGTTCCCCATGGCCTACCTGTTGCTCTTTGCTCTCTCACAGGAGGACCATGAAGCGCAACATCCGGCTGAGGTGCCCCTTCCGGAAGGGCACCTGTGAGATCACCCAGAAGACCCGGCGGCAGTGCCAGGCCTGCCGCTTGCGCAAGTGCCTGGAGAGTGGCATGAAGAAGGAGAGTGAGCAGTGGGGTGTGCCCAGGCGGGTGTGGGGCCACGTGAACTGTGAGCCTGGAGCTGAGTAGGAATGGGCCGTGGGGATGTGCATTTGCACGTGTGCAGATGTACACCGTGAGTGTGTGTGCACATGTGCACAGGTCTATGTGGCAGCTTGTCGCTGGTGTGCAACAGGCAGGCACATGGAACAGGGCTTGCAGCCCATCGGCTGGCACCACCATGGCCTGTCCAGGGGCATTTGACAGGTAGAGGGAATCTTTTCTTCTGCTTTGAGTGTGGTGGGTATCTCTGGCCAGTGTAATGTCCCTTTCCCCTCAGTTGCTCTTGCATGATTCTTTTTGTCCCTTTCATGATAGTGCTTTAGCCATGTTGGAGGAGGTGGGTTTGGGAGAGGGAAGCCATAGACACAAGGTGCGATATGACCCCCAATCTTCCAGTGGCTAGTGCCCATTGGCTGTCCCAGGCCTGGTGTCCTGCAGAGGACCTGATTGCTGACAGGTGACATAGGATGCTCTTATTCTACCTGTCAAGCTTTGGTATAATTATGCTCCCAGATCACTCAGAGATTAAAGCTCATCAGGAAAAGACTGGAAGCTTCCAGTGCATATTTTTCTCCATCGATCAGAGTGGGCGGCCTCTTTCAGGGAACAAGTTCCCTGGGCATGTGGGCAGAGAGCCTTCTCTGCAGACCAGCTGAGAGTGAGGCTTTCACCAGCTGTCCCTGCACTTCCCCACCAAGGATCCCCATAGCTTCACTCTGCACACAAAAATAGGCTCCAGAAATCCATGGGAGGCCCTGAAGCTGTAGGCTACATAGGAAGTGGCTAGACCAGTTACTTCTAGCTAAGCAGTAGCCCCAGCTTTCCAGGGGCTTGGAGACCAAGAGACCTTGGGGGATTCTGAAGAGCCTTGTTATAATATAGGCAGGAACTATATTAGGCAGTTTCCATGCAATGCCTCATTGTAACAGCAGTAGGAGTTGAGCACTGTTACTCCAGATTACAAAGAAGAAAACTGAATGCTCCTGGAGAGGTTAAGGAGTTTGTTCAAGGTCACCGCTAGGTAGTGACAAAACTGTCGCTCAAACCCAGCACCTTTTGATTCTGAAGCTAAGCTCTTCCCTCTGTTACACAAAGTTGTCACAAATCCCACAGCCGCAGGCAGCATGCCAGCTGCAGTCACCCCTCTGTCCTTCTCCAAGTGTTTCTCCAGAGGAGCCCACAGTCCTCTTGAGTCTGGAGAACGGCGAGTTTCTTGTCACCAGCACTTCCCATACGGGGGCTTAAAAAGGACGGCTCAGCTCCTCAAAGATACCTGAGCCTGCTCCTGGCTGTCTGTGCAGTGATCATGTCTGATGCAGCCGTGGAGCAGAGGCGGGCCTTGATCAGGAGTAAGAAGAGAGAGCGCATTAGGACGCAGCCACCAGGAGACAAGAGTCTGACTGAAGAGCAGTGGACGATGATCAGGGAGCTGATGGACGCTCAGATGAAAACCTTTGACACCACCTTCTCCCATTTCAAGGATTTCCGGGTATGAGGCTTTAGAGTTGGCTCAGCTCTAAAGTTGCTAGCTCCTTAAAATCCCAATCTCATTCCCTGGGGTCCTCAAAGCGTGGTCCCTGGACCAGCAGCAGCAGCAGCAGCAGCAGCACCTGGGAACTTGTTAGAAATGCAAATTCTTACATCACTCCAGACCTCCAAATCAGAAACTCTGAGGATGGGTAGGCCCAGCATCTGTTTTGGCAAGACCTCCCCCTGTCAGGTGATTCTGACACATGCCCAGGTTTGAGAATTTTTGCTCTCTCCTTCCACAATAGGTAGGAATTGGGTCTAAGCCATAAATGGAGTTCCGGAAGGGGAAATGCCCCAGGGCTGCTGGTGTTTAGGGCTCTATGAGGACAAGGTCAGGGCCTCTTGGGGATATGACAGTTGTGAACAGATCCAAGAAACATCAGTGATCCCGGCACTGTCAGCCACGTGTGACCCCGTGCCCTCCGTCCCCTCTGTGCTCACAGTATCTCAGGTGACCTGCCCAGCTCAGAGGACTGGTAGTCAGTCAGTGGCTCCGAAAGTCTGTTCTCCCAGACCCTTCTCTCTGAGTATCCCAAGCACAAGGTCAGGGATGCTTGGGACACACCCATGGGTGGAGCTCCTTTCCCTTCCCCGGGGGCAGGGAGCAAACCCATGTCTGAACAGACAGGGATGTGAGGGACCATCAGTTTACAGATACAGAAAGTGTACTACCTGATGGAAGAGCAGAGAGAAGTGAGTGCTGTGTGTGTGTGTGCCTACACTTGTGTATCCTCTCAGGCTGTAGCTGTGGCTGTGTGCCCATCTGGGGCCTGAGTGGGAACCTGTTTGGGAGAATACATGCTTTCTCTCCTCTCCTGTCTCCACCTCCCACTCTGTCCCAGCTGCCGGAGGTGCTTAGCAGTGGCCATGTGATCCCAGAGTCTCTGCAGACTCCATTGGGGGAAGAAGCTGCCCAGTGGAGCCAGATTAGGAAAGATCTGTGCTCGTTGAAGATCTCTCTGCAGCTGCGGGGGGAAGATGGCAGTGTCTGGAACTACAAACCCCCAGCTGACAGCAGTGGGAAAGAAATCTTTTCCATACTGCCCCACATAGCTGACATATCAACCTACATGTTCAAAGGCATCATCAACTTTGCCAAAGTCATCTCCCACTTCAGGTAGGACACAGGGGCTGGGTGGATGGGTATGGAAAGGAGCAGAAAATGACCAGCAGGTTCAAAGGGTCTGGAGTAGATCTCTCTGAAGTTGGTGGCTGTTGGTACCCTAAAACCCTCCTTTACTTCTGACCATATCCCCCTGCCCCCAGGCACCTGGCACTGTTGGGGAATGAAGCCATTGCTGCATTGCTCCTTAGCTTTGAGACTGTGGGCCTACCATTGAACCTTACTGGGCTCAGCCTCCTCATCTGCTGGAAGGCAGCTGTTAATGCCTGCATTGCAAGGCTCCCACATGAAATAAGAAAACATCTGAAAAGCATCCAGCTCATACACGATAGACATTCAGACAGTAATTCCCTTCCCCATTCCCACCCCACAAAAGGGCAGGAATCACAAGTTGATAGTTCCAGAGTAAAGAAGGAGTTGGAAGGAAAGGGAAGGAAGTCCAGAGGGAGGAGAGAGACAGGAACAGATGCTGAGTCTCCAGGAGTCAACCACCAGGAGAAGGCTGAGAAGGCCATGAGGAAGGGCGGTCCTGAAATCAAAGGGTTGGGACCGCCCAGAGCGAGGCATGGAGACAACAGGTTAGTTAGAGAAACCCTGGAACGCAGGGTGTGATAGCAAACACAGACCCATAATATGTAGTCTTTCAGGGCTGGAGATGGCACTGGGCATATCTGTCCTGGGGTTGGCCCCCTGACCTTGCGGGGCTTGGTCAGGTGGAACTCAATCTCTCTCCCTCTCTCTCTCTCTCTCTCTCTCTGTCTCTCTGTCTCTGTCTCTCTGTCTCTGTCTCTCTGTCTCTGTCTCTCTCTGTCTTTCACACACACACACACACACACACACACACACACACACACGGAGCCCCTGATTTTATCAACAGATAGAGGGCAGGTTATATTCCAGGAGCCCACACATAGGATTTATGTAATGGGGTGAGGGTGACCACAGGCTGAAGTAGGATTCAGATTGTGGCAAATTAGGTCCAGAGAGAGGGGAGAGGAGCCTACTTACACATGGGGACCTGGGCCATCCCTAGTGACGTCTGATGACCCACAATTTAACACCAGGGTGGGAGGTCACTCACTGCTTCTCATGGCCACAGTTTTGAGAATGACCACACAGGAAGCAGACATTACTATCACCTTCATTCTGCAAATAGAAAAATGAGGTTTACCGAGGTTAAGGGACTTGCATAGGGTTGCAGTGAATCAGAGAGGCTGGATCTGAAAGCACAGATTACTGAGTTCAGAGCCACTACCTCTCAGGTCCTGGGCTGGACACTGGGGAAAAAAGAAGATAAGGTCAATTTCATGGCATTCGTAGCTCAATATCATGGATCTAAAAAAGGGGGGTTTGAGGAAAACAAGGGACTGAATTTCCGAGGAGAGCAAAGCTAGGCGGAGCCTCTCAGGTTAGGAGGGGTGTCAATCTAATCATGAACTTAGAGGCTGCTACTGTGGCTAGGCCTGTGCTCAGTGCTGGTGTTACCAGAGACTGGGGTTCCTCTCTTGATGCATTGTTCAGGTTCTTGATGTCTCGAATAAAGAATTAAGCAACATACCAAAACACAGCAGAAAAGAAAAGCTTTATTAGAAGCGGAGGTACCCTTTCAGACGTGGAAGCGGGCTTGAGCAAGAGAAGTGTGGCTCAAAAGCCTGGTAACAACTTTTGGGGTTTTTATCCCTATTTGCTGTGGGTGGTTACTTTTCTTAGAGAAATGGGCTTCTTTGATTGACAACTAAGACTGACAGGACCCAGCGATTCGTCATTTGCTTTCTGCGCATGTTTGTTCCCTGAATTCAGTTGGTTATAATGCTATTAATGAACTTCGGAGCATGTGCATCATATTATAATGATGGTATAATGAGGCTCAGGTGAGTTGCAGGTCGTTGGGTCTTCATTGCGCAGGTGTGAGTGACTGGCTGAAACTAGTACCCAATTATCTCCTCATTTGTGTTACTTTTAGCCCAAAAATGCCTTCTAGCTTGCTTAATTATGGGCAGACTAGGGCGGACCCCTTCTACGATAGGATGACCCCAGCATCTTTGCAGGTGGACCTGAAACTCCCTATCTAACTTTCCCGCCTAACCCTTTTCTAAGAGCCACGAACCCCTTTTTCATTAGTATGGATGTCAAGGGACGGGAGGTCTCTTCTTCTGTATCTGCTTCCTGCTGAGAAGGGTCATCGTCCCGCCTATTGGGGTTTCATGGAGTTCTTTCCCTCACTGCCTTAGGACGGGGTCCTGGGTATTCCCCCTTGTCCCTAGACAAGGAAAAACAAAGATAAAAACTTGTTACTTGAATCATATATCTAGCGGGTAAAGGAAAACAGGTTTGGTTAATATATTTCGTAAAAGAAAGAAAAATCTTGGATTAAAGGTCCTCTCCCTTCTGGGACTCTAAGGGCTCTGTTCTGGCCTAAAGCCATTCCTGCCTTGTAATGGGCAAAGGAGAATCTTGAGTTTCAATGATCCTTATTAATAGCCAGAGGACCTGAGTCACCAGTTTCAAGGTAATGATCTAAGTTTCAGGGAGAGGGTCTTTCTCCAAAGAAAAGGGGAAAGAGAAGACTTAACTAGGTTTACTAAAAAGATAAGAATTTTGCAAGTGAGGACCCGTATCACTTGGAGTGGGGCTCAAGGCATCCAGGCTGCCTGGAGAGAAGCAGCAAACATGAAATCCAAAATGAACCTCAGGAAACAAGTGCCCCTCTGCATGGAACTCATGCTGAAGAGCAGCAGCAGTAGTAGGACTCTGCACTCTGGGAAGACCTGTAGGAGGCAAAAAGACAGGCTGGTCTGAGGACTAACACGATTTACTCCAGCGAAGCTAAATGGGCAACCTTTCCAAGTGGGGAAACCGAGGCAAAAAGTGTGAGGCTAGGGACTAGAAGCTATGGCATCGGCTGTGGGTCAGTGGCTGTGCCCAGAGTTAGAGGAGATGGGGCCAGGCTGTAAGGGACCTGGATGACAAGCTCCATTGGCAGGGGAGTCCCTGAAGGTAGAAGGAGACTAGAGGAAGGTGGCAGGGAGAAGTAATGTGCTTGACTGGATTGGGAGGGGGCGAGATCGGAGGCAATCTAAAGCAACTGCAACAATCCTCACAGTAGTAGCGCATCCTGCCTCTTCCCTTTCCCTCCTCCTCCCCCTCCCCCGATTTCTGGATTAGGGGAGGGGTGCTGGCCTGTGGTGGCTTCCCGGGAAGTTGACCTCCGCTTGCATCCTTGCTTCCAGGGACTTGCCCATCGAGGACCAGATCTCCCTGCTGAAGGGGGCCACGTTTGAACTGTGCCAGCTGAGGTTCAACACAATGTTCAATGCAGAAACAGGGACCTGGGAGTGTGGTCGGCTGTCCTACTGCTTGGAAGACCCTGAAGGTGAGGAGAGCTGCCTGCCTGCTCTGGCAGAGGGAGAGAAACGCAACTTGGGGGGTGGGTAGTGGGGGAGGAGAGGAGCCACGCCACAATGTGTAGGGCAGAAGACTGGACAACAGGAAGAAAGGCCTTGATGAGGGAAATCTGACTTTTGGGTCCACTTCCTGACAAAGTTTGCCCCTCGTCCTCACCCACCCACAGGTGGCTTCCAGCAGTTTCTACTGGAGCCTGTGCTGAAATTTCACTACATGCTGAAGAAGCTGCAGCTGCATAAGGAGGAATATGTGCTGATGCAGGCCATCTCCCTTTTCTCCCCAGGTGAGGACCCCACATATCCTGCTTGGCCTCACCCCTTCCCAGGCTTGCTCACACCCCTCAGATTTAGCTGAAGGAGGCAGCAGGCCCTCCTCTGCCCTCCCCAGGGAAGGTCTCAGGTGATGGCTTTGACCCCCACTCACTGCACAGCCAGGATGGGGACTTGGGCTGATTTCTCCTTGGGTCTGTGGGGTGATGCACAGCCCTCCTAGTGCTCCCCTCATTTCCCTGCTTGGGGATCTCTGGCTTTGGAGGGTAGTTGCCTGACAATTTGCCCTCTCTGGGCTGGACTGAGCTTGTCTTTGTCCCCACGGCCTTGTGGGCACCACTCTGCTTTCCCCTTTCCACCAGACCGCCCAGGTGTGGTACAGCGCAGCGTGGTGGACCAACTGCAGGAGCGGTTCGCCATCGCCCTGAAAGCCTACATTGAGTACAACCGGCCCCAGCCTGCCCACCGGTGAGCAGCAAGCAGGGAGGGTGCGTGGGGGTGGAGCCCTGGCCTTCCCATCCTCCAGGGCCACCACCTATTCTGGGGCTCTCTGGGAAAGCAGAGTGGAGCCACACCTGGGGCGGCCTCTGATTACCAGGGCTTGGGGGTGCTGTTCTGTGACCTCCACTGAGGCCTCCTGCCCAGTCAGCCTGATTTTCAGCCAACACTGGATAAACCCATGCCCAGCTGCCGGGACTCCCCCCCTGGGCACAGCTCAGTCTGCGGGGCCTTCCATGCGCCTGTCATCAAGGGACGGGAACAGCCAGGTAGTCTAGTGAGGCTCCTACAGAGTCTTCTAGCAATAACCAACAATAGCGATGATGATAACAAATCTATAATAGCAATCATTTATTGAGAAGGGGCAGCCTTGGTACCAAGAAGTTCACATGTATTATCACCTTTAATCCTGAAAACAGTCCCACTGAATGGGTGCCGCCTCCATCCCGCAGGGGACTGGAGGCTCAGGGCAACCGTCTCAGGTTCCACAGCCAGACAGGATCTGGAGGTGGACCCAGGCTGATCAAGTCCACCGCTCACACTCTTGAGCACTGCCTAACTGCCTCCCAGGACAAAGACAAGCAAATGGGCCAAGAAGCTCCTTTGTTTGTTTTGGTCACAACCGAAAGGTGGAGGGCTACTCGGGGCTTTGCCAGACAGGGCTTTTCACCCCTGCCCTGGGCCTCAGCAGTCCACAGGCCTGGGCCATGAGGAGTGAAGGCCAGCACTGGGTGTGCTGGTGTGAACTCAAAGCCTCGAGTCCCTTACTTGGCCTGCTTCAGTTTTGAGCCCGGCATCCTGGGATGCTGCTATGGCCATGTCTTCATTTGCTGTATGGAGCCAGGAGACATCATGGGGAAACTGAGGCACGAGGTGCGTCTCAGCCATTAGATCCTGGGCTAGGTCCAGGAGGGGATTGCAGCTTACAGTCCCTGCCTCCACAACCACTCTACTCAGTCCTGACCCCCAGCCATTAGCCGAGACAGCAATTCCCACTCCCAAACTCCCGGATGACCTATGCACTTGGCATCAGCAATGCCTAGGTGTTCCTAGGAAGTCTCTGTGTACAGGACTCAAGCCCAGGGGATGAGGGGTGAATGGGGAGAGCAGGTCCACACCTCAAGTCCCCCAGGCTTTCCGCCCTTCTCTTGCAGCTAAAAGAGAAACCACAGAACTCTACCGAGCTTTGTCTCTCGGCTGCCCGGAGACGTCCTGAGATTAAAACCCCCAAACCCATGACACTTCAGGGCAGTCCCGGGGTTGCTGGGAGTGGGTAGTGTGGGCTGTGCCTCTACCCTGTCCTCCGGCTGGCCCGCAGGTTCCTGTTCCTGAAGGTCATGGCCACACTCACCGAGCTTCGCAGCATCAGCGCCCAGCACACACAGCGGCTGCTGCGCATCCAGGACATCCACCCCTTCGCTACTCCGCTCATGTGCGAACTGTTCAGCACCTCAGACAGCTGAGCTGAGCGGCTGCCCAGGGTCGCGTTTCTGTGGGGCAGAGCTCTCAGGACCACCACTCCCGGACTAGACGGAGGGACACCGTGGAGGGCTGACGATGCTGCCTTGCGTCCCCCAGGAAGGGGACCTGGGTCCCCCACCCCCCAGCCACAGTCAGTGGAGAGCAAAGCCATAGACCCTTACATGGAGAGTGCACTGGCCTATATGTCAGGCCCATCAAGAGGCAAGGCCACTGTTTCTCAGAAAAGGCCCTGTGGTCTGGGATTCAGTGTCATGGTGGGAGAGGGGATAGGGTGGCTGAACCATCTGACAGTCTGTGCCCACACTCAAGTTCATTAGCTTCTTGGGTCTTTTTGCTGTTACTTCGAGTACCCCTTTCTCCTACTTCCCACTTGCTCTTAACCTGCAGTCTCCTGTCCTGAACTGCTTGATGCGTTGCAGGCCTGTGTTGATCAGCAGGTGAATTGGTGTCTGTGGGAGTACTCTAGAGAGAAGCCAGAAAGCCTATAGCGAATTTCAGAAGTTTGTTCTGACCACTCTGTGTGTCCATTCTTCCCTCCTTCTGGGCATCTCATTCTGTATCTCTACATTCATTTAAACACATTGTTTTGTTAAGTATCGACAATATGTAGCCCGCTCTGTGGTATACACACTGATTCAGACATGGATCCCGACCTTGAAGAATTTATAGTTCAGTAAAGAAAACAAAGCAGAAACAAAAATAACTTCGATCAAAAGGAGAAGTGACAAGTGACATTAAGAAATTTCTTTATGTGGATGCTAAGCTATGCTGGGGTTCTGCATGCACCCAGAGCCCCAAACGAGGGATCCCTGGGACATGGGTTCATGAGAGGAAGACACTAACTGGCTGTGTGCACACACGTGTGACTTGGGGTAGGTCTGCTCCATTTCTGAACTGGGATTGGGTTTGCTCCTGAGGCTGCAACACTGGGGTGTTGTGACAAGGCTATATCGACAAGCAGTTAATAAATGTGCTAGATATGCATGTACCATATGTTCCCGTTTACATATCTATTTTCAAAGCTAAAGAATATGAAAGTGTCTGTTTTGTTTATAGCCATTTTGAATGAAAACATTTTTTTTTGCCAATTACATTTTAACTGATTTTACATAAGGAATTTCACACCTAAAAACTAGGCTTAGCAAATATGTTCCTGGGTTTAATGTCAAATCAAGGCAACATAACATTGTTAACTTTTGGCTAGAGATATAAACCCTTTTTTGCTTTCTTTTCAGGGGGAAAAAGACATGTGGGAGTGGGAAAATAGAAATGTCACATATATAAATTTCTATTACTTTTTTTTTTTTTTTTTTTTTTACTAATTTTACTATTGCCCTTTATACATCTGAAAACTGGTTGCTGCAAGAACATAAAAATGCAACCAGGCTTTGTATTTTGCATGGGGGGGGGGAAGGGGAGAGATAGAAGGGGCAGTGAATATACAATGCAAAATATATATGATTTACTGTTGAATTGTACACCTGAAACTTACTGGATTTCATTAACCAGTGTCACCATAATAAAAATAAATAAATAAATAAAAATTTTAAGTTTTAAATTTTGATAAAAAATGCATTAACTTGGTTTTCTCATGATTGTTCCATATAAAATTTTAATATACCATAATTAAAAATGTAGTAATTTATTTAAAGTCTAATATTTTGACACAGATGAAGCTACAAGTTAACTGAATTTTTAGGAACAGATCTTGTTTCTAAAAATTTTATCACTTTACAAGAAGCAGGCCAAACTTTGAGAACATAAGAAATCATCCACACTGTACAGCAAAGCAAGCAAACCTATTCCTTGCATGCCGTCCAGCTTTACCAGCCTCTTCTGCATCAAGGAGATATAGAACACACTCATTTTTAGGAAAGAAACTGAGGAGAAATAAAATCTCCTCTCTGCAAATAGAATGAATGAATGCAGCTTTTGCCTCCAGGAATTTCTCTCATTTGGATATATAAATTTCATTCAGTCTGTGTTCATAAATCATATGCATTTCTTTTTCTTCACTGAAATAATTTTGAGTGTGTTATTCATTCGAGAGCCTGAAATGGTTCTTAAGTGTAGGCTACAGAAAGGTGAAGGCAAGGTGAAGTTAAGATGGGATGTAAACTCTCATCTCCTTGTATTAATTTTAAAAGTATCTGGGCAGTTCCCCAAACACTAAATTGATATGTACATATGACTTATATATTATAAAATCAAAGTGTAGTCCAAGTGTAGTTAAGATTCAAGATAAGATGTACCAAAGTGGTCATACAGGGTACTTCTTTTTGTGGATTTTGAGTTTATAGGACTTGGAGCCAGGCTCAAATTTTCTACTCTTCAAATATTTGAATTTCCCTATTGCTCCCTTCCCTGAGCTTTCGAGCATCTGAACTGAACTAAGCATCAGTTTCTAGGCATCTCTGTAGCTATCATTCTTTTTCTGGGTTTGGCCTCAGTCAGGTTAGAATGGAGCCAGTCTCCAAAGCTCAGGAGTGAAGACCTTCTGAGTAAGTTACTGTTTACCTTCTGGCTCCACCATTATTTGGAGCCACTCGGCAGCCAGTCCCTACCTGACTCAGACTTTAATGATCCGATTAAAACCTTGACATCCACAAGTCTTGTGGGAAGGCCCAGGGTGTCTTCTCCTTTCTGAAGAAAAGAGAATGTAAAGGGAAACATGCATTTGATTGACCATTCCTTCCCATCTTCTGACAACTTGTGGGCCTCATCATGCCATCCTCCACAACAGCTTGTTTTTCTCTGGACACATTCCTTTGATATACCCATAGCTCTCCTAAATCTGAAGGTGCTAGTTAGTGAAATATTCTCACACCTGAAAAATGGGTGACCACCCCATCACTTTTGTTCACTTCCTTTCACAAACTTCTGTGAACAGGATCTGCAACCTGATCTCTTCCTTTCCCAACTACCCTTTTAGAACACCTAAAATGGCATTTACTATCAGTGCTCTCCTGAAATGTGAGCCCAAAGGACTGGTTGGTCAGTGCTTTTTGGAAGAACTTAGAAATTAAAAATGTAGTCTTCCAGGATTTTAAGTTAAAAGTATATCTTGCTCAATTCCCATTTAAACAGGGCAGGAATGTTACTAGTGAATTCCAAACAAATACACTTCAATGTCATGAGGAGGCACCCCACCACAAGTGACACATGTTTGCCCTTATCCCCCTCCCCCCTCACCCACTGCAACTGGTAGACAAATATTAGCTAACCCCCCCAAAACAAATAAGGAAGACCAAACTTTATCCAATATAAATTTTTTTATTGAAGCAGCAGTCACATGACTTTATATCTAGCCTTTAGATTAGGCCTGACAGAGCCAGCCCTAAGAAAAATGTTTCTTTTTGCACTAAGAGACATTACATGTTTACATACATCATCCAGTATTGGAAATGAGCAGACTCAAATACAACATGTGTTGGTTACCTGGGAGGTACAGCCCCACTGTATGTGGTGTTCATATATTTTACAGATACTCCCAAAGACCATTACTAATGGGATGAAAAGTTTAAAAGAAATTGCAGCTACACCAAACCATAAACACAGTAATCAAAGACAGCAGCTCATACTTAAAATTTTTTTTTTAAGTTTTTAAAATTTGTCCCCTTCAGGGATGCTTTCTTTTCAAAGCAGTGTCTGCAAACTTCCTCTACACCAAATCCAAAGGTTTCCAAGATTGAAGCTGCACCTCTCAGGGCTACACAATGGAATAAGATCATTTGAAAGAACGAGAACTGATGTTCGTATCTTGATTTTTATAACAAAGATCCATGTTTCTAAAAGGAGGAACAGTGATGGTGATGTGACTACATACTGAAGTGGCAAAGTAGGTAATGTGAAGAAAAGATGGGAACTGAAATAAAGACCACACACTTGTGAATTTTAATTTCATTTCCAGGCTAACCTACTTTTTATTTAATGCAAATTACAGTACCAGTTAACTATTTCCAAACCAAGTCACATAGAACAAAATGTATTTACAAGGGAATGGGGAAAGGGAAAAAAAACATTGAGCATACTTTTCACAAAAAAGTTTATATTTAAAATGAAAAAAAAAATCAGTCACAGAGGCATTCAAGTAGTAATAATGTTATACAGATTTTGCTTTTCCTTTATATCAAGACAGATTTGCACAAGTGTTTGCAATAGTTTGTATACAACCCACAGTCCTTTATATATATATATATATATATAATAATAATAAATTTTAGATTTATTTTTAAGATGGAAGTGGTCACGCTAATTGGTATGTGTACAGGCCCAAGTGATCCATCGGCAACACATTTATAAATGCAAATTTTACAGGCAAGCACATTTTCAGACATCTATCTGTATCTGCCTGTAGACAGATATAGTAAGAAAAAAAAAAAAACAAAAATTAACACAAGGAAGTCTACTTTGTCAAGCTAACCCCTTATGTACTGGTTGTCATTTTGCTTTTATTGCAGAGGTGCAAAACGGAGCAACAAACTTGAATAAAAACATCATAACCCTTGTGAAAATAATCCAAACCCCAAGGATTACTTTCAAAGCCTCTCAAACGTAGGTAGACCTTAAGTCTGGGACTCTACTTTGCTTCTAGTTCTCTTTTTCAGTGGCTCAGGTTTCTACCAGAAAAGACAGATTTTATTGTAAAGCATGCTTAGTTTATTTTTCTATATAGGGGAGAAACTGTTTGGCTCTGTGATTAGATGATCGCTAACATGAACAACAAAAATCAGATACAATTTTGGTTTAAAACAAAGAAAAAACCCCAAACTCCTGGGGATCTGGCATTGGCCAAACTTCCTTTGGAAGAGTCCAAAGTTAAATCCCTTAAAAAAGGAAAGGAAGAAACGAAATGCCAGTGTCTTTATATCCACAGGGATAGAGAATACAATAGTCCTCTCAGAAACCTTTGCATTGGTGCAGACAAGATGACTGGTTAGGCAGGCTTTGTTAAAACACAAACCAAAAATATGTACCTAAAAATTAAGAGGACTTAAAAAAATGACACAACATTGTCACTGGAAAAAAGGTGCAGTCTTCTGCCTTGCTGGAATGAACACACGATGTTTCAAAAATAGCAACCTTTGGTTTGGTAAAGTTTGTTTTTCCTTCTACTCAAAGACATCTTATATGGAATACTTGGAGGCAAAACAATTTCGATTTTTTTTTTCAAAAAAGGCTTTCTTGATGTGCACACAGTAATAATTAAACTGATTTTTGAAAAAAGACATTTAAATGACATCTCATTGAACAGGGGTAGAGGTGGCAGGAGGGCGGGAATGGGCTAAGAGTTCCCTTGCTAAAACAGTCCTCTCGGCACGGAAGCACTCCGAGCAGCAACTGCGAGAAGTCGTGCTACAGCATTTGAGATGACCGATGATCAAAACCTGATACTATTAAGAAATTCTCATTTATAAAAACCAATTCTCTCTTTCTCATTCGTGAGGGAAGGAGATAAGGAGAATGAGCGTGGACTCTGCTGTTTGTAAGACCCATGATTAGGGTGTGGGGAAGAGACGAGCAATATCTATTGATATCCTCCAGCTCTAGGGCTCCCTGGCTCTATACTAAGTCCCCAGATAGCCTTAAGTATGAAATGAAACCGGTCACTGCTACTGAGAAGGAAATAGACGTTCAGAACCAAAACAAAGGCAGGGCTTGAATGAAATGAGATTATGAACATGGTTTCCTCTTTCCACTCCTGAGCACATTATCACTGAAATTCACTGTGAAGGGGCAGACACTGTGTTATGACTGAGCTATTACTTCAAAGGGAAAGGGTGGGACAGGAAGACATGGACAGAGAAACCAATTCAAATTTTAAAAATGAAAAGAAAAAAAAAAATCCAAAAAATAACCAAACGCATGGAAGCGAAGGCACTCCAAACTATATAGATACACTATACATTGCTAGAGTTATTGTTACAATAATACAGGCCGGTACCTACTGTACAGAGTTAAAACTATATGGCTTTAAAAAGCTCGTCTACATTTTGTCTGATTATTAAACAGAATCGCTGCCCTGAACAGTAACTTTTTGCTCATTAATAACAGTTCCTGGGTCCACATATTTACATACAAAACAATAAAACTTAAATTTAAAAACATTGAAAGAAAATATAATGTACAAGCTTGAATTTGGTGAGGAGCTTTTTATTATTATTATTATTATTATTATTTACAAAAGATATTCAGAGACCTGGATCTCACTTGTATAAAAGAGTTCTGTGATCCCACCATGATCCTTGAGAAAGAAAATTCACGCACCTCAGCCCTCACACACGCACAATAAAATGAGACTGGCATCTGACTTCTCTCTCTTCTTCTCTTACCCCATTTATTGGGGGGAAAGTGTTTTGTGAAACAAGGACAGATTTTCATGGACTCTAGCAAGTCCAGAGTAGTGTCTGTGTCCAGACGTTTGGCTGGGCAGTTTGGTCTGAAAGCAGATCCTTTTCTGTCATAGACCTGTTGTTCAGCTTCTTTATAAATCCGTCCTGAAAATGGTCTATCAAAGCCACTCCTTTTAGGAATTATGCTGCCAAATACTTGGACTCAGACTTCTTTCAATCTTAATTAGCTCTCAGAAGCTCATTATGAAAAATAAAATTCAGTTTGATTGGGTTTGATTATGTTTCCTTTCTCATGAACTCTGATATAACCAGAGGTTTGAGAAACCCCCTTTTGTGGCCTAAGAGCTTAGCTAAACAGCAAGTGAAAACTACAATGGCTCACAGTTGCCTTTCCAGGTATTGGTTCACTTCAGCAGGCAGTAGGACTCTCTTGGAGAGTCACACACACTTGGTTAAGAAGCAGTACAGGGTGCTAAGACCTGCACGAGGGCTGCCAAGTGATTCCACTTCCAAATCACCTGAAGTGCGAGACCCCTAACATGACGTAAAGTGGCAATGAGGAGGGTGAAGGGAGGTTACACACAATTAGGGCTCAGCTCCGCAGCCCTGCAGTTTTCAGCTAACCTTGGAAGGTGTGTGGAGAAGGAGCGGGTAGGAGGGAAAGGCGGCCATCACTCAAGTGATCTTTAAATGTAAAGTACAACTGATTGTGCCTTAAAGATTCATAGGTCAAGTGACGGCCCATAAGCACCAAGGTGACTAAGGTTTGTTTTAGAGTATATAAGGCCCACGAAGATGTCAACCTTAAAAGTATAAAAACAAACTAGTTGTGAAAATCTATTTCCTCACTGCAAACATAATCCTTCAACCCTCCTTGCTTTCCAAGGAATATTGCTTTTTCTTCAAAAACAGAGACTGATTCTTACACCATTCACTGATACACAAAGAAAACAAATAAAAACTCTTAATGGGTGTGGGGAAAACATCCTTTTTCTCACGCTTCAACACTCAATTTTGATACTGTGAACAAAAACAAAAGGCAGAAATGGATCTATGTATATATAACATATATACACACATTTATATAATCAACTTTCCTATAAAGTCAGCAGGTACAAGTGACTGTTTATATCATTTTGATGTGCAGTTTTTAATATTCCTACCATCTAAAATCATAATGGCCTATTTGACATGCATTAATAAATAAAATTTTAAAAGCATGAGGTTAAAAGAAAGTTGAAATTAAATACAGATTCTAGATTTGGATTTAAAATTAGAACTATGTGCAGAATGTGGCAATTTCTGTAAGCTCAATCTACAATTAAAAAATATGCAAAATAAACCAGTAGACTGTTACAGTTCACATTATTTAACTATAAAGTCCTCTCTCAAGTGTATCTTTCCAAGGGAAGCAACTTTTGAAAAAAATCTGGACTAATTTATTCACAGTGGTGAGATCTGCCCCTGGCCTGTCTGTCCCCTTCCTCCAGGTTCACCGGCTTCTGACCTCTGCAGCCAGAGTGGCCCTTTTCAGTCTTCTAGGTCACCAGTTTAAAACTGTACTACAATTTGTGGAGAACCCTTCGTCAGGCAAAGACCCACCTGTAGAGCATGCACGTTCCTCCTTTGACAGTCTCCTACAAAACTTTCTCCACCACTAGCACTGATTAACAGCAAAACAAAACCTTAACCAACCAACTAATTAAGAATCTTCCCCTTACAGTTTCAAATTTTATTGACATCCAGGGTTACAAATGATACACATTTCCTTTTTTGTCTGCCACACCTGCCACCAACATGCCAAAGGCAAGTCTTCAAATACCCGAGAATATGGATTAATTTTACAAGTGACATTTATGTCCCCACTGAGTTACACCTGTGAAGCTCCCAACCAATTTCAAGCTGTGCACTATACCAAAGTCTTACACTTGACTTTAAAAGAAACAAAGTTCAAAAAAAACTTTAGCACAGAACAAAGTTTTTGTCTTTTTTGGAAGGGGCATGAGGCAGGAGTCCTGTTTTTAAAGTATACAACAGCAGACTTTTGATAAAAAGATTGTCGTGGGAGAGAGATTGTGTGTTCTAGTGCTCCGATTTCCCCCTTCCCACAACCCTCCCACCCCCTGGATCTCCCTCAAAGTGAGAATACAATGAAATTGGTTTGTATTTATAGGTATCTTACAAGGTTAAATAAGAACGACAACAATAATAAAAAAATTGAACACTAAAATGAACAGGTTTTTTCTCTTTTTAATTTTCTTTCCAAACGTGACCAGTGTTGCTGAGTGACACTCAAGTAACTGGTGGTTCCTCCTGTGCAGCTGGCTGCTCGGGACTGTTCAGGTGGAGTTGGAGGCTGATGCAGAAGCGGCATTATTGGTTTGTCCACGGTCTCCAGCATTAGCATCTGCAAATTAGAAGTCCCAAGAGAGGGCATAAGCAATGCTATAACGCCCCAGAGAGAAAAGCACACTGCTTTGACTGTAGAATGTGAGCTGTGTGGTCCTCCAAGCTCTATCTGGAATGTTGTTTTAAAAATGGCCAACAGTATGAAATCTGACTTTTTTTTCTGCTTAGAGCTAAGTCTATGCCTTGGCCTGGTCTTGGTGCAGGATGATACTGTGTTTAAATAAGTTACAGACTCAGGTAGCCAGAGAGCATTTCTGTCAAAGCTCTTGTTGCCACTGGGATTAGGAGTGTATGAATACTCAGTCGGAGTCTAGCTCACTTAAAAATGCAGAGCTGGAAAAATCTGCTAAAAATTCTGAACCATATTACAATATGCTATCTGCCTAAGTGGGTGAAATCGGTGGAGTCAATGAAAGTTAATATGGGTCAGTGCTGACAGGCAGAAGTCCTATGTGTAAATCAAACTCAGTTGCTTGCTTTCTAAGTACAGTCCTTCTTTGTTATTCATAGAAATGGAAGATAGACAATTAGCAAAAAAGAAATAGACACTGTAGTACCAAGTCACTTATTCAACCTAATAAAGCATCTTGCAGTCAAATATCTTGGCACTGAGCTTACTCTGCCTAATCCTTTGGAAATACGTGTAACTTTATAAATAACTTTAACTCCCTCTCTCTTTAAAAGGGCCATTATTATTTCACAGTATCCATTAACATTTAAGCGGGCATTTACTTGTGTCCGGATTGGCTCTCCACTTCAGGCAGGCAACAGACTGCTATTCCAGTGGCTAGCCTACTGCTTCCCTGTCATCTCAATCATGACTGGAAACATACTGCTGGGCAAATTTTCTCCCAAAAACTTCACGCTAAGCCCTGAGCAAGAAACAAAGTGGCTGGACTGGGATGAGCAACTTGTAAGAACCGTCTCCCTAGAAGTCATACCACCTTTGGCCATCAAGGCTGATGACACCAAAAAACAGACCCAGAAGTTTTGTCTCTCTGGAGACCGTTGCTCTCCTATATCCTATGATGAGTAAACAATGTCATGGCTGAATGTAACACTCAGTCTTGGGATTTTTCTACTTTGAATTTTTTATTTACAATGAGAAACAAAAGACTCTAAAAGATACACACTAATCCTTAAGGATTAGCTGTTCAGTTTATAATTTCAGTGGCTACTCTATAAAAACTATACTTCTAATTTTCTGATTTTCCTGCCCTCAAAACAATCTGCCTTGATATACATTTAACTTAGCCTTTGGGGAAAAAATGTTTACCTCTCTTAATTTGAATGGTTATTATGATTAATTCTTTTAATTGCCTTCAAAACAGCGATAGCTGCTTCTAACCCTGTTTTCATGCAGGTAAGTGTGGACATTATGGTATCAGGGTCCATGCACTAGCTTCTCATTGCTCATGACATGGAACCATATTAACTCATTGGTATGGCACATGAACAGGTGGCAGGAGAGGGTATATGACACAGAACCTATTCTCCAAAGGCAGGTAAACAGCCTTTTCCAATAATCAGTAAATAACTATGTCAAATGCTTTATTCATGACTTCTGGTCTTTCTTGGATATGCTTTGCTTGGCAGGGATTTTACTCTCAATGATCACCCAAATTCTGTGCATCAATAACCTAACATCAATTCCTATTCAGACCACAGGTTCCTGTAAGTCTTTCTAAAGAAAAATATTCATTTTCACAATTTAGGCACAGGCTGCGTTAAAAACAACAGGCCAGAGAAAGCCTGAAAGGCCACAGAGCCATTTCAGAATTATAATGTTCCTCAAATATTCAAGCATATTGCAGCATTTCACATGCTTTGGATGACACTCAGAACCCATGTGTGATCATCATCAAATAGTGCTTCTCTCTCATTTTCAGTTATTTGAAGATGACAGCTAAAATTGTCATGTTCTAATTTCCCCCAGGACTTAAAAGATTCACTAATCATCAGGAATTTATCTGCTTGATCACAACATCAGCACATATACTAGCACTGTTAGCAGCTCTGGCCCCTGCCAACACCCACTAAGGTTTATCTACACGTTATCCAGACCATTATTTAATTTATTCTTTGACAAAATCCTATTTAGCTACTAATCTGTCGATGTCCTTTCACTGACTACTACCTGTGAGCTTCTGACATACCCAAAACTAGTCTCCCCTTCCTTGGATAAATCCAAAGTCTGCTTATCTCATCAGAATAAAAAGTGCAGGTCTTTTAAGTGCGCATATTACTGAAAATGAACTTACCTATGAACAATAAAATCTGAAAAGACACTCATGCTCCTCAGGTTTGTAATTTAATGATTTTTTTTATCTGAATAATTTCCAATAATCACTTGATGAATAAAAATTTAATAGTTAAGTGTTTGATTATAAATATCCTTGATACCTAAAGACAAAGCACTGTACTCATTTATCAAAAAAACTTGTTTGCATGATGCAATGAACTCCACTTAAAATGAAAGCATGCATGTCCTTGCTTAGATAAAGGAACAGATTTCTCTTTTTCTCGGGGAGGACAAAGTACAAGGAGAAGAAAAGCAAAACACACAAAAAATGAATTTCTGCTAAGTCAACAGCAATTCCAACAGGCCACTTGGCTTACTGACTGAGCAAAGCTACATTTCTTAAGTTCTTCTTGGTATATGCTTATTTTGCTCCCACTCTCAATTCTGTAAACTTATTTTTACCATAACTGAATATGGGTCTTCTATAACAAATGTTCATTAATTTAAAATTCTGATAGTCATTTGATTTGGATGTTTATCTTAATTTCTATAATTTTCTCTCTCAAGCACTGAAACAGTAACTTTAAAAGCAGCAAAGCTCATTTTGCTTCTCCTGCATTCCCTTCTTTATGGTCATACTGGTAAAAGTGATGCTACCTGGTTATAGGATGGGCTAAGGTCTTTTGATTACAAAGCATCCAATTCAACAAGAATCATCAAAGACTGACTGTACAGTCTCTTGTTTTTAGTCTTGAGATGCTCTTCTGATATTCACAGTGATAAACTTTTAAAAATCTAATCCAATTCCATGCACATTTACTGCGAACAAGAGCTAGCTGTACAACTTAATAGTTGTGTGATTTTGGAACAAGTTACTTAACCTCTCCTCAATTTCCTCATCTGTGAAATGGTAATACCATCTATTTATGAAATAAGGCCTATGAAGTGCTTAGCATAGTACCTGGCTTATAGTAACTTCAATAAATGGAAAGGTAAAAGGGACATTTGAAAATATATAAATTTATAGTTTAGTATGACTTCAATAACCACCATCACCACCATAATAAAAATCTGTGGCAGGAGCTAGCTGTTAACATCTGAATACTTACCAATGCACCAGACATTATACTAAGTACACGCTGCAGGTATGTTGTTTAGCCTACACAACATCTCCAAGAAATAGGTACAATTATTGTTCCCATTTTGCAAATGGCAAAATGGAGGCATAAAGAGATTAAGTAACGTATGTAAGACTGCAGGGCTAACAAGTGGAAGAGCTGAGCAGAGGGAACAGAGGAAGAGAGTGATGACTTTTATCGGCAGTAGGGAACAGCAGAAAAGATTTCCTGGCAGAGGGAGAAAAGAGCTTAGGGGACTTTCATTCAGAAAGTTCCTAACCCTTACATAAGCTACTGTGATTTCTAGAAGCCTATTTCTATTATCTAAAAGCATTACATTAAAACACATTAATGAATTTATGATAAGAATTAAAGTTAGAGTTATTTTATTTTCTAATTTTCAAACATTCTGTTTGGGGTATTCAGAGTTACAAGTGTCTTGGAAAAAACTAGAGAGCTGATATGATAGTTCACTGACTTCTTAGCTTCCTAGAAAGCAATGCCCATTATCACCCTTCTGATGTTCCTAAAGTACAAACAAACTGAAGATGGACATGAGGGGGAATGGAGAGAATAATCGGCTTCGGAGGAGGAAGATATAACATCATTCTAATACATTGTGGTAGCCACCTTCATGATGGCCCAAATGAGTCATGTATAGGATTGGCCTGTGTAACCAGCAGGACGCTGCAAAAATAATGTGTGACTTTCAAGGTTGGGACATAAAGGACACTGGCTTCTACCTTGTCCTCCTTCTTGGATCACTTAGTTCAGGGGAAGCCACAATGTGAGACACTCAAGTAGCACTATGGAGATACACACACGTGGTGAAGGGACTGAGGTCTCCTGCATATACCAGCACACATTCACTGACCACATGAACAAGCGACTCTGAAAGTGTATTACCCAGCCCCAGGCAAGGCTTCAGGTGTCTGCAGCCCATGCTGACATTCTGACTACAACCTTATGAGAGACCCTGATCTAGCACCATTCAGCTTGTGAATTCCTGACCCATGTAGACTGTGTGAGATAATAAATGTTTACTCTTGTTTTAAGCTGCTAAATTTTAGAATATCTTGCTATATAGCAATAGATAACCAACATATACATACATGTTGAAGAACTTAAATGCCAGTTAGGGCTTATGCTCACAAACCCACGAGAGCACCAATGACCAAGTCCTCTAAAAAATTAGGTATGCTCCTAATAAACTATACAACACAAGAAGACTGCATCATATGATCAACTGTTTTTTCCCTAATCCTAAGAGGAGTCTATAATCCTATGGCTTTTGTACTAGATGTGGTGAAGAGAATATGTACATGTAGTTACTGAAACAAATTTTATTCTGTGTGACTTCAGAGGTAAAAATGACATGTTAGGCAGTCCCACAGTGAAGCTGAGGGTAAAGCCCTGTGGTATCAGGTTCCCAACAGAGTCCATGAGGCTCTGATTTTGTTCTAGAGTAAATTTTTATGTGCAAAATTCTATATATGATACATATACATTTTTCTAGGAGAGGATTCGGTTTTTTCCTGCAGATTCTCAGAGATCTGTAAGAGTTGCTAGATAATAGAGTCATGGATTTGATGTGCAGCTGTCTCAATACTGAGGAAACTGTCCCACTTAGTTGCCCAGGTCATAATCCAAAAATTCTCGCCTTGATTCTTCACTTTCCCTTCCCCCTACATCTAATGCATTGGCAAGTCCTGTCCCTCCAAATGAGTCTAATCTAATGTGCAAATGGAAAGGGGAAGAAGAGTAAATGGAGGTACTGACATTCATAAACTGTAGCCAAAGAGTTTAAATAAAAAAAAATGGAAAACAATGAAACAGGTTGGGAGGAAAGGACAGAGAGTAAACAAAGGAGCTGGGTTCCAAAGACTCTGCCACCATGTATCAGTATTCCAGAAGAACTACTAGTCTATAAAAGTTAAAGCCTTCTAACTGATATAAGTAAGTGTTCATTATCTGGCCCAGGAGCAATGATGGAAATGTTCTGTCTGCACTCTCGAACAGAGTGTCTGCGAGCTATAAATGTTACTTAAATTTAACTGAAATAAAAATTTAGTTCCTTATTTACCCTCAACATGTTTCGAGTTCTCAAAAGCTACAAAATCATTAAAATTTTAATATTTTTAATGCTAGCATATTAGTTAAAGAGCATATTTCAGATATATCAAATCCTTTTGGTGTTTTAGGTACTTTGTAAGTATATTTGGGAGCTTATAAAGTATACTTTTATTTCCTGTATTATATTCTCCCAAGTCCATTTTATGTGTTTCTATTCATTAGCTATCCTCTTTCTATAACAGTTAGAAATGTCTCATGACAGGTTAACTTCTCTAAAAGATGAGATTTGGGAAGCCTGGGATGTTACTTATACTGTGCAGCTAACTCAAGATGTTCCTATTCAAGTTGTTCCAAGTGGCAATGTCTTTACCATAAAATTATGTCTCAGATATTAGTTTTTAACTGACACTGGGAACAAACAAGACCATTACAGAGAATCAAAGGGAAACCCTAAGTTTATATTTAAATTGACATCATAATTTACGCTAATGAAATCAAAGTATCACCTGTAAGGAGAAACTCAATTTTCACTTTTCTCTTTATAATGTCTACAATTTTGCATAGTGTAATAATGAGGGAGAGGGAAGGCAATCTTCCTCAGCAAAGGATCATCACCTCTCTTTTCATATTATTCCAAGGAAAAGGTGTGGTGCAAGACACCAAGTTGGCTTCTGTCATTTCAAAAACAGAACCGAAATTCAGACACTAGCAACCAATCCACCAACAAACCTGAAGGACTTGTCAAAAAGACTGTATTCGATCTGTCAGCAGCAGAGAGCTCTTAACTCTCTGAGCTCAGGGGCAAAGCACATTTTAATCGAGAGGCTTAATTGTTCAGAGTAGGGAATCGAAGGCCACTGAGGACATAGGAAACATTTTTATCTTTTAAGTTGGAAAAAAAAATCTAATTTAGGAATAAAGAGTAAGAAAGGGCATATGAACGTAATAAGCAGGTGACTTTAGGCAAGGAACCGAGGAACACTTGAAGAACACCTGGAAGAAAGTCTGACAGAACACTCACTGACTTAAGATTTTATATTGGAGGTGGGGGAAAAAATCCAGTAATATTTTTGACTTAATAGGAGAGAACATACTTTTGCATAAAAAGAAACAGTTTCTTAGAATTTACACTTAGCCCTGTTCTGGTGAAATAACGACTAAACTAGTTCGACTTCCGGTATCTATACATTAACTTGCCAAAAAAACGTGAAACTAACTTGTGGTAGATACAACCTCACTGGTGTCAGTGAATTTGGCAAACTGGCAAATGTGAATGGAAGTCCATATTTCAAACACAGAGCCAAAAGAAGGAAATGGGTATAGCAAAAAAGGCACCCATGTTTTTTGGCTACCAAGTTGGTAATGTCTAAAAATAAGCATGTACACACTGTGCCTCCCCCACTCCCACTCCGGGCTGGCTAGTGTTAAGGTAATGGAGAAATGAAAAAAAAAAAAAAAAGTGCACTGCCAGTGGGCAGTGTAAAATAGGACAAGCATTCCGGAAGGTAGTCTGACTACATAAAAAACTTAAAAAAAAATTCTCATACCTGTTGACTCAGCAATTCTGCTTCTAAAAACTGGGACACAACTCAAATGTCTAAGGATAAGGCCAAGTTACATAAATTACAGAACAGACTTAGAATATCAGTTGAATAGTATATAGTTATATACTCCCATAGTATATAGTCATATACTCCCACTCCCCAAATAGCATAAACTCATTAAAAAAAGGCACGTTTCTCTGTCCATTCATATATAGACTAAAATGTAAAATAATGTTACCTTTGATTATCTATGGAAATGAGAAGATGGGAGATTTTTTTCTAAAATAACTATATATTATGTTTTTAATTCTGCCCAACTAGAGAGAATTGGCTGGTGATATACAAGGTGACAGGGATTCTGGGGTAAAAATAACTGTGATAGTTAAGGAAGGGAGACCACAAGCTCTGGCTAAATCTGAACCATGACTTTAGCAGAACGGATTTCACAAAGTTCAGAGAACAAATAGGTATGACTTTGTGGCTAGAGTCTTCAAAAGGGGCTAAATAACTGAAATATGCCAAAAATCATAAAAGACAAAATTCTGATCAAGTGCAAAGATTCTCAATGCAAAGCAGAGGGGAAAGAACCAAAGAAACCAACTAAACTGGTTTTCTCTGATGAGCTCATATTAAAAATACATAACTTTCAGAAGGGCACATATACAAGGAAGAATAGAAAATAATAATGTGAATCTGTAAGAACAGGCCAGGTTTGGTTTAAATAAGGTAACAGCTAAAGGTTTTTAAAGTAAGATCACGAAAAGTTAAAACCCGTGACCAGGTAAAAAGACAGGAGAGACATACCTCGTCCAACTCCTATCATGATTCCCTTTTCTGTTAGAAGTGTTTTCAACCTGGAAAGGATATAACAAAATTCCTAACAAACAAAATGCAGCCCAAGGAAGGTGACGGCAATGTATGCATTTAAACGTCTTTAAACCCAGAATCTATAGTCCAAGAAACAATTTCTAACATGGATTATAGAAATTCAGTTTATATTTAGGCACTAGAAACTTCCTTAAGTCTTAAAAACAGTTTTATTTTCATCTTTGATAGTTATGCCTTTCTGACAGAAAAAAAATCTAAAAGATTTTAAGTTTTAAACAAAGTATTTTATAGTTTTTGATAACATTATATGTGCTGTAAAGTTGTTCTGTAGCTAAGCAAACAACAAAGGAGTAAGCAATCACTCAGAGATCACCATAAGAATAATCTCTAGTAAACCTTATGTGGTCCCATTTAACTTATTTTATCAGTAATTTCAAACAAGGCAAAAAAAAAAAAAAATCTCTAGTAGGCCCTGCCTTGTTCTGTTTGATAGATTTTATAAATCACCTTAGTATAGACAAAAAATGATGTTTATGAAATGCGCAGATGGTATACAATTGTACAGATAGCTTAACACCCTGACACTCTGGAACATATTCAGGATTAGGATTTAAAATCCTCATTAGTATGGAGGGCATGTTAGCCATTATTAAAATTTGAAGGGCTTGTTTGTGCACAAATTGTGTTGGTTCAATATAACCCCTGAGTAGAATAACTGTGGGAGAAGGATGGGGGACAAATTTCAGGGTGAAAAAAAGAGAAAACAACTTTTTAATGGAGTAATAAAAAGATGGAATGAGCTCATTCTTGTGGTAATGAACTTCCAATTAATGAATATACATAAGCATGGGATAGATGACTAGTTCTCAGCAGACATTAAGAGAGGTGAACTGAAATCAGTGGTTTTCATATTTGTTTTAATAAAAGAGCTTTTGCATTGAAAGAAACCTTACCCAGAAGACTGATGTACAAAACAAATAGAGAAAACTGCTCTAGTTCAAATTCTACACCACACTCACACTTCACTCATCTGGCATTGGATCGGATGATCTCTAAAAGGGATGGTATTTGATTCATAAAACTATAACTTCTCAAGATTTATTACTCTAGACGGTCTAGATAAATGGTCTTCCAAATGGAGTAAATAATAAGATCTATCTATTGGGGGTGTGGAGAAAAATCAGAATACACAACACACACACACACACACACACACACACACACACACACACACACACACACACACCAGAATATACACACATATATGTATATATTCTGATTTTCTATATACATATGTGTATATATACACACACATTGTATATACATGTGTATATACGTACACACATATCAAAATAAGAAGTTATGACTGATAGTAGTGTATATGTAATTTTCAAGAGTTTCTCATGTCAATGAGAGACATGATCAACTATAATGCTCCCAGATACTGAGGTATTTTAACAACAATTTTAAAAGAATGTGAAAGTTTTTTTGGGGAGTGGGGGGGAATCAACATCCATATCCACTAATTTAACACAACTGTTTAAATTGTTGTATATTTCTATCCAGCCTCTATACACATGTAAACACACATTTTGCCAGTTACCAACATGGTATATAAGATTTTTAGTTTTTTTCCACATATGGCTTAATCGCCGTAAGAATGGAGATTCATAACATATTGAAACAATTTCCTACTGTTGACCATTCAGATCGGATTGGCTCTCTTTTTTATTATATAATTATTCCTATTCATATATCTGTACTTGGTAGCTCTTTTCCTTCTGTCAGATGTATCCTGAAGTCAAGATCACTAAAGTGGGATTAGTGAACTAAACAGTATGAACTCTAATGGCCCTTGATCCACACAGTAATGCTTTATAATGAATCTTAATTCACCTGCAATCACTACCTGAACCTTAAACACACACTAGCTAAAGCACTCTGTACACTTTTTCTTATTTCTCACAACTCTATGCAGTAGGTATTCACTGTTCCTGTTTTATGGATAAGGAAACTGAAGCTAAGGGAGATAACAGAGAGCATGTATATTTTAAGGTCTTATTAAAGAATATAAGACCACCAAATTCTTATTTGAAAAATAAACATACATACATATGTATTTATTTAAATACAGGCAGTTACTAACGGCGTATAGTCAATCCATTCATCTAGATTGCATTTCCTGAGGTATGTTTGGTGATATACTGAGCTCTCACTACTTTGGCCCCAAAGAAAACTGTAGTGTTATGCCTTTGGCTTACACTGAGGGGTACTTAAAAAGTATCCATATGAAACTCACTAATCACATTTATTGTGAGAGTGGTGATGAGAACTTCATTTACTATATGTCTCTTATGGTACCAAATCTGAGGCCCTAAGGTAAAAATACTTCTAAAACAGCAGGCCCAGAAACACACTGCTTCTCTTAAGCCACCAGTATGCTTTTTCTCTAATGAACAATAGGCAATTTGAACAGATAACATTTCTTTATTTACTTTAGCCACTAGGAAGCTCAGAGCAGTATCTGAAATTCTTTCTGGTAACTATTTAAGATACTCAAGGCATCCATTTCTCTAATTTTAGCTCTGCTCTCAGCTGACTACTTCTCTTGTGAACTCCTCATACCCTGATTGACTTCAATTTTGAAGTAAACTCTCAGCATCACAGTTCAATGCCACTTTCCATACTTATGCTGAAATCTGATTTCAAGAGCTTTAAGAATATATATCTAGCAATGAAATATTTTTTGGTAACTACTATAACCTGAATCAAAGCAACATTAAAAATAAGACTGCCCTTGTCTCCTACTAACTAGGTAGACATATTGCCCAAAAACCTTAGTTTACTTTAACTAGTTAAGTTTCTCACATGAAGAAAATCATTTAAAATTACTCTGAACTTAAAATTGTATTTCTCATTTTTATTCACAGTCTAAAGCAATTCTAATAAAACTCTTGGAAACTAGCTCAACAAGTAAATGCATTTAGTTCAGGGTTAGGGTTGGTTTCAAGTTCTGAATAATCAATGTAATCCAACCTGGACCAGTAGTTTATTCAGTTTATTAACAGCTTGTCTAAGCAATTCTGTCTTCCTTCTAAATAAATAGGCCATAGTTTTTTTTTAAAATCCTATATTTTACATTTAAAAAATTTAAAGCGCATTTCAGTACACATTTGGTTTTCACAAAATTACTGTAGGAGAGCACTGTCACTCATTTTACAGAAATGAAAAAACTAGTAAGACAATATTGAAACTAATAAAGTTAAAATGACTTTCTCAGGATAATATGTTCTGACAGAACTACAACTAGAGAAGAGACTTTTCAGACTTCTTTTGGAATGAGGGTAGGACATGGACTAGAATGAAATGTTTTTCATCTTTATTAGCAATGCTCTAAAGGATTAAGATTAGATAGGAACAAACAAGTCTGTGTCAAACAACAGATGGATTTTGACTTTACTGTTGAATGCTAGGAACTAATAATGAAAGATTTTATCTCCTGCAGCATAAATGCCCGTAGGCAAAAATGGGTCTGATTCAATTTAGTTCAATGTAATAGATGATTTAATGAAGTCAGTTAAGGCATCTGATTTTCGTGAAAAAAAAAAAAAAAAAAAAGGTACCAAATTCTGAGCCTGATTCTGCTACCTATTACATTTCTACCTTCACTTTAAATAGCATCCAGCCTTTCTTCAGAGGACTTTCAATTCATACTCAAGGACTGGGTATTTTCAGAATATCTGTAATGACAGTGATTCGCACTAAATCAGGCCCCACCATTAGCTGGCTAAGGGGCCAATAGTACATGGAGCTCTACCTTGGGAGACCATGTGGGCTTTTTGTTTTTGATAAAAAGGCCTAATCACATTCTAATCTAAATCTTAGTTAAATGTATTTGCACTACAGTTTTAGCTCTGTCAAATGATTAAATTCTCCAATTTATATTTTATACTTCTTAACAATTTGCCTTCAGTATACTAATACAATTTACATTCAGGGTGATGGAACTAAAGTGAATTACCTTCAATAAAGTTTGTACAGACTGCTTTCTGTTATTGGCATCTCATTTGATATAGATAATCAAGAATTTATAAGGAAAGCATGACTTTTAAAATAACAAACGGACAGAATAACATTACTCTATTATTCTGAAGACACATCTTACAGAAAAAGTATTTATGGGGTCTTTTTGTGCTTTTTGAAAATAAAACAATATTTTAGTCACATTTATTCATTTGGCTGTGCTGTTTTTGACACCTGGAAGGTATTATATGTTCACATGCTATCAAATGAAATAAAACAGAGGTAATCATGTCTTTAAAAAAAAAAAAAAAAATATATATATATATATATATATATATATATATATATATGAGTCTTATGCGTTCTCACCTGAGGATGCTGTGGCATTTGTAGGAGTTGAAGCAGCTGCTTGAATCCGAGCATGAGGAGGAATAAGAATAGTAGCTAGAGGTGGATTACTTGACAGTTCTAGAGAAAAGAAGACACGTATGTTAAAATTCACTCTTAATTTTGTATGTGAAACTACTTTATTGGTAACAATGAACATAAGATACCACAGTAAAAAACACTGATGTAACAGAAAAAGATGTGATAAACCTACATGTGAAACTAAATCAATGAACTACAGAGAATGCCCACGGAAATGTTGTGATACATAATAAAGGCACTATCTGCTAAAATTAGAACATGTCTGAGAACTAAAGATGTCTGAGAAAGGTATTGGTCAAAACTTTGTAGAATAAGCATATTAATAAGATCTATTTTCACTGTTCATTAACGTCAATTTCCCAAACTACTGTGACAATAGATAAGAACTGAGGATGATGGTGCCAGAGAAAAAAGAATATGACTGTAGCCTGTGGGTCTATGTGTATGCACCCACACGGCATGCACAGAACAATCTACCAGATTGTTTACAAGCCAATGCAGATAAGATCTATTCAAACACAAGTGGAAACAGGATTTAACAAACATCTGTTTAAAGTCTCATTGGTTTTATTAAAAAGAAGAATGTCTTTATTCAATTTTATTTTGCTTTGTAATCATTTTTATTTTGCTTTGTTACTTTTTAAAAGTTTGAAATAGGCTTTTTACCTGCATATTGAAAGTTTTTGTCAACTGTTTACAGAATAGCTTGCTTGAAAGAATCAATTTCTGTACATGAGTCTTAAGAAATCATTTTAAAACGATACTAGATCTAATGATATAGAAAGGCAGCTAGGAGTGGTGGCGAGCTTGTACACATAAACATCTGGTGTTAGCTTTAGGTGATGCGGCTGTTTTCCCAGTCTGCCTAGATAACCCAGGTTTATTCTTGTTATTTCAGCATTTAACCAGTGAGTGTTCATTTTCACTTTAATAAATGTAGCGATCTGAAAGAATAATTACACAACCATACTAACTATATAAAGACATTATTCTTTGAGCTACAGCACACAGTTTGACAATTCACAGTTATGGCATGGAATTTAAAAAGTTAGGAAATAGTTTAATTAAAATAAAATTCACATAACATACAATTAACCATGTTAAAGTATATAATTTAGTGGCATTTAGTATATTCACAATCTTGTATAACCATTATTACCTCTATCCAGTTTCAAAACATTTTCATTACCCCAAAGGGAAACCTCTAAGCAGTCACTTCCCATTTGTCCCTCCTTCTAGCCCCTAGCAAGGGAAATAATGTTTTAATGCAGTAGCTTATAAATGTTTTTTGGTACAAAGTCCCTGTTAATACTAACTTATTCAACTTGGTACCTAAATATTCAAGTTTTATACTAAATTAGAAACTAAATGATATCCAGTTATGGTAAAAGACAACAAGCTGATACCAAGATTTATGAAAAATGAATGGGCAAAAAAGCTTAAAACTGAGAGAAAATATTCATTATTTTTTCCCCATAAATGAGAAAACTTAGGTCAGCTCACCAAGTTAAGTCTTCCCTGGGAAGACAGTTAGAAAATCACTACCCTAATGATGGAGTTTGAAGAGATGCTGTTTTCTCATAATCAGCTTTAATAGCTGTTTTGGTCCTAAGTAACAAAAAAAACCTATGCTGTTTTATTTCAAGTAAGTTCAATTTTAATGTATAATCTTATAGCTAGGAAAGTAAGAGAATTCCAATTGCCATGGCTGATGCATTTATGGTTCTAGTACTAAAAATGAATGAAGGATATGGTAGTTACTCTCAGTAACCTAAACCAAAGTCAGATTTATCATCTCAATTAAGATTAAAATCTACTAAAATAGGAGAGCTTCTTTAAAATCATTTATCCATCTACCCACTCACACCCCCATCCTTTGAACAATACTGAACACCAAACAGTGTGTTAGGTCCCAGGACAGAGAAAAAGATAAGTGTCTTTGTCTGATCAAAAGAAATAGAAAATGGAAAGATGACGAGATAAATGAGATAGCAAGAAAGGCATTCAATCTGATATTCAGGATACTTTCAAATTAAAAGATTTTCATGACCAAGTGCCCAACATCTAAAACAAAATCTAAAGAAGGAAAAGATGACCAGAGATTTTGATATATGACTTTTGACAAAGCTACTTTTAAGATAATCTTCAAAATAAACTGAATATCAGGGTCTGTGGTCACCTTACTTATGGTCCATGTTGCCCATTTCCTATTTGCTTACTCTCTTTTACCAGATCACCTATCTTTCTGTGTATCTGTACATCCAATTGAGGGGCCATGGTGGATTTGTGTCTTATTTTGGGTAAGGGTACAACACACACACACACACACACACACACACACACACACACACACACACACACACAGGTGCAGGGCTTGAATAAAGCAATCCTCTTTTCCTCTTGGTAGCAGACAGTCATTGGCCTTGGGTAGGGAGAGAGTGATAACTAATGAAGACAAAGTGAAGAAAACAGGAGGCAAGAAAAGAAGCGAAGCTATGGGATCCTGGGGCTTTGCCATATTTAAAGACACAAAGGAGAGTGTAAGTGAAGTCTATAAAACAATAAAGAAGAGCAGGTTCTTAACCTAGAGTTGCTAGTAAGTGGCTTTTTGGTGGTGGTGGGGGGGGGAGGGGTAGGGAAAGACATTTCTGTGAATTATTTTGAGTCAAACAGCCTAAAAGTAAAGGAATTCTAAACTGGACAATCACTTATACTTCTATATCCTTCCTACCTCTACACCCCATTGTCCTTCTCTTCCTTAATTATAGGCATCCATTGCTTTCTATCTATGAAGCTCTACTTGTCATAGCTTTTGCCTCTATGAATGAGGCAAGGCTCCTTGTACTTTTGTTATAGTCTTGTTCTCTACATCACAAGTCTGTCTCTTGTGGGGACAGACTATGAGCATTTCTATGGAGTTGTCACAACTAGTCCAAAATGGCTGTAATTGTCTTTTGCTTGCAATAATTACCACCTACTCTCAATCTCCCTATCTATAGCAGTGAGTATTAAGGAGATAGAGGCAATGAGTGTGAACGCAAACTGTAGTGAAAGAATGTAAAAAAAAATGATCGCATTATGGAGGTCAGAAATAGCAAAGTAATAGAACTTTTCGGGATCAGAGAAGTGCTTGTATTCTTGAATATTGAGAGTAAGTATAGAAGAGATTGAAAATGAAAAGTAAGCTAGAATTTATTTACTAAATATGTATGCTAGGCTTGAGAGCAGGAAGATAATTAAGGGAACAAGGAGGTCCATAATACTGAAGTGGGTCTAGCTTTGGAAAAAGAGGCGGGAAGGATAAGAGATAAGACTGTTACCTAGGAGACATGGTTCAAAACATGGCAACGGGTTCCAGAAGGTTGTAGAAAAGTTAATGCAAGATACGGATTTCTTCAACCAACTACAGATGCCATGAAACTATTTATCAAAAAACCATATAGTAGTTTATGAGGAAATAGTAAGAACGTTTTGATGGTGTATCAATCATTATGTGCTCCATAATCAAACATTTTAATAGATATACAATTTAAAGAAAAGCAAAATAAATTTAAAAATAGCTATCAACCAACCAACATAGATATCGATTAATCAAAAAGCTTAACCAAATTCATTTAACTAAATTTTGCTGTATTGTTTATACTGCAAACCACAGAAGGAAAACTTCCATGAAAACACAAATTGTATAAACTCACCCATACCTAACCATCTGACAAAAGCTTAAGTTTCCCTTAATCTAAAATTTCTATTCTTCCAAATATAAGATTCTCAAAATTAATGATAAGAAGGAGCAGGTAAGAAACTTCCTTAGTTTTCTTTTTTGGGGGTAAGGGGCTAGGGGGTAGGGTATACACTGTCTGTTCAAATTGTATAGTATGAAAGCTGAGGATAAATTTAAAAGCAACAATCAATGCATTAACCAGAGGGAAGAAATAACCTTGTTTTGACTAGACCTGCCAATCATAGGGTAGAAGAGAATATTCTTCATTAGCATTGAGAGAGCTCAACCCGCAGGTCCCCAGGAAGGAGACACTAGAAGAGTCAGACTTTCTTTGTGTGCATCAGGCCTCTTATGTATGTGTAAAATTGCCACTGATTGCCCACATAGTTAACTGGCATTTCTCTCCATTCACAAAAAGGTTTTAAAGGTTAAACAATGGTCTGCCCATTTCATTTGTGTACTTTTTTTGAGCAGTAATTCAAATGCTAAGATGGTACACCTTCATCTCACATATTACTATATTCTCATGTTGCTTATTTAGACACTTTTTTTTTTTTAGATAAACAACCCCGCCCCTCATTACTGCCTCTCTCCTCTCCTAATTTCAAAGTGCCTAAGAAATCCCTGACTGAGTTCTTACATATTCCATACTCATTCAGAAAAATCAAATACTAAACTAATTAAAAGATCAGACAAATAGTAAATAAATAATTGCAAGGCTTACTCCTGCTGCTGCATGATGATGGTGATGTTTCATTTTGAGGTTAACATGATACCTGTAAAAGCCATCACTACTTTGCCTTGGAGCTGCCCGAATGGGAGCATCACAATTTATACCAGTCACCTTCAAATGTCTGAATGCATTTACTGTACTACATTTACAGTAGCACTATATTTTAGAAGTTATCTAGCAAAATGCTAATATTTTTAAAGTTCTAGTGACTAAAAAAAATAAGCTTTAATAACTTAAAAATCTTGTATTCAGGATTCCATTCTTGATGAAGTTTAATAAATGTAGCATTACTATGAGTTCTTTTATCTAACTAATAATAACCCTTTTGAGTGTTTAAAAATAATGCTGTCAGTATTTTGAATTCTGGGGAAGTCAGTCCATTTTTCTGTATTCATTTATACAATGATTTTACACATCTTACCTCTAGCATGGTCTATGTTTTTGGCTTTATTTCTTATTTTCTTTTGTCTTTCTGGAGTCAATTCATTTTTATACTCCGAATTTTGGAGCTGGAAGTGTTCTTGAATATTCTTTACTCCTACTGCCTTATTTTTTTTAATTGAGGAAATCAGAGATAGTGCCTTGGCCAAAGTCTATAAGGTAGAGATTGGCAACTAGACTTTAGGTATGACTTCTTTTCATCTGAGATACTTGTTGAGAAGGTCATCAAAAAAATGTGACTGCAGGTTTGACCCTCCAGCTGGACCCAGGCAATTGGAAGCAACTCACCTCTTCCCCTGTGCTTTAAAATGTGTGCTCTGCTTGCCTTCCCTGCTCCCAAAAGCTGGTCCAAGAAAATAGCCTTCATATAGAAATGTGGTGTTGAAACTATCTGGATTGGGTATGTGACTGACCCCATTAAGGTCTCCTGGGTATGTGCCTGACCAGTTAGGGCCTCTTTCAAAAACTTTTATGATATGATGGGCCGGTGCTGAGATCTATTCATCTTGCAGCCTGCCACTCAAGACAAGCCTGGAAAGCTCCTTCCCTTGCTTATTAAACCTGCCACCAACCAATCTGGAGTGGTCTACCTTTTCTTTGGTTTCTCTCTGCTTTCCAAGTATGAAGGCCGGTTTCAGATTACACCTGGGAAGGTTTGGCAGAGGCTGTAACACAACAAACACTGCATATTTTTATTGCCTTGGTTATCATATACCACCAGTGTTCTGACCTTCTTGGAAGTGTATCTGTCCAAATTATACACAGAACTTTAAGTCAAGATATCAGTTTTAGATTGTTTTTCCTACGTCATATCACATTCTTCCCAGCATGGCTGAAGAAGCAGAGTGGACCAAATAATCTCAAGGAAAACAACAATAATTCTCATAAATACTTAATAATTTAGACCTTAAAAGCTGGAATACAGTCAATTATTTGTCATCACCACTCTAGTTGCCTGAACTAAAGCTTATCTGCGCCCTTTTAAGGCACTCATGAATTTTCTTAGCCTCTCCCTGCAGTACATTTCTTCTGGTTTAGCATTTCAATACCTAGAACAGCTTGCTTACCTAGAAAATTTACTCTTTTAGTTTATAAAATGTTAAAGAATAATTCAGACATCAATTCCTTTGATAAGCATGAACAGCTCCACCTCTTCTTTATTTAACAGAATAAGCCATTTATTTATACACAAATTTCCTCAAGTTCACTGTCTTATAGAAACTTTTCATAGCCTTTTTCACTCAAAACAACACAATAGAAAACAGTGATAGTCATGTAAAAAGGTTTATAGTTTAGTGTTAAAAAAAAAATGAAGGGGCACTGCATAGTAGAGAAATTTCACTTTATGATTTGATTCATATCTTACACATAAAGAGCTTCTGTCTTATGTAAATTTATCCTTGCTATTATCAATTATAAGGTAGTCTAAAAATCGTAAAGTCCCAAATCAAGGGTTATAGTACTTTGAGAATAATATTGGAAGATACTTCATTATCACAGGTGGCTGAAATACTGTGCCAACTTTAGATACGTCTGAGCATAAGGCAGGCTAGAAGAAAATGCCCAGGACACAACGGTAGATAAGCATGTGGGCTGACCATGTTTATGTGAATAACTATTTTATAACAGAAAAATTGGTTTAAAATTCATTGCTTCGAAGATCATAGAACCTGCTTATTATCATAAATAATAAGTTACTTAAGGTTTATAAATAAGCTGTCTATTGCTTTCAAATGAAGGAAGTATAATCCCTTGATGAGCTGGGCTTCTAGAACACTTTTGTTGCCTATCCCCAACTTGTTCTCTTTCTATTCTGTGACACATTCCTACGTTCTTTTTAAAATCTCCTTCTCTGATGTTTTTCCCACTTCTTTTTCCGTTCTCTTCCCTTTATTGTCCTTTTTTCATTTACTTTCTAGAACCCCTTTTCTATTTCACCACCTGCTTTCGCTTTCCTCATGTCCAGATACTGTTGCCCCTGTACCCCAAGACATTCACAGTCCTCCTGAGTTTGCATGATGCTCTCTGGCTGCCTCAAATATTAACTTTTATTTAAGCAGTTCTCCCTTCTTTTGGCCTACCCAATACGCCACCACTCCTTAGCTACCGACAAAGCTATCTTTCTTTCAGATAACCCAGCTAAATTGTAAGAACAGTAAACTTTTTAAACTAAATCATAACCCTGCTGATATAAATAGTTGATAATCATTATCCCCCCTGCCTAATCCTCATCCTATCCTATACCCTCAGGAGGATGATGCTTGCTAAAACAATTTTACTTGGTAAAATTTCACATAGATAAGGTACTAAATTGGGATCAGGGAGATGTGTGTTGGTGTTAGTTGAAGACTCACCTTTAAACATACAAATCAACCAATTTCCCAATATATTCCAGCCTTGGAATACACAACATATAGGTGGATAAAAAAAAAAAAAGTATTAATCCCTGTTACGATCTCCTGATTCTACCTGCTTCCCAAGGCTGGATTCAGTTACATCCAACCTTTGAAATCCAATGATCAGAGGAAAGAAAAGGAGTGTGCCAAAGGCATGTCCTGGCTTCCAATGTCTCGATGCAGATAATACTGTCAGTCAAGGAGTCCTAGAACACTGAAACCCCAGTGCCAAAAAAATGAGAGCCGATAGTATCCTGAGTTGTGGATCCTAGACGTCAGAAGGATTTCAAAGTTTTCTGTTCATATCTGTTCCTCTCTTCTTCTTTTAGATGATCACAGAAATACTTGTTTTGATTAATGAAAGTAACACTAATGATCATTTATGGCTAATTACTCATGGTACAGTAACAAACATCAAATTTCACTTAGTGTTGTTATAAGCTTTACTTTTACAACACTGCATTTTATTCAAGTGTTTATAACCTTCATAGTTCTGTTCATGTGGTAGGTTTACCTTACTAATTAAAACACAGTAACAACAACTAGGCGAATCATTAGAAATGTCCAATAAATATTAGTTGCATGAAAAAATACTGTGTTTCTTTAAAGTGGTATGTATCACTCACTCAAACATTCATTAAGCACCTACTCTATGAAGAGCAAGGACTATCTTTATTTCATTTGGGAGAATTAGTATGTACTACTGAAAATGTGACGGAGGAGGGTTCTATTCTGCCTACAGTAAAACCTCACTAACTGCACCCCCCACACACACAATTTTCCTATCTGTGGACTCTTTCTAGCTATACAACCAGTTGCAAGATTAGTTCTCCTTCTTCAGAAACCTTTTGTATTACCCAGTTTTATTCTGATCATCCATTAACTGCTATTAACTAATATGTGCTTCAAAGTTGCATCAGTACAACAGTTACAACTCTGCCTTAATAATAAACAAGATCACTATTTGGAAACAATGTTTTAAAATCAGAATATAGGGTATCAAATAAAATGACATCAAATAACATCTCTTCCCTGGACAGCTGTGTCCTTATATAGGAACACTGTGCAGGTACATAGTGATATAGAAAGATAAGGAGAAAGTACTATTAGGTGACTACAGCCCAGTATCAGAATGAATGCTAATAAGATAGGGCATTTGAACACATAAAAAGGGGGGAGGGAGGAAGAGGGCCATACTCAAAATGATGGTACTTTCAATTTAATACACTTAGTTTTATGAAAAATGATTTTAAGGATATACTTATAGGATCCACTTAAATAGACACAAGGACTCATATACATCCTTTTCTCTGATATCCACAGAATCACAGATACTTTGATAACCACAGAGATTGCATACTGTGTCTACACACACTACATCCAACTATATACATACTTTTCAAATCCTCAAAGACATACACACATTCAGACATACACTGAGCCATATTTATGTTTTATATTCTGGGCAAATATAACTATTTGAAATATCAAAATAAAACAATCTTCATTCCTTTTTTAGAACTTGTAAACATAAGATATGTATAATAAAGTTTGAATTTAATTATTTTTCTTTAAATTGAACCTTTACTTTAAAAAGGTATGTGTCAACGCTGAAGGCTTCTAACAACCACAGAGGCCCCTAAGGACATTAATGATAGTTGATTCTATTAACAGTATAAAAACTGCCCTTCATAAAAGTCCTTCCAATATTTTCAAGACCATATTCTAAAATCCAAGCCAATTTATTTTCATGTTAATCTGTTTTACGAATGTAACTTATTAGAGAATAGCTAAATAGCATTTACCAGGTCCTGATCCATTATAGTGCTATAAACTTAGGATCACAATGAGATACCACATGAAACCCACTAAAATGACTATCAAAAACAAACAAACAAAAAAAGGAAAGTAAGTATCGGTGAGGATATAGAGAAACTGGAAACCTTATACACTGCTGGTGTGAATGTAAAATGTGCAAGCCACTGTGGAAAATAGTTTGGCGGTTCCTCAAAAAGTTAAACAAAGAATTACCATATGACTCAGCAAGACCCCCCCAAAACTGAAAACAAGTATTCAAATACTTGTATACAAATGGTCATAGCAACACTATTCACAATAGCCAAAAGGTAGAAAACAAACCAAATGGCAATCAATAGATGAATGAATAAATAAAATTTGGTATATACACAAGTTATGGACTGAATGTTTGTCTCCCTAAAATTCCTATGCTGAAGCCCTCCCTAGTCCCCAGTGTGATGGTACTTGCAGGTGGGGCCTTTGGGAGGTAACCAGGTCGTAAAGGTAGATCCTTCTTGAATGTGATTAATGGCCCTATAAAAAGACACAAAAGAGAGGTGATCTTTTCCCATCATATGAGGTTATAGTAGGAAGGTAACCATCTGCACACCAGGAAGTAGGCCCTCACCAGACAGCGAATTTTTGGCACCTGGATCTTGGACTTTCCGGCCTCCAGAACTATGAGAAATGTTTGTTGTTTAAGCCACCCAGTCTATGGTATTTTGTTACAGCAGCCTGCACTGATTAAGACATGATACAGTAAAATATTATTCAGCCATAAAATGGAATGAAATACTTATACATGCACTACGTGGATGAACCTTGAAAAACTTATGCTAATTGAAAAAAGCCAGACACAAAAGGTCACATATGATTCCATTTATATGAAATATCCTTACGAGGTAAATCCAGAGACATAAAGAGGAAGTATTAATGAGGATTGACTGCTTAATGGGTATGGAGTTTTTTTTTTTTTTTTAAGAGCAATTAAAATGTTTCTGAACATGACAGAGGTAGTAGTTGCACATTGTGAATATACCAAATGCCACTGAACTGTTTATTTTAAAGTGGTTCATCCTATGTTATGTGAATTTTTCTAAGTTTTTAAAATAGCTTAGGAATTCATAGAATAACAAATTTAATTATTTTTAAATTTTATTTTCTTTAGTAATAGTGGAAAATTATTAGCCAATGACTAAAGAATCAAATGTAATTATAAAAGTCCCACTCCCCACCCCCTTACCTGGAGGAGATACATTCTAAGATTCCCAATGTATGCCTGAATTGCAGATAACAGCAAACCCTACATATACTATTTTTTCCCTATATATAACTATGATAAAGTTTATTTTACAAATTAGGCACAGTAAGAGATTAACAATAAGTACTAATAAAATAGAACAATTATAACAATATACTGTGAGAAGTTATGTCAGTGTGGTCTCTCTAGATATCTTATTGTACTGTATTCACTTTCTTGTGATAATGTGAGATGATACAATGCCTATGTGATAAGAGGAAGTGAGGTGAATGACATAGGTATTTTCAAACCACAAATGACTGCAGGTAACTGAAGGCAAAACCACGGAAAAGTAGGGGGCAATGTACTTCCAAAACTTTGCATGTGAAAATTAAAAATGATCCTGAAATTTTAAATCTGATCAAAAAGGTTTAAGTAATATCTCAGTTTCCATCAATATAGGTACACACACACTGACGAATATGTACCATATATATTTGAATATAAAGAGAATTATTCCCCACATATATCCATGATAAATATCATATTGTTATTTGGTTTCTACCAAGTTGTTCATTTGACAAGGGTTTTTCTTATCATGTGTTGTGAGAAATGAAGTACTCACTGGAGGAGACAGTGTGAAAAAATCCTCAATCAATGATGGTCTGAGAAACTTTAAGGTCACCCGAGAGAAATGGTTAAGGAAAAAAAAAGGGCAAGAAATTTAGCATTAACTCAGTTTCTGATGCTAAGACTCCACAGTCCAAGGTACTGGATGTCACTGTGCACAAAAGCCTTTTAGAGACGACTTTAAAAAGCAATCCAGTAAATGGTTATAATTGTGCAGATAATAAACACATACCTAAAGTACCAAAGAAAAAAAACCTATCATGTTATGTAAATGGGTATTTGCAGAATTTCCAATGGTGGCCACATATAGATTCAACAAGTTATTTCATATAAAAAATTTAGGTGATGTAACCTAAAATCCATGATAGATGGTTCAAAAAGTAGCTCCACTGATCACAAAGACACATATGTACATGATGCATATAAAGAGTTTGAATAAAATTATTTCATGACATTTGAGATGTAAAAAATGTAGAATTCCTAAATTCATATTAACTTTATATAATTTTCAATATATTTGAGTTAACCCAAAATACCCTTCTGGGATCTTCTTAATGGGAAAATAGAGGATCATTTTAAATTCAAGGATTATCAGTATATGCATTAGAAAAAAGAGCTTCATCATAAAATGATGCAAAGTGATTATTTTGAATGCTAAGTGGTATTTTGAGATTATGATTTTAATTTTCTATATACTTCCTTTGTTATTTTCAACCTGCATGTATTACTTTTGATTAAAACAAAGGCAATAAAAATTAAAAATAAATTTATTTTCTTAATAGTTCTAAAACTTATATGACACGGAATCTTAGAATCATTGCTCTATGAGAAGTCAAGAAGAATCTCCCAGTCTAACCTTCTGCAAAATTGGAGTAATCTTATCTGCAATATGTGACATCATCTAACTTTTTCCTGATACAGAGATCAATATTTTCAAAACAACTTATTCCACTGTTAAACAATTGAAAACTTCATTGATTTTTTAATAACTTTATTCAGTCTCTATTTGTGCCAGGGGCTGAGGTCTTTACAGTAAGCCCACATGTGGATTGCTCTCTAATTTTTCTGGTACTATTTTCAATGTTGCAATCTGGAGAAAGAATAAATGTCTACCCCTTTCTTAGAAGACAGTCTTTTAGGTATTTTTAAACAGCTTTTGGGAATCCCGTAAATCTTCACTTTTTCCAGGGTTTATCTTCAATTCTGCTACTTTGTATACCCTACCTGCCATTCATTAATATTTTTCTTAAAATAGTGTAGTCAGGATCAAAAACAATATTCCAAAATGATTTCCGATCAGCCCTAAATAGTCAGAATTAATAGTCCCAGGATATCTGAACATTTTTCTTTTATGAATGTAGTTTAAGACTACATCAGCATTGTTAGTAGTTACTTAACATTGAGAGTTTAAGACTACAGTCAGTAGAAATCATCCAAGTCTATTTCACCAGCAACTCAGGTCCCTCAAATCCACAGCATAGGCAATGCAACTATCCATACTCAAATTTAGAAAAGTTTAAATATATGGGGGAAAATTCATCTTAGAATCAAGAAAATATATCTACTTCCTGGTCATAGAAAGCTGTCTCCCTTCTATTTTTTAGCTTGAATAAGCTGACTAATCAATCAATCAACTATTTATTGCTCTCTCTCTTTTTTTTTAATCTATAGGGAATTGTACTCTTTTAATGTTCAGTTTGAGAAGAAAATCACATCGTTAAGAGGCAGTTCTGCTGATTAAATGAATCACTTAGGAGCGAAAAGAAAAGTGAACACAGAAGTGGTGGAGAAATAATGACTATCCCTCAATCTTTTAGAAACCAGCAATGTACAAATTCAATTTTCTTTTTAATGTTTTCTCAGCAGCAGCAATGTTGCCAAGCCCCAGAGAAAGGAATTTCTCTATCTATGTCCCTTATACATTTTTATTTTTTATCTGAATGGTCTTTATTGCTGGTTCTATGCATCTCACTCTAACCCAAATTCTTGTGTACACAATACTGGGGACCACTTCCCCCTCTGCCCACAGATTGCTCTAGGTCCTTTTAGCCCTAAGAGTTTAAATGTTTCAAAATGTTTGCCCCTTGGGGCCTTAAGTACCAGATAAGAAAGTTAGGGCACTCCAGTTCTCCCCGTTTATAAGACATCTGAATTTATATGAATACAGACACAAATTTATTTCTAGGTTTTAAAAACTGGATATATTATAAATCCTTGGGAAGCAAAGAAATGCTACATGTTCCAAGATTCAGATACAAACCTGGAGGTTAAAGTCTACAGTAGTCGTATTAGTGAAATCTCAATAACTTCTCATATGCCAGGATTTACTATTATCCACTAAAAATTAAAGAAGCTATGCCTATTTGAAAAGTTTTATCTGCTGCTATTTTGTTCAAAACCATATAAGCAGTGGCCCAATAAGTGGTTAGAAAGGATCTTTCTCATCTGCGTTAAGTACTTCATATGTCCAGTTTTGTCCTACAGATTTTAATTAACAGAGTGCACCTTCACAGCCATGTGTAGCTTTTCTAGAAGTGGTAAAAGAGCTAAAGGTTTGGAATTACCTTGAGTGGTGAAGTTGAAGAGTGCGGGTGTGTCTCGCCCATTTGGTAGTTTGACATTTGGGTCCCGTAATTCATCAAAAAATGAATGTGCACAAGCTTCCAGTGGTGTCAGTCTGGCAGTTGGTGTATACTCCAGCAGACGGCTACACAGTGCAATTGCCTCTGGTGGAGTTCGGGGTCGGAAGACCTGCAGTATAAAAAGTGGAAAGAACAATTAATGTTTATTTTAAGAATTTTAGCAATTTATCCTCTGAGTACCGAGTTAATTCAGTATTTGTGAAAGGAACCTTCTAGAATGAAAAGAGTTAACTGCACATGATTTACCATACTGGGGTGAACTGCTAATGAAAGACTCTATGAGAAAAGCTCAGAGAAAAAACTAGGGGAAATGAAAAAGAAATCTAAATATGCTAGTCATAAAGCAGTACAATCAAACATGCACACAAAATATGAGAAGCACAAGAGAAGGGGGTAGGGGTTCTGGAGGCAAGCACAAGAAGAATATAAAACATTTTAGAAATTTTGACTGCTATGGTAGCAGATGAAAGGTTGCCTTTTTTAAGCAGAACAACTGTTGATAAAGGTCAGCACTGTTCAAATTTGGCAATTTGATATTACAAAAGAGACATTATTTACTCTAGGTCTATACATGTTAATGATCTGGCTTTATCTCTTTAATAAACAGAACCTATCAATATTTGAAGGAATTCCTGAATACTCAGAATCTGACAAAATGTCCAAAATTATTTTCTCAAGTAACTGTTTATCATGAATGTGGCCAGATTACCCTCAGCTGAATGACTATTTTAAGTTTTTAACCAGATAGAGAAAAATGTATTTTTTATTAAGAGTCATAAACTCACAGAAAAAGTCAACTGAAGGCTGTTGAGGCAAAATGCAAATTAATTTGCTTTAAGGAATAGAAAGCTTTCTTCTCATCTATGTTTATAAAAGACATAAAACTATGAAAATACACTTTGTTTTAAATTCTTGACAGTTAAAGAACAAAAGCATAAGGGGGGAAATAGAAATAAATGTAAGTAGATAGACAGAAAGGCTTTGAAATGAAGGAAAAATAAAACATGTATGTCTAGATAGAAAGAATATAGAATTAAATAGAAGGTATGGTAGTGTCGTGGTGAAGATAAACAGACATATGAAAAGAAGCAGAAGTGTATACGTGGAGGGAAATATGCCCACAGTGAGGAAAGAATATGTATACTGTGACAATGCATGGAGGAGCCTGGGAAGCTGATGTTTCCTCATGAGGATAGCTCATGTAACACAGGCTGAAGGTAGGAAAACTAATTACTACTACAGAGCCCATAAGATTTCAAGAGACTATTTATAAGAGTAGTTCCTACAGTGAAAACCTTTTTTTTTGTTTTAAAGTTTTTGTTTTTACACAATTTGTTAGTAACAAAGATATTTCCCATGAAAATTAAGAAACTGGGTTGAGAATGATATCAGGAATTTATTTCAGAACATGAAGGCCTTGTCAATTTACTTGGCTATGTTAGAAAACCCTCTGTAAGGTCAAAAACTGCTTTATCTTTATTCTTTGAGTGATTTAACTTGCCTCAGTCAAGGAAAACCTTACTATTGTATTATTTGAAATACTTAGATCTTCCACTGTTCTTGGTCATTTCCCCCTCTCTTGCTCCCTATCCAGGACCATAATCAAATTCATATATAAAAGAAAATAATCAGAGGGAAAAATGACATATTTTTTCCCTGAGGGCAATTTGCATTTTTTTGACAGAATACAGATTTGTTTTGCTAGCTAATCAAAAATGCTTCTTTCTGCACCAATATGGGAGAACATAAATTAGAATTAAAAGTAGATATCAGTCTCTCATGCTAACATTCAAATGTATGGTGGCTGGACTGTGAATGTATTTTAAATTTTAAAATTTCATGTAAGAGTAATGATTTTTTTTATTAAAGTTATTAATAAACCAGTATTGTAAGTTTATATCTGATCTAAAAAAAAATGTCATCCACATCTTTTTGGTATCATACAGGCTACAAGCGACTATCCATGTTGGTACTAAGACACATATGAGCCTATTTTGCAAAGGAATCCTAACTCATGGGATCAAAGAGTTAAAAAACAACAAAGAAAAGAATTTACTCCAAGAGCCTACATTAACATCAAGAATAAACCTGCCTTTTAAAAAAGCATTAATTATTACTTTAAACCTTCTGAGAGATTCCTGATGAGAAAAGTCTGGCTCAGTATTTTACGTATAAAGGTTAAAAGTGGAAAATTATCTGAGGTCAAAAACCAGTGTCTCCTAAAATTCAGATTTCTGACCATAAATACAAGGTGTGGTAGCATGCAACTTCCAAAAATTACAGGCAAAACTAGAAAACAGGTCTTCTGAATTATCTTTGTGTCTAAAGAAAAACAAACCAATAACTATTGAAATTTGACTTTTAATAAAGAAGATACTACTGCTTCATTCCTTACTCATTTAAACTGCTTAGCTTTCAGATCCTTTGGTTCTATGGATCTTCATCAATATTTATTCATGTAAAAATAATAATTTTCAAACCCCACAATTCCTAAACTTCAGTCTAGATGTCAATAAATCACTTAGGAGGACTGACAATCTAAATATACCATAAGCAAAATCTCTATGATACGGTGAATGAAAACAAATCGGAGCTACCTACATTGTTTTTTACTATTACATTTCAAGAATGAATAACTGTTTTGCCTTTCAAAAAAAGTTTTCCCCTTAGTTTTATAGACCTGCCCTGAAATTTTGGGAAAAAAAAATTAAGTACATACCCGCACTCCTGAGGTGAAATGTCCTGTTCCTGACGAATCCTAAAGATGATAATGCAGTGAAATAATCCAAACAGGGGAAGTCAATCCAAAAGAGAATAGTCCAGCAAGGAAAAATATATCCAATGTTATAAGAAATCCATGGTGTGGGGGGGGACATAGAAAATGTTTATACAGTTATAAACTTTAAACATCAGTCTCCACAGTAGCAAGTCCAAGTTTTAAAAATTATTTCACCACAGTGTATGTAAAAAAATTTTTTTGATTGCGCAATGGTGAGGCACAGTAAAGAAACATTTTAATTTTAGTTTATTATGTTCCAATGCCAGTGCATTTATTAAAAAAATACAAAACCAAAAAAAGTTAAAATCAAAATGAAATCTAGAAGTAAAGTTCCCAACGTAAAGTGTTTGGTCTTCTATGACCTGGATTCATTGTCCACTGACAAGGCCGGGAGGGGATATATTAAGACTGCTTTTAAAGATATGAATTCCCAATATGCTAATTTTTCTCTATTAATGTATTCCAGTTACACAGTATAAACATTTTTTTTGCTAAATTATTAGTGATGAGAGGAAAGTAATAAATATATTTAATTTATATTACTACAGATTTCAAGCCAGATATTTTCAATTTGTGTGAACTAAGAAGGATCAGGCCACCGCGGATTATTCTCCATTGTGGATTGACTTCCCTGCTAAAAGATATTTGCTGACATTCTCATTATCTTAGGACTCTTCAGGAAATACATATCACCTCAGGAGTGCGGGTATAAACTTACATTTTCTATTGCGGGCTTTGCCCCCTCATACCCTTGCACCCATTGCTTAGGAAAAATATAAAACATTCTTTCTTTTTGGAAAAACTCACTGAAAAAAAAAAATCCTACATCTTTGAACACTACAAATTCAACCCAGTTCCATCTTCAAATATGCCCAATTCACCCACCAAAAGCTAAACAAAAATATATACAATAAACAATACAACTAAGGGACAGTCACAGTTATAGGTGACATGCATAGTAATGTACACCAACACCTAGGCACAACAGAGCCAAATACACAAAGAAGGTAGTAAGGTCTATTATGTCTAGGTATTGAGAACAAACAAAGGCAGAACTCACCAATAGCTGTGAATTCCCTTGGCTATTCTAAGAGAATTTAACATTCTTTTAGGATAGTTTCCAGTGGGGGAATTAAATAAATAATCCGCGGATTACTTTTAGTCTGCAGACTAAAATTTAGTACACGGATTAAAATCCGGCCCATTAGAATAAAAATCTTTCATGGACTAGAATACAACTAGGTGGGCAAAGTATAAAACCAGAATGAAAAAACTGAGAGCACAGTAAGACTCAACAGGGCCAACTAACAATTAGTGCGCAGACTAAATATGGCCAGCCAAGTATGTTAGCAAGGCCATGAAGAGCCCAAAACACCCTGTAAAAACTAAAAACAGAAGTAAATAAATAAAACAAAACAGAACAAAGCAATAAATAAATAAATAAATAATTGAAAGAAAGAAAAGAGAAAGGAAAAATTGAAAAGAACCAAAACACTGACATGAACTTTTAAGTGATTCAAATACTACCTCACCTGTGCAGCATTTTTTAAGTTGAAACAAACTCTCATCACAAATACTAGCCCATATGAGAAACTAACAGAAAAAATTAATTTGTTTCAAAAAGAAAGTCTTCTGTGGTATTGAACAAATGCAAATGAGTTCTTAAATAATTATTCAAAATAAATTTGCATTTGTATAACTCAAAAATGACAGGCAATTTCCCCCTGATATGTCCCAGAAGAGACTTTTGCCATCAAATATCAAATTTTAACCTGGAGCTAACTGTTATGACTGAATCTTAAGCCCTTTAAAATGGCCATTTACGAAGTCATATACACTATACTGTATCAAGGCTTATGGCTGATTCTCATAACATCAGCTCTCGACAATTCTACTGTATTAAACAGCCAACCAGAGTAATGTAAAATGCCTATAGGCAATGATAATCAATCTCAGCAGAACACAGAACAAGTGCTTTGCCTCTTGTGAACAGCTATTCCTCCCTAGTTTTCATTATGATAAATGTACAACGCAGATACTGTTCTCTAGTTACATACAAAATACACAAGCACCCCATGTTAAAAACTGATAAACCATGAAAACTCCTAAAGGGCAACCCAATACTGGCTCTCAAGTAATCTATTAATCATTTAAATTTTTTGCAATTTGTAAATCTAAATACAGGACTAAATGTGAAAGAATGCCATGGATTTGTTAAATAGTTAATTATCATGATTAATAAAACCTTAAGTCTACTTAAGTGCTCATATAGTAAAAAATTCTTAAGAAACACAAACATCTTTCCCTTAGCCACAATAGACCTAGCTAACATTCAATAAATTTCATCTAAATAAATTAAAAACCTTACTCAGTTTTCCTGAGTTCTACCATGTGTAAGAAGTATATGGTTTGATATCAACAACTATGCAATGTAATTAATTTCTCCCTCTAACATCATTCAATGATAGAATAGTACTACAGTTTACACAGAAGTGCAATTTACAACATGTCCACTTATCCAACTTAATTTCTTATTGTTCATGATATATTTATTATAATAGGTTGACCTTCCTAAGAATATAGAATTATTTCCTCCTCATCTTAAGGGATAGTACCCTAGGCTACAACAATTCCTAACCTTATCTACACCTAAACAAATCCAAATTCTCCTTCAACAGCCTCTCCACTCACTTCCTTCTGTCACCTTTTAGGAGGCTTCCTCTTCCCACTACCATTCTCAGTGGAGATCTGTCTTATAATATAATATTGTTGAATACCTATAGCACACAATCAAGTACATGGTTATATATTATCGTTTATAATTCAATATGTGCTTTGATTGAATCAGTTATATCACTTGTAAGCTATTTAAAGACAAAGTCTATACATGTTACTTCTTTTGCATCCTTTATGGTATATAGTATATCACTGGTTACATAGGGGACATGGGTTTTAAAGAACAAATGGTAAATTAAAAACAGATTTTTGCCTTCTTTTTCAATCCACTCCAATCCTATCCTCTGTTCCCCACAAGTGATCTTAAAACTAGATCTTAGTATTCTTTCTTTTTTATATTATTCCTCTTATACATGAATTAGCCACCCTCACAACCTAGTTTCCAGCAAAGAAATGGGAGTATAGCCAGGATAAATAGAAAAGTGAGGAAGTCTACTCACATACAAAACTGGATATTAGAAAAGGAGAAGTGATTACTCTAGCACTAATAAAGATGTAGGTAGAAAATTCAATAGAGGGCACAATGTTTTCATGAGACAAATGATAATGGATTAGTAAAATGTTCAGGGCAGAAGGGATTAAGTAATAATAGAGAAACTGATTCAATACTTAAACAACAGAACAAAACAGACAAGTGGCAATCTGAACCAATAAAAATTCCCAATACAGTTTTTTTTTGTTTTCTAGAATACATGTAAGCAAAATGAGTAGGGCAGAGACTAAAAGAAGTAGATAGAATGGATCTGCAAAAATGTGTTTGAGAGCAATTTTTGTTTTGTGCTCTCTAATCCCCTCTGAAGGCATTTTATGCTAAAATATAGTTAGAACAGGTAAGCTTACTAAGTGAAAAATCTTGTATTGTAAGGCTCAAAATTGTAAGATTCTGAAGTCTTTAAAAAAAATAAGTATAACTGTTTAGCTTTAAGCATAGAGAATAATAAATACATTTATTCAGTCTAGTCTGATTTCTTTGATAGCTGAAATGACCTCAGAACTCAATTTTCTGCTTACTCTGTTAGCTAGCTGGAAATATTACTATTCATGCATTTTGAAGCATGTGGACAATGCTCTAAAAAATTAAGTATGTAAGAATTGATTTTTGTGGATAATGCTTTCTGGGATATTTAACCAATGATCTGTGGTCCTACATATCCTAGAGACACTTAACTATTAAATAAACTGGTATAACTTGGTAGGTACTTACAGGAGTTATGTGGTGGAAATAATCATGGAAAGCCCGGATAATTAGATAATATTTCTTGGGAAAAGTGAGATTTGAGTTCTTGAGAAAAGGAAGACTTGGTAAGCAGAGAAAAAGAAGAACACTCTAAGTGTGAAAAAAAAGGATACTAGCAAGAGGCAGAAATGAATGTGGTTTCTCTGGGGGATCAATTAGGAGAACAGTTTGATTAGATCGAAAAATGGAGCATGACTGCACAATCCCTTTAAAGTGAGCTAAAAGCAGGACAACACTCACATATGAGTTAACATATTAAACAGCCCTAATCCAACTGAAAGACATCAGGGCCCTTGGGATTCTCATCTACTTCCTTCCACTAACCAGTTATATCACTTACAAATTTCATTTACCTGAAAGAATACAAAGAAGTTACTTGACTTCAAAAGATTATTTACTACTGGAATAAAGGGAGAATACTTGTCTTAAAGAACTTTATACAAAATGTAAGCACAATCAGGTACTCAAAATGGGAGGAAAACTCATATCTACTACAATATAACCTTATTATAAATCCCTAACAAAACATTAACTTTTTAAAATTCATTGCCTAACTATATGCATTTAAGGGTGGAGGAGCTGGAGAACTTGGGAAAGAGATCAGGTTCTATCAACTAGATGCTTCAGGAAAGCTTAGGAGCATGACAGGAACTAAATAAAATCTCGTTTTGCTGGAAAGGAAAGGAAGAAATGATTAGGAACAAAGCGAATGTATAATCTGTCATCCAACCTGGGATGCCTGAAAGTGAAAGGACTTGCAATTAATAATTATACTGGACAAGCATAAATTGGAACATATGATCACCCTTGTCATTATATATATATGCTAAATTTTCCTAAAGGCAATGAAGAATCAGAGGAATTTTAAATCAGAGTGACAGTATCACATGCGCTTTTAAGAAAGCTAACTCTGACAGCAATGAGAATGTGAAGAATGTGAAACTAACTGAAGGAGAGAAACTGGTTAGGAGGTAGGAGGTTGTTTTAATAATTCTATGATATGATAATGGCTTAAAGTCAGGGCAGCAGAGATAGGACAAATCACAGAATTGTACTGGAGGTAAAATCTTTACATTTATTCAAAACTAAACTAAAATAATAATCCTTTATATGCATACTTTCTATTTTCAAAAGAATCCACAGAAAAGACAAAATAAAACAGTTAATTGCTATATCACGAAAGAAAAAACCTGAGACACAAAGAGTAGGAACAGTGCTTAAACTAGATCATCACTTCATACTTAACAAACTGTCATTTAACCATACTTCCATGTTCTAAATGCAAAATTTAAGCTTTTCTTCTTCCAATTTCCATTTCTACTTAATTTTCAATCTACTTTGGCATCAGTTCCTTTTGCTTTCCATCTGGCTTTTATTCTTTGAAGTGTACAGTATACACCAATACAGAGGTCTTTATCCTCCTCACCCCCACTCCCATGAACGGTCCCTTTCTGAAAACATTAGCACACCTATTTCATTTCCTACTTAAACCACAAGTGCTTTATCAATAAATTACATTGCTCTGGCAATTAAGTAGAGTCAAGGGCAACTTACTGGATTTCTAAATTCTCAAGATTCCTGCCACATACTACACTGGGATCATCCTATGCTTTTGTTTTTCTGTTTATCTTTCCTAAAATCTGAATCCCTCACCACAACATTTCCATGGAAGATATTCTCTCCCTTGATCTTTATGTCTACCTACTTTTTTGAGAACACCAGCTCCCAATTGTGGTAATACAGCTGTACTACATTGCAGCACAGGAAATCAGAGTTCATATGCCCACAGCCTCAGGAAATGGGGCTAAAGGGTATTCTAACAGAATACAGCAATAAAGGCAAAGCAGCTTTTGTTTCCGTACTGTTTACCTGCCCTCCAAGGGCAAGCAACTCTTCTCTTTATAAAACATTATGTATTGAAGAAATAAAAAAGAAGAAGAAAGAAAAAAATGCTGCTGGTTGCCAAGCATAAAAGAGCACTTCTCAAGTTGGTGTCTATTATCATAATGGGCAGGAAAGGAAACTTACTGAGTTCCTTTTAGAAATTTAAACCTTTATATTTTCATAATGTATTTTTTAAAAAGTCAATATGCACATCACGGATCTTCTAGATTCCTCTAGATCAGGGGTTCCCAACCCCGTGCCATGGCCTGCCAGGAACCACGCCGCACGACAGGAGGTGAGCAGCCAGCCAGTGAGCTAAGCTTCATCTGTATTTGCAGCCACTCCCCAGCTAGCATCACCACCTCAGCTCCACCGCAGATCAATCAGGCATTAGATTCTCACAGGAGCATGGATGGGTACCTAGTGCCTAAATGGTTGGGACTACTGTCTTAGATGACACAGTAGTGCTGTAAAATTTCTCGGTCTGAATTTGCTTTTGTGTTTATGATCACAATAACATCAATCTAGTTGTGTGCACTAATGAGAAATTAACATAAGTATATTTATGTAATAATAAATGCATCTGTACCCAGTAAACACCAAATTATGTCAAGGCACACTATATGAATGAAGAGTTCAAAGCACACAAAATAGGGAGAGAATTGAGTTATCCTACACATGGTATAGGAATGGAAACCTATGAAAACAAACAAATAAAGGGGCTTTATATATATTATCCAAGTTTTAAAAACATGAGTGTAAGATATAAAAACGTCAGGAATCCAAGGGCAAAGGAAGGTGTAAAGCATACAAATTTACCACAAATCTTCTGGTGGCTGCATTTTAATTATAATCAATTATTTCTTACATTCCATCTGGCTAATACTTGAAGATATATAATCCAGGGGAAAATGTAGAATATGACATAACATTAATACTGGTTGCGGTCTTAATTTTTACAAAAGAATGAGTATGGGGACTGTTAAATAGGTTTCATGATCTCAATTTCAGCATTATACTGGTCAGAAACTGATGAATAAGATTATATTGAAAAGAGCTTTATTTTTCTTGCATCATAAAAATAACACACTTATTAAAGAAAATATAAAAACAGAGAAATGCAGAACAAAGAAAATAAAATCACCTACATTCTTCTCACCTAAGCTAATGTTCATGTTTTGGACTACTTCCCTGTTTTTATTCAATAGATAGAATTCTCTTTGCTTTTTGCTTTTCCTTAACATGGCTGAAATCACGGTACACTACAAACCACTCATAAGCACTTTAACTTGAAATAACTTTACTGGACTCAAACTGCCAACTCCATCTCTAAATCCAAAGAGGCCACCTGGGATTCTCTGAGTTTAGAGCCAAGTGAGGGACCCTAAATATCTTCTGACCTAGATTCAAAAAAACTTTAAATATAAAGATCAAAGAATGGTTTATCTCAGAATATTTAGTGCTTGTTATAAATTTAATAAGGAGGGGGAGGGAGCAACATCTTGGTCAGTGAAAACTAGTCTATAACTCTAGCACTAAAATACCACTGAGGTCTTTGATTCTAACTAATATATAAAGAGTAATGATGACTTTTCTTAAGTAAAGATAGGTAATGAGACTATGAGAACTTAAAAAAAAGTAATCAGAATTATAACACAATTTAGAGAAAGAAAGAGACATACTTTGAATCTGGGAATATAAATTATTTAAACTATAATCCTAAATTACTTCACTGCAATTTAAAAGCTCTATAATTAAATGAACTTACCAACATTCAAAACAAACTACTGTATGTATATTTTTAAATACAGAAAGTCTCTGCATGATATACATATTAAAAAGTTGAACATTTCTAAGCCACAAAAATATGTAATGAAATATAAGTAAATGGGAGGGGGGTGTGTGGCACATAACTAGAAGTTTAAAAGATCTGGCATTACACACAAACATACACACACACACGCACATGTGCCAAAGCACGAATGGAAGTTTACTGGCTTTGTCACAGCCACCTATTTAATCTGGGATAAGTCACTTAGTATCTTTGGCCAGAGTTTCTAAATCTATAAAATGAGGAAGCTATAGATTCAGTCTTAATAAACCCTACTGAGGTTTTTTTCTCCCTCTGAACACTTAATCTCACAAATCAAACTATGATTTTAAAAAAACCTCACTTTTTAATACAATTTCTCTTAAAATCAATTGAATTAAATATTAAAGCAAAAAACAAAGTCTTCTGGTAAATCAGTACTTATGTTATTAGAACTGGTTCCATCTAATGCTGAGGTGACACTTTCACCAATAGCTAGTGACATTCTGTTCAATATCAATTGCTTTCAATGTATACTCCTAGCAAGATCAAATCTGCCTTTTATTTCTGCTCCTAAAATATTAAGAGAAGAAAACACACTATATCATCTATAATGTCTATATATTAATAGTTAAAAAAATAAATACATAAAATGTATGTTTCCACACGCTGTATATTGAACAACTAATAAGCACCTCTAATTACGTAAAAAAATTAAATTCTGGATTCTAAGTAGTCAAAATTTATATATGAATTTTGCTCCTAATGAAATTCTATACTTTAATGATATAGGTACACTGTCCTCACCCTACAAATAAAAACCCATGCTGGAAACTGTCTACAGAAAATCAGTGGGGTTCATGAAACTAGTCAATGAAACACTGAAGTATAACTATCCTACTATCTCAACATGCAGAAGTGCTGTGTACTGTATACTCAGGAAGCTATCTAGTATCAAAATAGTTTAAAGAACAGCGAGAAACCCAAGTTTCAGTTAACTATCGGTTAATGTGCTTTTATAAAAACTCTATGTGACTCACCTTAGTCCAAGGATGTGCCTTAATTTGAGGAAATTTGAATTCTGTATAGTTTGGGTTCATTTCTCTAATTTGCTCCCTTGTTGGTGTCCCCAGGACCTAGATAAAGAAAGCAAGTTATTGCCATATTTTCCGATACATTTACATATGTAGGCTTTGTTTCAATGTATTGGTTTCATTGGAAAGGGAATTCCAAAGATTTAAAATACATAACTCAAACAGAGCAGACTTTGACAAAGACTTAATTTTTAACTGACTACAGACTGATGCTATCCTACTCTGCATAGACTTTTACAATAATAATGTTAAGTCAGGGTTGTAAAAGATCACAAAAAAATATTCAAGTAAAAATCAGGTATCTTCATTCTGTCTAGAAAACAATTTATTGCAATGATGGTATCTGAAATTAGAATAACTTTTATTCACTTAGTAAAGTATAGCCAAAGGTTTTATTACTAATAAATTAATCAGGAGAACCCTACTCAGTCATCAATAATTTCATTCAGTTACTGAATATTTAGTGTTGTCCCCTGTGTAATATAGAGAATAAAAAAAAAAAAAAAAAAGATTTCCTGTAGGATGAACTTACATATTTGTGTATGGAAAAAGTATAACTGTAATACAGGATAAAAATATACTGAGCACTTCCCTGCCTCTAGAGCTGCAGTAGGCACAGAACAAAGTACACAGACATGTCTGTACAAGAAGGATAATAGGAAGAAACACTATTGAAAATGAGAACTTTCAAAAAAATGACATACATTACTCATCATTATAACTCTAGGGGGCCTGGTAGAAAATAAGTTTGCTGAAAAAAATATTAGGCCATTTACAAGCCAAGGATAGTTGCACAAAAGGAGTGGAATGTAATGATACATACTTGATTTGTAGTGGCAACCAGTGAATAATCAGGGCAAAGTAAGAAATTCAGTATTTTTTTTTCCCACTGATTCTAATTCTCTAGACTTCATTAGAACTTTCAGACCTTAATCAAAATCTTAACTGTTGTTCTTCAAAAGACACTCTTAAGAAAATGAAAGCCAAGCTAGACTGCGAGGAAACATTTGAAAACATATATTCTACAAAAGACTTATATCTAAAATATACAAAGGACTATTAACATTCAAAAATAAGACAACCTGATAAAAATAGGCAAAATATATGACCAGATGCTTTACTAAAGAAGACAGAGATAGCAAATAAGCACATGAAAAGATGCTCAACATTACTAATAATCAGGGAAATGCTAATTAAAACTGTAAGACACCACCTACACACTTACTAAGAAGGCTAAAGTGAAAAAGACTGTATACCAAGTCTTGGTGAGGATTTGGAGCAAATCCTCAAAGCTGGTGGAATGATAAAGCACCTCAGAAAACACTTGGTAGTCTGTTAAAAACTTTATATACTTACCATACACCATCATTCCCATTCCTAGGTATCCACCCAAGAGAAATGAAAGTGTATGTCCGTACAAAGATATTTACACAAATGTGCATAGTATCTCTTTTGCAACTGCCAAAAAGTAGGTCCATAATACGTGAATAAGCAAATAGTGGTTTATCTATACAATGGAATACCACTCAGTAATACAAAAAGAACAACATGGACAGATCTAAAAATAATTATACTGAGTAAAAGAAGCCAGACCAAAAAAAGTACCTACTGTATAATTTCACTCTTTTGAAATTCCAGACAATTTTCTGTCTCTAGTGATACAAAGAAGATCCATGGTTGGGAAGGGCTGGAAGGAAATATTACAAAGAGGTACTAGGAAATTACTGGGGATGATGAATATGTTCATTATTTTGATTTCATGCTGATAATTTCACTGGTGTATATATGTCAAAAAGGAATCCAGTTAACTATAAACTTAGATGTAATTGCCAAAAAGATAATTTCTGAACTCCTAATGTCATTAAAAAGATGTGTAAAAATAATCTAAATTATAACACATCATTCTATCTCCGATTTCTAATATTGTTCTGGGGGGAAGCTCACTCTAGGGCACTGGATACACAGTTATACAACTTTCCTTCCTTCTTATAGAATTCCAGCTTTAAAGAGAGAAGCAAAATATTGTCTATTACTGGGAAGGGAAATATCTGGTCTTTGTACCTGGAGATATCAGACATTAATAAGTCAAGAACTATCCATACTTAAAATATAAAGGCTAAAAAATTTTTAACTTACTTTTTATTTTTAATAAAGTGAGCACTTATATATTCTATATTAGACCGCTGAAAAGCGTGTGTGTGTGTGTGTGTGAGTGTGTGTGTAGGTATATATGTACTTGGAAAGAGGGAAAGGAGTGAAAAAGAAAGGAGAGTGAATTTATCAATAATTCTGCACTCAAATGCAACTCCACTGGATTAAGTACTGAAGAAAAACAACAGCCATGACATGAATAAATAGTATTTAAAAGGACATACCTTTAGTAACCCTACAATTTACTAATTTCATTTTAAGGTATCTAACCTAACCTAGAAAAACTATACATATGAGCAACACTGTTCATAGTAAAATATTGTAGGCAAAAGCAAAAATCCAACAGTAGAATTAATAATTGTGGTATAGTCATACAAAGCTATACTAATTAGCAATGAAAATGAATGAATCAGAGCTACACATACCTTATGGATGAATCTCACACAGTGGTGAGTTTTCATTCAACAATTTATAAACACAGTATGACTGCCTTATATGAGATTTAAAGACAGGCAATACTGAACTACATTTTAGTTTACATAGTTAAATGATGTAAAACTAAATCAAAAGCATGGGAAAACTCATGTACAGATTATTTAGCTAACAGGATGTTGGAGAAGGGATTATAACTAGGATGGGGCATAAATAGTTCCTCTAATTCTTAATATGGGTGGTAGTTACAGGCATATTCACTTTATTATTGTTTTATACTTAACATTTTAAAATGTATTTTGCATTATATTTCACAATAAAATGACACTTAAGAAAGGCCCAGTGAGTATTTGTTGTTCAATCCCCCTCTATTTATTCAGTAGTTTGTTAACACAAGACACACTCCTAACTCCCTACAAGCTGTTAAGAATGCCTTAAGGAATGAGAGTTGTATGATGTACACATTAGTAAATGCATCCTTTTACTGTACAGATAGAAATCACATGGCTTTATCAGCTGTTTGCATAACTTTCCTATAGGGACTGTGTGAGAGAACTGAAGACTTACGAACTGTATAATATAAGGCAGGATGCTCCTTGGAGTGAATGTTACAATTCTTACACACACACACACACACACACACACACACACACACACACACACACACACACATTTATTATAACCTAAGAATATTCCTAATGGAAATAAATCTGTAAAATGTAAAGCAGATGAGAAACATATGCCATACAGACAAGGTTCGCTTAACATACAGTCAATAATATATTTAATGTGAAAGTAAAAAGGTATTCTATATGTTATGTGTGTATATTAACACCCATAGCCTTCTGCCTAAATTCACTCTTATATCCACTTAAAATCATTTTCCCCAAATACTTATAATTAACTAAGGTTCCATATTTATGACTTTTTTTAAAAATCATTTTTTTAACGTAATCAGTATCCTTTAATGTAAACTAGTACATTCATGTGGAAAATCTTTTATCACAATGGAAAATAATCTTTGATAGTGATGATATAGTTATACTTCTAATTAGTGGTCAGAGTTTAACTGTGTTCTTTACTTTCAAAATATGAATATTTGTGACTTAAGCTTAATTACTAACTAGTAAACGAAATCACTGATCTATTCACTATCAATTATTTAAAAGCAATTTAACCAAATAAATTAGCCTGTCATCACAAAGTGGCAATGGAGATTTTCCCATTCCTTTGTTCTTCAATTACTAAGGTTATTAGATGGGGAAACAGAGATTCTAATGTTATATTTTGTTCTATGTTTAATTTCTCTTGCCAAATATTCAACTGTTATAATCATTTTTTCAATTCTTTTTATTATTCTTTTATCTTAAAACCAGGTTCTCCCTAGGCTGGCTAACAGAGATGGAAACTAGATGGGAGGTCTCCTAGTCCATGGGTCTGAAAACTTTTTCTGCAAAGGGTAAGAAAGTAAATACTTTAGGCTCTGTGAGCCACAGAGCTTCTGTCGCTATTAACTCTGTCACCACAGAATAAAGCAGCTATAAACAAAAATTTATTTGTAAGTATAGGCAGCAGATTGTATTTGGCTCCTGGGCCCTAGTTACCGACCTCTGATCTAGTCCAAACATTTCAGAGTGAGAAAAACTGAGGCCCAAAAGGAGCAACTTTTCAGAGGTCAGAACTAATCAGAGGCAGAGCTAGGACATAATGTATATCCTATTAGTGGCAAACCAATTTTAGGAGATGGTATCAAAGAATCTGTTTATTGAACTTTGTTCGAGGACAAATTCTAATTTTGGAAGTTGTGAAAAATGTTGATTCTATTAAGCACGAAGGAATAGAGGCAGAAAAGAAAACAGTATTTAAGACATTCGAGAACCTAGAGGAGTTCTCCACCAAGTGGTAGATACTAGGTATATCATCTAGAAAAGAAGTTGAGGCTAGAAAAAAGAGCTTTGGTAGCTCCTGACGTAGAGGCTGTGACATTGTGTACAATGGGTGAAGCATGCTTTAGGAGAAGAGTGCTAAAGATAGGGTAGGGACCCACAGTACACAAATATATGGGGGAAAAAAACAGTTTAAAAAGAAGGCTGAGACAGAAATCCAAGAAATTGGAAGAGGTCCCACAATGATACCATGAAGAACAAGAAATGGGAACATTTAAAGGACAGAGTCAGGTATCATATGACACAATGAGCCCAGGTAAATTAAGCCCAAAAGGTGTTCACTGCAGCTAGCCATGGAGACTTCTTTTCTGACCATGGTGAGATCAGTCATGAGAAGAGTAAGCAAACTAAAATTATCAGAACTGAGTAAGTAGATATGGCATATATAAGTTCTCTTTTTAAAAGTGAGAGGGAAAGGAGAGGACAATGAGAAGAACTATTTATTGAGCATCCAGTATGTAAAAGCTCTGTGCTATGTAAATTAATTTTCTTTTTTCATTTAAAGTTTATAAATAATCTATTATCCTATTTTATACTTAAAAGAAACCTAAGGTTGACTAAGGAAAATTGACTTCTCAAAGTTACAGTCTGTCAGTGGTAAATATGGGATTCAAATGCATGTATAGCTGACTCCCTTAAGTAGTCTACCCAATATTAAGAGCAGAAACAAAAATTTTTAAAAAGTTTTTAAAAAACCACTTTCTTAAACTCCATTGATTATACCATAAAATAAAACCTGAATCCTTTTGAGTCATGCAGGATATGTTATATATATAAGGTCATGAGGCTATAATTAAAAGTTTTTTTAAAAAGTTAGACTTAACAACTTTAAAAAAAACATTTAAATAAAAATAATATCTTGAACTGTTACTATAATTTTAGGCAAAAGAATAATATGAAGAAATACAGGTATCTAATTAGCTAAACATGATCAAAGACTATAACAAATCTCAAAATTCTTTTATAAATTTTTGTAAAAATTATTTTAACAACTTAGTGGTTTTGATAAGTCACTTTCAGTCTTCCTTAGCTGTAGATTCTTAATGTAAATCCCATGCTTACCCATGCTTAAGTATATTTGCAATACCAAATACGCAAATTTAGTATTTGTTAGTGATTGCTTCACATGTGTAGAATTTTGGTTGGAATGTAAAATGGTGGGCAAGTACTATGAATGTGTACATTATAAGAAATATTATTGCAAAAATTTTTAATAGCAAGGCCTAAGTTGCAGAAACTATTATTGTTATTGAATTGCTTTGGATATAAATACTGTGCATACTAACAGAGAGCCATTACTATTTTAAGGAGGTCAAATGTAAACTAAAAGCCTTATATAAAGTAGTGCAATTCTGTATACCTTTGCATCATCAGTTTAATAAATTTTGAATGTGCTGTAAAAGCTTGTACTACTAAAAAAAAAAAAAGCTTCCAGTCATTATGAAGTAACTGATAATAGAATTGACCTCCAGGTGTTAACAACTGGAAAACTGACAAGCAAAATATTTTTTTAAAGAAAAAGGAAAAAATGACCCAGAAGCAAGAGGAAAAAAAATCAGTCGACACAGATCCAGAAAGGATGGAGGTGACAGAATTAGAAAATAAGAACTTTAAAACAGTGATGAGATATGAAAGATAACAAAAGAACCTAACAGTAATTGTACAGTGAAAAATACAGCATGTGATATGGAAACTTCATTGGAAATCTATTAGCAGTTTAGATATCACAGAAGAAAGACAATCAGTGATCTTAAAAAAAAAAGCAAGAAAAATAATCAAAGCTGAAGCAAGAAGGTACAAAAGGCTAAAAAAAACATATATACATATGATCGAAGTCTGAAAAAGGGGTAGGGGGAGTTGGGGAACAGATGCAGAAAAACTACTGGATAAGAATTCAATGAAAAGCTCAATGAACCCCAAGTGGTATAAATTTAAAAAATATCATACCAAGTCACAACCAACCAATAAAAGCCACTGATAAAGGAAAAATCTTTCCCCAAACAAAAAAGAGACTCATTATATTCAGGTACCTTATAACAATAATGACAGTTGACTTATCAGAAAGAATGCAAAACAGAAGAAAATAGAGACCTTTCTAAAAAAAGAATGGAAAAAAGCTTGAAACCAAGAAGTACTATATCCAGTGAAACTGTCCTTCAAAAGACATTATTAGGCAAATTAAAGCTAAGAGAGTTTGTCACCAGATTTTCACTAAAAGAAAGCACTTCAGGGTGATTCCAAATGCACATTCTTATCTACACGAAGGACTGAAGAGCACCAAAAATGGTAAATATCTGGCTAAATATATGACATTTCCCCCTTGTTTTTAAATTTCCTAGAAGCAACTGAGTGTTTAAAGCAAAATAACAACAAGAGCACAAATGACAGGAAGGGGAAATGGAAATCTATTGTTATAAGGTTCTTACTCTGTATGTTAAGTGGCATATTATTATTTGTAGACTGTGATAAAGATGCCAATTTTCAATCCTAGAACCTGTAAAAAAATGCAAGGAGGTATAGCTTCAAAAGGCCAACAGGGAAAAAATACTCATTATATCCACAAGGTGGCAGTAAAAGGGAAAAAATGGAACAATAATAAGAAAAAACGTCAAGGTGGAATACTTAAACCTAAGCATATTGACGACACTGAATGTAAATGATCTAAACGTTCTAATTAAAAGGTAGAAATTGTCAGACTCAATAAAAACAAGACCTAAGTATATACTGTCTGTAACAAATGAACTTTAAAAATAAAGACTCATAAGTAAGGATGCAAAAAGAAGTACTATACAAACACTAATCATAAGATACATTAATATCAGAAAATGCAGACCTCAGGGCAAGGAATCAAAAATAAAGAGGGACATTCCCTAATGATAAAAGTAATTTTAAGACCAAAATTAAAATACTGTGAATACCATATGTTGATGAGAATGCAGAACCCTGTTAACTCTCATATGTTGTTGGTTGGAGTGAAAAATAAAACTGCTTTGGTAAACAGTTTGGTAAATTTCTTATAAAGTTAACATGCACTTATATATAACCAGCAATTTCAGTCCTACTTCTTTATTGAAGAGAAATATAAACATACATCTGCAAAAATAGTTGTAAGCAAACATTCATTGAAGCTTTACCCATTACAGTAAAAAACCAAAAACAAGTCAAATGTCTATCCACAGAAGAATGGATAAACAAATTAGGGATATATTCATATAATAGAAAACAATTCAGCATAAAACAGTAAATAGATGATAACAGCAAACAACATGGATGAATCTCAAAAATATGATATTGAACAAAAAATACCAGTTACAAAAGAAACATACTATATGACTACATTCATATGAAATTCTAGAATAGAAAAAATTGGTATGTAGTGACAGAAAGCAAACCAATGGTCACCTGAGACAGAAGATGAGAGACTGACTGCAAAGGAGCATGAAAAGGGTGATAAACTATACCAGTTTGCTTGGGACTATCCAGGTAAACCCCTCAGTTCTGGGCACACTGGGATATTTGGTCACTCTAGGCTACATACAGAAACATTTTTGGGGTGGTGGAAATGTCCTCAATCTTGACCAGGATGGTGGTTATATATGTTTGTCAAAACTCATTAAATCGTACACTTAAAATGGCTCATTTTATTACATGTAAATTACATCTCTACCAAGTTGATTTAAAAAGTAAAACAATAGTCCATTATGTAATTTGTGATGCTTTAACCACGCTAAATACAACCAGATGTTTATTCTTCTAATGTTGCTATTTTAAGACTAGCATTAAAAGTATCAGTCTATCAAACCTTAAAATCAGAATTTTTTAATATACTATATATGTCTTTAAGAAAACGAAGGTATGATTTAAGATGCAAAGGAATGTAAGAATGCTAGGTTAAATATAATGGAAGCATTTAAAAGATTTTTTCAGCTTCTTAAATCATTCACCGAGTTCCCATCCTCAAGGAGCTCAAGGGCAGAGAGACTTATACATAAATCAATTATAATCAGCTAAAACCAGTATAACAAAATAAGCACAGAAATATGTGTGAAGTGAAAGTGCTATACTGCATTGGGGAGAGAAAGGGATTCTGGAAAGGGTTCTGGAAGGAGACACAGGAGTTGATCTTATTTAAGGAATCTACAAAACAAATGAGTCAGAATTCTGCACACTAGCTATGAAGCAGAGAGCAGCATGATTTGGATAACTGTTAACAACTGAGCAGTAATAGAGACTAAAGATTGGATAATGGATGATGGCAAACTTAAAGGCTAAAAGTAAACAAGTGATAGATAATGAAGTGCAAAGATTCTGAACGTATCAATACCACAAACATAAGGCATTTTAATACACTACCCTACTTCTACTTTTGAGTGTATCTTTAGTTTTTAAATTAAGTTTATTAGGTTCAGAGTATATTCCTACTTGATTTACTCCTGCTGAATTATATACTGTATTTGGAAACTCTGAAAAAGTATAATTGTACCTTTCATTTTATAGATAAAAAATAATTTTTACATGGACCTTATCATTTCAAACTCAAAACAAGTTTTAGGATTCCCTTAAATTTCAAAAGATGGAAAAATAATATTTTTTCAAAACTTTCAGACTAAAGATATACTTAAAAAAAAAAAATTATTGCTGGATTTCCTAAAAACTGAGTTCCTCCAGAACTTAAAAGAAATGAAACTGCATAAATGATTTGTGTACTTTTTTGTAAGTATGATATCACACAACAAAAAAGACTGGGGGAGATGTTAAAAATTATCACACCACTTGGAAGACTATGCATTCTCAGTGATTTATTATTAGAATAAGACCTTTCTATTTATTGCAAAATAAACAAACAAAACTATTCTTTGGTCACCATTAGATCACTTGGGAGTGAGGGGTGGAAAAATCCAAAGATTCAGAGATCAGCCTGCACATTCCTTTGGGTATGCTGTTCACCTCTTATGAGTATAATCACAATCATTTCCTTTGTGTCCTGTCATATCCACGTTTAACAGTTTTTACTTCATTTAATTAAAAATTTACCAACACACTGATAAATATTAAATCAGGAATTATGATTTATTTCTTCAAAGAAATAAAGCCAAGAATTTGATAAAAACAATACAAGTATTTTACAAGTATTTACAATAAATACAAGTATTTTTTCATAGCCATGTTTTTTAGTAGCTCAACACCAGAGGTCGCCAAACTTCAGCAATTCAGCTGCTTGCAGCCTTTAAAGCTTAATTCTTGACCTAGGGTTCCTGGATGAGCTTCAGAAAGTCCAAGGATCTCCTAATATTATGTAAAATTCTGGCATGTATCAATTTTCTGAAGGAGAGTCCATTGCTATGAACAGATTTTCAAAGTGGTCCACGATCCAAAAGCTATTAAAAGTTTCTTCTCTCATCATTAATAAACATGAAAAATTTAAATAAGAACGAATTCCAGTGGTCCCTGACCTTTGTAGCACCAGGGACTGGAGCGCCTATGAGAATCCAACGCCTGATGATCTGAGGTGGAGCTGAGATGGAGATGCTAACACTGGGGAGCAGTTGCAAATACAGATGAAACTTTGCTAACTCACCCACTGCTGTGTGGCCCAGTTCCTAACAGTGTTTTGTAAATGTGCTAAGCCATGGCGAGTCTGACCTGCTACTAGATGCAAGTGGCCGCGGCCCATGTATACCCTGACAGTATCTGCACTGCAGTCAGTACAAATCTCTACCTTTCCTGGAAATAAATTTGCTTGTTGGATTCTTTGTAAAAATAAACTGTTATCCCTTGCAAAAAAAAAAAAAAAAGTCCGTGGCCCTGGGGCTGGGAACCCCTGAATTAAGCAATCATATATTGTTTATATAATACATAAAATATATATTGCAAGTAAAAATCTGTAACACAATGTGTTTTGGGGTGTATGTACACATTCTGGGGAGTGGGAAAAGAAGGCAGAAGTTTAATATGTTGTCCTTGCAGTCTGTTAATAACACAAGAGCTCTATAATATGAGAACAGAATATCATCAGGTAATATACGATTAAACTCCCAATGTATGTTAGCAAAAATATTTCACTGACCAAAAAACTTATGAAAAAAACTATTTTATATGTATTAAACTCTGATTTAATTAATATTTTAGCCCTCTGTTTGATACTATTTGATAGTAAAAATGTTAAACCAGGAGAATATAAGCACACAGGTGCTGAAGAAACCATGATATGGAGATAACCAAAAATCTAAAACGTTTGCTAAACAAAGGTGGTGAAAATCATGTTGTTGTAACTGAAAGCAAAGAAACCCACCATTTTAACCTTGATCGCTTTAGAAGAAGTAAAATTAAACCTAGTCCAAAGACATGTCAAGCTGATAGGTATATTCCTTACAATAAGATTTAGGTGCTGTTTCCTTTAATTTGTGGTCACCTTTAAAAATTATTAACATATAATAAATATGAATTAATGAGTTCTGGATATTAAGTTGATATTAAGGATAGTATATTGTTTTCCCCAGATCTACAAAACTCATGAATAGATGTACAGAGCATAAAGAACTGAGGTCTTCTCGGACTTTATCAAATGGAATTCATAGGAGCTGTGACAGTAATGTCAACTGGCAAATAATGGTAACTCTGTTAGGGTGTGACCGCAACACCCCAAACCACAGAAACATTAGCAGTCTGAGCCCCCAACTACAGGAGCCGATAAACAAAAAGAGTCCACCTTGTAAGGACCACATAAGCTGAACACCTCAGACAGACGATGCTCAAGCCTGAACTGAAAGCATCAGGAAATGGGTATGCTGAGAGATGAAGACTCTGACCTTCTGCCCATCATAGCCAGTGGCTTAAGACTGACGTGTACTATCAGTATCTCCAGCCAACAAAACTCGCTTTGGAGATGATGAGGACTTTCATCCCCATGCCCTGTCACGTAAGACTCTGTACTTCCCCTCTGTGTGTGCTGTGTATTAACCTGCATGGATACCTGATTGGTTTATCAGAGAAGGTTCCACTCAATAAACCTGGCACTGTGGAAAAACACAAACATGTTCAAGGGTGTTGCTTCGGTAGCCCCTTTCCTTGCTCTTGACAATAGAGGATATCAATTTAGCTAAAGATGAATCAGAAAGGATTTCTACTATCCAACTCCTCCTAAATATGATGGTGGTGGTAATCAACAACATCTTCCTAGGATTAATATAAGAATAACATGTGGTAATGTACATAAAGTGCTTATTAGCGCAGTGCCTCATAAAGAGTTATGGTCTCACTAAGTAGCAGCTACATGATTAGCAGTAGTTTCTCAGTACCTGAAAATGTACATTTCTGAGGAGCCAGCCATCAGTCAAATTGGCAGACCAGGAAAACAATTATTTAGACAAATATTTGTAACAACTTTACTTAAATGTTTTTATTTACTAACAGGATTCTGGCACAGAAAAATTGAAAGCGTCTATTTTTTCATAGTTTCCTAATTGCAAAAAAAAAAAAAAAATATGATTGTTAAAAAAATATCAGTATCACAGAACAGTAAAAAGTGAAAATTGTCTCCTTTCCTTTCCCCCTTGATCTCACTCTCCACTGCTAAATCTATTTCCTTCAAAAACTCCTTCCACTGATTAGCATCGTAAGAAATGAAGTCCATCTACTTACCTGTAATAACAATCAAAAAATTATCTGAATCCTATTGTTTTTACTTTCAAATTTTTTCAAGTTTCTGCTAGAGATAAGGTTTGACTAACTTTTAGCTACATGAGAGCTATCTACATAGATATCTAAGTTGAATAATTATTGCTGAGAAAATTAAATAGTTTATAAAGTTGTTTTATAAGAGAAATTAAGTAACCCTAATTGCCTTACAACAATTTTATTATTGCAATAATTTAAGCATCTATATGTTTGTCATGTTTTTTTTAAGAGATACATCCAAGTTTTAAAGGCTAGTCACTAAAACCATAGAAGCTATACTGTAATTCTATCATCAAAAGGTGCGACTAATTCTGCTCTAAAACTCTTCCATCAGAAAGTAATGTCAATTTATTATTAAGCATAAGTAAATGTTCATGGAATAAATGAAAGCATACCTCCATGAACATTAATGCATTTGAAACTTGAAATTCTACAAAATGGTTGGTTTCTTTCAAACTTTTAGTTTTTGTGATATTTTAATTCAGAAATTGAGCTCTGGACTGAAGCTCACCTTTCTTTACTTGAAATTTGTTTTAAAATATGGAGGGGGAAAAGAAACTATTAGTAAAACTTCCAGCATTCCTAGGTTCAGAACTTGCCTAGACTGCTTCTACTTCAATCCATCTTGGGAATTTGGGGGGTATTTGTCACTTATATAATTAAGTTAGTGATCAAATCTTCAGCAGCTAAATACTGCATATAATTTATTTTCAAAGGCAGTAATATATCACTTAACTTCAATGATACTATTTTCGGAATCAATTATGAAATTCAGAATATAATCATACAATAGAATTATGCAGTCATTTAAAAAAACAATCAAAATATACTTTTTTATGTGAGAAATACAATTATTTAGTTTAAAAAGTCTATAAAACAGATGGCATTTTTGTTTAAACACATGTGTATAGAAAAGTATATAAAAATATTTACAGAAGTTATTTTTCATAAGTAGTAAGAAATCGCTTTTGCTTTTTGTATAGTGTGTTTCTCAGTATTCTGCACTGAGCATATAAAATTATAACATATATAATTATTTAAAAAGTAAACATCATTAAAAAATATTACTTTCTTCAAGCATTCAGAAGACTCTTTTTTCTAAATAATCCCACTGGTGTGACTGACGGCAGAGGTGCCAAATGACAATGCTATACCACTAAGCTGATGTCTGTGAAATTCTTGGTAGAAGTTCTCCCAAAAAGTCTTATTTTTCTTACCCAGGTATCTGAAACTACATCAGATAATTTTTGGTATTATTTTAACTAGTATGTTAAGGACAATTTTAAGAAAAAAAATTTTATTACCTGAGAAGTCCTTAATAAAATTTCTTTTAAAAAATGTTTTTAAAATCCAAGCATTTTTTTTTTATATTCATAAGTTAACTGGCATAATGAAATGCTGAGCTGATAATCCTTTGCATGAAATCAACATCAGAAAATTAAGAGTTCTTCATACTTAGAAATGATTTTTCATGACTTTCAATTCTGTTTTGCTTTATACTTTTAGCTTATTCTGAATATTTTGCAAAAGCCTTATTAGAGGGCAGGGAGGGAAGAGATTTTAAAAGTTAGCTAGAATGAGATAAAGTTAGTTCAGTTTATAGAACTATGTTAGTCATGCTATAAATATTGGCATGGACACCTGAACCAATAAAACTTAATGAATGTATACGACCACCACACTAACTTTTCTTATTAATTCCCAGGTAATTCCAAATTCATGAATAAACAATGGTTGACCAGCAATCTCCGACCTTTCTGGCACCAGGGACCAGTGCTCCTATGAGATTCTAATGCCTGATGATCTGAGGGAGAGCTGAGGCAGTGATGCTAGTGCTGGGGAGCAGCTGCAAATACAGATGAAGCTTCGCTAGCTTGCCTGCCACTCACCACCTGCTGTGTGGCCCAGTTCCTAACAGGCCACAGACCGGTACCCATATGTTGCCCGGGAGCTGGGGACCCCTGTCTAGCGGCTTAATTCAAGTCTTTATGGAAAACTATTTTGATGCCCTTGGATATTAAAACATAACAATAAAACAAAGTCCCTGCTCAGAAAGGTTATCAAATAATGAGGCAAGTCTAAAATTCATTAAGTTTGCTATCAGATGTTTAATTTTTTGCATAAACTCAATTCAGAGGGAAGAGTATCTATTTTATAGGGGCATGTTAGCTACCCAGATACTCCAGAGGAATCCCCATGAGGTTTTCAAAAGAAAAATGGAAAAAGAGCATAAAAGAACAGATTCCCTAGTTACCATAAGGACTAACAGCTCATGACTATTATCTCAAAAACAATCAAGAACTGAATTGGGGACCTGAGATCACTTTCATGGAAAATTCAAATCAATTCTTGAAGCCCTGATTAGCAGTAGTAACAGAATCTGTTTAAAAAATAAAATGTTTTAATAACATTTAACTTTGAAAGCTAACCTACAAGACTTTTCTTTTCTGATTTACACCTTAAATCACGAAAACTGGAACAGTTAAATCAGAATTAGCTATGAATTTTATTTCAACAAAACATCACAGATTTTCAATATTTAAGGAACAGATGTACAGAATCAATAAGATTTAGATCTAGATTAAACACACACATAACCCCTACAATGTTGACTAAACTCCATTCATTAAGATTTAGAGCTATCTCTCTCTCTCTCTCTCTCTCTCTCTCTCTCTCTCTCTCTCTCTCACACACACACACACACACACACACACACACACACACCCACCCACCCAACCCAAAATGTCTATTAACCTCAGTATAATGTACAACATCAGCTCACCAAATGGATGGAAAACTAGTACTGATATTTCATTTATCCTGAGCAGTCACACTTAGGGATATAAAAGGAACCAAGAAGCTGGATATTCCAAAGCGCCCTGGGGTGCTAATTCCATTATCTCATATCACTTTCAAAACATATATAGACAGTGACTTGGAACTATAGTAGGGTGATGACTCTGTTCCTTACAGATAAATGCAAGATGACAAGAAAACACATAAATAAAAGAGTGTTTTAGAGTTGGCCTACTGCTACAAATGGATCACAAACCAATTTGCGAAAAGTAAGCCCTGAATGAAAATAAAGTCTTAAACCATCAATCACAAACTGACAGTTTCTACTAAAATCTATTAAATAAGCACAGATCAATACTGGCAAAAAACTGAATTACAAGGACTGAACAAAAAGTGGTAACAAAAGCTCAACATAAAGTTTTATAAGATCGAGTGAGTGGCAAGTACGAGATATGGACTTATTGTAGATGTGCACTTGGCTTCCAGAGCAATTTCATTTGTATCATGAGTGAATTGATTAAAATTAAAACAATGTTAAACTATATTTAGTTGAGAAATGACACAATTCTAATAAGCTAAACATATATGATGAATAGAATGGCAATATAATCAGTGAATTATAAGGTGAGCTTAAGTTCAACAAGTGAAAGCGTGGGGATAGAAGACATGCTCAATAGTTGCACGAGAGCAGGGGTCAGCAAACTATGGCCTAATCTGTTTTTGCAGGGCCCGTGAACTAAGAATTGACTTTATAGATAATCATTTGCAATCAATGTGATGATAAGGAACACGAACTTTGAACTCCAATTAAGAGAAATGTAAGAGCCCCCCCCAAAAGAACTCAGTTCTAATTATTATACTATATTATCAAAAACAAAGTGTAGAGTTATTATATTTTGAATTTCATCCATGAACAATCTATGAAAATTTGTTTTCTCTTTTGTTAATATATCTCAATGATAGTCTTGATTTGCATTTTAGCCCAGTTATTATATTTTGAATTTCATCCATGAACAATCTATAAAAATTTGTTTTCTCTTTTGTTAATATATATCTCAATGATAGCCTTGATTTGCATTTTAGCCCACAAAGCCCCAAATATTTTATCTAGCCCTTTAAAAAGTTTGCTAACTCCTATATCAGAACATTAATTTGAATAATGGGGAATACGTAGGCTTTTGGGAAATAAAAATTCAAAATATTTGAATTTAGATCTGAGATCTGAAGGTAGTGTGGGAATCAGGAAGGAAGTAGATCTGCTTAACAAAGGTTAAATGTTCAATTTGAAACTAAAAGATGGTTACCAAAAAGAAAAAAAAAAAAAGACTGCAAATACATAGTTGTCTCAAGTGCAAACCGTAAGAAATTATATGGATAATAAGGAAAATTCTTGATCACACACTGATCTTTTCAACCACACTTGCACATACTGACATCTAGTAAAATCACTTTATCAAAAGCAACCATTTTTTATAGAATTAAGTAAAAGATTTTAAAATAACAGTCCTGTGTACAACTGGTAAAGGCTACCAAGAGTTATGGCTCAGTACAATCAAAACTAAATTCAAGCTGTCCAGATACAGAACAGGCTATATCCCTAATTAGTGATCTGATGGCTGGAACTATTAAAGAAAACACTAGAAAACCTTCTGTCATAATATAAATAAGAAAGTTTTGCCTTAGATGGAGAACTGGACTACATGGCCTCTATGGATATTTTCAATTTTATACTTCTATTAAACATCTGGAAAATAAAGAATAACACCCAAAGACAGTAGGTATTGCTGCTTTGGCCAAACTGTAACCTTAGAACAAACCAATCTAATGGCCTAAATATAAACACATTAGATTTTTTTAAAAAGAGGGGGATAAGATCTCAAATATTAAAAACTTTAAAAGATTACATTTAAAAACTCAATTAAAATCCCACCCTTACTGTTCTTAAGGACAATACTAATTCCAAGATAATATTTTGAATCTGGTGTTGTTAATTAAAGTGTTGACAGACCTAAAACCTAAAGTTATATTAAACCTATGAAGCAAAATTCTACTTTTCTCAGTGGTCTACTTATACATATAGATATTCACGCTTCCATTTTGTATTTATATACTGAATAAATACAAGCATCTCCTATGTGCTCAGTAAAGCATTAGGAGCAGAGAATACAAGTGAGCAAAAATAAACATAGCTTGTGCTCTTATTCAATTTATATACATTTTAGTGATTTTGCAGCTTTTAAGTAACTTAAATTTTTTTTTTTTTTGCATCAGATATCCAAAATGGCTTTTCCAGGATCATACAACAGTAGAATGACTCAATTAGAAACTGAAAGGCTGTGTTCTTATACTTTCTCTATAGCTGAATTTGCTATATGACCTTGGATCACTTTCTCCATTTACGTTTTTCATGGATGTGTATATGGTATGCACTCTTAGAATAACAACAAAATTACTTCCAGTTCAAAAATTCCAATTCAACCTTCTTACCTTGATTATTTCCACCAACTGATCCACACCACTGTCCCCTGGAAATATTGGCTGCCCTAATAACAGCTCGGCCAGCACACAGCCCGCAGACCATACATCTGAAGAGAAAACAAAAGCTTATTAATACTGTTTAGCTTAAGTTAATTTGAAAAATATTTGTATATATTTTCTAATTTTACTTTGAGAGAATAAACATCACAATCAAAAAATTGCCCAATCCAGAACAGAGGAAAAAGTCATCAAACTATTCTTAGTCCATTTTAAAATTTAAGTGTTAAATTTACTAAAAATGAAACAAGGCCAATAACAATAACCCAATAAGAAGTAAAGTCCCTTTAATTATCAAATATCAAGTGTTCAAGTCTTCAACAACCAAGACAGGGGAATTCTAGTACTAAAACATAGGGCATGATTATATACTTGTCACACTTAAAAATAAGTCAAAGTGACACAATTTCTGCAATTAGCAGGTGCTTACAGAGTAGCAACAACCAAGGCTTTAATCTCCTGTACAGAGAATTGTAAGCCAATGCAAATTCTGTGAAACAATTTTAGAACTTTAAGTAGTTTGACTTTTACGTTGTAATACTGACAGAAAAATGTGCTTAAAAATATTACATATCATTTTTAAATGGTGCAAAGATAGAATATACTTAATTTCACAAACTGAAAAATAATTCGCTTTTCAGTCAAAGTGGAAACCTCAATCCTTGAGGGAGAAAAAAAACTTTAAAAATATTTAATTAATTAACTTTAATAATGTATAAATTTAATAAATTTAAAAATAATTTTAAAGCATACATCATTGCTCACCCATAAATAGTCCTCATTTAGAACGACTGTCCTGGGATGATTACTAATAGCACCACCTTTCTCTTGTAAAAGTATTACCAATGGGAAGATAAATGATATGGTCACTCATTTATAGCCCATCAGTAAGACTTTCTGTAAGGAAAAGCTAACTTTCAGTTTCTAGATGTCCAAGATTGCTGGGTTGTTTTTATTTTTATTTTTTTTATGAACAATCAAATGCTTTAGGAAGATGAACATAAATCACTTTTGGCTTTTCTCATCTACCAGTAGGAAAGGAGAATAGTGGAACGGCAAGAAGACAACAAATAATTTAAGTGGTCTCATGTGGTAAGATGTGCTATCAAGAGGGACTGGAAGTCCCTGCTCCAGTGACTAGTTTTCCCCAACCTAGAAAAATAATGACATGGGATTCATTTAAGAAATTCAAGTTGAATTTGTCTAGTTCCAAATAATGACAACGAAGACACTTATTTTGCAAACAAAATTGAAAAAGCCTTCCTTGACATATTAGGTAATTGCTAAATGAAGCAAATATGAAAACCTGCTAGGAAATACTTATTTTATTTAAGGCCAACAGTAATACTAACTCCTAAAATCAAGTGAAAAAGATGTATCGCCTTATTAATGTAAACATTTTATTTTGATCTAGGTTTGAAAACATCCCTTTACCTAGTTAATTAGATAAAAGGTAATATGCACTCACTTCTTTCCTCTATAAAAGGAAAAATGCGTCTCAGAAGACACAGTTGGAAAAATTGCAGGGGAATACTTAGTTTCATTAACACACACACACACACACACACACACACCGCCCCCCCATGGGAAACTTTCTTAGGCAGGATTAATATAAACTACAATTATGGGGGACAAAGAATAAAACATTAAGAATACTATTGTTTAGTGGTTGTCGTGGAAGATTAATAAAAAGATTCAGGTGACAACTATACTAGTAGTCTTCAATACATGTTAACTTAGGAAAATTACTAAAACAAAGATATTTATCATTCATTTTTCTGGGAGATACCAAAATATCTTTTATTCTTACTCCACAGAACAAATGGATGATATTCTTCAAACAGAACAAAACAGAACTAAACAGAAGGCATGAAAAAATAAGTGCTCTGGCATACTGAATTTTCTGGTTATTTGAGGTTTAAGCCAAAACTGTATTCTGTTTCACACTTAACTCTAATTCATGGTAAAAGCAATCTTTCAAGACCATCTAGTTTAACATACTTCACAGATAAAAAAATTAAGGCACAATAAAGTTCAGTGAGTTGTCCAAGGTCAAGCTAGTGAATAGCAGAGGTAGGCCTGGAACCCAATTTCAATTCCCAATCAAGATACCAGTGTCTTGAATAACTGCTTCATTATCACAGAATACCTGTTTCTTCAGAATAACTGTAAGCTTAATTCCTTATCCTAAAGAAGCTATTTGTTCTCAGTCTACCATTTCTCAGTAAGACAATATAGGAGAGCCATCAGTCTTAGCTCTAGTTATATCCGAAAATGATAATAATTTAGTGAGAACCAGCTACTCTTTCACTTTAAACATCATTGTTTAAAATACTTTCAAAATGTACCTATATTAGTACACTTCTATATACCTTTGTTTTTGTCTGTTTACAAACCTTCCAAAGTTTTAAGAGGCAAGTATTCTAGTCTAAAAAGGGAGGCCATATCTAAGCTTACTTGGGTTCAAGCGGCATATAGTGAGTCCTAAGTCTAGAAAATCAGAAGTCAGAATCTTGGTTTTAGCCATGCAAAGGAGGCTACTGGAAAGCAGGGACTCATAACATCCAGAGAATTGGCTCCTAACAGAGAAAACAGACATGCTGTCCTTCATGAGAAGATTCCAAAAAGCTGCTGGGCACATGGACATTTACAGAAGTAATGCATTCTTAAAAGGGTCAAAGGTTTATATAAACATGCCTTAATGTGTCAGATGATGTGGTCATAACTTTTTTTTAAGAGTAAACTGCATTTACTTAGGCACAACTCATCTTAGTATCTGGTGTGCAGGTGGATCAGCAGCATGTATCTGAGTAAAATATAAAGCACTTAGAAAACCAAATGACATCTCTAAAGATAATGGGCTAAAATTTGCTTTTGGTAAAATTTGCTTTTGAGTTAAAAATAATCACAAAAAGAATATTACCTTACATTTCTATAGTACATTCACTAACATTTTATTTAATCCTCGCAGCCACTCAGAAAGGTAGGCAGAACTGTTAGTAATCTCCACTTTATAGCTTAGCTAAGTAATAATGAACCTAGACCTCAAATCCAGTTCTACTCCAATCAAAATATCCTTTTTTCTATTTCTCGTTTGTCCCTTAACAGACATCCTATAATGTAGACATGGTGAAACTTAGAGTATATCTCCGCGCTAACCCCCATATCTATCTACTTATACTTCCCTCCTCCCCCGCCGCCTCCAGAATTATACTTTTTCTCCTCCAGTACAGCAGGTCTCAAGTATGGTCTACAGAGCCCTGGGCCTCCAGGACCTTTTCAGAATTCTGAAGGACAAAGCTATTTTCTTAAAAATACTAAGATGTTATCTGCCTTTTTCACTGTATTCACATTTGCACTGGTGGTACAAAAGAAATGGTGGGCAAAACTGCTGTCCCCTTAGCATTTTGTCCTTTGACAAAATAACAATGGTAAATGGTAATGTGTTTCTGTTTAGTGGTGTTTGTTCATATTAGAGAATTTCTACTTGTATCAAAAGACACAAATTGTCCAAATTCTGGTTTGTTTGGTATTTGTATGCTTTTGTTTTTGTTTTTGGACCAAGAAATTCTCTTCAGAAATGATATATAATAATAAAATAATTGTGATCTCCACTCGCACCTAGCCTAAGGCTGTACCTCCTTTCTTGGCTTCCTATTCATATCCAGCTGATCATACTCTCCATGTTCACTCCTACTTGTGAGCAAAAATGGGGTAGAAGAGATGGTCAATGAAGACTGAGCAAATTATCTCCATTCAATTCCTTCTATCACTGATTTTTGTGAAGAATTCTACAAAATCACAGGGGTTAGTCAAAATACTAATGTAAAAGTGAGAATTATTTTTTGATCTGAATTAAAATTAAATAACCAACTGAGACGGCATAATAGGAATGTCAACAATATGGTCATATTTCATTACTTTCATCATAAACTTAATGGATGCAAATTCTCCAACTGGTGATCATGCTCTGAAGTGAGTATTTCAGGGAAATTTAAAAAAATAAGGGAAGAAAAGTATACTTAGGATTTATTTGAAAGTTAAAAACAAATGTAATCATAAAGAAAGCATGCAGTCACAAAGGATTAGCTTAATTATTCTAGTAATCCAAGAAATCTCAAAATGGGATAGCAAATACATTTTAAATTTTAAACAGCAATTTTTTTTTTTACATTCTACACATTTTTGCACATTGATCGTCAAAAAGAAACATATTTCAGGGCATACCTATCTTTATATTTAAGTGAAAATATAGATTAGTAGTAGTAAATTACTAAAAACAAGACAATTAATAATTGCAAGCCATTATATTTAGATTCAGTACTTACCTATACTAGAGGTATAATCAGTGGCTCCAAAGATCAACTCTGGTGCCCTATAGTACCGAGAACAGATATACGAAACATTGGGTTCTCCTCGGACCAGCTGCTTTGCACTAATAAAAAATAAATAAATAAAAAGCAGAGATTCTTTAAACTAAATTTAAACCTTGAAAGAACCTAAACTGCTATTATTCATAACACTGAATATTTATCTAAGATGCATATAATTCTAATCATAAAACATATGAAAAAGAAAATATGAACTATAACTATCTCTGACAAAAGAAACTTGAAATTTTAACACAACATTAATTTAAAAATATAACAGCAACTTTTAAAGACTGCATTTGTCAACTGTCACCCTAAGGAAAAAAAAACTAAAAAGTCACAAGAAGATAAATGCTGAATTCCTTCTGACCCTCTGTGTTCCCTAAATTCCACCTCTAAAATACAAAGAAAGGGTAGAAAAATGATACCTCTCCCCACCAAAAAGCATAGTAATAGATTATAGGATAAGAATGAATACTTTTCATCCATTTCTTTTAAGGGTAAGAAATTGAGCCACTTTTTCATAATCTGACTTCTGACTCAGAGTGAATATCCCAAAGCTTATAGACCCAATCTACTTTATTTCTTCCCCCATCTTTGTCAATTTGTTAACTGTCTAAACATCCATTACCCAATTAAAACAAGACATGCTCACTCCTTTAGGACAGAGATGATTCATAGCTTATGAATTCTTAACTCTGTTGTCCTAAGATTAATAACAAATTCTCTTAATCCCACTTTCCTTACAAAACTTTGTGGCATATATTTTAAACATTAACGTAAATTAAAATTAGTTTCTTTTGCGACATCTCTCAAGAAAACTTGAAGACACATTATCAAAATAAATAAACTGCTGTAGAAGCTAACTATTTTGACATACAACAACAGCAGAGATAAATACAGGAAATGAATATGAACAACAAAATCAAAATAATAAAAAAGTAAGTAACAAGGGAAGGTTAAGAAAATTTTAAGGTAAAGGTATGGGAAAGTCAGAGATAGATGAAAGTAGTCACAAGGGTTTCAAAGTCTGGACTTTTTATTTATTCCTGGTCCATGAAAACTCTTGACCTTAACCTGTTTTTCCTTCATTACAAGTTTTGAAGGTGAGAAGTAGTTTACTTTTTAGCATTCTCCACAAGTACTGACACACACCAACCATTTTATAAATTAAGAAATATCAATCCCTATTTTTAGGCTGCATGAAAATTAAGATACTTTTTCAGCATAACTTATAAAACCTTTCTACTTTATGAAGGATTTTATTGACAAGACACATTCCGATAATGTACTCAGAAATTCAGTATAAGATAAAGAAGGTAATATTGGAAAGTTCACAGCCTGATGATTTCTTCACTACTAAATGAAGTTACCTCTTCAGGTGAGGCTGGCTGTAACTTATTGCCCTTTGAGGGTTGAAAACATCTAATATGGTAGTCACATATAGTCCTAAAGCCCAACCAGCCATTCACCTATTTCCAGGTTCTACTTCATCTAGAAAAAAAATTACTAACAAGGGAATAATACTGTTTTCTTCAAATCACCACCAACCTGGCACTAAGGATCTAAAGTATATCTCAAACTCTACTTGCCAAAACCAACTGTTAAAAATCAAAAAGGCAACTTTGTTATCAGAGCTATCATTAAAAATGAGCTATTATCATACAAGTGAAGTCCCTGTTCGAAATATATAAAAACAAAGCGATTTCTATGTCCCAATAAAATGAACCATAGCAACAGTGTTGACATTACAGTAAAAGCAGAAACTACTAAACTTGATGTCTCATAGTCTTTTTACAGTCTATACCAATCAGTCACTCTCAGTGGGGAATACACCCCATAAAAATAAAACTCATCTAATTTGGACAATTTGGTCTACATATAATAATAGTAGCACTTTGTTTCAAGCATCAAATAAGAGTTTTGATGTAATATCTTTCACCCCTTCCTATAGTTGAAGGGACGGAGTTATAGCCTGCAAAATGAGTTGGATCCTGTAATAGGTGACTGAAATTAGCAAACTATAAAAAAGGGAATGGTTTGAAAGAAGACACCCTTGTGAGAATAAGAATAGTTAACTCATGACAGAGCAGATATGCTTGTTAAGACTCTCAAGAGACAGCCTATAGAAAATATATCCTATATTAAAACCTAAACTTTAAACTGTAGGTAGATACAAAAGTATCACAAAGAGGTAGGAATACAGCTATTTACAAGTGTGAGTCAATATCTATAAAGAGCTGAGTTGAAAAGAATTTGTGAGAATGAAAAAAATTTGGAGACAATCCAAGTTATGAGGAGATGTCTTAGGGAGTGAGAGGAGTGCGATTACTCTAGGTGATTACATTAGAGAGAAGAGAGGTTAATTGCCTGAGTTACTTGGGGATATAGGCTTGACTTCATGCTGAAAGGTCAGACCACAGAGGCATAAGAAGACCCTGGATACCATAGAGATGGAAAGGATGAAGTCTTATTACATAATGTTACCAAGGAATGAGTTTAAGAAAACAGAAAGTGCACTGGAATTTGCAGGAAAAAAAAAAAAAAAAAGGAAGAATAAGAGACCAAATTATAGTGGAAAAGGAAGAAAATACTGCTACTAGATCTTTTGCCTCATCTCTAAATTGAGATTAACTTGGAGTTTAAAAAGATACACAGTAATGTATAATATTTTTTAAAAATTAGTTCTTACTGAAAAAGGAATATATACACATAATAAAAATTCAAACAATACAAAAGTACAATCAATGAAAAAGTTTCCTATCTATACTATACTTCCAATATCCCCTTCCTAGGGGCAATCAATGTCATGGATTTATTATATATCATGCCAGAAATAAACCATACATATATTTGTATACACATGACTATACTCTGCTTTTAAAACACAAAGGAGAATACTACATATAGAGTTTTGACCTTGCTTTTTTAATTTAGTATTTCTTAGAGATCATTCCTTTTCCTTTCCAATTCATAGAGAGCTACCCTCATGCTTTTTTTCACAGCTGCATGTATTACATTAAATGTGTATGTACCATAATTTATCTGGTTATTTTCCTACTGACAGACATTTATAAACAATGCTATGATAAAAATCCCTGTATATACACTATTTTGAAAATGTCTGTTTCTAAGGGAATAATTCCTAGGAGTTAAATTACTTGGTGAAAAATTATATGCATTTACAATTCTGACAAAATTTACCAAAACTACCTTCACAAAAAACTACACTAGTTTATATTCTTTGAATAAGGAATACAGCATTTTTAGACTGACATTATAAAAAAAATATATTTAAAAAGAGCATTATGAGGTGAAGGGATGAAATAGGAGAGGAAGGAAAAAAGGGAGCAGAGAGTTAGCTTACCTTCCAAAGTCACAGAGTTTTAAGACAGCTGTATCAGGGTCCAACAAGAGGTTCTGTGGTTTAATATCCCGATGGCAGATTCCAAAGGAATGAATATAGGCTAAACTTCGGAACAGCTGATACATATACAACTAGAATAAACAGTAAAAATTAATTGAATACTTTCTATCCCAAACAAATCAGCATCTTAGGCAGTAAATAAAGTAACAGATTAACAAACAGGTGAAATGCTAGGGATTATTAGCACTCAATCATCCTTTAACAAGTTTCATGTCATGTCTATATTAATTAGCTAATTAATGTTTCATTAACCCCATGTTATATTTATAACACCCTTTAATATCTTAAAAAAGGAAATTTTATAACATGTCATAATTTTTTGCTTTATTAACATCTCACAACAAGCCTGCTAAAATCGGGTGTGTTTTTTTTTCAAACAGATAAAAAGCTCAGAGAGATATTGCAAATTATGTGACTAATAAGCAGCGAAGTTCAGAACAAAAGCCAAGTCTTCTGTTTTTTAAATTCATCATTTAAAAAAATATTTGCCATTTCTTCTTTAGAATAATAATTTTCTGAGATGTTAGCCCCAGAGTTTATTGATACAGAGGCATGGAAAAATTCACATGTGAACTGAGAAAATCTATAATCAATGATCTATCAAGACATCAGTAATCCTATTATTAGCATCATTATATTTCCTGTTATCTTTCAGAAATATATAGATTTTAAAACACCATTTAAAAACAGATCCTAGCTGACTACCGACATTAACCGAAAAGAATATTTATTTCATTTTTTTAAGAAAAAAGTACTCAAACTGCATCTGCACTGAAATAAAGATAAGACTCCTGACTGGGGAAGTGAGGGAATTTAGGAAGAAAGTGAGTACAGTTGACCCTGAACACAGGTTTGATCAGCATGGGTCTACTTATATGTGGATTTTTTCCAACAAATATACTGGAATTTTGGGGGGATATTTCCTTACTACTGTAAAGCAATAGCATTATCAATTACACTAGGCTACCATAAAGCTATCATATTGCTGCTTTTTTGCTACCAGTGCATGAATCATTTACCTGTAAATATAATTTACATTTTATTTTTATTTGTTTATTTTTATATTTTCATTTTTGATGTCTAATGGTAGTAATACATATAATATCTACAGTGTTTTGTATCATACAAAACAATATTGATGTAGGTACTAAAAGCCTGATGATTTATCTTGTAAACAAATGACGTAAATTTACAGTATCAATAAATGGTACAGTATTGTTAAGTGTACTTTCCTTATGATTTTCTTAATCATAATGCTCATTTTCTCTAGCTTAGTTTATTATAAGAATACAGTATATAATACATATATCATACAAAATATGTGTTAATCAACTGTTTTATGTTACCAGTAAGACTTCCAGTCAACAGTAGGCTAATAGTACTTAAGATTGAGGGGGAGTCAAAAGTTATAGGTGACATAAGGCACCATATTTAAATGTTACTTTTAAGATATAGTTAATTAAAGTTAACATGGGACCTACTTTCCTTCAAACAAGCAGTATGAAAACTTCAGAGAGTTGAATTGCAGTACATCCTTATTATAATGAACCAAAGCTGGAAAAGTCTAAGCTTTCTTTAAAATGAAGCATGAGGTAAATGTATAGATAAGATCCCCAATTAGGTCAGTATTTTGCCACCAAAGTTAGAATTAAGAAATTTAGGTAGATTTTTAAAAGCTTCATAATTCTATTAATGTATCATTGTTCACAGAATCAATCTCCAAGTCCTAAGCTTACTCTCAGAGCTCTAAGAATTTAATTCACTACCACTAAGTAAGTTCCCCTAAGAAATTGAGTTTATAGACAGTAATATACTAAAGGAGAGACTTTAACTCTGTGTCAAAACACTAATGTCTAGGTGAGTAACAATTAGTGGGAAAAAATGTTTTGTTTTGTTTTTGTTAGAAATGCTTACAAGTTTAATAAGGTTAAGGTTTTTTTTTTCTGTATTCATTAATTTGAAAAATCTGTCTCCATGTGTGCGATTTTATGTCGTTTTTTGTTTGACTCTGTAAAAGTATATTTATAGGCTGAGTGGTTTATTACAGTAGAAGGACAGCAATAACAAGAAAAATACTGATCATGTGCCAAGCACTATTCTAAGTGCTTTGTATGTATGATTTCATTTAAACCTTACGTAGTAGGTACTACTATTATTTCTATTTTATGTATAAAGTAACTGAGGCACAGAGGTTAAGCAATTTGGTCAGTATCACATACTTAATATTCTGTAGTGGCTTGGATAATTACACTTCTTTTAATTACTATTTCTTTATTTTGCCATATTCTTATTCTATTAACTAAAAGTGTAAAACTGTAATTGTTATATAGCTTATCACTAAATAAAATATCGAATGATGAACATTTAAAAACTCAGAGATATTTAGCACATTTTAAAATTCAAGATTTAACATGAACTGTCAAACTGTGTTTCACCAATTTGCTTATTTTTGCAATCACTCTATGAGATACATATTTATCCTAATTTTTCTTTTACAAGAGAGGTAACTGAGGCCCAATTAACAGTTTGAACATAATTTGAATGAACACCATTACAAAGTTATCAAATCTAACTCAAGTCCAATGTCCTCTTTGCACTAGTAAACCTTTTTAAAACAAATAATGGAGTAATAATTTTGTTCATGATGCACAAAAATGCATCCAGCTCTCTTGTATACCCAGATCCTGTCCTTAAACATGTCTTTTCAATTAAAAAAATTCAAGTTCACAACGATAATTTGCCAGGTATCTGTTTTAAAGTTGTATTTTAAAACCTACTTAGTTATAAAAGATACATCAGAAAAGCAAAGGTGCTCAAAAACTTATATCTATCATCAATTACAAAGTGACCAGTACTATAAAAGGGGTGAAGAAAGAGATTTGAGGCAATAAAGTCATAGAACATACTCAACTCCCTCAGAAAAAGTGAAAATCAAAAAATCACAAAGAACTGTAGTTGCCATTTTGGTAACATGTATGCCAAACAAATTCTTATTAGATGGGGCCCATGAAGGCAAAAGTTATGTGTATTTATCACTTTTATTTCCATATCCCAATTCAATATTTCTCTCTCTCTCTCTCTCTCTTACACACACACACACACACACACACACAATACTTTTCATAAAATTGTGTAGAATTAATAAGTGAATTAAATCAACTTATCAATTCCAGACCATGTTTTTATCTTTCAGACCCTTAAATGTAAAAATAGATTTGTGTCCTCAAAAAATAATGCCCAGGGCCAATAGCTCTGACTCTGGAAGGACTGTGGTTATATGAAAAAACCATTCTCTTTTCCACACAGGGGAAAAGGGAGTGCTATATTTTTCTTTGTATGCCAACTTTGGTATGCATAATAAACTTATTTTTTAAAATATACAGATACCAAGGACCTCAATCAATATATGCTGTCAAAAATACAGACAAATGTGCACGAGGTTCTTTACTATGTCATTTGTAACATTAAACAAACAAAAACAAAACAACTGAAAGGTGAAACAAATTAGGATACAGCCATGCAACAAACTAATATGCAGCTGTAAAAAGAAAGGTAAAATAGCTATATCTATTTATCTATAATAATGATAGACAAAATATATTTTTAATTTAAAAAGGTAGACAAAATGTATATATTATGTAACCATTTACCTAAAAAGGAGATGAGGGATAACATAATTATATACATTTGCTTATTTAAAAAATGGTAGGATAAACCATTTTAAAAATTTAACTATTTAACTTGGGAAGGGAAGGAACAGGGTAGAGAAAATGGGGATAAAACCTAAACTTACTTAACTGTATATACCTTGTTTTGTAGATTATCCTTTGAAACTATGTAAGTATTTTGTTTTGATGTAAAGTTAACGTACAATTAACTTAAAAAAAAGTTTAAAACACAATCTACAATAAAAGTAAAATGAAACAAAGCTTATTGAGGCATAATCACCCATAGAAGAATTATTCAAGGTTTCTTTAAAATAGAGAAATTTGTTCATACCTAACGGGATATGCCATGGGGATAAAAAGAGTTGCAAAAAGATCTTAAATTATTTTCAGCTGATGTTGGTAGTGTTATCCCAAGACTACTGTGAGTGTGGGATAGAACAAGAAATTAAACTATTATTGAAAAATGGAATTTTTAGTGTAAGGAAAGGAAATATGGGTGGAAGATTATTAAGCACCCCCCCATATTTACTTAGAAATATCAATATGAACTCATACTGTATTTATTTTTGGAATGGAAAAAAAAAGATGCATTTTATCTTTGAAAAAGTTATCCACATATTTCTTAGTTCTGTCCACTAAAATGACATAAAAACAATAACCAACACTGTGGTAATTAGTACCATTAGTACCCCTAATATCCAGACACTGGTCTCTAAATACCATTTCCCACTAAAAGAATAAGCTCTCCTTGAAGAAAAGGCTCATTCCAAGTCTAGGAAAGAAATGTGTAAGATGAACCTAGAATACTGTCATGCTAGAAAGCAAGGAAGCTATCAAAGATTAATAAGACTCATGCAAGAAGCTTCTAAACAAACATACATCAACAACAACAAAAAATTCCTCACTAGTCACCTTTATAGGATGCTATGAAACCAACTATTAGAAATTTTGGTAAACATAGGAAAATAATCAAATATATATCCTGTCTTTCTAATATAAACAGTAGCCCAGGGTAATCAAATAGCTGACATGGGAAAGTTTCTGTTTATGGAACTATTATAGCTTATAATTTAAGGAATAATAACATTAAAATATCAACATTTTGTAACCTGTGATGAATTAATGGATTTATGCAATTATCATCAATGGCTATACGTATCACAAAAAGAAAGACATTATGTTCTTCCTTAGGAAAGCACTCAACACTATATATGAAGCAGTCTTGATTCCTACAAAAATTCACCTAATCACCTCTATTATAGGAAATAGAGGACAGTAATACGCTGCACTACGGTACAACAATCCAATCAGCAAAATCCAGACCAAAAAAATTATACATCAAATGACCCAGTTTCTTTCTTTAGCAACTAAATTAAAGAGAGCAAGCAGAAGAGCGAGAGCGGTGTTACAGATTAAAAGAAACATTAAAAGCATATCAGCCAATTGTAATGTGTGAAACTTACTTGGATCCTGATTCTAACAAATAAGTTTTAAAAATATGTATAAGACATACTGGAAATATAGTCACTGATATTTAATTACAATTACGCTGGATAAATTCCCAGCCACTATGTCATAAGTTCTATCAAATAAACAAGATGGCATTGAGATTAGGTACCAAAAATTAAATAACACCTTAATAGTCTATGCATATACAAAATTATCAAAAGTTTAAACTTCAGCTACAGATATAATGTACACATATAAATGGCAATAAAACATTTACTTTAATAATACTTCAACTATATTTTATAATTTTGTTTGCTATGTTTGCTCTTATTTCAGTCTGTGGCAAATAAAGGTATCAGAAATTAAATTAAAAGGTGCCATGGCTAGCAAAATTAAAGCCCATAATTGTCCATGGAAAAATTCACTTGTCAGAAAGGTGACAAGTATCTTTAATACCTGAGTCATGAAAGTTTAAAAGGTAAAGGCTTTACACTTTAAAACTGTGTAAGAATTTAATGAAGCTCTAGCAATTAATACCTACTGTGCAGCTTTTCCCCCTCAGTAATAGATTTGATAATATAGTTAAAACCCACCCAATCCTCTCCCTGGCTCATGATAAGTACTTTCCAAAATGGGAAATTGGTCCATTTTTACATACCTTGACATAGATCACAGGGAGCGTCTGTTTAGCTCGACTATAGTGTCTGGCGACTCTGTATACTGTTTCCGGGACATAATCCAGCACCAGATTAAGATAGACCTCATCTTTCTGAAAAGTTTATTAAAAACAAATAAAGGAAAAAAAAAAGATTAGAAACCAGTTTTTAAATATTCAAATAAGAATGCTCTATATATTCACATAGTCAGATTTTAAAAAAAGATTCATGTGTTCAATTTTAATTACACAACATTAATTCAGAATATAACTATAACAATAAAACAATCTACCACACCTTTTTACTAATAATTTCATGGAAAACACATAGTCATTTCAATACCGTTAAGATTCCTATAATATTTAAACTATTATTTAAGTTATATGATTTGAAAAGAAATCACCTGTCACAAAATTTCATATTTTTTAGTTTGAGAATCAATGCCCTCATATTCTATCAGGAAAGGTATCATAGTAGTAAAGTGAGTATTGAATTGGGAGCTAAAAATGTGCATTTTTAGCCCTACCTCTGCTGCTAACTGATGTGTGCATCTTTCTAGGCTTCAGTTTCTTCAACTATATGTAAAAGCTGGACTAAATATTCTTCAAAATTTTTCTCACCTTTACCAAAGACTGTAGTTATCTAATAGTCTATACTTAGTAGAACAACTTGTCTTCTATAATTAACTGAAAGAAAAAGAATAACTTATAAGGCAGCAAGTTACCATACTCACAAGTTTATTGCAGGTCACATGTCTAAACATCCATTCTCAGCAGCATAAAGACACCAATCCAAGATCATTGGAGAGAAAGAAGGGAATTCCAACTAAGTACCAAGTAGGAAAGAGGAACAAAGCGCTAACCTTATCCTGAACATGTGAACAATATCAGTTAAGTAAACTGAAGCAGAAAACAAAGTTGAGAATCACTGTGTTCAAGACTAGAATTGGCTACTGAGTGGGAAAATCTTCAGGTAAACAAGCTTTCCCAATCTTCCCAATTTGAAATCATCTTACCTACAAGTGGAATTTTTCAATTTTCAGCATTTATTGAACACTTTCTATATGTCAGTAGCCACTGCAGAGGAAGTAAGGGTGCATATTTAAGAGATGACATCTAAAGTGAGTATGAAAGGAACATTTCAGGCAAAGAGAAAACCATATGCAAGATGTGGGGTCAAAGAGTATATAGCAGAGCTCAGAAAACAGTTTAATGAGATAGCACACCGTTGACCCTACTACCTTTTCACTATCCCTCACTCTTTCATGTTCTCTCCTCTTTGCTCTCCACATTCAGCTTAAAGTCTATAATCTATCATTAACCTCACTCTCTAACATGGGGGTCAGTAAAATAAAGCAAAGGCATGGTGCCTGTTTTTATAAATAAAGTTTTACAGGAACACAGTGATGCTCGCTCATTCACTTAAATATGGTCTATGGCTACTTTGGGGCTACAATAGCAGATTTAAATAGTTGTGACAGAGACCATAGAGCCTGCAAAACCAAAAACATTTTCTATACAGCTCTTTATGTCAAAGACTGCCGAGTCAGCTCTAGCATATACCAAACTCCTATTGTCATACCACAAGCCTGGTTAAGTCCAGCTTTCCACCCATTCCATTCCTGTACTCAAGAGATGTATATGGCTGCAAACCTAAATTCATATTAAATTCATCTTCCAGAAATTCGATGAGCCCAGCAAACATACTACATTTGCCTAGTCTATTCACTTTTCCAAACTACTTGATTTCTTCTCTCCTTCTCTTCAATTTCTAATATCTCTTCTCCCATTCTCACCCTCATCTGATGACCTTGGTTGCACCAATGCATGTACCCACCTTCCAAAATCTATCCCCATACACTCTTCCTTCAGTTTTCTAGAGAAAAAGCTGATTAAGCTCCTAAGGCAAACCCTGTTATTTGTAAAAATAATAACAAAAAGATATTATTCTGTTTTTCCTTCTGTTTTTCCTATTCACAATCATTGTTTCGGTAATTTTCTTTTTCCATCACTTGTTCTCTGTGGGAGCATTATAATCAGTAAACAAACTTGCTGTTATTTCTCCTATCATTAAAAAAACTTTCTAACTACACTAATTATAACAATATTTTTGGCCTCCTTTTGAGTAAAATTCCTGAAAGGAGGTGTCTAAACTGACTTTTCTCAATACCTGTCTCATCTTACTCTCTTTAAAACTTACTCCAGCAGAATTTAACCATCATTACTCCACAGAATTGTTCACCAAAATCAGTAATCTCCCTTGCTGCTGCATCTAATGGCAATGTTTAGTCATCATCTTAACCTCTCCCTTCTACTTGGCTTAGTACTACCATTTGACATAGTTGATCATGTTCCCTTCTTTGAAACACCTGCTTCACTTGGGTTAGAGAACAGCCGTCCTCAACCTTTTTTTGCACCAGGGACCGGTGCTCCTATGAGAATCCAATGTCTGATGATCCGAGGAGGAGCTGAGGTAGTAATGCTAGCGCTGGGGAGTGGCTGCCAAAACAGATGAAGCTTCACTGGCTGGTCTGCCACTTACCTCCTACTATGCAGCCTGGTTCCTAAAAGGCCACAGACCAACACTGGTCTGTGACCAGGGTTTTGGGGACCGCTATTATAGAAAACTTTACTCTTCTGGTTTTCATCCTGCCTTAAAGACAACTTCTTGCTCTCCTTTTCTGTTTTTTTTTTTTCTATTCTCCTTTATTTCTTAAGTAAATGGAGGGTCCCAAGGTTCAGTCATCAGAACTCTGTTCTTTATGTGAGCTCACTCCCTTGATCATCTTAACCAGTTTAACAGCTCAATTACTATATACTGATGACCCCCAAATTCATACATATCCTGGACCTCTGCCTTTAACTCCAGACTAGTATATTTAATTGTCTACTTGATATTGCCCCAACTAAAAACTTTAGAATAATCATTAATATCCCACTCCGCTCTTTCCCTTACACATATACACACATTCTGCATATCTGTGTGTGTGTGTGTGTGTGTGTGTGTGTGTATAATACTAATGGTTTCATGTTTAAAATTTATCCAGCATCCATCCACATCTTACCACCTTCACTGCTACAACCCTGATCTCAGTCACTATCACCTCTAACCTAAATTATAGCAATATACTCCCTAAGTGGTTACCCTGCTTCTCCCTTTATTCTTTTACAGTCTAATGAATGTTCTAATCCCAGCTATACACATTGCTCACTTGCTTCAACTCCTTCGAATCTTTGCTCAAGTTTCACTTTCCCTAAATCACACCATTTACAACTGCAACCCAATTCCTCCACCCCACACTCCCATCTACCTTCTCCACTTAATCTTTTCACATGATACCACTTTTAACCACATAATTTACTTTTTGTTGTTTGCTTCCCCTGACTAGACTGAATTCCATAAAAGATTTTTATCTGTTTTGTTCATTGCTCTATCCCCACTGAGAATAGTGCCTAGCTCAAAATAAGTACTCTGCAAATATTTGCTGAATAGATTTAAGTTCACAAGCAATGGATATTATTTAAAAATTAAGGTGATTGCCTGACAGGTCTGTTTTAACTCAAACAGTACTATGAAAAGTGGGTATAGAGAGGGGGAAAGTTGGGAAGGTGAGAATGAAAACTGAGTACCTGGAAACCTACAAGAACCCAAGGCCTAGATGAGGGCATAGGCAATAAGGACTTTTAAAAAGGGGAGGTGGGTGGGAACAGGAATACTGGCAAGTTAAATATGGGAGTAATAGAAATCCTGAGAAACAAAGAGGTTGGGATTAATTTTATAGTCTCTAAACTTGGGCAACTAGGCTAGTAACAAGACTGAGAAAACATGGAGAACAAAAAGGTGTGAGGGAAAAAATTTGTTAAACTTTTATTTAATGAATCACAGAACATTTTAGGTGGCTATGTTCCATAGGTGATTGGAAATACAGGTTAAGTCAAAACTCGGAAAACAAAGTAGAGTACAGCTAGAGATTTAAACAACAGCTGAAACTATGAGAACAGACTCACTCACCAAAAGAAGAATGTGTACAATAAGGGAGTGAGAAAAGTGAGCATGGAATCCTGAAAAACACAGCAGATAGTATTAGAAATAACTTAGCAAAGACTAATAAAAAGAACTAAGAGGCATAAAAAAGCAAGGAAAAGACTAGCATCAAGAGATCCAAAGCTAAATTTCAATGGCAAGAGGGATAAGGACTGAAAAGTCGTTGATCTAATATATCACGGTTCATGAAATGGCAGGTGAGAAACAAGAGGCAGTTAATTTAATTAGTTTTTACAAAATCTGTAGTGTTGAAAATAAGGAGAGCTATGAGCTGGCACCTTGAAGGAAAGCACAAAAAAAAATTGTTGATGTGCTTTTTGTTTGTATTTTTAGTGGCTAAGAGAGACCCAAAATTATTTGTAGGCTGAATGGATAAGGATGGAATAAAGCTGTAAAAAAAGAATAACTGATAAAGCAAGGTTCAAGAACATCACAAGAAGAGGGGGAAAAAGAACACAGAGAAGTTATGCAGTGTAGTATTAAGAGACAAAGTTAACACGAGTCACACAAAACTACACAGAAGTCCTAACTCTGCTACTACCAGTTATATGACCATAAGCAGTTACTTAACCTCTCTAAGCCTCAGTTTCCTGTAAAACAGTGCTAATAATAATGGTATCTATTTTAAAAGACTATCATAAGATTATAAGAAATAACCCATATAAAGTTCTTTAAGCACATTACCTGGCACATAATACTCAAATTTTAACTATTACCATCTTTAGAAAGGAATGGATAATACTTCTTTTTTCCTTCCTGTACATCTAAAATAAGTGATTAGGTGTTAGGGAGAATTGTAAGTAAAATGAGTGTATCTCTGACGACCCTATTTTTGGTAAAGAGATGAAGTCATATGTAAAACCAAGGGATAGCAAGAATAATGCTGAAGACATATCTTAAAATTTTAGAGATCAAGATTTAGACAATGATCAGTTCCAAGTGAAAGTGAGGCCCAATAATGAGAAAAAATGAATAAAATGCTAAACTGTTGTCAAAGGGATTGCTATGTTAAGTAGAATTCAAGGAATGGTGAGTCTCAGGTGTTAGAAAGGTCATTAACACAGATGTCAAAGCGACATTTTTTTATAAACTATTATTTGATTATAAGGTTTCTTGATTTTAATAAATCATGACAAAGTTAATCATGATGTATTTATGAATGACCTGGAGATGTGTTTAACACTGTATTACAATTTAATTCATTTTGCTAAACAAGCGTAACAAAAGTGAAGAATAAAAAGATTAAAAAATGAATGCCAAGGTCAAGGAAGATTTCTAGTTGTAGGGCTATTAGCTCTGTCCTTCATTTGTCCCAATCACTTTTTTCATAAATGATTTCATTTATTAGGGGTTGCAAATGTAAATGCCTTCAATGATTAAGCAACAAACGCAAACGTGTGAAGCCACAATGTAATGCAGTAAGGGGCAGTAGTTGGTAAGCCAGGCAGTACAGGAAGTAAACTAAAAGCATTCTAATTGAAAAAAATATTAACAGAATGTGCTAGCCAAACAAAACACAACAGTGGTTGGATTTAGTAGCCAGTTTATAATTTCCAACTTCAACACGACTACCTGAGATTGACACAAACATGGGAAGAATGGCTTAAAATGAAAAACGAAAAAAATTTAAAGAATTATAATAGTCTGGAATGCTAAACCAAACCCACAATATAAAATTTAACAAAGATAAATATAAAACCGTATGATTAAAATCAAAATATCAAGTTAGTATGTAGAATGAAAGAACTGACAGTAATTCATCTGAAAAATAAATGACAGGTGTAACTGAAGAGAACTCAGGAGTCAATGTTGAGGTGCAGTTAATGAAAAACGATGTGATATTAGATTACAGTAGAAATAATTCCACTCTAATTTGTACATCAGGCTTCATTTGACATACTGATGATAGCCATTTTCAGGCAGTGTATTTTATTCATAATATTAACAAAGCAAAGCACATCAAAGAAGGGTTAATGAAACCACGTCTGCTATAGGTTGAATGTTCCAATTTACTATGAAAAATATGAGGGTTCAAATTATATTGCAGATTAACATAAGCCTATATTTTTGCTCAAATAAACTATTTACTTCATTACTCATCGAAAACTTGCAATATTCTTTAGAAATATAGAAGAGGTCTATTTGTTTTGTAGGTATGTGTAGATGTTTCTTTGACATTTGAAAGCTGTCATTTTTGACTGTCTTCATTTTCTGAGTGAGACACTGGAGGTGTCTCATTATACTCAAGATTAGCTGTAGATTTTAAAAGCCAAATATAAAAATACAGCACATAAAAGTATAACTTAAATAGACATACTGACAACAGTCTACTAATATAATGAGAAAGCACTAATTTCAAAGAACAAGTACTAGGCTTCCAATAAATTTGCTAAGGAGTCACTATTACAAATCCTTTAAAAGGAAACTGTAACATACGAAGTGTATCTTATTCAGAAATCTTCAAAAAATTACATGATGTACAATTTAGGGAGTATTTCTCTCAATGGTTTATTTTCCTAGTTATCACTTTTAACAATGAACTACTCTGTAACTGCTGATAATCACTCCTCTATGAACCATTCACTAAGAAATTTAAATGACAAAATATTGATCACACCTAACAACAACTTAACAAGAGCTGGAATAACTCTATCCTATATTTGAAAAACAGATACTACTACAATGCTCTTACACCCAGGTGATTTTTGAGCTCAAGGAAACAAAACTGCTGCAGTCTGAAATAGAATCATGTTATAATTCTAAAAATTTGATGTGATACAAAGCAGTGTATCAAGAGAACCCAGTAATAAGACACCCAACAAAGTATTATGGCAATCCAGGGTTCTCTTCAGAATTAAGGAACTTGGACCAACGAAAAACAAAAAAAATCACTTAAAAAAAGTGACTTTTCTCTGATGTGTGTGCCAAGCTGGCTAGAGATAGGAATAATACTAACAAGTATCCTTCAGCTTGGAGATTGGGGGAGGGAATGGGGAAAGGAAGATAAGCACCAAGCATATAACAGTGATTATTACCAAGTTTCATCTTTATCTCACACCTTCAAACAAAATAAATACCAAAGTTACCAAAGTTAAAAATAAATAAGTAAATATATATATATATATATATATATATATATATATATATATATATATATATATATAAATGTACCAGAAGAAAATGTGTGTTTGCAAATCCTGAAGGACAAAATATCTGTAAGCTATTAAAGAAAATAATGCCAATTTGATCACATAAAAATGTAAACTTTTATACTACTTAAAAAAAATTTTTTTAAATGACAATTTGGCAAAAAAAAAAGCTAATTTGTTTCTGTTTAAAATTCAAATAGCTCTTGAAGTCAATAATAAAAAGACTAACATCCCAACAGAAAAAATGGAAAGGGGCATGAACAACAGATGGTCATACAAATGGCCAACAAAAATGTACAAAGGTGCTCAACTTCATTTATAATTAAAGAAGTATTAAAAAAATAACAATTTATTTTATTTTTTTATGCCTACAGCTCCTGGTCTTCCTACGTGGTCTCCCATCCAAGTACTAACCAAGCCCAGCCCTGCTTAGCTTCCGAGATCAAACATCAACCTTGTTCAGAGTGGCATGGCCATAGGCCATGGACCATGGCTCCACTGGGGCGCAAACCCAGGACTTTCTGTGTGTAAAGCAGATGTGCTAACCACTACAATATGGAACCACGTTCTAAAAATAACAATTTTCACCTATGAAATTGGAAAATTCAATCTGAGAAAACTAAGTATTGGAACAAGGTCATGGTCCACTATGCACCATTACACACTACTTCTGGTGAAAGCCCAAACTCTTGCAATCTTTTGGGAAGTCAGTGGGCTAATATAGTAATCCCAAAGTGAAGACATACAGACACCATTCTACTGAGCAATGCCATTTCTAGGAACTGAGTCTATGAAAACAATTCTGTGTGTATGTATGTATGTATGTATGTGCACATGGCACACAAAAAGATGGCTGAAGATTTGTGAATAGCAAGAAATGAAAAATAATCTACATTCCAGAAAGTAAAGATGTACTCAAAAACAAAACAAAAAGCCCACATTAATGGGGGGTATGTCAAAGGGGCATAGACGCTAACTGAAAAGAGCTCCCAATGGCCAAAGCTATAACAATTTGAATAAAGTATTAGATTATAACCCAAAGTATAAAAAAATACACGTGTTTACACGGATATAAATAATTAAACAGATTTATAAGTGAGGGAGAAGTGGCAATCTCTCATGCAAAAGAAATCCAAGTAATTTATGTAGTCACTCTGCCCTTAAGAAGGAGCATAACTCCCTCCTTCTTAAGTATGGGCTAAACATAGTGACTTCCTTCCAAAGGATGCAGCATGGAAAGGTGGCGGGGGGAAGAGTAACATAACAATGAAGAAAACTAAAACACACTAGTTTAGCCACATGATCAAGATTAATAATAGTCACAAATCATGTTGACAGTATGTACCCTTGATGTGATAAAAATGGCACTCTGGTATTTTTTCCAAATAACATATTATAGCCCCAGTTTATTACATATAAATATCAGACAAATTCTAATAGTGAGGCATCCTACAAAATACCTACCTAGCACTCCTTAAAACTGACAAAGTCATCGAAAACAAGGAAAGTCTGAGAAATTGTCACAACCAAGATTAGCCAAAGAGACATAATAACATAATAATGTAGTGGCCTAAATGGGACCATGGAAAAACCTAATGGGACTGGGTAAAACCTAAGAAAATCTGAATAAACTATGGACTTTAGTTAATAATAATGTATCATTACTGATTCATTAATTGTAATAAATGTACTATACTAATATGTTAATAATAGGGTAAAATGGTTGCAGGGTCCATGCACATAGATATAAAAAGGCATATTGTTATACTTTTGGGAAAGAGGATAAACATGTTCCAAAATAATATGTGTGTTATCACATTAACATATGATACACGTGCTTATATATGCATATAAGAAATTGACCTCTATGAAGAGAAATTTGGGGGTGTATGGGGGGTGAAATATTGTCCTGTGTTGTTTCATTTTTTTTTTTACAATATGCATGTAATATTTTAGTTTTACAAAATATTCAAATAACAAAAATGAAGTTGGTAATTGATATTCAAAATAAACTCCTAGATTCATATTTTCAAGCAGATGATAATTATCATCTTATTTGCTGTAACATTTATAATTTATGAAGAGATCTTGATAATTCACCCACTTCAGGAATTTTGCAATACCTATATAGTCTAGGTCACAGTCCACTGAAAATGTCTGCATTTCATCAGTAAAAGTTTCATCTAGACAATGAATAGAACACTTTAATAGAAATCAACATAAAGTTTTAAGGAAGACATAAAATTGGGCTTACTTAGGCAACCTCTTTATCTCAGTGAATAAAATTCCGTGCTATAAGTGATTTTCACACAGTAAAGAAGGCGACAAAGGAAAAGAGGGGGGAGGGGAGAGTTATAGTTTGTAAACTTGAACATGTACAGTAGTCTCCCCCTTATCCATGGTTTTACTTTCTGCAGTTTTAGTTACTCAGGTTTAACTGTGGTCTTAAAATATTAAATGGAAAATTCCAGAAATAAACAATTCTTAAGTTTTAAGTTGCATGCTGTTCTGAGTAAAGTGATGAAATCTTGTGCAATCCTGCTCCATCCCACCCAGGATGTGAATCATCACTTTGTCCAGCATACCTATGCTGTATAGGCTACCTGGCTGTTGTTAGTCACTTAGCAGCTGTCTCAGTTATTTGATTGACTGTCATAGTATCAAAGTGCTTGTGTTCAAGTAACCCTTATTTTACTTAATAATGGCCCCAAAGCACAAGGATAGTGATGATGGCAATTTGGATATGCAAAAGAGAAGCAATAAAGTGCTTCCTTTAAGTGAAAGGTATAAAACAAAACAAAACAAAACAAAAATAGTATATAGATGGTTCAGTAGTATCTGTGGTTTTAGGCATCCACTAGGGGTCTTGGAACATATTCCCTTGTACATAAAGAGGGACTATTATATACACTTAGCTATAATTTTGCATTATGTGTGTGTGTGTGTATAAATATATATAATTTCTATAACTTGGGGTTTTATTTAATTAAAAGATAACAACATAAAGTCTTTTTCTTATAGGAATGCGACCTTGACCAAAACAATCACTTAACTCATGAGTTAAGGCATTATATAATCTCCACATTAACCAAAAGAATATCTCTAAGAATTTGAATCTGATAAAAATTATCATATATAGGGCATAATATTTATGTTTTAAAATATTTATTTTAGTTTCTATTTTAAAATATATTAAAATATATAGCAAAATGGTAGTAATTATTGTGCATGCTTAGAATTCTTTACTGATACAATCAAAAGACAGAAGACAGTCAGTATATGCTCAACCATTACTTTTGAGTCTATCCTTTTACACTATGGTACGTCCCCACTATAGTTGGAAGCCTCTATTTTATTTACCTTTTCTATATACCATAGCAATTCCAATAAGCAGTCCATAAGCAAAGTGTAGAAAATAATAAGGGGGGTGGGGGGAAGCAAGACTTCTGCAATGGCAGAGTAAGGAGCTCAGAAGATCTCAGAAAAGCAAAAATTTAACTAGTAAATGATTTAACTGGTTAATAAAAGCAACTGGAAATTGTTTTAAGGGCATACAGCAAATGAAGAAACAAATCTCAGGAAGAATAGCAAGTGTCTGTGGCATTTTAGCAAAGGCCTGCTGCTCCCTTCCCTGCCATCCTACCTGCATGTTTGGGAATCTTTACCTGGCAATCTACTCCAGACAGGTTTCATCCCAGGAGGGACAGGCTGTGCCCCATTTTGCAAAAGATGTATTCCAGCTGGGCACAGAGGATTGCATCCCCTTTTCCCAACCAATCCCCACTAGTAAGTCAGAGCTTTACTCCAGATATAGCAGGTTGGGGTTCTGTGAGCCTCATCCTCCCTCAACTGCTCATAAGGCAGAGCTCCCATGCTGGAAGAGACAAGATGTGAAGACTAAGGGCTGCCACTGCCCCTCTTCCAGTATCTACTCATTAAGTGGGGGAGGTTACTCTGGGAAAAGTAAATTTTCACCCACAGGGGAACAGAGGTTCTTCCTGTCCAGAGAGAATGGCAGGCTATGTGCTCACCAAAGAGACTGACTTTATTTGTAACACACTAGGGAAAACTCCATGCCTTTGGGCATTGTCTAAAAAAATGGAGATCTCTTTGGAGAGCAATTAAGAGAAGGTTGGTAGGTCCATGACACAAGCATAAAGACAAGACACAGAAGTTTAATACAGAGAGCCAAGGAAAGAGATAGTCAAAAGAGGCTACTTGGGATCAGTTATCTCTGGAGGCCAATAAGGATATGCACAGGTGCTAGGCTGAGCAGAATGTGGAACAGACTTGAAGCATTCTCTAAGTTGATACATCAACACACAGCAGAAGCACCTCTGGAACAAAAGGCTTATACACAACCTCTTAATAAACAAGGAATGAACAATAAGCTACTCTGACCCATAAGCAATTCCCAAGAAGTAAAATCACATTCTTCCCTAGAAGTCAAAAAGATTATGAATGCCCAAAGCTGTATCCTCTGAGGAGCAATCACAGGAGAAATTACAAGCTGCGAGACCCTGGTTCAACTCCCTGAACTATAACAGCATCCAAGCCACTCACACAACCAGTGGTTAAGGCTAAAAATATAACTGGCTATGGGAACTTAAAGTATAACCTCCGACCAATAAGTAACATTAAGAAGATCTCATATCAACAACTTTAACTTCTTCTACCTTAATAAACTACAGGGGGAAAAATGTAGGGAAGAGGTAAGAGAACTAAAAGTTAAAGCAAGCTATATTCAGAGACTGAAGTGTACTGATTAGCCCAACTGCCAGACCACAGGAAACCTGCAGAACAAAAGATTTCTGCTGGAATTACTAACAAACCATTTACCCATGCCATAAATGGGTAAAGGGAAAACAGGAAAACAGAGTCTTCAAGTCTCAGCCTAAACAAAATAAACACGATCAATCATTCCCTAAGGCTAAAACCATGGGGAATCTATGGATCAAAGGTTTGGAATTGCTAGTAAGCCTTTCCTGCTACATACCCATTCCTTTCTTGCTATATATACTCTTATCCTTTCACACTGTATGCCCATATCATCAAAAGAAAATGGGTAAACAAAGTCTTTAACCTGTAATTCACAGAAACTAAGAATGATATATAAACTGAATTCTCCAAACACCTGGGGTCTCTTTAAGTGTCTTCTTCTCTGTCCCTCTCAGTGTCTTTTTCTCAGTCCCTCTCACTTGTTTTTAATCTGTCCCTCTATTGCCTCTGTCCTTCTGAGTCTCTCTCTTAGGCTCTCTCACTCTTTGTCTCTGAGAGGAGACCATGCTGTTTATGGAGTGTTACCCCTTCTCCAATAAAACTTTCCTTTTGACTCTAAATCTGGCGTGCCCCTTGAAATCTTTCCTGCTCTCAGTCAAGAACGCTTTTGTCTCGGTGCAGGGCCACTTGGGAGAACTTGCCTTGTCCTGCATCAAAAAGAGCAAAATAAACCCACAGCAAGCTGCAAGAAGGAAATAAAGACTGGAACAGAAGTAAACGAATTAAAGAATAGAAAATCGACTAGGGAAAAAAAGTCAATAAAGCCAAAAGTTGGTTCATTGAAAAAAAAATCAACAAAAGTGACAAACCTTTAGCTAGACTGATCAAGAAAAAAAAAAAAGAAAACTCAAATTATCAAAACCAGGAATGAAAGAAAGAACATCACACCTGAACTTACGAAAAGAAAAAAGAATTTTAAGGAACAAAGTATGAATAACTTAATGCCAATATATAACTCAGATGAAATGAACAAATTACCAAAATGGACAAAAGAAGAAATAGAACATCTAAATACACCTATTACAAACAAAGAAATTGAATTAGTAATTTAAAATCCCCCTACAAAGAGTGCCCAGATGTAGATGGCTTCATTGGAGAAATCTACCAAACTTTCAAAGAAGTATTAATACCAATTCTTTGCAAAATCTTCAAAAACATAGAAGAGGGAAAACACTTCTCAACTCATTGTATAAGGCCAATAAAACCCTGATACCAAAAACAGACAAAGTCGTTGGGGGGGGGGGGTAAGATACTACTAATCAATACCCCTTACGAATACAGAAGCAAGTCTCTAACAAAATACAATCCAGCAACATATAAAAATACACACCATGATCAAAAGAGATTAATTCCAGAAATAGAAGGTAGTTTTAGCATTCCAAAAGTTAATGTAAAACACTTTATTAATAAAAGACAAAAACCACATGAAGATTTCAACAGGAGAAAAAAACATGTGATAAAAATCCAATAAGCTTTCATGATAAAAATGCTCAACAAACTAGAAACAGAAGGGAACTTCCCTTCTATTGATAGATGATATTCACAGCTAACACCATACTTAAAAATGAAAGACTAAATACTTTTCCCCCTAAAATCAGGAACAGGACAAGGATATCTGTTTTCATCTCTTCTTGGTATTGTACTGAAAGGGCAGTGGCAAGAAAAAAAATAAAAGGCATCCAAGACATTATATCTTTATAAAAGGGTTAATTCATCAAGATAGATATATCTATTATATACATACATGCACCAAACAAGAGTCCCATATATACAGAAAGCAAATATTGATAGAATTGAAGAAATAGACAATTCTACAATAGAGACTTTAACACACTACTTTCAATAATGGACAAAACACCAAGCTAGAAGAGCAATAAAGAAATAGGGACCTGAACAACATTATAAACCAGTTAGATCTAACAGATATATATATAGAACACTCTACCCCCAAACAGAAGAATATACATTCTTTTCAAGAGCAAATGGGATATTATCCATGATAGGCTGTAAATCTCAATAAATTTAAAAAGACTGAAATTTTATGAACTATTTCAACCACAACAGAATGAAACTTGAAACCAATAACAAAAGGAAAACAAAAGAAAACAAATCACAAACGTGTGAGGATTAAACAACACAGTCTAAACAACCAACAAGTCAAAGAGTAAATTAGACACACTCTTGAACAAAAAAAGTCAGAAAATATTTAAGAGGTCAATGAAAACAAAAATACAACATAACAAACTATGAGAGCAATGGAGGCAGCACTCAGAGGGAAATGTAAATGCCTATATTAAGAAAGATCTCAAATCAATATCCTAATTTTACAACCCAAAGAACTAGAAAGAGGAAACTAAACCTAAAGCTAGCAGAGGAAGGAAATAATCAAGATTAGACCAGAGATAAATAAAATAGAGAACAGAAAAAAAAAATAGATTTAAGGAAACCAAAAGCTGGTTCTTTGAAAAGATCAATAAAATTGAAAAATCTTTTGCTAGACTGGAAAAGAAGAAAGAGAAGACACAAATAACCAAAGTCAGAAATGACACTGAGGACATTACTACTGACCTTATAGAAATAATAAAAGGATAATAAAAGAATACTATAAACAACCACATGCCAACAAATTAGATAAGCGATAACAAACTGACAAATTCCTAGAAACACTCCAAGTACTCTATAACTTAAGATGCAATACAAAATCTCAATAAACCTATGCAACAAGTAAGATTGAATCGATAATCAAAAACTTCCTCAAAAATTCAGGACCAGATGGTTTCAATGGTAAGTTCTAACATTTAAAGAATTAACAACAATCCTCTTCACACTCCCCAAAAAAGAATAAAAGTATTTAAATTAGTGCTTGCCATATAGTAAGCACTATACGAGTTTTGGCTACTATTATAACTGCTACTAATATTATTACCAGACAGCAAAAGGTCTTTTATTCTCTCCTTTTAAAGTTCTCCAAAGAACTGTACAAATTTCCCCTTGTTCAACAGTCATTATTACTAAGATATTTTAAAATATTACATGTCTAATATGCTGCTTCTGGAGAAATTTACATTCTATGCTAAATAGTAGAGCAAACTATACACGCTCTGGAGATGGACTGCCTAGAGTTGACTCCTAACTTTGCTACTCAGTAGCTGTAGATAATTCATTTAACTGTGATTACCTTGACTTCCTTTTATAAACAGAGATAATAATGGTACCCATTCTTCACTGGGATGCTGTGAGGTTTAAGTGAGTTATAAAGTACACGTAAAGGGTTTAGAGTAATGTCTGACACATAACAAGTGCAATATATATCTGCTATTATTAAACAATAATTTATAAAAATATGTAGTAAGTTAATGTTTATTAAGTGTTAATTACATGCCAGGTGCTACAGTAAGAACTTAATAAGCATTAATGCATTTGTTCCTTACAAAATCCTTATTGTACAGATGAGAAGGGGAAAAAGGAGTACAAAAGTAAAAATCTTGCACAGTCAAACTGCTATCAAAGGCAGAACTGGGATGCAAACCCAAATACTTCTAGCTACAATGCCAGTGCTCTTTACTTTTCAGAATAGACTCACCCCTACCCTTTCCTCCCCAGAACTAGTGACACACAGGCAGAATCAATCACTGCACTCTCCCTGATTCCAGAAGCAGTGGTATAATCTTCTCCTTCTGCTCACAGCCCTCCACACAGTTACTACCAAAAGAACACAGTTGGTATGAAGAATAAAATCAATTTGCCATTCTTGCTTTATATCTTGTCTCACATACAAATAAATAGAGAGAGAGTTTTATTTAAGGAAGGCTTTTTCTTTATTAAAGTAATTGATCTATGATGAACCATAGGTAAAATATTATTGCTAGTAAGGTTACTTATAGAAATTTTTCTTAAAACCATTAATTGATTTAAATAAAAGTTAAGGCGCCTGTAAAGGCACAATGTGGTTAACAAACTACATCTTTGAGAGGCCTATGGTTCTATAGAGGTAAGCAACTCAGGGAAGGCAGTGTCAGCTGGTCCCACACCCCAGTTTCAACTGGAATAATTTTGCTTTTATCTGTTCTATCTTTAGAACAAGGGTTCTTCATAAAATTTCATTTAGGGGTAAAGGAGTTCCTATTGCCAAATACTGATAGTGAAAAGAATAACTATTCATTTTGATACTTGGAATTCACAAAAGTATTGTAGGCTCAGTCTTTCAAAACATTCAAAAATCCCATTTTTCTCTAATCAAGGAGAAAAAGTGCTACTACTCTATAATAAATCAGTTACTAAAAGCTATTGGGTAACCTAGCGTATACCAAATGACTACATGATGCTCTAGTTACTATAGCAAACATTAATGATTCTAACTAGAAGACTATGACTAAGACTAATTAGGTCACAACTTTAGTGTCTGTCCTGCTTAATTCCTCCTCCTTCTAGTTATACTGGCTACTCCTTCCTCCAAGTATAGGCTAAAAGCTGATTTTTTATAATCTCTAAAGATAAGTCTTTAAAATGGTAGGGTAAAGCACAATAAATAGAAGGTCATCAAAACAGACATATCAGTCAACCCATGGTCCATGGAAATATCTGCCAAATATAATAGCAATCCTACTTTAACATCACCCAGAGCTAAAAAGCACTAATGGACAAAAATTATGATGAGGCCCTGGGGTAGTTTAGCTATAATTCTAAAATTAAAAGTAACAATGGGAGAATAGTTAAGAGCATTATGTAGTACAACTCAATGGAATAGTATATAACCAATAACTACAAATATTATGAGGCAACAAGGGAAAGATTTTATGAAATCTTAAATATTTAATAAGGTTACAAATAATTATTCCTACAACTATATAAAACATGTATATATGTAATAAGATATGTAGGATTTAAGTTTAAAGTCAGCATTGTGAGTGAAATTTGTTATTCTTTAAAATTTTTGAAAAAGGGAGTAGTAGAAGCTCAAGAGAAAAGAGATATCAAGAAACAGAATGAAGAAGGCTCAGGATAGGTGAGAATCCATACAAAGATTTAAAAAGGATCAGATATCCAAAGAAAGAGAGTAAGATGGGTAGAAACCCAATGAAAGAGGGGTATATAAACCCAGAAAAAGAAGTTGAGAGATCCATACAGGAAACAGCCAACTGAGGGTAGAAGAGGAGTGGAAGGTCCAGCGAGACACAGCCAGCCAGCCATATGCCAGTTAACAAGAGAAAATAAATCTAAGGGGTGACACAGACCAAAGGAGACAGAGAGAAGCCCAGAGACAGAAAGATAGAGACTCAGAGCCCAGAGTGAAAGGGTCAGGAACCCAGACAGTACAGAGAGACTGAAGAGAAAGGGTTCGAGAAAAGGCTTAGAAGAGTAAAAATGAGAGAGAGAGAGAGAGAGAGAGAGAGAGAGAGAGAGAGAGAGAGAGAAAAGGAAGAAGAAGAAGGAAGGAGGAAGGAGGAAGGAGGAAGGAGGAAGAAGGAAGAAGGAAGAAGGAAGAAGGAAGAAGGAAGAAGAAGAAGAAGAAGAAGAAGAAGATGATGAAAGGATTACAAAATATTCCCATATACACTTGAACTCGTCCATGGAACCTAACCAAGTCTTTCGTCCCTATAATCCTGAAACTTTGAATCCTTCTTCTCTTTCTTATCCTTACAATGGTCCTAGCTTGATCCCCCAATTTCCTCCTCAAACCACCTTTAGGCTAATGTTCTTACAACTGATCTGCCGGAGCTTCCGTTAAGTTCTCTGAAACTCCAAAAAGAAACTCCTCATGGAGTTTCAAGCCTCAGTGTCTTCACAGAGGTTTTGTTTGTTTTTGTTTTTGTTGTTTTTACTTTCTTGCCCTAGACAAAACCTGGATCCCACCCAAAGGTACTGGTTTCCTTGCAACTCTCTCAAACAAAGATTGCTCTCCTCATCCTTCAACATATTCTAAGATCAGATGGGAATAGTGGCAAACCGCTGGCTCTTTGCTGTTCTGACCTCAAACAACATCCCCTCTCTCCCTCCTTCCCAAACTCCTAAGAGCTCTGCCACATGGCTATATACTCTATCTACCCAACCTTGTCAATGTCATCCCTTCATTTAGCATGCAGCCCCCAACTATGAAGTTATATTAAACCTGTCAACTGGGCATTTCTATTTGCATGTCTTAGAGGCATCTCAAACTATTAATTTATTATTTCCTCCCCCAAAACTCTTCTAATATATGCACACAGGCAATACATATGTTTCTGTTAGTAAAATACCTACCTAATATAGGACTGTCACATTCAGAGAGAAATTGTCTTTAAGGATTTGTAAGATTTCATAAGACATTTAGATCCCTTTCTAAACAGCAGTTCTGAGGTTATACACTGTAACTTACTCTTGGAGAGTCAGAACTGATAATAACAAACCTCAGCTCTGAATCCTAGAGCAGAACCTGTCTCATAAGGAATGTATTAGTTTATTACCTGACCTCATGGTGATAGGTTGGTCCTGCCAGAACAGTTTGGAAAAAAGGAAGTGGAGATCATGAACAGGCCAAGAAGAAATCATCTTTTTGGCAGCTGGAATATTATGGGAGGTCCTGAGCCTGTGTATTTCGGCTATCTTCAGAAAACCTTCCTTTTTTTTTGATAAGAAGGATCATTATTTTCAGCAATATATCACAACTTTTCTTTGTTTTTTTTTTTTTAATGGAGCTATTCAAAATTAAAAGGCGTATTTTTTTCACTTTGTAAAATTTACAATTCTCAAGAGAAAGTTCTGAGATAATTAATATATTAAAAAGTATATCTCTTTTTTATAATAGACAAAGGTTCACTGTCCTTCCAGTTAATCTCTCTTTAGGACTTCTCGATTGCCCTTTATCTGTAAAACTGTTTAAGATAAATAAGTGGTAATGAAACAGCAGCAGTGAGGAAAATCACCCTCTGAGATTTACTGATAACAGTCAGTCCACTGTCACTCCAAAAGGAGGTTTAAGTGAGGAGGGCAGACTGTGACGACGGCTTCCAAAAACCAAAACCCAACAGGTAAGCCTTTAGGTGCTGCCACAAATAGAGCCTTACATTCAGAAGGTTTGATATTTTCCCCTGTCTGCCTTTTATCTTCATAAGAGTTAAATAAGGTGATATTTGTAAAGCACTAAAACAGTACCTGGCATATAGGGAAAGCAATATAAATTAAGTAGGTAAGAGAAAAAGGTTTAGGGCTTTGTAAGGAGACTTTTGCAAATGAATGTGAATGCAATCCAGTGATTCATGGAACAAATAATTCTGACCTTTACTTTTCTCCCTAGGGTATTATAATGTCTAGTATCTAATAACAAAAAGCAAAATGAGGATGCAAAATTCCATTATAAGAGTGCTGTGAACATTAACAGATGCTCCATAATTTTATTTGAGAAAGGACAGGAAAAAGTAAAGACATGCCAAAACAGATAAGATTAAAGATATAACAGGCAATTTACTAGGTTAAAAAGAAAATCTAGCATGAACCAAGTAATTGGCTTTAGAAACAAAAGAGCTCAAACACTTATGAGGGTTTAAAGTCCCTAAAACAAGCATCATGTAAATTCAAGAAGGAATGGAGGCACTTGAAAAACAAATGTCACTAAAGGGCCACTGTAGTTGTCAAAGCATTAGCTATGACACACTGAACACCACACACACACACACACACACACACACACATACACACACACACACAGAATTATATCTGTATGTGTGTATATCACAATCCTGACTTAATATATAGGTAACTTCCCAGACAACAGGCTCTGTCATGAAAAAAAAATTTCTAAGGAAATAATCTAAATAAAATTTAATGAAAAATAATTAAACACTGGAACATTGAAAAACAGTATGTGAAAGAAAAAGAACACGGCTAGAAATCAAGAGATGTGGATTTAAGGACTTAAGATAGTATGTACATGACATCTGAGGTCTAAAATATCAAATTAACTTATTCAAAGTCATATTTATTTAGCCAAAAAGATTAAGTGGTTTGTTACTGGCCCTGCCCCGCAACCTCAAACCAATAAGGGAAAAATTTAAAGAAAAGATTGGATGTTGGAAGAAGAGACAATGAACAGACAGAAAGAAAAGACCACAGTAAAACAGAAGAAACTGATTTTCTATGCTTCAAATTCCAGTGAGCATAATAACATTAATTCTTACATCTGAAGAGAAAGACTGATGGGGCAGGGAAAGGAGGGGATTCACAGTATAAAGTCTTCTTTAATTATCCTTTGCTTTCACAGACTTAAATGTCATAAACAGTGATCCCTTATAACAAGCTCTGAAATACTATACATTTTCTAACTTGTCCCTAGCTAAGGATAGGTTAAACTTTCCTCCAATGTTTAAGTCTTATTCTGGTCCTACCCAAGTCCTCCTACTTCCCTTTCCCCTCCGATACTTCAACTTAACAAAACATCATCATTTTTCTCCCTCCAATAAACAAGTGAACTAACTAACATGGTGCTCCAGAAGCACATAAGAAATGTAGAAAGTTTAATATATATATATAAATATATATATACACATACACACACACACACACACACACACACACACACACAAATTTGCTTTAGAAGTGATAGATTTTTAAAAAAAGAAGAAAATTATTAAAAATTCATTCCCTTTATCATTTCATTAACTTTTTCCTGATATAACTAATAATGACCATTGATCTCAGAATCACTAGGGCCTGTGAAATTCTCTTCCATTCAATTAGCAAAATTGATTCACTTGGGGGAGGGAGGAATATTTCTATTAGAATAACAAGTCTATAATAATATTCAGTATATGCTTTCTGCATGACCTACCTTCTCACCACTTGAGTAGAAGAAATAACGCAATCGGACTATGTTACAGTGATCTAGCTTTCTCATGATTTGGAGCTCTCGGTTCTGAAAAGGAAACACAAAAATATTTTTTAAGGATAACTGCTACTCATGTTGACTAATGCTTCTAAAATAACATAAAACACTACAAATGGCAGACTATAGATATGTTACTAAAAAGTATGGTCAACAGACCAGTGCTGACCTGCAAACTATTCATTACTTGTCCATGAACTATCTACTACTGTTCTGCAAATCAAATTGAAAATAAGTGGTTAGAATTTTTTATAGCAGCCTGACAGAACAATTTTACATCAATGAATCTTATTATAATAAAAGGTGGGGCTTATCTTTCGTATTTCTTAAAATTGCACTTTTTTAGTAATTCATTTGTATTGTTATTTTATAAAAATATCAGTACTTGATGAATTGGAAAATTTTAAAAATGGTTCTTTACCACAAACCGTTTGAGAAGCACTGGTCTATAAGAGATATCTAAAATGAACTACTAGTACTATAATTTTTACAACTATAATAAAAATCAAACTTTTCGCCAAGCAAATAAATTTGGGTGCTAAGAAAACTCTTACAAGCCTTACTGTGTTCTCAGATACAGTGAAAAATCCAAGCATTATCCCCAATAGAAGGGCTTGGTTGCTAAGTTTTAGAGAGTTAAAACATGATATACTAGAAACTGTACAGTCTGATAAATTTATAGATCACACAAATAATTTCCCCTTTGGGGAGTTTCAAAGTTATGTATATTCTTCATGAAAAGAAAAAAATTAAATAACATAATAACCTCCTAACATTGTAAATTTTACAGTAATACATTTTAAAAGTATATATTAACAAATAAGATAAATTCCAACAATATACCTGGGTTATCAAAAATCAGTCAATAAAGGCCAAATTACACAATGCAGAGAAAGAACACTAAAATACCGGCTGTGTGGACAGAAAATATAAAATTTCAGTTAAAATAATGATTTAGAAGAGCTGGGAATCGGGAAGGTAAATGCTATTAAGGTTAGGGAGAAAAGGCCAAAAAAGAAGAGTAGGGGATGACGAGTCGAATAAGCAGAACTGTAGTAGAGCAGAGTGGGCTCCAGTTCTTAGAAGATGGTACCAGAAATAAGCAAACGTTCTTCCTCTTCTAGAAACTGCCAATACACTATATGATTTTTCTAGCGTGTCCTCTCAGGGAAACAGGAAACTCAAGAGGAGTCTCCTTCTTCCCTTTAAACTGACCATGAAAGCTGGGCTTATATATACAGTGATATTTAAAATTCTTTATATCAACCATTCATTCTATTAATTGTTATAAAATGTTTATACCTGAAGCAATAAACAAACTTAGTATAGTATAATTGCTGTAACAAAGATAACTGAAGTCAGACTCAAAGTTTTGACTGTTGTAGAGAAGTACCCAGAAAGCTTTACCAATTTCAAAACTGTATCCATTTCCATTTCAAATTAAAGCTATTTCTGGAAGTATATCTATACTTTATGATTCTCATCTAGGTAGCTGGTTTTGAGAGAGAACTGCTAGTAAGCTAAGACTCACTCCTCTCATGAGATATAGATACTATGATTGACTTTTTTTAAACATAGCCAACTATGTTAAAATAAGTTATTTTTCCAGACTCATTAACCAAAGTAACAGAGAACTATTAAATTCCCAGATAACAGAAGTTGTGTAAAAAGAATACATAAGTGATGCCAAGTACATGGACTTAAATATTCATTTACCCTTACTCTTCTGTTCATATTCTTTCTTTTAAAAAGGTTTAAGTTTTTTCATTTTAAAATTTCCTAAAAGATTCAAAATATAAATTTTATAGAGCAATATTTATAAGTTATTAATCAATCCAATACAGACAAAGTTCATGCCTGAGATGTATTTAAATATACAACTATTCCAAGCCTAGACATTTTTGCTGAGTCAATCTTTATTAGTTCACTAAGGACTAATACAAAGGAGGTAAAATCTGAACACAAACCTTTATGACACAAACATGAGAACCACATGAAGATATAGGGGAAGAGCACTGTAGTTATAGGAAACTCTAAATGTAAATGCCCAGGGGTAGGCTTGGCATATTCAAGAGACAGCTTTTGGATAATGCAGAATGCTAAGTGAACAGAGAGAGGGGGAGATAAGTTCAGAGAGGTAGGCAGTGGGTGGGGTATGTCATATAAACTCATTGTAAGTAACTGAATTTTGCACTAAATGTAAAGGAAAGCCAGTGAGGTTTGACCAGGAAAATGATATAATTTGATTCACCTTTTTAAAAGATCATTCTAAAACTGACAGAATAAATTTGAGGGAGACAGTGGATCAGGAGTTCTATTTTCCACCTATTAAGTTTGAAATCCTTATTAGATATCCAAAATACTGAGGTTCGATGTAGAAGATGGGGCTAAAAGTACTCATCTGGGGGTCAGCTGTACTTTGGGGACTTAAAGCAAGGGACCCAATGGTATCTATCACCTAGGTAAGAAGTTTAGATTAAAAAAAAATCATAGGTATGAAAAGGAATTTATCACACAGAGGAGTTAATAAAGTAAAATGCAAAACATAAGAGACTGTTATTTTAGAGGCCAAGTAGAAAAAGGGTTTTCAGAAAAAGGGAGTGAGCATTTACGTCAAAAGCTGCTGAAAGGCTGATGAAGATGAAAACAGAAAATTGGCATTTGAGTACGACAAATGCAGGATCCTTCTGACTCTTACAACAGTGATTTCAGTAGAAAAAAAATATGACAAAAGCATGACTAGGGTGAATTAAAATGGGAATGGGACACAGGCAAAAGGACTAAGAAGTTAGAAAGTTCAAAAAGAGGCGAGATTTCTAGCTACAGTGGAATGAAGAGACTGACAAATTCACTCCCCCAAAACATCAATAAAAAGGCCTATGTTGTAGAAAACAATCATTTCAGAGCATCCCGAAAGTGGCCAAATGCAACAACCAATAGAAAAGCATTGATTCATATAGAGCTGCTAGATACGGGAGTTAGGACAGTGGGGGCCAGAGGTCTTCTTGTCAGGGAATGCCACCATCCCCCACTATCACCACCCAGCTCAGACAGTTGAGATAGTTTTACCATGGTAGGGTTGGCCATAAAAACCAGAAATTTTGCTTCCAGGGCAGGCTACCAACATTTGGAACAGAGAACAAAAACCCATGTCTAGTGGCACTGGCAGTAAAAATGGCAAATTCGAAAGGAAACAAAATGAAAAAGCCCATAGCTCTGTTACCCTGAGGATGCAGTCTCAGCTGAAGAAAATGACAAGACTGGCAAAACACTAAGAAATTCAACAGGGAGACCCTGGCGATCAGAGAGGCACAAAGAAGCTAAATCAGCTCTCAATGGAAAGGCTGTGCATACATGCTGGGGAGACCTAAGAGAGCCTTAAAGAAAGCTGAGACCAAAAGATAAAGCACACGTAAACTAGATTCTAACTAATCATTCCAATATTAAAAAAAAAAAAAAAAATGACTACTAAAGATGAAATATTAGACCACTACCAGAAAACCTAAAAGGAACATTTAAAGAAAAAAAATTATCCTTTTGTTTTACCAATAAATATTAACATGTACCTACCTCTAAACTAGACATAGAGGCTTTTGTTAATTTTTACATCATTTCATACCTCACACTTAAAAAAAAAGGAGGAAAAATCCTTTTGAAAGCTAAAAGCATAGAGTCAAGGGATTCCCAAAAGGGTACCCTTATGTAAAGTTCAATAAAAGAAAAGTAAACTTTTAGGTGAAGTAACAAACAAACAGCAAGCTTAATACTGTGGGTATATTGGTAGGCAGCATATGGCTGTCTATCATCATTTATTCTTCACCAAATTTCATTCTACTAGGAGATCTTTCCCCGCACTGTAGAAAAAGCTCCATTTCATAAAATTGAGTAAAACAGTATTCACTTCAAAAGTTTTGCTTCAAAGACTATTTTCCGAAGATACATTTTCTTCAAAAAAAAAAAAAAAAAGAGTATTATCCAAAATTCCACCATCTATCCTTAGTAATCAGAATAGTATTGGAAGTGTTTAATCCATCACTAAATCTTTGATTTCACAGTAAATTCAGATGCCCCACCCTAAACCCCACAGTTGGCTAGAATATCACCTCAAAATAATTCCATGTGTACAACAAATATTTTGAAGCCAACTATGTGTCAGACCCAGGGCTCTAAGTATATAGAAATTAATAAATCTTCGAGACTTGATATTCTAGTAGGCAAAACATGTGAAAAGTCTAGCTCACTCAAAAATGCTATAGGTAAATGGGGACAGGAGCTAAAAGAAAAAAAAAATGCTTATTACATGAAAAATTCTGTAAAGGGGTCAGGTGGAAAGTCTTAAATACAGTGCTAAAAAGTTTGAATATTACAAGCAATAAAGAACCAGTGATGTATTCTAAGCAAGAGTTTGTTTTGGGAAGATCAGTGGGCACAAAAAACAAGTTACTAAAGGTTGGAGAAGATAAATTAAATGAGGACCTGCACTAAAGTAAGAAACAGTGAAAATGAAAGGAAAAGAATGGCTAAGAGACTGATAAACAGTTTTTTGATCACCTACTGCTATTGACTTGGTAACTAACTGCAAGAAGGGGAGTGATACCTATCAAACTTCTGACTCATGTAACTACTAATATGGCAGTAGAGTTTACTGGTCTAGGAAGCTGTTTTGGAAGCAGGAAGGAATGAGTTCAGTTTGGGACATATTCAGTTTGAAATGACTGAAGGACACTGAAGAGGAAAGGTGCACAAAGCAACCTGATATGTTCATCTTATCCTCTAGCAAGAAGTCTGGATACTTCTTGAAGCCACAGGAATAGGTAAAACTGCCTGTTACATAAGAAAAAAGTGGCTTGAGTCTCCAGCGGCAGAAAGCTCTATAAACGACACTAAAAAGAAACTAATCATGCAGTATAACCCTAGACAGAGGTGTCACATAAGCCCCAAGACGGGTAAGATATTCAGGAGAAGGATCCTGGAGAATATCAATATTTAGGCAGGCAAATGAAAAGGAATAATACAAGAGACTGAGAATAAGCAAAGCTGCAAAAGAAGAGCCACAAAAAGGGTTGACAAGTATTTTCTCTAAAGGGCCAGATAATAAATACTTTAGGCTTGTAGGTCATTGTCTCTGTTGTAACTACTCAACTCTGCAGTTACAGTGGAAAAGCATCAAGGACAATACGTAAAGAAATGAGAATGGCTGTGTTCCAATAAAACTTTATTTACAAAAAAAAAAAAGGTGACAGACACATAGTTTGCCATTTCCTGCTCTAGAAGCCAAGAAAAGTAAGTTCCCTATAGTCAACCTCTTTCAGACTTAATGCATATACATTACATACACAGTGGATTTTCTAATATTAATTTATTGACCAATGTTTTGGAAATTTATAACATTTTTCTTTTACATCACTATAATTAAATGGTATATTAAAAATCTATTGTAAATTATAGTTATAAAATATATACCACTCAGGTAGGCTTAAAATTTTCTTCAAAGAAACCCCAATTTTATAAAAACTGAACAGGATTTATGTATGCTAATTTTCCCAATCACCCACACAAATAACTTGCCCAGTATTGAAAAGGGAAGAGAAAGGGAAACAACAGAAAGGATGCCTGGAGAGCTTAAAGGACTTGTATTTTCTGTCAGCTACTAAGGACTGCTGAAGTAAATATAAACCAGGTTCTTAAACACTTAGTTTTCAGAGGTCCCAGTATATGAATCAACTCTAATTTAAATGCAGTGCTCCTTTAACCCAGTATCTTTGAAAGTCAATATAATAATAGCTCATTATTATTAGCATAACAATGACAATGCCAACAACTATAGATTACTGAGAATCAAGAGCCAAGCCTGTGCTAGGAGCTTTATCTTCATGAATTCATTTAATCCTCTCCACTATCCAATCAAGAAGGCAACATTATTATCCCCACTTACAGAGAGGTTGAAGGCATAGAGAGGTTAAGGAATTTTCTAGCAGAAAGCAAGATTTAAACTCAGGTGTCAGATTCCTAAACCCATGCTCTTAACTACCACAATGAAACGTAACTCAATTCCATTAATTTTCATTTATTATTATATGCTTGGGGGAACATAATTACAATAAAGCAGGACCTCAGTAATAAAAGCAAAATAAAGCAAGTTTACAAGTATGTAAATAATACATGACAGATGTTGAACACTATTAGAAGTATCAAAAAAAAGTGAGTTTTGAATAGCAAAAGAACATTTTTGCCTGATATTTAAAAGATTTTTCATGAAAGAATATGTACACAAGTAAGCTGGATCTTAACTAGCAGGATTCAGTTCCTCTCTAGGACCATTAGTTTTCTAAATACATATACAAAAACTAAAACTCCTTTTTTTTCTACTAAGAAAAAACTAGAAATGGAGGCATCGTCCTATATACCACTAGAATACAACCCAACTAAAATCTCAAGCTACTACACAGAACATGCCTATGTGCTATAACTATGGTTTCCACACAAATAGATTGGTTGGTCACTCCTTGAAATGCTGTCTCTAATTGTGTCCTAGGACAACAAATTATCTTGGTTTTCCTCCTTCCTTTTTGGCCAAATTCTATTTGGCCAAATTCAAGTTTCTTTTGCTAGTTCTTCCTCATCTCCCAATTTTATATTCCCAGACCAGATCTCTCCTCTGTACTCCAAAATCTTTTAGCCAACTACTTACTTGACAATTCTTCTGTATCTAATATACATCTTGACTTGACATGTCATGAGCAGAATTCCTGATCTTAAACCTGCTCCATCTATAACCTTTCCTGTCTCAATTGTTGACAATTCTACTCTTCTAGTTGCACAAGGCAAAAAATTTGAAATGTAGATTCCTCTTTCTCTATGACCTCACATTCAATCTGTCAAGAAAGGCTATTGGCTCCACCTTCAAAACATATCCAAGATCTCGAAGATATTGCACTCTTGGGCATTTATCCCATAAAAATAGAAATTTATGTTCACATAAAAACCTGTAGATGAATGTTTACACCAGCTTTATTCAGAATAGCTGCCAGATGTTTTGACATGGGTGAATGGATAAATAAACTGTGGTACAGCAGTTCCAAGATCCCCAGTGGATGCCTAAAACCTAGAATAATAATACTGAATCCTATATATACTATGTTTTTTTTTCTATACATATGTAACTTTGATAAAGTTTAATTTATAAATTACATAAGAGATTTACAATAATAAATGATAATAGAACAATTGTAACAATATACTATAATAAAAGTTATATAAATGTGGTATACCCTCCCTCACCTCTCCCTCTCTGGTTGCCAAAAGAATAACCATGTGATTAGAGGTATGGAGCATCCAGTCCCACCCCTGACTTGGAGTGGGAGGGGAGAGGGGCTGGAACTTGAGTTCAGTTGCCAATGGCCAATGACTTAGTCAATCATGACTATGTAATGAAGCCTCTATAAAAAACCCAGGAGAACAGATACTTGGTCCTTTTTTTTCAGAGCTTCCATGCTGGGAAACCAGAATGCTTCCACATTCCACCCTGCTGGGCCCCAAGCTTCAGGAAGACAGAAGCTCCTTCCTTCAGGACCTCACTCTGTGTATCTAGCTGTTGATTCATAGTCTTTAACAGCCTTTGAAGTAAGTTGGTAATCTAGTGAGTAAAGAGCTGTTCTAGCAAATTAACTAAACCCAAAGAGAAGGTCATTGGAACCTTCAATCTATAGATGGTTAGCTAGCACAGGTTAAGGGCCTGGGCTTATGGCTGGCATCTGAAGTGTGTAGGGAATAGGGGGGACAGTCTGGTAGGACTGAAACCTTAACTTGTGGAATCTGATGCTATCTCCAGGTGAATAATGTCAGAACTGAGTTGAATTCCTGGAAACCCTGCTGGTGTCTGAGAATTTTGTTGGTGTGAGAGGCAACCCCCCACCACCACATTGGAAATAGGTCCAAGAACCTCCAATTTAGTAACATTCTTGAAATAACAAAATTATAGAAATAGGGGCAAACTACTGGTTGCTGCAAGGGATTAAACTGGGAGTCAGGAGTGGAAAGATGAGGAAAGAAATGGCTGTGGTTATAAAAGGACAATAAGAGCAGTGGTCTCCAACCCCCCTGGGGCTGCAGACAGCAGGAGGGGAGCAGCAGGTGAGTAAGTGAAGATTCATTTGTATTTGCAGCGCTCCCCAGCACTAGCATCACCACACCTCGGCTCACCTCTGATTATTGGGCATTAGATTCTCATCACTGGTCTCTGGTGCCAAAAGGTTAGGGACCATTGTATACAAGAATCTCTGTGATGATGGAACTGTTCTATATCTTGACTGTGCTAATGAATACATAAACCTACACATGCAATAAAATTGAACAGAACTATACATACACATATGAACACATACACATAAAAGGAGTATATCTGGGAAGTCTGAACAAGACTGGTGAATTGTATTAATGTCAATATCCTAGTTGTGATATTGTAGTACTTTTGTAAGGTGTTATAATTGAGAGAAATGGGGTAAAGGGTACATGAGATCTCTATTATTTCTTATAATCTCATGTATACATACAATTATCTCAATATAAAAAACTATGTGTGTGTATATGTATCTCCAGAAGCTGATCATTTCTCACCACCTCTCTAATGCAAGTCATTTTAGGAATTTCTTGCCTAAATTTCTAAATAACTTCCTAAATGGTCTCTCAGCATCACCCCGCTTACCTTCCATCTATGCTCAACAAAGCTGGCAGAATGATCTTACATTTTAAAATGTTAAGGCAGATGATGGCAAACCTCCAGTGGCTCCCCACTTTGAATAGAGATAAAGCCAAAATCCAAAATAAGGCTTCTACCAACTGCTCCATCCATCCACACCCCACTCTCCTCATTAAGCTTACCTTGCTACTTGCAGCTCCCTCACTCCTTTACTATTCTAACCATCCAGCTGTTCCTCTACTTCAGGCACCCCTGTCAGGGTCTCTGTATTTGCTATTCCCTCCATCTGGAACCATCTTCTCCTAAATACCTGAATATCTAGTCCCTCTCACATCAACTGTTTCTTCAAATGGCACAGTCGTCTCAACACTCACTCCTAGCATTTCTTTTCCCCTATTTGCTTATTTTTTTTTCTACATAGCAACAAATCATCTAACATACTGTATCTATTTCCCATACTTATTCACTACTGTCCATCTCTCCCCATTAAAAAATAAGCTTAAAAATGGCAAAGATTTTTGTCCATGTTGTATCCCCAAAACCTAGAACAAAGGCCAGCCCACAGGAAATGCTCAATAATCAACCGCTGAATGAATATTTGGCAAGAGGACATAATACACCTACTGACAAAAAGATACATTACAATGATGCATTTTGTTGTTGAAATGTCACTACCAGTCAGAAAAATAAAGGGGGAACTACAGAGACAAATAAGTACCTAAATGAAGCCCTCTTCCTCCCAACACACATAAAGACCACTTCCCATTCAGGAAAATAAAGCTGTGATATACTACTTTCTCTTAAATCACTCTCCAAATGAAGATTAAGAACTAGTCAAGGGGCCCTATACTCACAGGGCAATGATGCAGGTTGAAAATACCACACTTTAGCCAGGCTCTAGCCCATCAAAAAGTTATATACACATATAAAAGCATTCATGTCTTCCTCACTGTCAACACATTAAAACAGTGATGAGAAAACTAAAACCTCCCTTTAATTCGTCCAAACCTAAGGTGACTTTGTTTAAAACAAATCTTTGCCTCAGTCAACATCTTAGTGAAAGTAACCCTACATGGATAATAGTTTAATGTGCTATTTAGTATCTCTCAGTTCTTTCACTGACATATACCTAAGTATGTCAATGAAAAAATATTCTTAATAAGGTATGTCAATGATAGAATTCAGGAATATACAATTACCTTAATAAAGCTTTCTAGGCCACATTTATGTGAAAGAACTTACCTACCCAACTGAAAAGCCCCATGCCTAAACCTCCTCCCCCCAAGAAAACCCTTCATTTTCCTACTCAATACGGAAGCATCACCAAGAGTCAAGTACTATGTCAATGACCAGATAAATAATCTCTTCAATAAGCCCTAAAGTTCAATTTAGTTGTATCTAGCCCAGTGACTATGAATATAAACCATGCAGGTTGTCTAGACTTTATAGAACCACAACTTGAGGAGAATCTACAGGAAGATATTCCAATATACAAATCATGAACTCCCAAATCTGATAACAAAATACATGATCTGCTTAATACTCCACATTCCAAATGTTGTCTTATCATTGTATATGGATTATAAACTTCAATGCCAAGATTATGTTGTATTCTTTCCTGTGACCTACACAATATCTAATTTAGTTCTTTGTGCATAGTGAATATAGAATCAGTTGCCTAGCCTTAGTTTGCACTTGATCCTGTAACTAGAAAAGTCAATGAAGTTTTTTTAGTGGAAGGGTAAGGTATCCATCTGCAAAAAGACAAGTTGGACCCTTTACACCAGACAGAAACTGATCCCAAACAGATCATAGTCCTAAATGTAAGAACGTAAACTATAAAACTCTTAGAAGAAATTATATAGAGTAAATCTTTGTGATCTTGGGTTAGCCAAAGTTTCTTAGATCTAACACCAAGAGCACAAAGAACAAAAGAAAAAAAAATAGATAAAATGGACTTCATCAAAATGAAAAACATTTGTGCCTCAAAAAGAGACAGTCCACAGACTGGAGAAAACATGTATCTGATAAGAGATCTGTATCCAGAAAAAAGAACTCTATTAAACAATAAAAAGACAAATAAATCAATTTTAAAATGATCAAAGGAAGAACTTCTGGTCTCCAGTCCAGCATGCAAGGAGCTTGAAAGTCTTCCCTCCTATCTTCACAATAAGAAAAGAGCTGGAAAAAATGAAAATTAATAACTCTTCTTAAACCCATCAGAGAACTGAGGTCACAGAGCAAACTGCTGCCCTAAAAACTAGAGAAAGACAGGCAGATACACAGAATCACAGCTTATTGGAGCAGTAGCACAGGAACAGAAATTGCCTGTGGAGCCTGTACAGGAAAACTAAAACTATAACTGACGGAGGTGCAGTGTGAACGAGTTCAAGAGTTAAATCTTTAGAAGGGATCCCACACTTACCTTAATTTTACCTTCAGGAACCCTATCAGGTTCTCTGCCAGAAGTAGGAGGGAAAAAGTAGCTATTTTATAATAGGCCCAGAGCATCTGTTCTTCATAAGACCTGCCCTCATGGAAAATGATTCTGCCAGAACTAACTTAACTCAGGGAAAGAAAAGCGCCAAGTCTAATCTACTCTAGACTTATAAGTGGGGGGAAGGACATACCTAATTCCAACTTGATCTAGTTTTCCATCTAGCAGACCAGGAATTTAAAACTGATTAATATGCTAAGGGCACTAATGGGAAAAGTGAATAACACACAAGAATAAATGGGTAATGTAAGCAAAGAGAAATGGAAACTCTAAGAAAGATTCAAAGGAAATGTTAGAAACCAAAAACACTGTAACAGAAATTAACAATGCTTTAGATGGGGCTCATCAATACACTGGACACGGCCAAGGAACGAGTCAGTGTGCTTGAAAGAATGGCAGTTGAAACTTCCAAAACTGAAATGCAAAAAGGAAAAAAAAAAACCAGAACAGAATATCCAAGAACTGTAGGATGCATAATGAAAATACTACAAAGAAGGAAAAACAAAACAAAACAAAACAAAACACAGAAAAGGCATTTGAAACAGTAATTGAGAATTTCCCCCAAATTATGCCAGACACCAAACCACAAATGCAGGAAGCTCAGAGAACATAAAAGACGAAAAACACCTAAAAATATACAACTAGGCATATCATATTCAAAATGCAAAAGATCAAAGGAAAAAAAAAGAAATCTTGAAAGAAATCAGACAAAGGAAAGGAAACCTCACCTGTAGATAAGCAAAGATAAGAATTACATCGAACATCTCTTCAAAAGTCATGCAAGCAAGAAAAGTAAAATATTTAAAATGTTTAAAGGAAAAATGCCACCAATCTAGAATTCTGTATCTAGTAAAACTATTCTTCAAATGTGAAAGAGGAATAAAGACTTTTTCGAAAAACAAAAACCAACAGAATGTGTCAACAGTAGGCCTGCCATCCAAAAAGTGTCAAAATAAATTCTTCAGGAAGGAAAATGGCCTAGGTAAGAAACTGGGATCTACGTTATAAAAAGGGGAAAGAGAAAGAATAATGAAAGCAAAATATACCATATCTTCCTTATTTCTAATTGATCTAACAGAAAAGTTTATTTGAAATAATAATAACAACACTGTAGTCAGTGATTATAGCTTATGGAATAATGAAGTTAATGACAGCAATCTTATATGGAATGGGAAGGAGGAACTGGAAATACTCTGTCATAAGGTTCTTGCACTATCCATGAAGTATTACATTTTTAACTTGAAAGTGGACTTCAAAAGTTGTTAAATATATACTGAAGACTAGAGTACGACCACTAAAAAAAGGTTTTTAAGAAAGAGGTATAACAGATATGATGAGAGGAGAAACAATGGAATTATGTTAAATATTCAATTAAAAACAGGAAGGCAGAAAAAGAGAGGAAGACAACAGAAAAACAAAGACAATGATTAGAAATAGTAACAAATGTAAAAAATGATCTGATTATATCAATAATCTCTTTAAACATCAATGGTATAAACATACCACATTAAAGACAGAGACTTCAAGTTGACTTCAAAAAGTTACACTTATATAATGTTATATGTCAATTATATTTCGATTTGAAAATTAGAAGTAATTTAAAAATAAGTTGAATAAGACTCAACTATATATAATCTACAAGAAATTCACTATAAATTCAAAGACAGAAGAACAGAAAGTAACAGGATAGACACAACTAGAAAACTACAGTCCAACACATCTAATGAATACTGATATAAAAACCCTCAACAAAATACCAGCAAACCAAACTCAAAAACACATTGAAAGGATTATACACCATGATCAAGGGTTAAACTTGCAATGTAAGGATTTATACCTGGAATGCAAGAATGGTTTTACATATGAAAATCAATCAATGTAATGCACCACATTAAAATCAAATGGTCATCTCAACTGAGGCAGAAAAGGCATTTTAAAAAATTCAAGATCTTTCATGAAAAGAGTGCTCAACAAACCAGAAACAGAAGGAAACAACCTCAACACAATAAAAGATATATTAAAAGCCCCAAATTAACATATTCAATGGTGAGAAACTGAAAGCTTACCCCTAAGATCAGAAACCAGGCAAGAATGACGACTCCTGCCTCTACTATACATAGTACTTGAAACCTTAGAGCAATTAGACAAGAGAAATAAACAGTAACAGACATCCGAATTGGAAAACAATTAGTAAAATTACTTCTGTTCCCAAATAAGATGATCTTCAATGTAGAAAACCCTAAAGAATATTTTTAAAAGCCTGTTAGAACTAAGAAGTGATTTCAACAGTTTCAGAACACAAAATGCTCATTCAAAAATCAGCTGTATTTCTATACACTAACAATAACCAATCAAAAAAAAAAAAAAAAGCAATCTCATTTACTAGAGCACCAAAAAAGGATAAAATACTTAGAAAAAAAATCTAACCAAGGAGGTGAAAGGACTTGCACACTGAAAACTATAAAATGCCATCAGAAGAAAGCAGAGTGGAAAGACATCCCATGCTCACAGACTGGAAGACTTAATATCATTAAAATGTCCATACTACCCAAAGCCATCTACAGATTCAGTGCAATTCCCATAAAAATCCAATGGCATTTTTTATAGTAACAGAAAAAACAAAATTCTAAAATTTATATAGGATCTCAGGAAACCCCAAAGAGTCAAAACAATCTTGAGAAAGAAGTTAGAAACTTCACGCTACCTGATTTAAAAACAAACTACAAAGCAACAATAATCAACACAGTATGGAACTGGCATAAAGACAGATGTAGAGACCAAAAGAACAATATAGAGAAATCAGAAATAAACCCTTATGTATGTGGCCCAGTGATTTTCAACAAGGGTACCAAGACTATACGATGGGGAAAGGATAGTCTCTTAAGCAAACAGTGCTGGGAAAACTGGATTATCTACTAGCAAAAGAATGAAAATGGACCCTTACTTTACACCATACACAAAAACTGACTCAAAATGAATTAAAGACTTTTAAAACCTAAAGCTATAAAAGTCCTAAAAGAAAAGATAGAGGGAAAGCTACAGGGCATTGGAGTTGACATTGTATCTGACCTTTAGTGACTGGCTTATTTTGCTTAGCATAATATCCTCGAGGTTCATCCATGTTGTGGCAAGTGATAGGATTTCCTTCTTTCAGTGAAACTGAAAAGCACAAACGACTAAAGCAAAATCAGAAAATGGGACTACATCAAACTTTAAAAATTTCTGAGTGTCAAAGAAAACAATTAGCATCAGCTCACTTATATGTGGAATCCTTTTAAAAAGTTACACTCATAGAAACAAAAAGCAGAGATGGTTACAAAGGGCTTGGGAATTAAAAAGTGAAGAGATCCTAGTCAAAGTGTACAAGTCTTCAGTCATAAAATGAAGAAGTTCTGAAAATCTAATTACAGTATGGAAACCCTAATACTGTACTGTATACTTGAAATTTGCTAAGAGAGTAGATATTAAGTGTTCTTGCCAAACACACAAAAGATAATAGATATGTTAATAACCTACTGAAGCAATCGTTTCACTATGCATACATATATCATATCACCACATCGTACATTTTAAGTTCATGTAATTTTATTTGGAAATTATACATTAATGAAAGTGAGGGGAGGGAGACTTCAGCAAAAAAAGTTAAAATGGTAAAGTTAATTAAATGTATTTTTTTCATAAAACAAAAACTAAATTGATGAAGAAAAATATATCATACTAAAGATAATCCAAAGAAAGCTGGAGTAGTTATATTCATTTCAGACAAAGGAGACTTCAGGTCAAGAATAATTACCAGGGATAAAGAGGGATATTATATAATGAAAAAGGGATCAATTCTCCAGGGAGACATAATAATTCTTAATATGTATGTGCTTAACAACAGAGCATCAAATATTTCACAGGCAAAACCTAACAGAATTGCAAAAAGAAACTGACAAATCCACTATTATAGTTAGAGAATTCAACACACCTTAATCAGTTATTGATAGATGCAGAAAGCAGAAAATAACGACATAGCTAAACTGAATGACACTATTAATCAACTAGATCTAATTAACATTTATAGAAAATCTTATCCAATAACAATACACATTCTTCTCAAGTTCAAATAGAACATCCACCAAGACAGACATAATTCTGGGCTATAAAACATACTTTAGCAATTTTAAAATAATAAACATCATAAAAGCACGCTCTCATACCACAATGAAATTAAACTAGAAATCAATAACTACAATGTGGCTAGAAAATCCCCCAAATATTTAGAGCTTAAACAACATACTTCAAAATAACATAAGAGTCAAAGAAGTCTCAGAAGAAAATACAAAATATTCTGAACTAAATTAAATTTTATAAGATGCAGTGAAAGCAGTGCTTAAAGGGAAATTTACAGCAATGATTGAATACATTAGATAAAAAGAAAATCCAAAATCAATAATCCAAGCTCATATGTTAAAAAATTGAAAAGAACAAATTAGACCCAAAGAAATCAGAAGAAATAATAAAAAGTAGAGATGAAATTGAAAACAGGAAATCAATAGCAAAATAAATCAGCAAAATCAAAAGCTAGTTCTTTGAAAAGATCAGTAAAACTTATAAACCTCTAGCCAGGTTAACCATGAATAAAAGAAGACATAAATTACTAACATAAAAAAAAAAAATCAAAGAAGAACCATCACCACAGATCTCATGAACATTAAAAGAACAAAAGAATATAACAATGAATTCTGTCCCCACAAAACTGATAACCTAGAATAAATGGACAAATTCCTTAAAGACACAATCTACCAGAACATATACAAGGAAAAATAGATGATCTGAATAGGCCTACATCCATTAAAAATTTTTGAATTAATAATTAATCATCTTCCAAAACAGAAAGAACCACACTCAGTTGGGTTCACTGGTGAATTCCACCATTTAAGGAAGAAATGATATCAATTCTTTACAGTCTCTTCTAGAAGACAGAAGCAGAAGGAATATCTCCTATTTAATTCTATGAGGCCAGCATTACCCTAATACCAAAACCAGACAATGACATTACAAGAAAGAAAAACTACAGACCAGTATCTTTGATGAACACAGATGTAAATATACTAAACAAAATATTTTTAAAAATTGAATCCAACAATGTATAAAAAGAATATATACCATGACCATGTAGGATTTACTTCAGGTATGCAAGCCTGGCTCAACATTCAAAGTCAATTAATATAATCCATCACACCAACTGGCTAAGAGGAAATATCATCTGATCACATCTACAGATGCAGAAAAAGAATTTGATAAAATTTAACATCCACTCATGATAAAAATTCTTAGCAAACTAGGAATAGAGGGATACGCCCTCAACCCAATAAAGAAAATCTACAGCCACTAGGTGTAAAGAAACTAGGTGTTTTCCTGCTAAAATCAGAAACAAGGCAAGAAAGCGTCTTCTCACCACTCCATTCAACATTGTCTTGGATGCAATTAGATGATGAATGGATGGATGGATGGTTGGATGGATGGATGGATGGATGGATGGATGGATGGATGGATAGACAGACAGGTAGATAGGTGGGTGGATAGTACACAGTTTGGGAAAGAAGAAATAAATTGTCTCTGTTCACAGATGACATGATTGTCTATGTAAAAAATCTCAAAGAAATCAACAACAAAAAACTTCTGGAATAAATAAGCAATTTTTCCGTATACAAAATTAAGGTATAAGTCAAATATATTCTTATACACCAGTAATGAACAATTGGAACTTAAAATTTAAAACACAATACAATTTACATTAGCACCGCCCCCCAAAAAAGTGAAATATGTAGGTACAAATTGAACAAAATATGTACAAGATTTACATGAGAAATACTATAAAACTCTGAGGAAAAACAATGAAGACCTAAATAAATAGAAACATATTTCATATACGTGAATAGAAAAGCTCAATACTGTCGAGATGCCAGTTCTCCCCAACTTGATCTATAGATTCACTGCTATCACAATCCCAGCAAGTTATTTAATGGAATCAAATAGTCAACACAATATTGAAGAACAGTCAAAGGACTGACATTGACTGACTTCAAGCCTTACTATAAAGTTGCAATAAAAGATGATGATGTGATGATATTGGAGAAAGAAAAAACAAATAGATCACTGAAACAGAAAACAGAGCCCAGAAATAGCCACCAAATACGTATGGTCAACTGAACTTTAACAAAGACATTTCGATGGAGAAAGGAAAATCTTTTCAACAAATACCGCTAGACAACTACATGCAAAAAAATGAATCTAGATACAGATCTTACACTTTTCACAAAAATTAACCCAGGACAGATCACAGACCTAAATGTAAAAGACAAAACTATAAGATAACTAGAAAATAACATAGAAAATCTAGGTGTTCTTGAGTTTGGCAGTGACTTCTCAGATGCTAAACCAAAAGCACAATCCGTAAGAGAAAAACAGGTAAGTTGGACTTTTCATTAAAATTTAAAACTTCTGCTCTAAAACACTAATGAAAAGACAAGTCACAGACTGGGAGAAAACCTTTGTAAGACACATATCTGATAAAGCATTTTTATTCCAAATGTACAAAGAACTCTCAGAAGAAAGAAAACCATTAAAAAGGGCAAAAGACTTGAACAAACATCTCACCAAAGGTATATGGATGGCAAATAAGCTTATGGAAAGATGCTCAACATCATATATCATCAGAAAATTGCAAATTAAAACAAAAATGAGTTACTAGTACACTCCTAAATTAGAATGACTAAAATCCAAAACACTTACAATACCAAAGGCTGGTGAGGATGTGAAGCAAGAGGAACTCTCATTCACTGCTGGTGGGAATACAAAATTATTTTGCACAGTCACTTTGGAAGATAGTCTAGCAGTTTCTGGCATATGCTTACCACACAATCTAGCAACTGTGCTACCTGGTACTTACCCAATGAGTTGAAAACTCATATACACATAAAACATGCACATGAATGTTTAGAGCAGCTTTATTCATAATTGCAAAAACATGGAAGCAATCAAGATGTCCTTCAATAGTTCATGGATAAGCAAACTGTGGTACATGCATGCAATGGATTATTCAGTGCTAAAAAAGAAATTAGCTATCATGCCATGAAAAGCTATGCAAGCACAATAAATGTACATTGCTAAATGAAAAAAGCTAATGTGAAAAGGCTATATACTATATGATTCCAATTATACTGACTCCAACGATATGACATTCTAGAAGAGGTAAAACTACTGAAACAGTTTTTCAAAGAATCAGTGGTTCCCAATGGTTGGGGGAGAGATAAATAGGTGGAGCTCAGGGAATTTTCAAGGCAGTGAAACTATTCTGCATGACATTGTAATGATGGATACATGTCTATAACTTTGTCAAAACCCACAGACTATACAACACAAAGATTGAACCATAATGCAAACTGTTAACTATAATTTACTGATAATGTATCAATATTGGCTTAATTCTAACAAATCTACATTGTTAATAATAGGGGAAACTGAGGAGGAGGGGAGTGTATATATATGAGAACACTGTACTTTCCACTTTTCTGTAAAACAAAAACTGCTCAAAAATAGTCTATAATTTTAAAAAAGTAAAATTTTAATTTAAAAAAATCAGTGGGAAAAGAATTCAACAGACATTTCTCCGATGAACATATGTAAATGGCCATAAACACATGAAAGGATGCTCAACCTCATTAGCCATCAGGAAATACAAATCAAGACAAGGAGATACCATTTCACCCTAAGACGGGTATAATCAAAAGCAGCTAACAAATACTGGCCACGATGTGGAGAAAAGACAATGGTGATAATTTTGCTGGTGGGTTTGTAAAATTTCTTCAAAATGTTAATCAGAGTCACCACATGACCCACAAAAACTTGTATGCAAATGCTCAGAGTAGCATCATTCAAAACAGACAAAAAAATGGAAACAACTCAAATTTTCATCAACTGATGAATGGATAAACAAAATGTTACATATCCATACAGTGAAATACTATTTGTCCATAAAAAGGACTAGAGTACTGAGACACAGTACAACATGGAAAAACCTTGAAAACATTACTCTAAATCAAAGAACTCAGACACAAAAAGGTCACATATTATGATCCCATTTATATGAAATGTCCAGAATGGGGAAATCATTAGAAACAGAAAATAGAATAAGTGGTTGCCAGGGCCTGGGAGAAGGGGAGGAAAATAACTATTAATAAGTACAGAGGGTTTTTTTTTTTGAGGTAAGGAAAATACTCTGGAATGAGAGAGTGATAGATCGAACACTGTGACTATAGTAAAACTAATAAATTGTAGAGTATAAAAAGGTGAAATTTATGGCACGGTTTTTATATTCCAATAAGGCTATTATTAAAAAAGAATCAAGCAATGCCCATCCACAAAAATTAAAAGTTTTATTGAAACTAGTCAAAAGGGCAAATCTAATTCCTGATGATAAATACTTCTTTGAAATTTACCACAAGTATACAGAAAATTGAAAAGGTATAAACACTAAAGAATAGTAAAGTAAAAAAAAAAGTGACAAAACTTTAAAGCACATTATGCCTTATACTATTTTTACTTTTTATCTTTTGACCCCTTTCGCCCATTTATTTCACCCACCACACCCCATCTCTGGCAATCACCAATCTGTTCTCTGCATCTATGAAGTTTGTGTTTGTTGTTGCTGTTGTTTAGATTCCACATGTAAAGTATGTCTTTCTCTCTGACTTATTTAGCATAATGACACTGCAATCCACTCAAGCTGTCACAAATGTTAAGATTTTCAAATATATATTCGCATACACACACATATCCACAAATTCTTTATCTATTCATGTACTGGTGGACACCTAGGCTGTTCCCATATCTTGGCAACTGTAAATAATGCTGCTATGAACATGGGGAAGGAGTACATGTATCTTTTTGAATTATGGTTTTTGCTTTCTCTGAATAAATACCTAAAAGTGGAATTGCTAGATCATATGACAGTTCCATTTTTATTTTTTTGAGAAACCTAAATACTGTCTTCTATAGTGGCTGCATCAATCCACATTCCCACCAACAGTGCACAGGGCTCTCTTTACATCCTTGTCAACACTTGTTATTTGTCCTTTTGATAATAGCAATTCTAACTGATATGAAGTAGTATCTTATGGCTTTAATTTGCATTTCTCTGATGATTAATGATGTTGAGCCATCTTTTCCTGTACCTGTTAGGCATGTATATGCCTTCTTTAGTTTACCCATTTTTTTAATTGGATTGTTTGTCTTTGCTATTGAGTTCTATAAGTTCTTTAAATGTTTTAGATATTAGCCCCCTATCAGATATGATTTACAAATATTTTCTTGCATTCAGTAGACTGCCTTTTCATTTTGTTGACGGTTTCCTTTGCTGTGCAGAGCTTTTTAATATGATATAGTTCCACTTATTTCTCCTTTTGGTGTTAGATTCAGAAATTCACTGTCAAAATTTATGTCAAGGAACTTACTGCCTATCTTTTCTTCTAGGAGTTTTATGGTTTCGGGTCTTATGTTCAAGTCTAATCCATTTTCAGTTAATTTTGGTGTAGGGTATAAAGTAGTGGTCTGGTTTCATTCTTTTGCATGTGGCTGTCCAGGTTTCCCAACAGCATTTATTGAAGACTGTCCTTTCCCGTCTTGCATTTCTTGTCTTCTTTGTTGTAAATTAACTGACCATATATGTGTATGAATTTATTTCTGGGCTCTCCATTCACAACAGAACAGTGACACTTCACATCTCCACCACCAAATCCCAACCAAAGAACAAGCGAAACCAAGCAGGAGACTTGAAACATATGACTTAGTTCAAAGGAGAACTGAAATTAAGATCACTAATTAATTTAAAATGCAACTTACTGATTTTCAAATTGGAAAAGCTAGCCTAACAACCATCCATAGTTTTGGGGATGGATTTATCTCCTCCCAGCTCTAATATCAAAGATCTCAATCAATATCAAAGATCTTATGCATAAGGAACCTAGCTGAACTTCACCCCTACAGCACCACAATAGCATCTGCTATCACAAGCACTTCCAAACTGGCCAAGTGAGGTAATTTAATTTTACTTTAAGTAATCTGTCACAGTATGACGAGTCACAAGAGGAAAAAAAGGCATTCAAATTTTCAGTAAAACACTAATGAAATAAAGCTTGTTATACCAGAAAATTCCTTAAAAAAAAAAAATCTTCAGCGTCTTAGATATCGTTTAAATGACTATCGGTGCAGGGATAATTACTCTTGGTTTTCTTTTTATCTCTGGCCATTCTCTCTCATCTTGTTTTTTCACCAAAACAAACTGCCTCTCAATGACACTAGCAGGTTCAGCATGTTGGTTTATTTAACTGGACAAGGAGAAGAGCTTATTCCAATGTACTCTGGGACTACATAATTGTTTAATACGATCCTAGCCAGCAGCTATGTAAATCACTTATGTAAAACTACAGAATTTTAAGTTGTCAAAAAATTCCAACTATTTTATGATAAATAAGAGAAATGAACCAGTTAAATTTAATTTTTTTTGGAAACAGTTAACATTCAGCAAAGAGAACAAAGAATACTTAAGTTCCACAAGGAAATATGATACAGTGGAAAGAACTGAGCTTGGTGTAGTAAGGCAGCCTGTGACTTTTTAGCATGCAGGAGGAAAAAACAAAAACAAAAACAAAAACAAAAAACAAAACTATACAAAAGCAATAAAATATTTAGAAATAAACAAAAAATATCAAAAGCCTATATAGGTAAAACTCCTGAAAGACACGAAAGTAAACCTGAACAAATAGAAGGATATCACTTATTCTTGGATAATTCAATACTAAAATAGGTTAGTTCTCATTAATTTAATTTATAAAGTTAATGAAATTCCAATTAAAAATATCAACAAGCTTTTTTATGGAGTTAGCTAAAACGATACCAAAGTTCATATGGAAAAATAAACATTCAAGAATAGCTAGAAAAATATGAGGCGGGGGGAAGCTACCAGGGCAGATTAGCTCTATCAGACATTAAAACACACTATAAAGCTCTATAATTAAAACGGTGTGGTGCTGACATAGCAATATACAAACAACCTATTGGAACAGAATGGAAAGTCCCAGAAATAGATCAACCACACATAGAAATTTAGCATACAATGACAATGGCATCTCAAATCAGTGTAACAAAGACAGATCTTATAAATTATACTGAGATAACTGGTTAATGATTTAGAAAGAATAAAATTAGATCAATAACTCATACCATCCACGTAAAAAGTGAAATCTTACAACTAGAAGAAAGTAAGAATGAATTTTTCTTCAACCTGAGGAAAAGTCTTTCTATACAGAAAGGCTTTATAGGGAAAAGGTTTTGTAATCATAACTCAAAATCCAGATATGATGAAAGAATAAATTTGACCATATGTTGGAGGGTACTTTTACATGGCAAAAAAATGAGACTACATAAAGCAAAAATACTACATATATGAGATAAAGACTGAATCCATAATAAACTCTTCAGAGTTCAAAGGAAAAGACCAAAAATGAGGGCAATTCAGAAATAAAATAGATACTGAACAGATGAAAAGATGCTAAACTACATTCATAATAACAAGACTATAAATTAAAACTACAATGAGATACCATTTCTCACCTATCAGACTGGCAAAAATTGAAAAAGTAAAGCAATACATGTTGTCAAGGCTATGGGGAAATAGGAACAGGCACACACACATTACTAGAGAGAATGCAAACTGTATAACTCTTATGGAGGCGAATTTAGCAATAAGAACAAAACTACTATTTGTTTACGTTTTGACTCAGAAGTCCTATTTTTTTAATCTATCCTGAAGATACACATTATTTTGCTAAAAAACCTTGTACGATGTTTTTCATAACAGCACTCTTGGAGATTTACAAAATACTGAAAAGAAATTAAATATTCATACACAGAAAAATGGTTGAATCAATGTTGGAATACTACTCACTTCAAAAAAGGATAAGAAAAACCTCTGAACTGATACAGAGTGATTCCTAGGAACTATAGTTAAGAAAAAAGGCGAAGTACAAAAGGGTATCTCTAATAAGTTCCCTGTTGTGTGAGAAAGAAACCAAGAGATTACATTTGACTGCTCATTTGTCCAAAAGAAACCCAGGAAAAATAATCTAGAACATAATGAGATTGGTCATCTACAGGGAGTGAGTGGACACAAGACCGGGAATGACAGGGAATGTATATTTCTGACTTTTGGAACCATATTAGTGTTTCACAGATTAAAAGAATATGGGTAAAGTCCCAAGAGGGAATGTGCAGAAACTGATGAACAAAACTGTATTTCAAATGAACAACCTAACTATGCTAAAGGGAAAATTTAAAGTAAGGCAAGAAAAAGAGGAACTCCAATACCTCTGAACAGAATATGTGGGCTTGATTCAGTAATAAAAAATGTAATAAAGCTCTCTGGAGTCAGACTGCTTGGATTCAAATAACTTGCCCATTTATCCACATGCTAACTGCAACCCTGGACAAGTTAATTTATAATCCCTTTGTGCATAGGTGTCCTAATCTGAATAATAACAGTACCAATCTCACAGTGCTAAGTAATTCTCAAATAAAACTACTCACGTAAAAAAAACCTCAGAAGATCACTGAACATGTAATAAGGATTTGAAGAGTATTTGCTATCCTCAATGATTAAGCCAAAAAATCCCCACTATGTGGGTATCCAGGAGACACATCAAATAAAAATGGAGTCCTTGTCGTGAAAAAATTTGCAATTTCCTAGTGTTCAAGGAATTTACAATAGCAAGATTCATATGGCTGGCTGAAATTATCTGGGAAATTTCATAAAGGAAGAATCCAACATGGGTCTCTATACACCTGCAGGAGTTAGATAGCAGAAGAATGGAAGTGATATGAGAAGCTGAATAAAAGCACAGAGGCCATAAAGATTAGTATATTTAAAGGATAGTGATACAGGAGGGTTGGAAACCCTGAGTATTGGGAGAAGAGGTAAAACTATGGAAGCTCCTAAATGCACAAATGAACTGCGCAGGCTTTATTTTCAAGACTATGAGGAACCATAGAAGATTTGTGCGTTGGAGAAACAACATGACCAAAGTGAACTGGGGGATTATTCTAGTGTTGGTATATAAAACGGATTGGGAGTGAGAAGACCAGAGGCAGAGTCTTACTATTGGTTAAGCCAAATGAAAAGGGCCTGACTTGAATAGTGATTATGAGAAAAGGAAAGAAAGGAAAGATCAACAAGGCAGAGAGGAAAAAATCAAGTTTGATAATGATTGGACATGAGGTATGAGAGGATGGGAAGTATAAGAGAATGGAACAGTCTTAATGAGAAGGTGAATAAAACTATTAGAAGGAGAAAAAAAATAGGAATAAACAGAAATTATTTCCACTGGGTCTTAAAAGTTATGTCAGGGTTGCATAAGAAGCCTTGCCAATTTGAGATAACAGTGCAACAACATTCAGATATCAAGATCCAGTGAACATCTGGCAACATGGGATTAGTGTTTAGAAGAGAGTGAAAACTAAAGACAAAAACACTAGATTTAAAAACAAAAACAAAAAACCTTTTTAGAATGTTTGAGATATTCTCGAGCATACAGACACTAGACACTATTTCACAGCAGTAATCACCTCTTATTTTTATAGTCCTTAATGTTTAGCACAGTTTCTAGCACATGGGAGACTCTCAGTAAAATATTGCAAAAGTGGGAGAAGCAGAGAAGGGAAAAGAACTACATGGCTTATTAATGGTAGGGCCTTGATTACAGCCCAGGTCTTATGATTTTCCACTATACCATTATATAGACCCTGCATAGGATGCCCTAAGGAAATGGTGTAAGAAATGAAAATAAAATGAACCATGGAGAAAGCTAGAGTTAAAAGGGGGTAAATGATAGTGCTGAATCACAGATTCAAAGGAAATTTTTCAAGAAAGAGAGCATAGTCAACTGTATCAAATGGTTATACACTATAGGCAGTATTTCTCTGGTCTCCTACACCAGTGAGACCCAAGGCAAGGAGAGGTCACTTTTTAATTTAAAAGTATAAATTAAAAAATGTTAATCTACCTTTCACAGCATTTTAAATACAGAATCACTCATAGCAGTGGTTCAAAAATAACAGTGATTTTCAGTAAATTTTAACTCTACCCAATACACAATGGAAAATAAAGCCACTACAGTGGTAAATTGAACAAAAATATGCACAAATGAAATTTTAAGCAAAAAAAAAACAAAAAAAAAAACAAAAAAAAAAAACCTGAAAAAATAATCATTTACATGTATTGACAGCAACAAAATACATGAAAAAACCAAAGGTCTTACCTTAAATCTCTTGTCCTGTAATACTTTCTTGATGGCAACCAGTTCTCCTGAATCACAAAGTTTAGCTTGATATACCACACCAAATGACCCATTTCCAATTACTTTAGTGTCTGTATAGCTGACTTCTTGTGGCCTGTCTGGGCCCTGCCCAGGAGTTGCCACCACTGTAGTCACCTTACTGCCATCCTTGTCTCCTAAAGATTTAAAAAAAAAAAAAAAAAAAGATAAAAAATGAGAACTATAAAGAATTAAACAGAGAAAACTGCCAAAGTACACAAAATAAACTGTATTCTTTGTCACAAACTATTTTCAAATGCTCATCTTAGTTTATTATACAGAATGGCTTCAACTATTTGATTCAATTATAAGTAATTTTTTAATCACCATTTATTCAGCCATTCTATAGACCTGGCAACATTCTTAGTTTATTCATGTGACTCTATTTAATTAAAACAACACCATAAAGTTGATAGTATTGTTCCTATTTAAACATAATTGGAAAAAATGTGGACCCACAAGGATTTGAATGTTTATCTGACCAACTTTGAAGGCCCTAGTTTTTCTTCAAAGCTTCCTTATTTTACTTGAAAACATGTGCAACTGAAAACATCTAAACATGCTGAATCTTTGCAGACCATTCTGCCTTTTGTTTCTGCTTTGAGTTTTGTTTCTCCATATCTTATTTCTTTTTAACAAAATAGTGAAATACCTCTCAGAGAAAGGTCAGATAGGGAAAAGGAACATGGAAACAATTAATTTAGGGGTAAGAGATGTAAAACTTACAAGAAAAATCAAACCTGTTCTGAACAGAGCCTCATTCATAAGTAGCTCACTGACTGACTCTGGGGTCTCTGGCCAGTCATGGCCCTCTCCTTACCTTGTTTGTGCCCTCCCCCACCCCTATAACAATCCAGACTCTTCGATTCAAGCTCAAGAGCTATCTTCTTCTTGACTAGGCATAGTTCAAAATCATCTTTTTCTCTGAATTCTTAAACTATTCTAAACCATTCTGTGTTACCTAGAACCTGATTTTTAAAAGCTTTAAATTGTTCTTTTATCAATTTCAGAATACACACAGATTCTAGTGACTACAATCACTGTGAAGTCTCTCTTCCCTGACAAATCTAAAGACAATTCTCAGTAAAATGAAAGCCCTTAAGCTCACTGACTAAACTGCACTTTCTTTTTATCTTCTGCTACTCTTCCATTATATCAATTTTATTTTTAAGATATTAAATTCATACTAACATAATAAAAGAAAAAATAATGTAATATTTAACTCTAGATACAAAATCAAGATTATAAAGTATTCTTTGTACTTCACATATAAAAAGATCAAAAATGTCATCTAATTTTCCAATGGTTTGAGTGTTTTTCCCCTACCAAATATAAAACTGTCAGATAAATGAATATCTAAATGTTAGTGGCAGATTATAACCAATATTTATAGCCATTTAGGCTCACAGAGGTATTACTAAAGACAAAAAGTCAATAGTAGGCAGTCTATATTATATTTTATGCCCAACTACCTTGAACATAGATATCTTTAGTTTCCAGGTGAAGCACACCAACAGGTACAATTTAGTTAGCACAAATCTAATACCACTTGTAGAAAGAATAACTCGAATCTTGTCAACACAATCATTTTTATTACAACAGTTTTACATATGCTTTAAATGTATACAAACTCCAGCACAAGCCAACACTTATTTAGCAGTTCTCAAAAGCTTTCAAATGCTCCCTTCACATTTCACTTCCTAGTAAAATAAATCTTAAATATATTTGATAAAAAATTAGTTTAATCTAATCTGAGTTCTAAATCATGCTCCACTCCCAAAAACTATTCAATATTACTTCTGTTTCTGACATGTTAATATTAACTACAAATTTTCAGGTGGACTACAAACCTTACTGCAAGTTATTTTCATTTTCATTTCTAAAATAAACCTGTCTTTGCCTATATTATTGTACCCCTAAAGACAGAATCAGTCTTCTGAACTTAAACTCTAAAGAGATCTAGAAAGGTTAGATCCAGAAAGATTAGAATGCAAGGTAGTGAATGCATTTTCTTATAATCCAATTGTCCCAAAGAAAATAAAAAGCAGATATGAGTTCAAACAGTCTGACTCTTCCCTAGATCATCCAAGTTAAGACCATATCAAAAAAAAAAAAAAAAAAAAAAAAAAAATCAAGAACTATGAATTACTAACTCCACTGAACAAGTTGTTTGCAAAATTTCACAAGCCTAATTCACACAACAAAATATCATTATTTTTTAATTAAGATAAATTAATAGATTTTTAAATGACTGTTGTACTCTACGATTTTAATTGAGACAAAAGCTGTCTGCGATATAAACAAAAATTATGCTTTTCTACTGTATACCCATATTTCAATAAAGTCAAAAAAAAGCAGTCACAGCTTAGTACTTGCTCCAATAAGAGAATTTAAGCAATATAAGTATGTGTGATATTTTCCCCCTCTTGCCGCCTCTGAGGCTGCATTTTCCTAATACAAATTCACATTTCAGAAAAAATGGTTTCAGAACCTCAAGAATCAGCTATGAAAGATATCCATCACAACCCTGGGTTTTGACATCTCTTCAGCCTCAACTACTATACCTGGGAATGTCTATTCCAGCATTGTGATTTGCATATGGGAAAATCTACAAATAAGAGAATTCTGCAAAAACATTGAAAGCAAATTAGAAAAATAAACAGATAGTTCCTACAGATGCTATCACTGAAAGAGACTCTTGAGGCCTCTTAACTTGAAACTGCAATTGGATGTGGACAAGGGCCAATCCTTCCATCTTCTTGTACTTCTAGTAAAAAAAAAAAAAACTCACTATCTTAGCAGAAATTAAAGATTTACTCTATTCCCTTTCCAGCAGTTAGAGAAATTGCTGAGAACTCTTATAGGCTATACTCTATTAATATGAAATCCTTAGGTATACTAGGAAGGAATACTGAATGGCTCTCAGGCTTTCTACTTCAAGCATACTGGAACTTTTATTTAGAAATCATCAATCTCTTCAGACTGCCCCATCAGAGATTTGAAATAGCAGAGCTGTAAAAAATGTCAAGATAACACTGGGGAGGACTTGGCATGAACATTAGTAGCGCAGAGGACAGTCAGCAGCTAGTGTGCCCAGGAAAAGCGTGTCACCATTCGGCATTGCAATTTGCCAACTTAGCAAGAAAATAACAGCTGTACAAAATTTCACTATACAAAGAACTTTCCAATTCATCTACTCTAATACTTATAATAAATGTAGGGATATAATGTGTTTACTATGCAAATGAAGAAATTAAGACTTTTAGAAATTAACTTGTCTGATATCATAAAGCTTTAGCAGAACTCTTCACTTGCCTCATGCTGCCTCTGCTACATTTTACAACCTTCCTAATACAGTTGAAAGACTAACTTCATATACTATTACCTACCCCAAAGCAGCAAATAATGTTTCTGAAAATATGTTGTAAAAAGAGTAATAAGTAGTAAGAGAATAAATGAATACTCTTTCACATTTTTCAGGCCTCAATTATTCACTTATTAATAGCTAAAAAGCTATTTCTAAAGCTACTTTGGCAACATCATATTTTGAAACTTATTCCAAAGAAGAGCATATGGAAAACAAAAATGTAAAACAATTGATTCTGTGATGTTCAATTTAACATTTGCTACTAGAGATGGGATAATTTTGGATCTTAGAAATAGAGTAGCATTTTAAGCACTGCTACCAAGAGACCAAAATACTCCTGAAAGGCTAGAAATCATAACAAATCTGCCTCATTTTTTAAAATAAGTCCCCACTTTGCCCATGACTAAACTTCCCAGAATGCATGATATAGTGGGTCTCACACCAATTACAATAAAATTGGTCTCTAAAAAAATGCCACTGTCTCTCAGCAGAACAGTGGGAACAGCAAGGCTTCAGGCTCTCTCTCTGACCAAAGAAAGGACTCCTGGGCTTCTCCAGTTCAATTAAAATTCACTCAGGTGGTGTTAATTTCCTATTGTGACTATAACACAGAAGTAAATCCCTTACTTCAGCACAATAAATCTTAAATCTATAACTCACAACAGACTCCTCATGAAGCAATGGAAAGACAGCATGTAACAGAATAAACCATTTTCTATTGAAGGCTATTAAATATAGAACACAATTTTTACAAAAGTCTTAGGCTATCCCAAAATGGTATGTGCGACCTAGTTTTCAATCTCTCATACACAGGTTTGTACCTGTAAGCAACACCTTGTGGGTTATCTTTTTTAAGTCTTCTGAAGTCAACCCTCAGATTGATACATCCTGAGATGAATGTAACACAGTCCACATTCAAAATACAGAGTGAGCATCCAAAACCGAAAGGCCACTTCAAGCATGTTTAAATATTTAGAAGGTATCTGACACGGACATTCTCATCTCAAGTTGAACATACATTGGTAATTTACTTTAATGTTCCCTAAGATTTATGAGCAGAGAAAAAGTAACAATTGCAACACTTTTTAACTGAGATTTTTAGAGATGTCAATAAGCCATACTACTGATACAAACTGAACTAATTAGTTAATGATTGTCTCTATAAAAATCTTCCTTTAACTCAAGAATAAGGTCTCCATGTAGAAATAAAAGAAAGTTTAAAACCTGTAACAAAAGCCCAAAGAAAGGACACACCACCACCTGTGACCACAAAGAAGATACTATTTTTTGAAGGTTTTTTTTTACCTAACAATTGTATTAGTAAAGAAAATAGCAATTGTTTCTCTAGCAGAAAGAGAAATACCAGATAGATATTTTTATGGATGTTTAACAACAAACACTCTATTGAAAAGGAATTATCACATAAATTACTCAAAAGAACCAAGAATCTTATTTTCAGGTATGATTAAGGCTGTCCAAAGAGTAAACATTGACCACTGTCAAATTTTCAGGTTTTTAAATCAAAGTTCAAACAACTAAGTAACTTCTGGCTAAGTAACTTCTATTAAAACAAGATGTTCTCCCCAAAATAGCCAAAACAACTTAGAAACATGAAAACAACATAAATATAATAAGCAAAAGAAATAAAAAGTAAGCAACTGAGGTCCACAGAATCAGTTACATAAAATCTAAAATAAACTTATTCTTGTCATGAAATAGGGGTTCTACTCCATGATGTGGAAGCTCTAGCCAGAGTGCAACTGCTCATATATATTAAAAAAAGGGAATACCAACCAAGCAGCTGAATCAGTCAACTCAACCCTAATGATTAGTAGCATGATGAAAAAAGAAAAAAAAATTTAAGGCAATTTCTATCAACCTCGATGTGATAAAAATCTAGCAGAGCCTTTTCCCTTAGATATCATTCATCTCCACATAATTCTACCTAAAGGATTGGGGGGGAAAAAAAAAGAATTACTAAGATTTCTTTGGGGATAGGAAGAGTAAACAAAAGGAGAGGCAAAGAAAATAAAATAGACAGATATATGTCATATAGGGGCTGGCTTTTGAAGCTGTTCCCCTGTATATCACTTCTAGATGTAGGAAAACAGAGTGGCAGAAGATAAAGTCAGACAGAAAAGACTCCAGTCCTTGACAGCACAATAATATTGCATTCTCAGTCACAGAAAGACATCATGCCAAAGGAATAAGCATCAATTCTGAAGAATCATAAAATTCCAGTTAAGAAAAAAAAATTCAGTCAAGTTTTTGTCCTTAGAGAGAGGCATAATGGTGTAATATGTGCTCTGAAGTCATACCAAGGTTTTAATCACATATTCTATCACTTAATATCTATAAAACGAAGATAAGATGCTACTTACTATTTAGGGTTGTTGTGATGAGTAACAGGTTAAGCAGTGGGGTTTTTTTTTTTTCAAATGTATACCACATATTGGGTACTCGATAAATTATAATTTCCCTGAACTTTGAATTATTGGAAGTGGAAACAAGAGGAAAAAAAATCTACACTGCTATGCTCTTTTAACTGCCCTTACCGCAGTGCTTATCACATGTTTTATTATAACTAAAAGTCTGAACTCTCACTTGACTACTAGCTCTTAGGAAAGCTAGACATTATCCAAATCATCTACATGCCCCTAGTGCTTATTAGAGAGTTTAGCAAAATGCAAGTGCTCACCAAATGTTTACTGTTGAATTTATGTAAGAATCACTCAAGCAGAATTGTTAGGATTGGGAACTGACTACTTCATGCTAAACATGAAACAAAATTTTGCTTCTTATAATATGCTTGCTTGGTCAGATAGAAATCTCTAGGGATAAGGTATACAGAAAAGCCTTACAATGAATAAAACAGAATAAAAGGCTTATTGAAAATATGGCAACAAGCAGCCAAAACAAATGATCCAATTTGAATTTATTTACAGATAGAAGAATTACTGTTTCATAACCCTTTTTCAAATAATTCTGGTGTGTACAGAGCATCACTATGCAGTAATGGATAAGAACTGGGGGAGAGACACTCTGATGTCTGAAGTTCTATTTCTATAAATATATATGCAAGTATGTTCCCAGAGTACCATTTTAAAAGTTTGTAAGCAGCACTCACAGTAGACCTAAGAATCATCTGGGAGAGTTCACTAAAAATGACGATTCTAGAATTTTACTCCTAAAGAGACTCAGTGGGTCTGTAGTGGGGCTCAGGAAACTGTATTTTCAATAAGCATCCCCACCACTACCAATTATTCTTAATGTAGTTTCAGCTATCATACTTTGAGAAAAACCACAGTACCATTTAATTCCCACAACTGCCTTGTGAGGTACTAATGTTAATCATTTAACAAATGGGAGCAACTAAAGTGTTCAAAAAGATTTGGTAATTTGCCCATGGTAACCCCTCCAATAAATAAAGTGTACTCGTGAGATTCAGATCTGTCCATTAACCGTAAAACCTGTACCCAACTACACTGCTTTACAACCATGCCATAAAAATAACACAGAGGTTGAGGTCCTAAAGTCAACTTTCTATTTCCCTCAAACCAAAAATTTCAAATATTTTACAGAAGGTTCTGATGCAAGTATCTATTAGATACCCAATCTTTTACATCGAAATATCTATACTCCTTTTGAACTAATTTTAACTGAACTCATTTTTTACCCTCTCTCGAAACTCAAATTTTACTTTAAACCAAACAAACCAAAAATCAGAATAAACCATGCTAATTTTCAACAGCCTGAACTTAAATATTATTTTACTTATAAACCATGAATTGGAATCAAGAATATTTTCCTTTTTTTCTAACTCCATTAAACTGGAATAAAATCAAACCAAGCCCAAAACGGATAAATATTTCACTTGGTCTTAAGCCCTCACTTGAAATAATATCAAGCTGTATTTTAGAAATAGGTTTATTTCCCATGAAAATCCAAAAGGCTTGCAGTGTATGTGTAAAGAGCTTTGGCTTTTAGGAATTTACATTACAACCTTTAAATCTTAAACATGCTTATCCACTTAATCTACAAATTTTGTGTGGGGGAGAGTAGGCAGTATATTTACATTTTTCTTAATGAGAAAGTTTACCGTATTACCAAAGAAATAGCACACTATACATGCATGGAAAGAGCAAAATGGTAAACACTTAAAAGAAAAAAAATTATTTTAAAAAGTACAATGATTCACTGACCCAGCGGTCACACTTCTGGCAACTACAGTCTTAAGCAGCCACTAACTCTGAAGAAAGCCTGCAAATAGCTCTCACAAAGCTGATATATTTTATTTTAGTCTTTAGTGAGCATAATATTAAAATTAACACTCTACGAAAAAATTTTATTGGATTAGTTTTGTGTTTGGCCTGCCAAACATCCCCTTGATCCTCAATATTGCCTTCTAACAATCCAAATCCGCACAATGTAACTAACAACTGAGTACTCAGTTTTTCCCCTGAACTATATACACCAAAGTTATCCTCCACCCCTAAATCCAAAACACTTTTCCTATAGCAAGGCATACAAACTTCCACCTTTATGTCCTGTTTTAAGTTATAAATCTAAAAGGTTGTTAACTTTCAAACAGAGACAGAGGGAAAAGGGTGGGATGGGATTTGTTTTCTTCCAGACAACTTGCTTAATTCTAGGTTGGTCCTATGTTTTACCAATTACAATTTAACCACGTGGTTGAACAGGGGGGAAAGGAGGCAGCTGTAATAACTCATAAATTCTTAACCAGGCAGGTCATGATGGGTAGCCACACTCTAGGTCTGTAACTTCTTTAGTGAAAGGTTTTTAAGCAAGCCTTGTCCATTGTTCTTGTGCATCTAAGTTAACACACCTTTGAAATGCCAGAAATGATAAGGTGTAACCACCCTCAAGAGAGCACATAATCCTAACAATCCTGGAATCCAGTCCACACATTGCTTTCTCCTACCTTCATGTAATATTCCTTATTTTTTCCTTCCTTAATTTTAAATACATAAAAGAAACTGAAAAACAGTTATTCTCAGGAGCACTGAGATCTAGCTTTCCAGCAACTGTCATCAGTTTTGGCTTATATAAACTCAAAAATTCTTTATAGGTTTGCACATTTTTTACATCGACACAATGACTATCCAATCCATAAGGGCAGCAATCATCTCCCATGTTTATTGCCATAGGCTCATTTTATGCCTATGCACATAACAGGCTACAAAAAATTTTTTAATTTATAAATGAACAAATTCCTAAAGGATTCCACTATACTTTGAAAACTGCTAAAGGTCTGAAAGTCACTAAAAAGTACCTCTAACTCTTCCTATAAGATGACAAAGGACCCTGTAATCACCTCTCAAAAGGGTCGAATCACGCAATAGACTAAGAAGAAAATGCAAAGACAAAGTTCGCTGATTTGACAATTTTCTCTGGACCAATCCTTATCACCATACACCATCATCACCTGTCATCATCACAAATAATATATCCGTGGTGCACTTAATAGTTTACAAACATGTTTAGACCCATTACCTCATTTTATCCAGACAATAGTCCTATGAAGGAGGTAGAGCCAACACTAAATTAAGAAAGAACTGAAGTTCACGGGGTAAGTAAAATTGCTCCAAGTCAGTAATATTGAAAACTACAATCCAAGTCATCCAATGCCCAAGTTTAGTACAGTTTCCAATGCCTATAAAAATGGAAGCAAATCAAGCCATTTATTTGTATTTCAAAATAAACCCATAAAAATAACAGTCCAACATAACCATGCATTTTAAGTACCGTTTACTATAGAAGCAAAAATACCTTTTAATTTAGCCTGAAATGAAAGGCTACCAGAGCAACAAATCATCTAAAATGAGTAAAAAGAGAGCTAGAATTCCCCTTAGGAAAATCAAATCAGTGAACTGATAGCAAATATTTAAGCACTTGAACAGATCAGAATACAAAGTAAAAAAATCCACTGGTTAACCACAGCTGCCACTTTTGCAGGAATGGAAAGAATCTCTTTATGAAAAATATAATAGTCTGGTAATAAGTAAGAGCTCTGTCATTTATTTCATTTCTGCAGGGGACCCCACACATTTTCAAATAGTGGTTAATTAGTTTTTAATGAGTAATCATGCTATGTTTATAGTTAATAAGGAATATGCCTAAGAGAAAAATATGTAAAATAACATTGTCCCAACTGATTTTAATTACTTGGAATTAAACCCATATTGGTTTTTGCATTTGCCCCTCTCCTCCTCCCTCTAAAAAATTGGCTTAACAGCTCCAATACTCTCCCCACAAAAACAGACTTCAGAGATCCTAGCAATGTCATTCAAACAGGACAAATCCCAGGCCCATCTCTCCATGAAAGAAGAGTACTACTGACAGTCTAACTAGGTCAATTCACAAAGCAGAGTCCACTTAGTATTTCTCCCCACAAAGCTGTGCTAGGAGAGATGTTAATGTTGCTCTATTAAGTAAAGGCCTTTGGAATGACACAGTCCTACACTCACAGTGGGACTATAAGACTTGGCTTCAATTGCTACTGCTTAAAAAGTATGGCTGATCCTCTTGTTAGTGGGTCATAGAAGAGCATGCTGGAATACCCAATGCCAAGGCAGAGTACTTCTACACAGCTGACTCATTACTCAGTATCAGACACCTAGAGTACTTAAAGGTAAGAAACACTGTCTCTTGAAAAAGAACTTTCATCCTTAGGAAATACCTACACATCTAATCTTGGCCTTTGCCGATGATCTTTGTTATATTCTACTTTTACCTATTTGACCTAATGATAAATCATGACTGCACCAGCATTAAATCTGCTAATAGTGACTGCTGGCTAACTTCCCTTTATACCAGAGCTCCACAATCTGCAGAAGTACTGGAACACATACTCCTTTTTAAAAGAAAATCAGTGGAAAAATAAGTTCCATTTAAATGGGGTAGGGGAGATCCTATACTTTGCGTACTTATACTTTAATAAATCATCTCTGTGTGACTTTGCAAACCATTAATCCTCGTATGTATTTATGCTACGTACATCCTTTCTATTTTGTAAGTATTCTCTCATATTAATGTCACACAGTAGGCTCAGTGATAGAAAGTTTCAAAGATCTTGAGAATAAAAAAGGAAAAAAGATACAACAGAATTTTTGGTTTAAATATATTGTTGTTAGTGATTAACTCATCACATGCTTAATAAACACTATCAGTGTGCCAGACAGGTACTATGCTAGGAAACGGGGTCACAAAAAAAAAAAAGAAAAAGAAAAGAAAAAAAAAGAGTAAAACAAATAAGGCCCCTTCCTTCACAGAGATTTCCATTCAAAGAGAATGTATTAATGGAATCTGGATTCACTATTTATTCAAACTCTGAGTTAAGTATCTCCTATAACTTAATAGAGCCAGGTACCTTACTAATTATTTTCACATAATATCTCACTTAACAATCCAGTGAAATTACTTCCACCTCACAGACGAGGAAACTGAGGTTCTAAGAAGTTTAAACTTATTCAAGATCACAAACTAATAAAAAGGGCAAATTAAAATAGCTGTTCTAACTCCAAGTTTGGACTCTATTAGTAATCAATCTGCTTCAAAGAAAAAGCCAAATGGGAGAAGGTACTACTGGATGCCCAGATTATAAAATTAACTCATGTGCAGAAATAAAATTCTAACATCTTTAAAAACATTTCTGGCATGAACCTATGCAAATAACAGGACCAAGATTCCTTGAAGGCTTTTCTGAGTTGAGTCCCTCCAAGACTCTCTTCAATATAGCCCTCCATTCTCTGTACATTCATGTTCCACAAATGAAATCGTTATTACATTCCACTGGGTCATAGCTCCAACTCCAGGCAACTCTATGAATGAGGTCCACAACGTCCTGTCCTCAACAGCTCTGCTCAGCTCCTGCACACTCAAGTTTATGGTTTTTTCATGGCGTCAATTCATCTCGCATTTGGTCTTACTCTTCCTGGTGCCTTCTTTTTTTCCCACTATCATTGTCTTTTGGAAAGTACACTGGCTTCTCATGATGTGCCCAAAGTAGAACTGCTTCAGTTTTGTCATTTTATACACAGAGATACATGAATACATGAAATACACTGAAATAAAAGTTAGCATCTGTAGGCCATTTTAGTATCACTAGGTTTAATTAAATGACCTCTTGTCTGATACCTCAGTACATATTCACTGCAACTCGGAAAACAGTTGTTTGAAGAATAGATTCACTACCTTCCCCACATTGGCTTTACAGCAAAATCAGATAAATAATGACTTCTTATCTAGTAGATATTTTAAATAAAACTGAAGTCACTGAGAAGTGAACGGTTTCTAATTAAGCAAAATATAAAATTAAACATCTTGCCACGCTGTATTTAGAAAAACAATGAGCATCAGTGAAAATAAAACACCTATGTTGTTTTAATTCAAAATTTTACCTTGCAAATTGAGAAAGTGGAATGAATCAGTATCACTATATCTCCCCTACTAACCAAAAAAAAAAAAAAAAAAAAAGAAAGCAAAGCTGTTCTTTTTAATTATCCAAAACTTATCAGCAGCAACTAAACAATGAATAGAAGAACAAGCTTTTGCTATAAACTACAAAAGAGAGGAGCCAAGGGGAAAAAACAAAACAAAACAAAACACAGAAAATGTTGAAGCCACAAGCTGCATGGCATGGCTCATAACACTGCTCATACTTCTATAAGCAATTCTGAAGGAAAATGGTAAACAGAAAAAATACTACGAATTCTCTATGATACTCCTCAATATGGTAAAACATGAAACTTGAAAATGCTGTAGATAGCTATGGAGGGGGGTGGCAAGGTAGGGAAGGGAGAGTCCAGAAAGTCTACAGCTAAGGTTTTTTACCCCCCAAAAGCTCCCTATGAACCCCAACAAAGGCAGAAAGGGCAACATCTTCCATGTCAGTGTACTAAGGTGAAGGACCAAAAAGAAAAAAAAAAAAAAAAGCCCACAAAAGTGGAATATACACCTGGCTTGGTGGTGGAAAAGATGTTCAGAAAGAACTGCACCAGCCAGAGGACTTTTCTCTATTTACCTCAGTACTCAGGCTACAGAAGAGTGGATTAAAAACAATAGGCACATTCTTAAACAATGATATACAAGAGGTGAAAAAGAGAAATAATTCACTGATGGAAGTTATATCAAAACTAACACTGCTGCCCAGTTTGACAGAAAGTTGAAAAAATTGACACAAACACTACAGGAAAAACATGCAAAGCCAAACCAAGAACTGCATCTGGAAGCAAACAACCTAAAGAGCTGGAAAAAATTACTTCCAAAAGTTCAGTGCGACAGAAGAACTTGACATTAAATAAATACAAGAGTCTAAAAATAAGGTCATAAAACAATATAGAAAGATAAAAAAAGGAAAATTATTTTGGTCTTTCTATTAGTTTCCTGCAGGCATTAACAAATTACCACGAACTGGGTTGCTTAAATCAACAGACATTATTCTCTTGGTCCTGGAGACAAGTCTGGAATAAAGATGTCAGCAGGGCTGTACTCCCTCTGCAGGCTGTAGGAGAGAATCCATTCCTTGCAAGCTCTTCTAGCGTCTGGTAGCTGTCCACATTGCTTGCTTTGTGGCCTCGAGAACGCATCATTCCAAATCTGCCTCCATGGTCACACAGCTGCTTCCTCTGTGTGTCTGTTTTCTTCTGTATATCTCTTGTAAAGATATCATCAGTTCGATTCAGATTCCACCCATAATCTAAGATGATCTCATTTCAAGATCCTCAATTCAATTGCAATTTGCAAAACCCCCTTTTCCCAATAAGATAATACAGGTTACTGAAATTTGACATGGATATCTTGGGGGGGGGGGCTTTTTGCATTTTTCAGCCTACCACAGTTTACTGTTTCTTTCTTAGCTTAGCAAAGCAACCATAGCTCTACTAAACTAGAAACAGCAGAAAACAGAAGTGACTTGATGAAAAATTAATGCACAGAAGAGGAAATCACAATAATGCAGATAAGAATCAATGAAGAAGTTAAAGTAATTCTGGAGAAAATAAATGTGGAGAGCAAAGATGATTCAACATAAGGATAATTATTGTTCCATGAGTAGACTCAAACACATGAATAGAAAAAGTATTCAAAGTACAAATGTCCCTGGTATTGAGTGAACTATATCTGCAGGACAAAAAGGTAAAATGTTCACAAGAAAGAACTGACTCAGAATGATCAACGTATCCTGGTTAAATTCAAGTATAAAAAAGATTCTATCAGTCATCCAAATAGAAAAAAATTAGTCACTAATGAGGGGTGGGGCAGGAGACGTGTGAAAAAACCAACAGACTAGTTATGAAAAAACAGGCCAAGTTTTTTTTATACCACTGTATGTCTTATAACCTGGGGAAAGTCAAGGAATCTCCTTTCTAGACCTCAGTTTTTTTATTTGTAAATTGAAAGAACTGAATAAATGAACTTTTAGATCCCTTTCAGCACCGAAAATATGATTCTATGGCAGTCACATGAAGATGATAAATTTCAAACACTGGGTTCTATACAGCCTAGTTCTCACCTTTCAATTTTTATTCAGTTACAAGTTGCAAAAGAACTTATTATTTCAGTCATTCCTCTTACCCCTAAATATACCTACCATATTTTACCTAGCAAATGAGCCAAAAATAAAAAGCAAGCACTCAAGGTTAACAAAGATGCAGTAAAACTAGGCATCCTTAAATCTGATTGTAGCTCTTGCCAACTGAGTTCTAGAAAGGTTTTACAGTTTACACTTCTACTCTCAGTGTCTGAGGATTACTATCTTAAAACTGTTAATAAGCCTTAAAATTGTTCCTTGGTATCAAGCAAGGATGTTAGAAAGCAAGGTCACTGAATAAATAAGGAATATTTCTCAAGAGCAGTGAAAGATAAGGTATGGAAGAAAACTGAAGGTTTATAATCTTCAGTTGTAATTAACTTATGAACCAAAGAGACCCTGTAAGGATTTGTTATTGCAAGGAAGTCTCCAAATCAATACATAAATCAATCACTGTTGGTATAGAAAAATAAATATCATATCCTCAAATATATACATATATACAGATTCTTAAATATAAGATCCTGTTTTAATTAAGTATTTAAGTAAGTTCCCTAAAAGTCAAAGTAACAACAACAAAGCCCTACTCTTTGACCCAGTACTTCCCTTTCAAGGAATATGGTGAAAAAAGTAGTCAGAAACTGGGAGAAAATAACTGATTTATGTAGATATGCACTAAAGTATTATATATCATATCACTAAATTGGAGCCAATCTAAGATGCTTTATAATATGAGAATTATTAGGAAAATAAGATATGCTCACACTGAACAGAATATTAAACAACCATTAAAATTACATTTTAAAAGAATATTTAAGGTTTTAAGAAAATATTCATGATACAAGAATACATGAAATAGCAGGTTACAATCTGCTATATATATATTGTGTAATCTCAATTTTGAAAACAAATGTTACACAAAAACACCAAAAAGCAAACAGGAATATTCTCTGGATAGTGAAAATACAAGTACATTTTTATTTTATTTTTTGTACCTCTTTGTAATTTCTAAATTCTATAAAATTGTCACGTGAAATTTTTTAAATGTATTTGCCTGAAGGTCTAAAAAGATGGCAAATGTCTACTTCTTGAATGAAAAATTGAGTATCAGCATTACGAAGAGATGAATTGAGTATTACTTCATTCTTCAATTAAGCATTGATTCTTATATTCAATACAGAAAAAGTGACAAGAAAATAAGCTGGATAAATCATGCCTTATTATGATGTATGTTTAAAGGATTTCCTAAAAGGTTGTAACTGTACTCAGATTTAAATTTTATAAACTACTCTGTGACTGTTCATTTAAATCATAGAACAATCAATGAAGTATTATTACTATTTAACAGATAAAAGAATTGAAGAAGCCAGCCGAGAGCCTTACTGTAGCACAACAAGAAGCCACCAAAGCCTACTTACCTAGCCAAAAATTTGCTCCTCACCCAACAAACTATATGAAACCATCTAAGTCACATGGCTAAAGCTAGAGATCCCTTCAGCCTACAAGAGGCTTTTAAGGACTAAATCTATCACACCTAAGGCTTCACCAGAAATGCAAGTCTATCCTATTTGCTACTAACTCTCATCCCCCATTTACTCTATATATTGCTCTTCAACCATGCTCTTTCTAGAAAGCCCTCTGTATTCCTACTCTGTCATCAGCAAACTCCATCTTCTGGCCTGAAGGAAAACATAACTCCCCCAAGGACACTACTTTCATAAATCCCACAAAGACTGAGGTTACTCAATTCCTCCACATATCTCAAAAGAATGTTTCCTTTGCCCTTTCAAAATTTTTGGTTCACCGCCCCCCCCTCCAAAAAAAACCCAAAAAAACAAAAAACCTTGCTTATCTGAGGCCCTCCTATACTGATTCCTCTTTTACCAACCTCTAAACAATGTTGGAGTTCTTCTGGGATTTGTCCTAGACCCCCTTTCTCTTCTGTCTCTATACTCTCCTCAAATTATCATACGCATTCTCATAACTTTAAATACGTGGTATTTAAATTATTATCATTTCAGAGCTGTTGGTTCTCATATTTATTTCTGTAGCCCAGACCACTCTTTCAACCTTCAGAGACCCCTATATTCCACCTCCCACTTCAAAATTACACTCATCTATCTCATTTCCCTAATTAAAGGCCTCAAAATATTCTACAAGATTCTGCAAGATCTAGTTTGATTCTCATTTCATGCTGCTCTCCCTCCTTACTATCATACTAGGCATCTTCGATTTATTGAATACACAAAGCTCTCTGACTCCTCAGGACTCATAATTTCCCTTTGCCAAGAATGTTCTTTTTCTACCTCACTCCTTTTTATCCTTTAGGTCTCAGCTTAAATGTCACTTCCTCAGCAATGCCTTCTCTATAACCATCATCCCATCAAAAGTAATTTTCCTGTTACTATCCTCTCGTAGTAACCATTTCTTTTTCATTAAAGCACTTATCACAATTTGTAAATAAGTAAATACACAAATAATGTCCTGACCACATTCAAATTATATCTTTTGAATGACTCAAAAATCAGTGAGTGAATGGTCTTACCCACAACCATACAGTTAACACAGAAAACCAAGATCTGCGCAGTCTAAATCAAGTATTCAGTATATAATAATAATGTCCATACAACTTAATTCAAACATAATGGAACTACATTTGATATTTAACTAGATTGAATAATCCTTACTGTAAAACGATATGGTAAAGTTTCAAGATCTCTTACAATGTAAAAATTACAAGGACCAGAAAGAATATTCAGAAATGTTCATGAGAAGTCTGGGTTTTCAAAAAAGTTATAAAATAATTTTATTTTGACGCTTCTCAAAATATTTCTAAATCTTATCTAACCAACAAGAGACATACGGTAACTAATTTAGCAATTTCAAATTTTCCCTAATAGAACAATTGTTTGGAATAAAAGAGATAAAAATTACCAGAAAAAGCAATAGTTTATATTCTTAAACCAGCTCACAAAAATCTATTTAACATTGTTAAATAGGCCTTAGTACTACCAGTACAAAACTAAGTTCTGGGTCCAGGAAGCAGAACCTTGTAGAAAGAAGTATGAGGATTAAAAAAAAAAAAAAAGGTAAGAACCCATTTTTGTCCCTGGATAGCCAGTTTTTTTGACTGTCAGATCGTAAACTTCTTTTCCCCATGCCCAGACTCATGCATTCAACAAGGAGCAGAGGCTGAAGTGGGAGAAGGGAAAATAGTGTTTGTTAAACACTTAACATCAAGGACAGTGTTGGGTATATCATACTTCACTTACTCTACCAATCCCACAATACAGTTATCATGCTTTGTTTCACAGGGAATATTTAACTCTTAAGTCTATAAACTTTCCACTAACTAGTTCTTAAGCAACCTACTCTAATTAAATAATTGTATAAGTAACCACTAAATGTACTGTCCACAAGGCGATAAGACATGTCTGCATTTTTCATCACAGTTTTTGTATAGAGTAAGAGCTCAAAATTTCTTGGGTGAATGAATGAATGAATGAATGAGCAAAATAAAGTCAAGTACCATCTCCTCTCTCACTTTCCTAACCATTCTAAATTACAATGATTATTCCTCCACCTGGAGTCACACTGACCTGTCTCTATCTGTGCTGTCCAATACAATAGTCGCTAACTACATGAAGCTAGTGAACACCTGAAAATGGTAAGTATGAACTCAGATGTGCTGTAATACATAATAGATTTTGAAGACTTAACATAAAAAAATAGAAAATGATAATAATCTCAGGTTTCTTATTTTAATAATCATAATCTACACTCAAGCATGCTCCACTGAAAGAGGACATCATCAAAAAGTCATGACCATCTTTTCAAAAAGTTGTGCTACATCAACTGGAGATTTACATACAAAAAAAAAAAAAGAAAAGAAAAAAGTAAAGAAAAAAAAGAATAGAAACTGAACTTATACCTTTCACAAAAATTAACCCAAAATGAATCACAGACCTAAAGTAAAATGCAAAACTATAAAACTTCTAAAAGATAATGGGAGAAAACCTAGGTGAATTGTGTTTGGTGATAACTTTTTAGATACAACACCAAATCACAATCTATGAAAGCAAAATTGATAACTCAGTTAAAATTTAAAACTTCTGCTCTGCAAAAAGACACTGTTATGAATGAAAAGACAAGCCACAGATTGAGAGAAAACATCTGTAAAACATACATCTCATAAATGACTTGTATCCAAAACATTCCAAAAACTCTTAAAATTTAAAAATAAGAAAACTCCATTAAAAATAGGCAAGACTTGAACAGACAACACACCAAAGAAGATACACAGATGACAAATAAGCATGTGAAAAGACACCCAACATCATCATATGTCATTAGGAAATTACAAATGAAAATAATGAGAGATCACTATAAACCTATTAGGACAGCTAAAATCCAAAACAGTGATGAAGATATAAAGCAAAAGGAACTCTCACTAATTGCTGGCGGGAATGCAAAATCACACAGCCACTTTGAAAGTCAGTTTGGCAGTTTCCTACAAAACTAAACACACTCTTACTATACAATCCAGCAATTCCACTCGTGGATATTTATGCAAATGAGTTTAAAACATATCCACTCAAAAACCTACTCAAAAAATGTTTACAGTAGCTTCACTGTAAAATTTGCCAAAATGTGGAAACAACCTAGATGTCCTTCAATGTGAAAGGGTAAAACAAAGCCTTAGTATATTTATACCAGGGAATAATATTCAGCAATATAAAGAAATGAGCTATCAAGCCACAAAAAAGATAGGGTGGAACCTTAAATGCATATTGGTAAATCAAAGAAGGAAGTCTAAAATAGGTTATACACACTGTATGATTCCAGTTATGTGACATTTTGCAAACACAAAACTATAGAGATATGTAGTAAAAGGATTACTGGTTGCCATGGATAGGAGGTGAGTAGAAATGAATAGGTGGAACACAGAAAATTTCTAGGGCAGTGAAACTATTCTGTACGATATTATAATGATGGATACATAAATAACATGCATTTGTCAAAAGCCACAGAACTATCCAACACAAAGAGTACAATTTAATATCAATTATGAATAATCAACTATGGACTTTAGTTAATAACAATCTATCAATGCTGGTTCATTAATTTTAACAAATATGCCATACAAGATATTAATAACAGAGGAAACTGTGGTTGGGGGTGAGAAAGTATATGAAAATTCTCTGCATTTTCTGTTCAATTTTTCTGTAAACCTGAAACTGCTCTAAGAAACAAATGCATTAAGTTTAAAAAAGTGGGGGAGGGCATTACAACACAATGGTTCTAAGTCATTTGAGTGTGTATCTCTTGGAAAATTTATTCATTATTAAAAATATGAAGGAACAGAGAGATTTGAGTTTTTATTTTGCTTTGCTTTTGTTATCTTATTACACATGCTTGGCCCAATCCCAAATATAGTAAAAATAAAAACCTTTGTGAATAGGACCCTAACATGTATATGTTTATAAAACTTTCCAAGTGATTCTACTGTCGACATGATGCAAAACCACCAGGAACTTCTAAATTAAACAATCTGGTCTGATTGCTGCTTTGCGCTAAATTAGCATATAACATAACTCCTTTGTAGGCCCTCCCCCAATCCCCATTTCCTCAAATATAAAATGAGAGAGTTTAACTTGACAGACAGGAGCATGAACCAGAATACTACGGTCACTTTGAGCTCAAAATTTCTTTCCCCACTATAGAAATATAAGTTTCAACTAAAACAATTTCTAAACCAGACTCCTTTATTTATCTTAAACCTAACTAAGACAAACAGAATTTTCACTGTTTTAACTAAGGTGATACAAACAACAACTAAACTGTCTTACCTGATCAAATAAACCAATGCCTTTTCTATCAAAATTCTCTCCCCACAAGAACAAGAATTTTTAGTCTTTTGCAACTTGTTTGAAGTAGTCAAAAAGATCATCAAGAGTGTAAGTTAAGAATTGAGATAACTATAAGAAATCAGATACTCTCAAGAAGGCAATCCAATAGATAGGCTGCCATTATCTCTTACAGGTAGCAAATTTCCCATATTTCCTAACATTCATGTGAGCAAAGACCAGCACACTAAACCCCATGCCAGCATGGTTCAATTTCCATGTCTTAAAATTGGTCTAAGTATCATTCTGAATGTCAAAAGTCTCAACCTAGAAAACTAAGATTTATCATTTATCCTCAGCACCTAATACATAAAAGAATAACTATGTACCTATCATATAACATGGTATACAGCAGAAGTCAAGTGTTTTTCAATTAGTTTATAGTTATCAAATAGTTGTCAAGCATTTACGATGTCAGGTGCTATGCTGAGCAATGGAACAGAATAGGAAGCAAAACCAAGTCCCTGTCCTCATGAAGTTTACACTCTAGTATGCCAAGTAGTAATAAAGGCTATTTTAAAAACTAAAGCAAGGTAAGGTGCAGGGTATTTACTGACTGGAAGAGGCCACAAAGAGCCTTCTGGAATGCTGATAAAAATGTTCTATACTTAGCTTGATCTGAGTGATAGTAAAGTCACTGAGTGGTAGTATAGTAACTTAAGCTTTATGCAATCTACTTTATATAAGTTATACCTGTAAGTGTTTTTTTAAGCCTGCCAAAAGACCAACCAGATCCATTGATGATTTCCTCTTCATTAGCACAATTATTAACATACTTCCAGGTTTAAGGACTATATATCCCCATAGCTAAATACAGTTATACTTTCTAGAACCACATAAATGGTTTTATGCTGCATTATATCTATCTATCTATCTATCTATCTATCTATCTATCTATCTAACTTTCCAATTATAATACATTTACCTCTATTGTCCCACAGTTCTCTTAAAGCCAATAATTAGTAAGCATCTACTGTATACATATAGTTAAGGCAAAAGAAAACCAAACCCATGCCTTGATTTCCAGTAAAAGATAAAAACAAAATAGTGCTAAAAAGGTGTTCTACAACTATTCATGCATGATAAATATAAAATAGAATATATATCTCTTTAAAAAAAAAAAACTTATCTTTAACCACTTTTTCCTCCTATCCTCACTGATCCAAAATCCCAGTCAGAGTTTCTGTTTTGTACAGGAATTCAATGAGTACAAGAACTGTGTACTCAAAACATTACACGGTCCATTAAGAGATAGTCCAGCGTAGTGCTCAACAAGAGAGTAGTCTGGAGCCAGACAGCTGGGGTTAAATTCTGGCTCTACACCATACTACCTGTTTCAGCCAATTTTATTTCACTTCCCTGTGCCTCAGGCTTCTCATCTGTAAAACAGGGATAACAGTATATAGCTCACAGGTTATAAATGAGTTAACTTATGTACTGTGCTTACTTAGAACAGTGGCTGGCACATAAAAAGCACTAAACGGGTGCCAATGACAACAACTACTACTACTTCTACTGCTAGGAATCCTACTAATGCTGGCACCTAGGTACTACAAACAGGCAAGTTAATCCAGTTTAAAAAAAAAAAGGTATACAAAGCTAAAAGCTAACATTCCATTTCTGTTCCCATTGACACACTAACTCAGTACTTTAAAATGAGTGTCCTATAATAATGTATCAACTCCATCTAAACTTCCTTACATATGCACTGTGTAGAACACATTGTATAATGCTTAGTGGCACAAAATACTCAATCAAATTACCAAGTACAAAAGAGGGAGAAAAATACCTATATATGAGAAGGGAGAAAGTTAGTAATTAGGGTAAATCAAATCTCTTTTTAATAAGCTTAGCTAGATTGTCTCACTTTGATGAATGTCCATTTTCCCCAAAAAGAATTTCTATGATTCTTCCCTTTATCTAGATGACAAATAAATAATTTACTATAATTATTAATATATAATCTGTCTACTATAGATCTAACATTTCCCTTATATAATCAGAAGATATAAAAGCTATTTGAGACATAATTCCTGTCCTGACAGACTAATAAGGAAAAGTCTAAAGCAAAAGCAATCAATTCATTCAGTCAACAAACACTTCTTGAAGGAGTACTTAGCACCCAGCTCCAGGCCTGGCCCAGCGTTGGTTTTAAAGTCAACTAGGGGAACACTATTAAATGGATAGAACTACAATGGGTACGTAAAGAACAACAATGGTGTAAAAGATATGAAGGAAGCAAGGAACGGGGAATAATCTGGAACGTGGAAGACTTCTTAGGAAAACAACAGCTATGCTACATTTTGAGAAGAGATATATTTATAAGAAAGAGAAGAGAGAGTATAACATTTCAGGCAGAGGCAAAAGCACATACCAGATAGATCGAGATGCCTTCTGAATGAGAAAATAAGCCAAGTGAGGTAGCCAGGGACTTTATGCCATGAAAAGGGTTTGAAGCTTTATAACGTAAAAGATAAATAGTAAAGAAATGATTCATGCAAGAGGATGTATGGTCAGACTTCTGAATATTTACCTGGGTGAGAAAGAAAGCTAAATAAATAATGCTAAAGACATAAAATCAATGACAGCCCAAGGGTAGGCAAGGTTTTCCTATAAAGGGCCAGATAGTAAATATTTTAGGCTTAGGAGGCCATACGGTCTGTTTCAACTACACAAGTATGCCTTTGTAGCATAAAACCAGCTATAGATAATGAATACTAAATTAATGAGCAAGGCTGTATTTCCATAAAACCTGATTCTACAAAAACTGGCAGTTGAGTGTATTTGGCCTGTAGGGTATAAATTTGTGAACCCCTTTACAGGAAAAGAGTGATAAAGTCCTAAAGTAGGTCTATAGAAATGAACAAGAACAGATTCCACAGATATTCAGGGGCTGGGATAGACTTAAAGAATGACCAGAGGTGGAGAATTAGGTATAAGGATGAAACACCTCTGACTCCTGAGAACAAACCCAGGGATCCCCAATAAATGATGGTGCCATTTACCAAGATAAGAGAATACAAGGAAGAGTAATATTGAGGTTTCATCCTGTTTAAGGAAGGAGAGAGAGGGGCTGAGGAGAGAAAATTATTTCAGTTTTAACATGTTCAGTTTAAAGCAGTTTTGAAATATTCAGGAAGTAATTCCAGCAGGTCTGGATATTGAGAGATCTGCGCTAGATACAGATTTAGTCACAGTAGTAGTTAAGATCACCCAAGGGAGAAGGAAGGTGGGTAGAGTAAAAACAAAGGCCTAAGGTAAAAATTTAAACATTGGGAGGAAAGCTCTGCCCCCATTCCCACTTCTACCCCCACCTCACCACACCCCCTCAAGGGGGAAACACCCTGTAGGAAAGAATGAAAGGTAAGAATCTGAGAAGCAGAAGAGTAGTTTCAGGGCAGTGGAATGCTAAAGGTTTACTGTAGAGCTAAATTAAACTAGGATACAATCTTTATGAGGAGGAAGAAATTAGTGGGCCAAACACTGAAGAGATCTAACAGGATTTAGGATCCTCTAGGTAGAAAGAACATAAACAGAGGCAGAGTGGTTAAAAACAAAAGCAAGCCCAGAAAAGGTAAATCCATAGAGAGGGACAGCAGACTGGTGGTTGTTAGGGGCTTGTGGGAAGAGGAAATGGGCAGCTAATGTGTACAGATTTTTCTTTTGAGGTGATAAAAATGTTTTGGAACTTGATAAAAGTGGTGACTGCACATTGTGAATGTAAATGCTACTGAGCTATACACTTTAAAGTGGTTTTTTTTTTTTGTTACATCAATTCCACGTCTCTTTTTTTTTTTAATGGCAGCGACAAAATTGTAGACAAGCCTGAGAACACTAGGAAATAAACCTGTTTAGACTGTGAGCAACCAGATTATTATAAAAACTGTCAAAGAAAGGCAGAAAATTTAATCAGATTAAAATAGATAACAGAGGACACTTTCAGGCATCTCTTCCAGTTTTCTTAAGAGTGGTAATAGGACAAAGCTCAACTGTTTAATTAGGGAACCCAATATGCATTATGGGGGGAAGTATAACTGTGAAGGAAATAAGATAAAAGCTGTTGTAGGTGTAAGCACAGTTACTTGATGGAGTAGATATGTGCTTTATCACCAATAAAGGTTTAAAAGAGTATTTAAATGGGTAATTGAAATAAGCACTATGCTAAATGTGAAAAACTGACTGCAAAAAGTTCCTGGATTTTTCGAGTCTCCCTATATTTACACCCTTTGTAATGTCACTTTAGAGTCTTTCCTCAACTCTTGAATCTGAAACTAGACTGATGACATGACTTGGCCAACAGAAAGGCAGATTTTCAGTTTGGCAGTTTTGAGCCTAAGCCTCAAGAACTCCTGCATGCTTCCATACCTCTCTCTTGGAAATATGCTCTGCTCTGACACCCAGCCAACCACCAGACATGAGAGAAAAACCACTCTGGACGAGCTAGTTTAGCCTATCTACCAACGAAGCCATGAGAAATATGAACAATCCCATATAATATCACTTAAGCCTGGCCCAGACAGCAGAACTAACCAACTGATCCAAAAACTCAAAAGCAATAATAAAGGAGGTTTTGGAGTGGTTTATTAAATGGCAACAGCTAACATACACTAATGACAGAAGTGATGACAGGAAAAGGCCATTCAGTAATCTGACGTGAATGCTAGAGTTATGTCATCAAATACTAATTTGTTCAGTGTGGTTTAGGTTTTATAAACATCTAAAACTTAAAGAGAAAAGGAAAACCTAACCATTAAATTCCTATAATTACTCTGTGATTAAGAATCTAAAAATATGTTTTAAGCCACCACCACCTTTTCCCCTAAAATTACAGCAACTTAAAACCATTATAAACATAAATGCGATTTTTGATAACATGATGTGTCTTTGACAAACAACTATCACGATAGCAACTACCTGAAATTGGTGTTTTTAGGATTTTTTTTTCCACTTTTGCAAGGAAATTCTCCAGGCAGTTCTAAATTTTCCATGTGTTACTACTGTGACACTTAATTTTCACAAGCACTTTACCATAGAGCAACTTTTTAACATAAGGCAATCAAACCTTACTCAAAAAGTCAAAAATACCTAACCAAACTAATTCGATACCTCCCACAGATAGTATAATAGTTTTCTCAGGCATCTAACATATTTCAACAGACAACAGAGGTCTCATCTCTTCCCCTCAATGAAAAACTAGCATTGCTTTCATGGTCAAATCACTGACCTGTCACTGCCAATGCCAACAAGTTCTACCTATTGATGAGAGGATAATTTTGTATGCAAGGCAAGAACCAAAGCACTCTTGAGTTCATTTAGTATAACTGCAGATATGGAGAGACTTGCAAATAGGAGGTACTTAACATAAAAGGCAATGAAATCTTTAATATTTTAATTCACTCCTGAATTTCACATGGTCTTTTTACTAAACCAGTTATCAATAAAAGTAAAATCTGCTTTTATGAATTTTAAGCAAGTGAAAATTCCTGTATGGGTTTAGCAGCATTAAACTTTAAACACCATTAACACATCCAGAGAAATTCTCCAAGGAAACAATTTAGTCTACTATTTTTAAACATAATATATGCTCTTCTTTACAAAGGAGGTCTGTGGGTGTTAGAGAAGTTCAATGGCCAGGAATACCTTACAAATGTATTGTTACATTCACAAAAGCTACAAAAAAGGGTATCCATTAACACTTTACTGTATCAAAAAGGTACAGATTTTCAACAGGACTTTAAAATGTTTGAAGAGTAGTACAATTTATTTGATAGAAGAAAAGAATGACTAAATTGATGGTTACCAAATATCCTAGATAATTTCTGTCTCTTTTTTAAGAATACAAGTCTCAAACAAAAGGGTGAATACAGGCTTTCTCAGACCATGGCAGCACAAACCTTAACTTACTGCCCTCTGAGTACTGCCTTGGGTTAAATTACAGGTTGCCCAGTAGTTTTGATACTAAGCCTGCAATATTCATGAGCCTCACCAGGTTATATTAATTGCCTGTCCTAAAACAGTCTACAATAACTCCTACATTCCTCTACACACACACACACACACACACACACACACACACACACACACACTTACTCCAAGTAAAATATCCCATACTATAATTCTAAGCAATCTTTTACCCTCTTCTCTCATTTTCAAATACTTTCTAGTATTCAATCCAAAAATAGATTATAGAACCACTTCAAGAAATACAGTTTCCAAAAACCTCTAAGAAAAATTTTCCCTAAAAGCTATAACAACCAACCTACTCATAAAATTAATCTTCTTGTTTATATATGCAACAAATTCTCACTGACCTCCCAGAAAGATAAAATCTACAGCATGATTATTTTACTCTATTCTCTTTTCAAATACACTCCTCTAATCAAGACTTCCAGGAACATCAATCTTATAAAATCAAAATCCTAGAGACAGAGAGAAAATTATTATTAACAGCTAACATGTATTGAATCTACCTACTCTGTGCCAAGTTGTGTTTTTCATGCATTATATCATTTAACCTCCACAATGGCCCTATGAAGTAAGTACTATTATAATTTTAAAGATGAAGAAAGTCAAGTTCTGAAAGTAAGTCATTTGTTCAAGTTCAGAGTTAGTGTTAGAGTTGGGATTCTAAAGCAATCTATAGAGCTCTGCATTCTTTAAGTGAAAAAGCAGTATTAAACCATATCTATCACAGACTAAGCTTTATGGAAGCAACACACCAGATCTCCCTTACGATCTACAGTACTGATTAAAATTAGTAATCTCATTCAGAGTATAAGTCTAACAAGTGGTGCTATGGACTTTCCAGTTCTTAGTTACTTAGGTGGAGCACTTTTGTAGAGCAGGTGGTATTACTGCTAGGATCAACCACACTAATGCACTGCAGAGATGGGGAAGGGAAACACATTCACACACAAGGCAAAGTTGAAATTGACTATTAAAAAGCTACTATATCATTATATTAAATAGCCTTAAGCTGTTATATTTTAGAATGCAACTGTTTCTATATCTTTCAGCAAAATAGTAACTGATATTTATGACAACTCAAGTATAATAGGCCCTCCACTAACATCATCCTTTCACCACAGGAACTTAACTCTCATTTATATAAGTTAGCCTATGGTGAAATTGGTTTTGTTATATGTCATATTGCTTATAGTCTCAGAACCTATCAATGACATTAAGTGAGGACTTACTGTATCATGAAATGGTATCAAAATTATATTAAGCATTAATCAAAAATATATTTTTTACAGTTTGTACAAAAATTACGAACAAAAAGTTTTAAATTATTTCTCTAGAAAGTTCAAAATGATATTTCCCGATCTCTCAGTCCAATCTTATTCTCTCTTCTCTTCTTCTTTAGAATATAAACATTTTCAAATCCTTGTTTTTGTCCACTTTTAACTTGTACTCCCCCAGCTTAACAGGCAGGCTTCTCAAAGAATAGCCAATACTCATTATTTTCACTTCCTCACCTCTATCCTCTTTACTATAACTCTGTACCCAGCTTTCCAGTTAAGTTGTTTTTGCTAAAGTTATCAATGCCTCCGAATTCCTAAATCGAATGAACAATCTGCAGGTCTTATTTATCCTTTTAAGCAGGATTTAACATTTCAGATCCCTTTCTTCCCTACCCTCCTCCTCTTTCAAATTCTGGTCAGTTACCTTCTAAACCACCACTCTTGTGTTTTCCCTGTTTTCTCTTCTTACTACTTTTTGCTGGACCATTTCTGCCTGTTCCTCAAATGTTGGAGGGTCCTCGGCATTCTTCTATTCTGTTAAAAGTTCTCAAAAGGTGATCTTAACCTGCATCCCACCACTTATGCTACACCTCTAACTCTGTAGCCCACATAACTCTCCTGGCAGCTTTCCAATGCTTTCCACATATTTCCACCTGAATATTTCCAGGCACTTCAAACTCAACATAGCCACAACTGAACTGATCTTGGAAAGCTAAAGAACAGAGCCTTAAAAAGTGTAGATGTACAGGGAGTTTTATTTTCTTAGGAGTGGGGTATAGTCCCTATTTTAGTAAACATTATCCTCTCCATCTTTCAACAAAATAGCCAGGGGTAATTCTTGACTCCTTCCTTCTTTTGACCCAGGAATATTATAAAATCTTAATCTTTTCAAATCCTCTCCTTTCTCTTTACTCCCCCATCATCTCTAAACAATATCTTGTTTAGGCTATCTCATAATATTCATAATTGCTTATGGCTATAATACTTATCACATAACATGTACACTTCTTCATTAACCTGCAAACTTAGTGACAGGACACCGTGTCTTGTTCTTTTTATCCAATGCACCTAGGAACACATAAAGAGTAATAAACATAAGTCTGGTGAGAAGAGGGACTCCAAGAAGCTAACACCTCAAAAGACATACAATTTATCAACAGTGGAGTAGGTATTTATGTGTAGTTCAACTTGCCAGCATTTTTCAATACTAAAGTAACCTTCATCACTGTACAGCAATAATAGCATATCAGCAGTGCTCTGCATATTCAAAGTGGCATATTATTTTCTTGTTTATGTTAGTATGTACATTTTAAATTTCCTACAATGATCATACATCACTTTCATAACTGGTGAGGAAACTATTTTTAAAGCAAAATGTCACAACTGACATGAATGAAAAATCTTTGTTTTTAGGACAATATATTGTGAAACTGGAAACTGGGGTTGGGGGAATGCATCAGGAATCTGAGAACATACCAAAAAGGAGATACAGCATTAAGCAAAGATTGCTAAAACTACTACTTTCAATAAATAGTTAAGCTCACCCAGTGAAAAGGTAAATAGTTACACAGTGTCATCCTAGTCAATGATTTCCATGAAAATGGATCTTTCAAAAAAAGATGATGGCGAATAATGGTGGTGGGATATTTGAAAAGTTACACTCAAATTCATTCCAGATTTAAATTGTCATAAAAATACAAGAGGAAAATGTAAGTGAATACTTATATTAGCAGTTCTCAAAGTGTAGTCTAGATCTCTGGACCCTTTCAGGGAGCCCAGATATCAAAAATATCTGCATAACAATAATAACATTTGCGTTTTCATTCTCATTCTCTGGAGTATACAATAGAGTTTTCCAAAGGCAACACATCTGTGATAGCTATCACAAGAGCTTAAATGCAGAGGCAGATATGAGAATTCTGCTTATCTTCTATTAAATCAGAAAGATGTGAAAAATGTAAAATTTTTCAAAAACTTTTTAGTTGGGAAAATATAATTATTTTTCATTAAAACACTGTTAACATATAAAGGACTTATTGTTTCTTAGTAAGTTAATAAATATTTATAGATTTTCAGTTTTAATTTCTAATGTGGCAAATGTATAGAGATGTAACCCATATGAAAAAGAACTCTTCAGGGTCCTCAATAGTTTTTAAGAGTATAAAGAGGTCCAGAGACCAAAAAGTCCAAGAATTGCCAATTTATATACTTTGAGCAGGGGCAAGCTTCTCAAAGCATGACTCTAAAGCAAGAAGACCAACCAACATGTATTTTGACATAAATGCTTTAAACTTCTACACATCCAAAAAGAAACATAAGCAAATTTACACACAAAAAATTGACAAGTTGGGGGGAAATACTTGCAACATGCAACAGGTTCATAGTATTCACATATGAAGAGCTCTTTCCTATCATTAAGAAAAAGACAAATATCCTCTAAAATAGGAATGAGGACATGAAAACTAATGGGAAAGCAGTATACAACACAGGGGTCAATATGCATGTTGAAAGTAATCCTCAAATTTATTAGTATTCAAAGCTGCCATATAAATTATTAAGAATATAGTTACAACTTCTCTAGAAGGCATCCAAAAACATGATCAGAAATTTTAAAAGTGTGCATACTCCTCAATATCCAACTCTATCCTGATGGGATAAAAATATATGCAAAAGCCTGCTACGAGAATATGCACTGAAGCATTATTTATAACTGCAAAAGTGAAAACTAAAAACAAATGTCTACTAAGAAGGAGATGGTTGAATACATTATAGCATCCCATTGTGAGGATTAGTTATTACTTGGTGATTTAAAAGGTTGTATGTGGAAAGATATCTTTGATATATTAGGTTAAAAAAAGGCAGTTATAATTTTTGATGATTCATTTCAGTAAAAGATAATACATCTATGTGCAAAGAACTAGGATGTACCAGGAATTTTAGGCACGTAAGTAATTTGCCCCCAAACCATGAAAACCTCAACTCACAAAACCGTTAGATAATGGAGACCCAGATTTGACTCCACGTCTCATAAACTCTGGAACTCAAACCATATTGTTAAATATCACCTGTACACCAAAAGGTTAACAATTTTGGTTAAGTAAAACAATAAGACTATCTCCCCATCTCAGCTATATTTCTTTTTCTTTTCTTTTCTCTTCCCCCAATCTTGTATTTTTTTCCATAATGAACATATTTTACTTTTGTAATAAGGAAAAAAAGTGTTTTTTTATTTTGGAATACTTGGGCTCAAAAGCCAGAGATTCAATTAGAGGGGAAAAAAATTTGCAAGACAACTTTCAAATTCTGTATATCTTGTTATTTAACATTATCTACAATCAAATTAAAAACAAATGAACAATAATATCAGCTTCCTTTGGAAATTTGATAAAAAGTTTATGGACTTCAGCTTCAATAGACCAGCTTTAAAATCCACGATAAACTATGAACCTTAAGCAAATTACTTAACTTCTCTGAAACCTAAGTTTCTTATTTATAAAATACTCATCATAATTCCTACCTCTCAGGATTTTTATAAGGACTGTGTTAAAAGAACACAACATGTAAAGAGCATAAGATATAATATTCAATAAATGCTAATTTCTTCAAAAAGACATACATACATACAAACTCTAGCTCAACAGGAAATTGATATTAAAATTATGCTGTGATTCTACATCTTCTCAATAGTTAATGGTTCATTCTCTTTCAATTTAAATTAAATCAAACCCCAAAATATCCAAGGAAATAAATTCTCCTGCCTTTTGGGAAATCCAAGCCTAGAAGTAGTACTGTGAAACATTTTTTACCATCTCTTTATGGCTGAATCTGTCCTACTTGAGTTTTGTCTCCTCAGGTATATCTAGCAGAGTGCTTAGCATACAGTTGGCAGTAAGTATTGGATGAATAAATGTGGAGACCTTAGAATATCTAACACTCTAATAAATGAGTCTCATTATCACCCAAGTCTAAAAGCCTTCACACAAAGCTATAGTGCTAATTAACATTCAACAACAGTTTTGATTTTAAAACAGCAATCATACATCAAGTTTCATCCAACTCACTTCCTTACAATTCCTGAGAAATATGCCTAAAAATACAAAATCCCTGGGATGAATCTTAAGGTTAAAGAGAGAACAGGAGAGTTCTTACACCTTAGTCCACCTCCCTCACCAGGATCAAAAAGGCCAGAATCTTACAGCAAGATAAAAGGTTTCCCCCTACTTAACTTAGTCTTTTTGGTATTCATTTAGCAATAGTCAACAGCAATAACATAAAAATTAAATTAATAATTAAATAAATCCATAGCCTGTGATTATGCAGAAATAAATTCAGATATTCCAATTGTACATAAATTTAATTTTGTTACTAGACCTTCAGTGAAATAGCCATACTACAAAACAACTAGGGAACTATAATCTTCCGTAAACACTTAAATTTCACCTCCATCGACCCAACAGAACATTCAATCATCCCACGAATAGAGTGCCCACTATTGATTATTCAAAAATATTCAATGAAATCCCATTAAGTGCCATGTATTGTTTTGAGCTCTAGGAATATACAGTGAACTAAAGAAACAAAACTCCCTGCACTCGCTGGAGTTTATATCTTAAAGGGAGGGAGGCAGGAAGGGCAGAAATAAACTAAGTATATATTACAAGGTAATAAATGTGTTTTAAAATGCAGAATGGGGAAATGGCAAGTGCAGGGTCAGGGGCAGCAGCTGCAATTTTTAAAATAAAGAGTCAAAGAAGGCCTCACTGAGAAAAACATTTTAACAAGGTCTTAAAGATAAAATTACATAAAACTAGCACAAGTTCTAGTCCTACACAGAGCAGATTCATAAGCAGCAACCTGATGAACTAATTTTCTCAATTCTTGAAAAGGGTAGGAACGAGAAAGACTCAGAAGATCTGAGAGAAGCTAATTCTTAAGAACATAAAACAATAATCATAAGAGTTACCAAATTCATACTGAAAAAGAGAAAATACCTGATTATAATACCATGAAAATATACCAAGTCCTTTTTTCTCTTTTGTTTTTCTTTCTCATTCCTTCCTTCCCTCTTTCCTTCCTTTGTGATAAAGCTTCATTGCCAGCAACCACAAAATTAACACTTAAAAGATTTTGTTGTTTTGCCATTGTCATACTTCCATTTTGAGACACTTAAACTTAACTTTCTATTATTTTTCCATTTCTATTACCCAGAAACACCATCAAATTAGCATAAATCAAAGACTATGCTTCATTTTAATTCCTATTTTATGTGTTCATCACAAGTTACTTTTAGATTTAAATTGTTACTAATGGAACTCTAATTAAAGGTGCTTAGGGTATTTACTGTTCAGGAATCCTGAAATAAATCCTTTTGCAAACCAAAGAAAATTTTTAAAATAACTTAGGTTTCTTGTTAGACAATATATGTTCACTGAAGAAAAATAGAAAATGTAGTAAAAAGAATAAAACATATTTGAATAGGATTATAAGTATAACTGGATTACAAGTACAAATATTTGGGGGAATATTCTGTTTTCTTTCTATATATTGTTGCAGTCAATGCAATCACATTGCATATATGCCTTTGCAATGTGCTGTTTTCAATCATTCTTATGAATTTATTTCCATGTTAAATATTCTTCCACGTCATTTTTAATCCTATTGCATAAATATCATAGAATTGTTGAAAAGATTAAATAAATGTAATGTATAACATGGTAGAAGCATTATTTAAGTGGTATTTTTGTTATTAGGCCCAGGATGAAAATTTTCATAAACATTCATGTATATTTAAATTTGTAAGCATATCCTTATTTTTTTTTCCTTAAAGTCCCAGATGGAGAATTTAAACTGTCAAACTGCCCTTCACAAAGAATATACGAATTTATTTTCCTTCAGCAACACATCTTCCAAAACCCTATCACCAACTAAGTATCATATTTCCAAACTCTTTTCAGCGTGACTGGGGAAGCAAAGGTGTTTTGGTCTCATATTATTTTTGTGTTTTGTCATTTTACACTAAACTGAACACTCTCATATATTGATTATTTTTATTTCTCCTTATGTAGATTGCTTGTCAAAATATTGTAGTGAATTACTCCAATATCCACGGCCAGAATATGCATATATTAGATTTCATTAGAGCACATTACATGTACTGCCATTCTATATAAACTAGTTTGCTTATGTATACACTTTAAAAAAGAAGAGTAATATGCATCAATTCTATTATAACCCCCAAATTAGTATCTTCTACTAATATTTTAAAAACAAAACACTAGTGCCAAAGTCTAAGGGGCAAAAGCATTCAAATTAAAGTCTATAAACTACCTAATTATGTAACACATAGTATCTCCATTAATACATTCATTTAAAAGAATAAAGTATTGAAAGGAAAATGTCCTATTAACAAGTGCAAAAAAAGAACAGAACAGTTTGTATAGCATGATCCATTTATAAATTATATGTAAAAAATAAAACAAAAATATAGTAGGGAAAAATAGGGAACCATCCGCTGTCCTAGGTGCTAGGGGCCCAGTGGTAAAAAAGATAGCCAAGGTTTTATCCTGTTTTTATAGAGCTTACACATTGAACTCTGGTTGTTAATAGGTACCCTGACTTTATCTGGATTTACTTTTACTATTAAGCCTCAATATATTACAACAATAAAATTGTTCTCAATTTCTTTCCAAATATAAGTTCAAATCTAAGAGGAAAGTAAAAAGGAATACAGCTACGCACACTACTTTCTGAATTTTAGGGCGGTAATTTTGATACAGATTATTTAGAAAGTTATACACACACATATATAAAATATATTACCTAGTATTAATGAAACAGAAGAAAAAAAGTCTCAAAATCACTTTTAAGTCTTATTTATGCTCAAGATCTTTTTTCATTATCCAAATCTAAAGTTCAATTGATATTTCATTTAAAAATCAAGTTGCAGAATATTTATGATATGCTCCCAATTTTGTTTAAAAAAAAAAAAACATTGTAGTAGTATATATAAATGATGTACTCGCCTAGAAAAATGTCTTGAACTAACCTACCAGTAGTAATTTCTGGAGATAGGTACAGAGAAAAAGTGAGCAAATGGGAATCAGAAAAAACTTCACACTTTTTATTGTGTATATACTATACTGTTTGAGTATCTGTGGTAAAACAACATCTTTATGATAAAAATGAGAAATAAAATACTTAAAGTTTTTAGTGCCAGAAGAACCAGGCACTTGGTCCCATCAAAATTTCCCTATGTAACACCTCTATGTCCATCAATATAGAATTCCTTCAATCAAAAAATCAGTGCTATGTAAATATTAAAAGCAATAAAGAAGAGCTCCATATACTATATGAGTGATTTCTAGGATTATTGTTAAATAAAAAAACATAAGGTGAAAACAAAGCATAAGTTTTGTCTAAGGAAAAATATAAGTATATATACACTTATTTTTATAAATAACCAAAACCTAATAAAAATGGTTATCTATGAGAGAGGGAGAGGAGAAAAGACTTTTCTGATTATACCTCATATTGTAGTTTTGGTTTTCAGAATCATGTAAATATTTTACATAATTATAAAACAAAATCAAATCAAATCAAATCAAAACAGATTGGCAAAAACTGACAGCAAAATGAACACATAAATCTAACTATCAAATGAGTGGCTTAACCTCACAGAGAAATCATTTTTAATGATTTTAAAACAGTAATTTGATTGTAAATCCCCAGAATTTATATTAATTGCAAGAATTATTAAATTGTTTTCAGCAACCATTTTTTGCAATCTCAAAATAACAATACTAATACATATATATATATATAAGTACTAAAGCAAGTAATTCGGTACTCTCAACATTTCAGCATAAAAGAAAACTATAATATAAAGCTTAAAAAGTTGATGGGGAAATCCTAAACCCCAAAATTGGCTTTGGAAACATTGGTATAAACTCATGGTATATTTTCTCATTTAAATAACCATGCAACAAATTCAACAGTTACAGAATACACAAAAATCAGCTGTATATTTTTAAACACTAGCAATAAACAATCTGTTAAGAAACAATTCAGTTTCCGGCAGCATTAAAAGTTTCAATTTACAATAGCATAATGTATCTATCACTTAGGAATAAATTTAACCAAGGAGGTATAAGACTTGAAAACTATGTAACATTACTAAGGGAAATTAAATAAACTTAAAAAAATGGAAAAACATTCCATATTCATGGATCAGAAGACAGTATTAAAACGTGACTATTACTCAAAGTAATGTATAGATTGAACACAGTCCCTACCAAAACCCCAAAGTCCATTTTTTCAGGAATAGAAAAGAGGATCCTAAAATTTGTATGGATTGCAAAGGATTCTGAATAATAATAATAATAATATCATTAAAAAATATTAAGTAGGGCTACTTAAACATCTCAATTCAAAACTTACTACAAAGCTACAACAATCAGTGTACTGTACTATCGGCAAAAAGACAAAAACATAGATCAGTGGAATAGAATGGAGAGTCCACAAATAAACCCCAGTATCTATGGTCAAACCGATTATCAACAAGGGTGTCAAGACCATTCAATGGGAAAAGAACAGGCTCTTCGACAAAGGGAACTTGGACAACTGGACCCTTACCGCTTCCAGCATATACAAAAAGTAATTCAAATTTGAACAAGGACTTAATATAAAAGGACCATAAAATCCTTAGAAGAAAACTTTTAGGTAAATCTTCATGACTTTAGATTTGGGAATGCTTTTTCAGATGATACCAAAAGCACAAGGAGGAAAAAAAGAAAGTACATTCAACTTCATAAAAATTTAAAACCTCTGTTCATTAAAGAATACTATCAAAAGAATCAAAATACAACCCACAGAATGAGAATGTATTTTCTATCATGTATCTGATAAGAACCAAGCATTCAGAATATATAAAGAATCCTTACAACTCAACAACAAAAAAGACAAACGATTCAATTTAAAAATAAGCAAAGGACTTGAATAGACGTTTCTCCAAAGATGATATACTAATGACCATGAAAAGATGCTCAACATCACCAGTCATTAGGGAAATGCAAGTCCAAATCACAATGAGATAGATACCAGTTCACACCAACCAGGATGGCCATTATCAAAAAAATGTAAGCTAACAAGTGTTGGAGAAGATGGGGAAAAACTGGAACCCTCATACACGGCTGATGAGAGTCTAAAATGGTGCAACCACTGCGGAAAACTGTTTCAGTAAATTAAATATAAAAATTACCATGATCAACAATTCCATTCCTCGGTAAATACCCAAGAAAACTGACAAGTGTTCAAACAAAAACTAGTACACAAATATTCGCAGCAGCACTATTCAAAACAGGAAAAAGGTGGAAACATACCAAATGTCCATCTAATGAATAAAGAAAATATTCACCACCTGTTTGGGAATACCAGGTTCCCTAAAAAAATAAAATAGTAATAGTAATAAACCCTCATTCTACTAGAAGCCAAGTTCAGTACCCATAAAGAGCTAAGTGGAAAGAGGAAGGGAAAAGTAGAAAAGGAGAAAGAAGAAACCTGTGACTCATTTTTCCCCTCCCTCACCTTAGTTTGTGACACAGCAGTGAGGTGCTGCTAGCTACTCTTTTAAAAATGTCCTGGCAAGGACAAAGAGTATTTTACTTTTATTAGAAAAGGTTTCCAATCACTCTGTCTCATACTGTGAAACTGTTTGATGTTCTTAGAGGTCCCAAGGATCCTGGTTATTTCAAAGCAGGAAATTAAAAAGAAGGGAAAAGAAAATTTTCAGAGAAGGAAAGAAGCTTATGCCCCCATGTCCTCAATTGAGGAGGAAAAACTGAAGGGAAAAAAATACAGTAATCTGCTTAACTAAATTCACAATTAAAAGCCATAGCACTTTTAACTAAATAATTCTCCAAATTTTCTAAATAATTCTCCAAATTTTCAGAGGGCACCTCAGACCCTTTAACCCTACTGAACAAAACTGTAGAGATCCAAGTTGGGGGGGAGGGGAGAAGATCTTCACATTCCATAGCAATCTGGTGTGCCAGTCAGTTAAACATTTAATAAGTAATGGTAAATGCAAACCAAACTGCTACTGCAAAGAAACTTACCTAAAAATAATTTTCAGAAGGAAAATATTCAGTCTATAAAGATTAACTACACAAACATCAGATCTACTTAAAATACATATCTCACATTAAAAACAAACAACAACTTTATAGTACAAGGCTAACATCTGCTGATTACAACTAGTATTCACTGAAAAAGTACCACATCCCTAATAGGAACTTTAACTTTCTTAATACCCTGTGAAATATATTCAAGATGGAATTTCCACTACTTTTTAAAAGGCATCTGGGGAATGTAAGACCTGAAACCATAAAACTACTAGAAGAAACGTAGGTGGTAAGCTCCTTGACATCGCTCTTGGTGATAAATTTTTGGATCTGCCTCCAAAAGGAAAGGCAACAATAGCAAAAATAAAAAAGTAGACATCAAACTAAAAAGCTTCTGCCCAGCAAAGGAAACCATCAACAATATAAAGACAATCTAATGAATGGGAGAAAATATTTGCAAACCATATATCCAATAAGGGGTTAATTTCTAAAATATATAAAGAACTCAATTTATTAGTTTAAAAAAAATTTTTTTAATGGGCAGAGGATCTAAATAGACATTTTTCCAAAGAAGACATACAGATGGCCAACACACAAATGAAAAATATTCTCAACATCACTAATTAGATGGAAATACTAATCAAACCCACAAGGAAATATCACTTCACGATTGTTAGAATGGCTACTATCAAAAAAGATAAGAAATTAACAAGTGTTGGAGAGGGTGTAGAGAAAAGGGAACCCTCATGCATTGCTGAAGGGTATGTAAATTTGTGCAGCCACTAGGGAAAACAGTATGAAGTTTCCCAAAAAATTAAAAACGGAACTACCATATGATCCAGCAATTCCATTTCTGTGTATTTATTTGAAGAAAGCACTAATTCAAAAAAATATATGCACCCCTATGTTCGCTGTAGCACTATTTATAACGGCCAAGAAATGGACACAACCTAACTGTCCGCTGATGAATGAATGAATAAAGAAAGTGTGGTATAAGTATACAATGAATTACGATTCGGCCATAAAAAAGAATAAAATCTTGCCATTTGCAGCAACATGGATGGACTTTGAGGACATTATGCTAAGTGGAATAAGTCAGAGAAAAGCACATACCATATGATTTTACTTATATGTGTAATCTAAAAAACAAAACGAATAAACAAAACTCAGATACAGAGAACAGATTGATAGTTGCCAGGGGACAGGGGGTTAGACGAAATGAGTGATGGGTCAGGAGGTATGAACTTCAAGATATAAAATAAGTAAGTCATGAGATGTAACTGGCAGCATGGCAATCATCGTCAATAATATGATAGTGCATATTTGAAAGTTGTCAAGAGAATAATAAATCTTGAAAGTTCTTATCAGGGGGGAAAAATTTGTAACTTTGTATGGTGGCAGATGTGTTACTTTGTAGCATATATAAATATCAAAAGATTATGTTGTATAACTCAAACTAATATAATGTCATAAGTTTATTTTACCTCAATTTTTAAAAACAGCAACTGGTGATGATTTTTCCTCAAATAAATTTTATAAAAAAGATTTCAAGGCTTTCCTTATGACCACCCTACACACACCTATTTAAAAAAAAAAAAAAACTACAACAGGTTACAGAGAGGTAACAATCTATACCAAAGCCTATATTAGTTTTATTACTACTAATAACAGCAGCTAAAATTATTGTATGCCAGACACTGTGCCAAGGACCTTAAATGCATAATTAACTCCTTCAAACTTTACAATCACCCAGTAAGGTTAAGTATTATTATCACCACTTACAAATAATGAAACTGAACCTATAAAGTTAATAACTTGTCTAAGCTCACTAAAGACAGGGTGGTTCTGGTTCCGGCCTTATAATGTCAAAAAATAGATATAAAGCTATACATACCTAAACATCTATCAAATCTCACTCAAAAAATACTTTTATTGACCAAGTATTCTCTGAAATCTTCCGTTCTGAAACATGGAGTTCATCTATGCAATGCACAGGAGGGGGCATGTGTCAGCTAGTTAATTTAATTATCCTTTCCTATTATTGCTCCTTCATATTTAAACAAAAACCCGGTTTAACTTTATAATTTCTTATATCAAAACTTAAGTGTTCTTAGAAACATCAGTGATAGTTTGGTTACCTGGAAACTCTACCTCATATAACCATCATGTACAGTATTCATGTAATTACCCTGACAAATTGATTTCAATTCAAATATGTATTAAATGACGTAATACAGAAAGCACTGTGCTTCACACTGCAAAAAAGTACAAAGGTGAGTAAAATACTTTTTTTTTTTTTTTTTGCGCCTTATTGGAATTTATAATTCTCTACAGAGAGACAAAATAAGTCAGCTAGCATGTACCAGGAAAACAGAAGAATGCTACAAGAGTCACATGCAAGTGAATTTCATGCCTTGGAGTAAGGGATGGAAGACTAAATGGTGGAAGTGGCATTTGAAACTCTGAAAGCTGAGTAGGTCTTTGAAACAGCAAGTGGGGAGAATGTCTGACAAAGAATATTTAGACTAATAAAATTCTGTCAGGACCAGGACCATCATGACCATGACGTGTAACAAGCATACCATTAAGAATTTCAATATACATTTTAACAGTTGTGCTAAAATATGGGAGAAAAGTCATTACTTCCTATAGCAAGCACCTTTCTAAAGAACATAAATGTCTCAACCTCCTTTACTGTGGTATAAAATTTCAAAATAAACTGAAGATGTGACTGAAAACAAAACAGAGCAATGAGACAAATCAATGAAGTGTTTTTAAACCACATACACTTGTTCATAGACTATATGATTAAACAGACTGACAACAATATCACACATTAATTCCTAGACAATATTTTAAACCTGCACTATCCAATACAATAACCACTAGCTATATGTGGCTACTGAGCACTTAAAATGTGACTATTTCAAATCAGGATGTGCTACATAAATGTAAAATACCCACTAGGTTGTGAAGATTTCATATCAAAAAAAAAAAAAGTAAAATATCTCATTAGGAAATTTTATATTTCATTACATGTTGAAATATTTTGGATATACTAGGTTAAATAAAATATATTAAGTTCACCTGTGTCTTTTTATTCTTTTTAAATGTGGCTCCTGGAAAATTTTAAATTATATACATGTCTCACATTTGTGGCTTGCATTGTATTTCTATTGAATAGTTTGGATTTAAACAACTGCTTCATATTAGTATTGTTCAGAATTTTGTACTTGATTCATATTGTTGCTTCATGTTGGCATGATAATCACTTGATCATTACTATACAGAGTAACCCTCTCAAACAGCTACACCTCAGCATTTAAATACTACTGAAAAGGTGAGATATCTGCCAAAAAAGTGTGTCAGCTTCTTAACTACCCTTTTGAAGCAAATGTAGAGAAAAACAACCAACTAACAACTTTTCCACATACATTTACCAAGCAGTTAATGCTGGCTGATGTCATGAGATAATGTTAGATAAGAACTACTCAGTGATACAAAGACATAGGATCCAAGAAATAGGAGAGTGGGCACTAAAGAGCAATGAAAGAAACCAGAGGATGACAGCTGTACAGCGAGCCCTAGAGAACCAGGTCAGATCCTCGCAGCAGAATGAGGACTCTAGGAAAAAGGACACTCTAGGAAAAGAACAGAGGGTGGGGGAAGATCTAGAGAATACTTGGTAAAATTTGAGGAAACAAGCAAGATTATGATAATTGCAAGCAATGCAAAAAAAAAAAATGGCAACAATAAAGTATTTTTTAAAAATAAAAAGCAAAGAAAACATGATTGCCACTTTGGAAACAGTTTTAGAGTTCCTTAAAATATTGAACAAAATTACCATACAATCTAGCAATTCCACTCTTAGGCCCAAAAGACATGAAACAATGTCCACACAAAAACTTGTTCACAATTGTTCATAGCAGCATTTCACACTAGCCAAAAAGCAGATGGCAATCCAAATGTCCATCAACTGATGAACAGAAAAACAAACATTATCATTTCCATACAAGGAAATATAATTCCATAGTAAAAAGAAAGGAAGTACTGATAAATGTTATACTATCGATGAACCTAGAAGATGTTATAGTAAAAAAAAAAGCCAGTCACAAAAGGCTACATTATACGATCCTAGTTCTAGGAAATATAGAAAATAAGCAAATACATAAAGAAAATAGATTAGTGGTTACTAGAGCCTGGAAAGGGGAATATGGGGAATGACTGCTAATGGATACCAGGTTTCTTTTGGGAGTAATAAAAAAAGTTCTAAAATTAAACTGTAATGGTTGTATGACTGTGAATATTCTAAAAACCACTGAACTACCAACTTTAAATGGATGAATTTTACAGTATGTGAATTATATCTCAATAAAGCTGTTTTTAAAAGGAAATGTGATCATTGTACACTACCTGCTTCTGCTAAGAACAATGCTTATTATCTAGATACTGAGTATCAATTCTTTAAGTTATAATTTAAGTAAATAATAATTTAACTAAAAATAGTGGCATAATTATATTGGCATGATAGCAAAAAGGAGATGCCAATAAATAGCGTCTACTATAATAAGACAATAAAAAAATATAAAAACAATTTTAAGAAATAGACAAAGAGTATACTAATTAAAATATGACAAAAACTAGAGGAAACAGCTGTCATAGTTAAGGCTGCCTCTGAGAAATAAAAATGGGGGACAGAAGATAAGCTTCCAAAATAAGAGTTTTTGCACTATTTGATTTCTTTGAATAATATGAACGTATTACTTTATGAAAATAAAAACATATATATTTTAAAAAATGACTAAGGAATGCTAGGTTTACAAGCAGAATGAAACCGTGTGCTCTTAAAGAGGTAAAAGGCACAAGCTTCATTAACACTGATGCACTCTGCACCTCTGATCTCTCAAGAGAACAGGTTTTTTTCATCTAAGATGTTAGAAAAATGGAAAGTTAGAAGAAAAAAACAAATTACTCTTTGTCTTTTTCTTTACCATGAAATAACTATTTCCAGCAAGAACACAGATATTTCTACTTGATACTATAGATCATTTTCAAAGACACTGTGAGAAATATTTTTAATGTGCTACTAAGTGTTCATTGATGTTATGACTATTAGCATTTTACCTCTTATTGCCAAGAGAAGCATTCTCTCATCTTCGCTCTTACTCCCCATCTAACTCACATTCAGAAAAATAAGGATTTAGTAATCTATAAACATTTAGATTTAGTGATAAAAACAATAGCAAGTTTCTATATTAACTGATTTAAATTTTGTTTTAATTCTAACATTCTTATGCTAAAGCTAGTGTTAATTTATGTACATATGCACAAAATATAATTCCACAATAGAAATAACTTGTAAAGATTCAGAATACGTATGGAAGGATACATAAGAAATAGGTATGCTGGCTGTCTCCAGGAGAGGGAACTGATAGTTACAGAGTAGGAGCAGGAGAAAGATGTCTCTGAATATCTTTTAAATTTTGAATCATATGAGTATTTTCCATTTCTTAAAGCAAAATATGTAAATAATCATGTAATTGTCTATCATACAGCATCCAAATAATGTTATGGTGATTACTAAATATTATGTAAATATGATATATACATATAATTAAATATTAATATTAAAACCCTACCAACTCAAAGCATCCCCCTTCCCTTCAGAGTTTAAATAATAATGTGTATACTGTGGAAGCTCTGAAATTCCAATGGGACAGCAAATGCATCAGTAATACTGTCAGTCTGATGCCAAGTATAACTCCAATACCTCCTATTATTCGAGTGCTGCCCCTACAAACTCAAAAGTCTCAGGGTAGTAATTTGACTCAAATAACTTTAACACAAGTCATGATGAAAGTGGTAAATTAATTTAAAAGAACTGATTTTAAGGAATAAGGGGAAGTAGAGCAGTCACATTTTTAAAAGATAGGTTAGCGTTCCTTAGAAATCTAACACATACAACCTTTTTAGTTGTATTAGCCGATTAAGCCCCTAAGAATTACTTAGACCTCCGAAAAAGAAAAAAGTACTTCACCATGACTGTCCTTTTTCTTCAGATCAACAATTAAGATACCCATCTTTTCAAATCTCATTATATAGGCCATATGTGTATTTGGTAAGTTACTCTCCAATAGCTAATCATAATTCATAAGAAAGTTTAAATGACTATGCAGTACCTTCAAGCATTCCACAAACAGAAGATATGGGCAGGTCAAAATCCAAACAGCAACTCAATATATACCATAGAAAAAAAAATAAAACAACAAACCTTAAATCAGATAAAATGCTGTGGCTGAGTAATAAACGTAGATGGACAAGGGAAGAAAGAGTTGGAAACAATATTGTGGGCTAGCATACTGACGACTTTAGTACCTTTATCCATATCACTGAAATCCAACCAAAGTTGGTCAACCAGACAGAGATGAGATGACCTAGATCTCTTCCTCATTACTTCAGTGACCAACAAATAAGAGAATGTTTGATGTACTGAGAAGTTATGACAGAACCCCAGCTATCCAGAGGAGACTTTCATGACTTCTGCCCTATCAAAAGCCAGTGAGATTAGTATAATTCAACCTTCTCTAAGTCAACATTTTGAACAATTTACCAGAATGATTTCCCCTGGAACTGTGTGAGCCTACAATAAGTAATCCCAATATGCTTGTTTTCCTGAATTGTCTATCCATTCTTTTTAGTAGGTGCAATGCTTAGTATCAGTATCCATTCATTCTCTCATAATTTGCAGTTTAAGGAAACCAGACAATTGAATGAATCAGAACTATGTGTTAATAATAAGTCTAAATAAAAGCCTAAAAACGAACCTATGGGCAAAATGTATACACCATTTGTCTGGAGATTTCAGCTGTCCAGGAGCCTTTCCTGATTTACTTCCTGATTGTCAAATAGCAACCAATTCCCTAAAGATGATGTTCCGAATAACCCAATCTTAATTCTACATTGATGCATAGCTGTTATTCTTAAAACAAACAAACAAACAAAAAAACCCTAAAGACTCACGGTTCCAGACATAAATGTCCAATAGATACTTGATTAATTGATTGTGCATAGATTTAAAAAAATCTTTCATGAGGTTTGCTGTCAAATATTAAAAGGAGGACTAGAACACTTAGAACACTAAACAACTTACAGGTAGAGATAGAAATAATAATCCTCAATAATGGCTAATTTGGAGAATCACATTCTGACATTACTTGGAAATATAAACACAATAGATTTACTTATAAACAATGAATACTTTTCAATAAAAACTGGACTAAACATTAAACAAAAAATACCAGGTATGGCTTATTTTTCTTCTTGTGCTGGCAAAAGCCCTAATATTTTTGTTTTCAATGTTCGTCTTAAGACATTTTCCCTGAAATCTTAAAAAAGTTAAGGATTTTTCTCTCAATATAACTTTTAGTATTTAAGTACTGTATTTGCTAACAGGCATGCCTGAAACTAAATTCAAAAGCAGTACTAATAATGAAAGTCTTACACAGTCACGGCTTAATTATCAATGAAAGACTATCCTAAAAGCAAAAGGCACTTTAGCTTATCTCTGGAATCCAAGTGTGAAGGTAATAACAATCTATTCTCAGTAACATATACAATAAAGAGCAAGGGCTCTAGAATCAGAATGCCTGGGTTTAAATTTTAGCAGAGCAACTTTCTGGCCAGGTAATCTTGGACAGGCTGTTTCACCTCTCTGAACTTCATTTATCTCATCTATAAAATATAGATAATAGAATTAGCTACTTTGTAGAGTTGTAATGATTAAAAGGAGATACTGCATTTGAAGAACACTTTGTACAAAATACTTTGTACAAAATACTTTGCAGAGTACTTTGTACATAGGAAACATTCAATAGGCATATCACATTATTATTCATGGCCACCTTCTATTAAAGCAACCTATTTATTTTTAGTTTTCCAAGCCAAGGATTTCAACATGATACAATTAATGGTAATTTTAAAAATGGAGTACTAACATTACCACTTTGTAACAATGTTACTAATATTTTTACCTGCTCAGCTACCACTGCTCTGGCTTTTAGGGCATGCCTATTCAAACCTGTACGTTCATTTAAATTATACCATCATCTAAAATACAAGTTTCAAGAAAAATAGTTCCTCCTTTGTCAAAAATGTTTACTTTTTATTATTAAATTGATTTGAAAGGACAATTAAGAAATTAACAACTCCAGACTATGTTAATAAGAGAACATGTTAAGGGTTCATATCTGTGCCATTGTTGGCCACGGTACTCTGGAGACAAAAGGAAAAGCTGGTTTGGCACAATTAGTTGTTAAAAATAAAAATAAAAAATAAAAACTACATCACTGCCTCAATCTGATCAAACCAAAACGCTTATAAGAAAACTATTAATATAAAAATATAATATTCGACCATTTACAAATTTTTAACTTCTATACTCTTTGAAAGTAAACTTTTCTCCCCAAAACATAAGCAAAGTGGGAAAGGGGATTGCAAACTAAGACTCCGAATCAACAAAGTTGTATCTTTGTATCGTGTACCAGACCAAATTACATTAGACAAGTATATATTGAAATAATTTGCTCAAGGTCCATTATTTACTGAGTATTTACTCATTTTTTAAAAACCAGTATAAAAACTTGCTTAATAATAAATAGAATAGAATAAATATCCTTTTTTAAAATCAATTTAATGGTAGGAAACTTTGAGGAAAACAAATTGTTCTCCTTTAACTCTACCATCAGTTTTTCCGTGCTGCTTCTATTTACACAGGTCTTTATATAAATATACATTTCTATATCACATTCAACCAATTTCAAAGGCATTTATATAATCAAGAAAGATTTGTACAACCTAAGATAGGAGCAAAGATTGCAACCTCTACTTTAAAACCAATGAACCATGAAACTATATTTCTATCTTTGAAATCATGCAAGATTCCCTTTTTGCACATTCCCTCCAAAAAAAGAAATGCTAGAAAATATGTTAAACGTTCCAACAAGTTCATTTACTCATAGTGATTATGTTCTTAGTAGTACAATATCTGGGAAATCAGGTTGGTCCTGTTAGTACTAGCATATGCACCTGACACACCCACTGGCTCTACTCCTCCCTCCAGTCTCCATTGTAGGGTGGAGCATCACAAGAGACAACACAACCTTACCACCTGCCTATCCCCATCCCTGTCTCACAATCCTGTGAGTTTTATTAAAATAAGCACACCAGCACTCTAACACATGTTTATTAAAATGCATGGAACTGTGGCACCAGGGTCAGCACACACGTTTCACAGCTCGCTCTAGACATTAAGCACACACAACAGTCTCAGAATCTGCTGATACTTGGAAAAACTCTGGCTTCTCTAGCCTAGCTGTTTCTCCAAAACAGTATCTCATGCCTACAACTCAAGTCCAAAACAAGGGGCAGACAGACAGCACAGGGTGCAAGTACTAATATTCAGTTGAACTATGCCAGTGAAAAGGGATGTCACCTCATTTTCTAAATGGAAATTCCCAATCAACCATAAATTGATTTGTAAACCTGTGGGTTCCCTAGATGTTTTTTCCTAATACCTGTGCCTCACAGTCATTTCATAATTGGCCTTCTACAGGTACACGCAACAAGAGAGCATGCAATTCTCATATGAAGGTCTTAGTGTTTTAACAATTCTAGAAAGGTCTGGTTGGAAAAGGAATGAAAACTTAATGAAAATAAGGTTCTGGTTTTCAACCTCACACGAGCTCTCTTCCACATCAACATGGATAATCTAAAAATTGGCTAAATTCTAATAACCTAATTTTTGGATGTCACAAAGACATTAAACTCCCTTGGGAATAGAGGAACTCTAAATTGCCATCTATTCTTTGGTTTTAATCCCCATAGAACTAAATACTGTACAACAATATGTAACTACTAATAATTATTCTCTCTTCACCAAAAAAAATTTTTTTATCTGAAAAAGTTTTATATGAGGAAATTAGTGATATTTGACTTTTTTCTTCTTTCCAAATCTTTTATTTAAGCTTAGGTGATTAGCTAAATTTTCACAAATAGTATGCAAAAAGGACTTACTAATAATATTTTAACCAAAATCACCATAGACAGTCCCTTACTTTCTCTATTTTGAGTATAGTGTCACATGATTCTACAATAGGAATTATATAGCTATTAACATTTATTTAATAACATTTGACTCTGGATGCGAACAAAAAAGAAATGTTGGCTTCACTATAGTAAATAAAAAGAAATAGATCAAATATACTGATTTAAACTTGGGATGAATGCTTAACTCAACAAAAAGGCAAAAACTACTTTAGTTATAAAGCCAACTTTTAATTTCAGCTGGATCCTTCACAAATCAAGAGAAGTCTACTATTATTATTACTGTTATTTTAAATGCAAGGTTTACCTGAGAATAATCATATTTACGAAAAATAAGTTTCAAGTTGTACCAAAGACTAAGAGTCATGTAAAATACCTGAAATTTTTAAGTCACAGTTTAGGTCACAGCAAAAAAATATTTCCATTGCTTTCAGAAAAATTACCGTGGAACTATTATAACTAGGTTTCAAGTGTGAGGATTTTTAATATACATAAAAAATTATTTTCTTTTTTAGGACTTTAATGGAAAACATTTAAACAAAAACAGTTTACTACTCCCAAAAATAATTTTAACATTTTTAGTGCAGAAAAATTAGAAACTGTGCAATTTTAACAGGCTGGAAAGTTAAATATCATTGCCAGTAACCAAATGCTGTCTGCTGAATTTCAAGGGAACCTATTGTATATTAAATTTTTAAAAAGTGAACTCATCCACCCTCTCATCTCAGCACTTTCTCAACTTTCCCATTACAATCAACAATATAACTTGGCGGTCAAGTCTTCCAGACCAATAACATCAGAATTTATTTTTAACTCCTGACTCCTTCCCAAATATTCCCCTTCAATCCAATCCAAAATCCTGCCAGTTCTTCATTCACACTGTTCTCCCAAATGTGTTCTTTTCATCTCATTTTCACATTTACTTTACAGTCCCTCATGATTTACAACATACCTACTACCTCCCTAAAAGGGCTCTAACGTTTCTACTCTAATCCATCGGCTCAGTTGCCCAAATCATCTTTAAATATCTTGGTTCAGCAATCTATGATGAATTCCAATCGCTGCTGAATCCCAACCAAACTCTTTCAAACCCCCTCAACCTTCCATCAGTTAATGTTAACACATTTCTCAAATTCTACCTCTTCTTACTGGTCCAATTCAGGCCCTTTAATTCAGATTTATTAACTTTCTTGGCAAACACAAAAACCATTTTATTTACCTGTCATCTAAAAATCACCATCTCTGTGCCTCTGTCCATTCCTTCCATCTAGTATCCTTTATCACTTGAAGTTATTGCCTCCTTTAACACCTGTCTTAATAAGACACACTTCTGCAGTAAGCCTTCCCTCTCCGACCCATCTGCCTCACCTCTTTATTCTTTGTCCCTCTGAACGAAGCATTCTATTTGTATTTATAATCTTACAGACATCACAGTATTGTTTTTATATTCTGTACCATAACCTGCCTCTACAACTAAATCAAAAGCTTTTGAGGCCAAGGTCTACAATTGATCATGTATCTCTCTTTTGAACAGGGTTGCTTAGAATACTAGCACTGTAACAAATGTTTAAAGTTTCCCCTTCCTTCTAAAATGTCCTTAAAGTCAAAGTTGTCAAAAACAATTAGCACTGAACTCCAACTTTTTAAATGTTAAGTTGACCTATATGGTAATTGAAAATTAAACATTTTAACCTACACACTTCATGAGAGTTACTCCACCAGTCAATATCCATACTATCAAGAATTAAGGAGTCATTTTCAAAAAACTCCTGGAAACAAAATGCAAAGTCCAAAATTTTAACATTATAAGTTATTTCATTTTGCTCTCTAAAATAGATCTAATAAATTAATTACCTAAAATTGATTTCGAGTGGTTTTTAAATTATATTACCAAGTTGGAAGGCAAACACTCCAGTACCACAAGAGGCTCTTAAGTAGCTATTATAAGATTTGCTTCATCATAGCTGAAAATTACCCCAGAATTTTAAAATATTCCTTTCAAATGACTCCGTGAAGTGCTTAGAAAGCTTGACCCTTCCCTGAAAGATGCATCATCAGCTTCTCTCTTCACATACCCTTCATTCTGTACTAGGCTAATCACCAAAAAAAAAAAAAAAAAAAAAAAATTTAACTTTCAAAAATAATCTCCCTTTCAGCTATTACCTTAAACAATCCTGTTTCAGGCAAGTTCCAAGAGCCAACATGAATTTAAATCCTGAATTTAATTAAAATCATTTTATGTTGCTTAAGGATATAATCAACTTCACATAACAGCATACACTTTTCTTTAATCTCAGTTCTTCAATTCTCTCCTATGCAACAAAATAGTTTTTCTTTGCCCTTATGATGCCCCCTTCTCGAGGAATAAGAAAATAGTTACTTTTGTCAAATTCTGGAAGTATATTTAAATTAGCTGTCATTAAATAGCACATAAAAATATCCAGAACAGATACATTGGAACACTGGATACTTAGTATACCAAACACCTCAAGAACACAGACTTTATGGCACAAATCTGGGACAAAAGTACAGACTAGCAACAACCCTGAACACAGCCCAAATATCCCTAATATATTCAGGACCACAGCCTTCGGCAAAAACTATGACGAAAAGGTCTAAATCCATATTCTCATAACTAAATTCATAGTTTTATCTAAATGTGACAGGAAACCAATGCCAGAGTATTTTAAATACTCCTAAGAAGGTACCTCTAAATTCTAGATCATTTAACAAGTACTGAATGTAACAGCACCCCAAAATTGAACTTAAATGATAAGTCGGTAACAATTAACATTCAGTTTAGTACTTGGCAACATGACAATACAAACCTCAATCAAAACTTGAACCTACTTCCAAGTTACCTTGTGATTAAACAGAAATTATATAGTGGTAGATTGGTAATGGCAAAACGGTAAGGTTGAGATAACATATTAAACCACTTATCCAGTTTAAAACAATGCATGTAGACATACTACTGCTACTGAGTATCACCTCCCACCCGCCCCCAGTAAAGGGAGGAATCGATGCTCGCCTCCCAACGTGAACGCTGATTACTGAGCAAGTTCATCTCGGGATTAAGAATACTTTGTATAGTCAGTCACACAAGCGCGAAAAACGTTAGGACACTGAGAGATTCACTCTATTAACTATACAAAACTATGATAACCTCTGCAACCTGAGTTAACTAAAATATCCCTCATTCCAAAAGAGGTACACTGAGCAAACGTACATAATGGTTTATGAATTGTCTTGTCCTCTGTATCCAAAAGGATGAGCAAGTAAACACTTCCATCACTATTTTAACGTGGAAATACACAGGCACTTGACAAAGCTGACTGCCAACAGCAAGGAAAGTATAAGAAATATAGTTCGAATCAAATCATCCGAATAAAAACCATATTCTCTCAATTCAAGGTTAATGAGACCGGGGGAGGAGGTATGGGAGGAGAAAAGAGAGAACTGCCTCATCCTTGACTAAAGACAGGTTTTTGCCTTTTTCCATTATCTCTGTCTCATATCAGGAGGTCTAAGATTTCAAGGTCTTGGTATTTCAAGGGTTGTTATTTTATGGGTGAGGTGAAGAAGGGGTGTAAAATAAAATCAATACTCACTGCTAACTTTCATGCTGCCAAAAGCTGAAGGCTGCTGCACTGGCTTGCAGCTCTCCGCAAAGGAGGTGGTTCTGGGCCGCCCTGACATGATCACTCTCTTTCCAAATCACCTTCTTTTCCTTCCTTCCTCCTCTTCTTCCTTTTGTTTTATGTTGGGGTGTTAGGTTAATGATAAATGCAGCATTAAGATCTCCCACAAGAAAAAGAAAAAGACAGTCTTCTTGGCTTTTCACTCCTTTTGTATAGCTATAAAAAAACGAGCGATGTATTTCTCCTTCAAGATAGATCAGTATGGATATTTAACATGTAGATGATTTGGGGCTGGAGAAAAAAATACAATTCTTTCCCCTCCCTTTCCTTGGAAGGGAAAAAAAGGAGGGAGAAATCCAAAAAAATATATATGTATATCACACGAAACGGGGGCAAATACTTGATTCAAAATAAGTACTTTGAATATTATCTTTTCCTCGGGGATTTTTTTTCCGAGTCAATGAAGAAGGGAAGCGGCGGAAGGATCACGAGTCTCACGCTTGAAAAGAAGGGGGATGGGAAGGAGGGAGGGAGAGGGAGGGGGTGGCTCGGAGATGCGACGGGAAACGATGCGGCTCCGGCAGCGGCGGGATCCGGCTGGCTGACCGCGGGGGCCCGGCGACCTGGAGGGCGGCAGAGTCGCGAGTCAGTCAGAGGCGGGTGGTGGCGATGGTTCCTCTCCTCATTGCGCCAGGAGCAGCTGCAGGCGGCGGCTGGATCCAGCGGCCATGGCGGCGGTGGTGGCAGAGGCAGCTCCCTTCAGACCCCAAGCAGCGGCTCCTCGACTGCTCCCCATACGCCGGGGACATGGGAACCCAGCAACCGCTTCCGTCCCTCGGGGCCCCCTCCCCCGTCCACGGCACCAGCGCGGCCGCCCTCCCGCCCCTCGCCTCTGCTCGGTGCCTGCTCAGGAAGTGTCCGCGCTTTGCCCCCAGTCCGGAGCCCTGTCAGCGGCTGTGGGGCCGGCTCCTCCTTGCTTCCTTCCTTCCTTTGTCACTCGGCCCGGACGGCGGCGGCGGCGGCGGCGGCGGCAGCACAAGCCCGCATTCGCCCGGGTCAGAGGCTGCTCTGTGTAAGGAGCGCCGTCTGCGCAGCCGCTTAGCTCTTCCCCACTCCCCCTCCCCCCTCCTACTCGTCCTCCGCCTCCTTCCTCCCCCACCCAGCCCTTACACCGCCCAGCACCCAGCCGCCCGCGTAACAGGCGTCTGGGAATCGCCGACCGAGCCCCGCGCTCGCCCGCTTCGGCTGGAGAGCCGAAGCCCGACGGAGCCAATCACGGACGTCGTCTGTTTGCGGCTCCTCGCGGAAAAAGCCGAGGGACCTGAGGCACCAATTAGAATATGTCGCTGGAAATCCACGCCCGAAGAACGAAAAATGCCGAAGACACCCGAATCAGAAGAAGGTGGGTTCGCCGTGTTCTCTGGCTGGCTAGAGGAGAAATTCGACAATGGCAATAGTGGCCAATCAGAGTCGCCGGTCCTCATGAAAACGCTTGAACAGTTGACGGTGAAACCCAGACTCGCTGGTGAAACAGCACGCCTGGGCTCCGTGTCCGCTTTGCAATTGGCCCAAAACTCCGCTGGGAGTATACCTCCCTCGGTGATTGGTGAGCGGAAGGGGGCTTCCGAGGACATCTGGCCAGTCAGAATGTCTCCTCCCTCGCCAAGGTGGGGAGAAGAAAGCAAAGGGAGGGCGTCTATAAAGCGCCTTCTCATTGGCCTGAAGCTTTGGAGCTGGAGTCGGGGTAAAAGGGGAAGGGAGGGAGGCCGAAAGCCTTAGCGGTAGCCAATCGGCACTCACTGCCGTCCAATCGCAAGACCTAGCTGTAATGTGATTGGCCTTCGGCCTCCGGCGGCGGTCCCAGGAGTCGGGAGAAGCTCGCCTGGGGTCGTGGCGGCTGCTCCCAGACCATGTGGAAACCGCAAATAGGGAGCGCGGGCTGTCCACACAGCCGGTCCGAAACTGCTGCGGTCGGCGGGGCTGGGCTCGGAGCGCTCAGGCGAGCAGAAGGTGTAGGGGCTCTCCCCATCCACCAGAGGCTCTAAACGCGACGCGGCTAATCCTGCGCGCCGGAGACTCCCCACTGCCCGGCGTAGCGCGTCCCGAGTACCAGCGTCCTCCCAGCCAGGGCCAGACGGATCCAGGGTGCGTCCCCGGCCGTGTGCGAATTCTCAGACAAAGCTTTCAGAGAGGCAGCGCCCCGCCCAGCCGCGGGGACCATTGATTAGAATGAGGCCGACTGCGCCGGGTGCGCGCGCCAGGCCGGCCTTCTGGAAACGCCCCTGAGAAATGAGCTCATGCTGGATGCGCGCGCTCCTTGGGCGCGACTGCCCAGCGTAAAACGGGCCCCGAAATCAGGTGAGGGGAAATGCCGTCAGGCCGGATATCCTGAGGATTCCGAGGAAATGGAAAGTCAAAATAGCACTTAGTAGCTTTTGGTCCTTTGGAATTAGGGTGATCTATAAAAGTATTATTTAAGTAGATTGAACATAGAGGGTGGTGTTCGTTCTACAGAAAAGCAATTCCTTAGGTTTGCTTGAGGACTGAAGCATAGCTACGTTAGGATAGCAGAAAAAGCGGAATGGACAGTTGCCATCCTGATTCTAATCCCGTGGTTCCTGTAATTTCCATCTGCAGTCACCTGTAAAAGACTATCTCCAGAGAGCCCATGTAAAAATACCTATAAGATGATCAGATTACCTAGCGATTGCTTTGAAAAACTGATGAGGGGCTTAAGGCAGACGAAGTAAGCTTTGATGGGTGGCAGGAAAAATCTAGATAGGGTATGCAGACAAAGGTCTACAGGGTCCAGAAAAGTAAAGCAAATGAGTGAAAACGGCCTGGTGGAAGACAATGGGGAATGATAAGGAGTGTGGCAAATTGGAGTCTCCATGCTGTAACTGAAGGGAGCAGCTGTTCTGATCTAGCAGCTTGTTGCCCTCAGGAATGTGAGTCCAGTGTTCTGAGATATTCTATGTTTTTTTTTTCTCCCAAGAACAACCCTAAAGCTGGATATTTGTGTGAAATCTCTTGATATTTAAATGTTAGCAACTAGTATGTCAAAACTCTGAAGGCCAAACTAAAAACATCTTAGGGTAAATGTGGCCAATAGACAATTTATAATCTCAAAACTGAGCATGGGTTTTATAGCACAACAGTGGCAGAGACTCTTGTTCTTTGCAATTAAGAGAGACCATGAGGTCTCTGGATGTCATGGAGGAAAGCAGAGAATGTTAAAAAGCAAATTCAGTGCATGGCAACTTTGTCAATGAATGTTGCCTGTCCATGCAAACATTCTGAAAGACCTGTGTCACTGGGCCCTAATGCTGTGAGGCCAAGCTTTAAATCCTGCCTTCCTCTTTACTCTCTATCCCTACTCCCAATTATACCAGCAGGGAAGTGAATAACAAATATTTAGGTTATACAAATTGGAAACATGGTTACTCTTTTGTATAAAACAAACTACAAAGATAGTCCACCTTAAGGCAATGATCAGTAGCTTTACTTGTTGGCTTCAAATAGTTTGAATTGATGCTGTTAAAAAAATATATTAACAAGACAGGGAAATTTCATAGGAAAAGAAAATGTATTTCAGTCTAGAGTTAGGACTTAAGGAGAGAGAAAATACAGAACTAATGAAATTAACATTCAGTGTTTGAACTTTTAAACTCTTACCTTCCCACCTGCTATTAACCACTTATCAGTTTGTAACAATTTTAATAGTTAATATTTACTGAGTGTTTACAATGTGCCAGACACTGTTCTTAAGTTCTTCACACATGCTATCTCAAGTTTATAATAATCTTACATCATAAGTACTGTCATCATCTCCACTTTTCAGATGAAGACACTAAGGGCCAGGAAGGATTACTAACTTACAAAGTCCACAGAGCTAAAGTAGAACCAGGATTCAGATTCTTTTATTTATTTATTTACTTACTTACTTATTAGGCAAGACAACACTTGGTTGACCTCACAGATTGCAAAGACCTTGTCAGCTTACAATCTCTTATTTTTTATTGTTTACACCTACAGCACCTGGTCTCCCATCCAAGTACTAACCAGGCCTGACCCTGCATAGCTTCCAATATCAGATGAGATTGGGCTTGTTCAGGGTAGCAAGTCCATAGACAAGATTCAGATTCTTAAACTCTACTCCCTACTTCTCTCAAACACACAGTCCCCAACTCTCCTGGTGTATCTTGTTTTATCTTAAAGTCTAAGCCTATGTCTTAAACTGCATGTGCCTGATTGTGAACATATCTCCTAGTTTGGTTTATAACACTTCCATTTTCTCCAGGGCTCATTAGATATCCCTTGCAGATATCAGTGATTCTGAGCCACAGTAACAATAAACCAAAGGATTAGAAAAGGATAAATGTAGGAAAGTTGAGTTGATGAGCATGTCCACAAGATAATAGGTGTAAATTAAAAATGCACAATGAACCAGCTTACGTAGTAATAACAAGTAAAGGCATACTCAGAGATATTGCAGGCTGTGTTCCAGACCATCACAGTAAAGCAAATTGTGATCTTATGCTGGTGGGGGGTCTTGCTTTTAATTTGTAAAAATCTCAACATCTGTGAAAGTGCAATAAAGCAAAGTACAATAAAATGAGATATGCCTGTATTTGTGTAGCACTTTGCAGCTAGAAAGTACTATATGTTTATAAAGTTTAGGAAGTACTAGTCAACTATTAGTTTTTACGAATGAGGAAACTTACACACTTGAATAAGCAACTTGTTCAAAATCACTTAGCTGTATTTTTAGTTGAAACTAGAAGAAAATATAAGCAGGTTTAATAAGATAGGAAAGAGAATATGACAGGCAGTTATTTAGGTGAACCTAGAGTCAACCATTTCAAACAAGTCCATGAACAAACTCTTTCTAGGACCTCATTTATGTAGCCAATATATATTTAAACACCTGAATGTTGTTGGGTGCTGGTCTTCAAAATTTAATAAGATATCGTCTCTGCTCCAAGTACTTGCAGTCAGATACAATGAGATAGGAAAGAGTTGTTTAGCAACGAACCATAGGAAAGCTCTCCAATATCAAGGTCAAAGTGAAGATTAAGAAATAGGAAAATAAATTTATGTAATGCCTGTTTAATCCTCAGAACCCCAAAAAAGAGGCATTATTAGCTTTTTTTTTTTAATGGGGGAAAGAATGAGTAACAAGTACATTGCTCAAGGTCATGTAATTAGTAAATGGCAAAGCTGTGATAGAATGTATACCTGAGTCTTTGAATTCATCCTCTTTCTACTAGATCACTCTGCCCTTCATCAAAAGGTATCACTGTTTATCCTATTTATATAAATTATGTACGTGTGTGCTTCTACACACGCATATCTGGGTGTCTGGAAATACTAATTTTGATGGTGTTTTGAATGATCTTTATTGTCTTAATGCATTGTCTTTATTTTCCATCTTTACATTAGAAACAACACTCAAGAAAAACAGGACTGCAGAAGAACAAAAGAGAAGAAGCAGCAGTGTAAAATTGCTCAATTTGATTAGGACTTAACATAACTGAAATTTACAGAAGCACCCTTTGTAGCTGGGCACACACTTTTAGAGGCATTCGAGAAGGCAATTTCAGGGCTGAGCAGAAGAAAGAACCAGAAAGATAGAGCATCTTTAAAAGCTCTGAAGCAATAGCAGAAATTTCCCCCTTCCTAGGTAGGCTTTGATGCCCAAAAGAGATTGGCTGTTAATACATGCAGTATACCATTTAAAAGGGTCAATTTATGTTAAAGTAAGAGAGATGAAGGGACTCATTAACTGCTAAAAATCATCAGCAAGAGCTTATTTTGGCAATAATATCGAGAGCTATTTAAAAAATTGTACTCTTTGATCAATAATAAAAAACCCAGGCACTCTGCTAGGTGTTTGGGGCACATAACCCCATTATATGGTAGGTACAATTTTTCTCTATTTTACTGATGACTAAACTGAGGAACAAGAGAAGTAAGTTGCTCACATTTACACAGCTAAAATGTAGTTTTTAAACCTGTAGCTTAACTCTGATCCCCTAACGCTGAGAATTTCTCCTTAGAAAATCATTCAGAAGAAGTAACCCAAAAGAAACTTTACTCAGATCCATTTAGTGAGCATTTATTCAGCTCCTGATCTCTTTGTAGGACACTATGCCAGGCCATAGGAATACCAAAGTGCAAAAATAAATAAAGACATTTAGAGATGACTAGTTTTGCTCCAATCTTGGAGGATCTCTCATAGAATAGAGACATAAAAGACAACACCATGATGTCATCTGGGAAGCTATGTACTAGCCCAGAGGAAAAGAAGTATCCCAGAGATCATTTTCTGGGTTGTGTTTGAACTACTGGTCTACAAGTTGAGTGTATATACCCAGAGGTTGTCCAGCATAATCTTCTGGAGTGCTAGAAATATTAGAACTTATTTTTATCTTAAAAAGTAAGAAATTACCTTTTTAGTGGTTAATTTACTGGTAGGCACTGGTTCCTTTTCTCACTCTCTACGTCAAAGGAAGTGGTTTCACATGGTCCACAATACAGTTATCCTAAAGGAAGAGAATGAATTTGTACAGCCTAGAGGGTATATGAATACAAGGTACCCTCCTGGTACTTTGCTTATGCTTAATTAAGTGGATTTCCAGTCATAATATTTGATTTTTAACTAAATTGATCCTCATGGGTTGAAAATGATTTCTGCAAATAAAGTGTAGATTACAGATTTTACTAACAATGCAAAAGTAAACAAAATGGCAAGACTGACATTCTCCTATTTGTGGTGAGAACCCTTCATCAGTCTCATCTCTAGGTAAAAACAATAATGAGCTAATCAAATTTGACAAGAAGTGAGCCTGAAAATTTTGAAATTCTCAAGAATTTTTGAAATATGAAGTTACCACCCACTATCATTAAAGTCAAACCTTACCCTAAATTTAAGTAAGATTGAGATGTAGCTAATGCCAGTGTGAAGTCTTCACAATTACTAAAACATTTAAAGACTATGTATACATCTGTGACAGTGTTAATAATTGAGGGAAAAGGGTTGAGGAGCAAAAACAAAAAAGTTTGGGGCCTTAAATAATAAAAAATTATTTAGAAAGTATTATGCCTCTTATTTTTATTTCTGTGTATATCTCATATGTGCATATCTTATTTAAGAGTATATGTTTTACAAAAGATTGGTTCAATAGTATAAGTTTTGTGAATAAATATGAAGAGTATGTTGGAGCTGGATATTAAAAGTATTTTTACTAGTAGGGTATAAGGTAAAATTTTGTAGACCACTATTTTAAATAAAGAATGGTTTTCCAGATAGGTGAAGGGAAGAACATTGCTGACAAAGAGAAGAGGTTATATAACGGCAGAAATGTATGTAACGAGGTATTCAAAGAGCTGGAGCTGGGTTAAAATGACGTGTAGCATATGAGATCTGGACCTAGCGAAAATAAAGGAAAACAGTATTGGATAACAGAGATATAGTTAAGTAAATTATGTTAAGTCTCTATTATTCAGCCAGTAAAAATAATAAACATGAAGACCAATAATAACTCAGAAGCAATGCTAATTGAAAACATAGAACTCCAGATTGCTTATTATATTTGCATATCTATAAAATATATGTACATTTGTATCAAGATTGAAAAGGAAGATAGAAATTAGAATAATTTTTTTAATATATTGGCATGTTTAATTATAGATTAATACATTTACTTTAAATGTTCTTAATATTTCTACAATAAATTTCTCTGTTTGGTTTTAAGGAAATTGACCCCCAATATAGCTCATTTTTTTACTGTGGTTCACACATTCATCAGAAAGCATCTGATTACATGGAATTCTTAACAAAATTTCTGTGCAAAGCTTTCCAACTAGTATTTTTACTGATAATCCTTTGTAACATGAGTTAAAATTATAGCCAATATTTTGAGTATATACTATGTATAAGACACCTACTATCTAATATAAAGAAGTACGTGAGCCACATGGCTCTGTTCCCTTAGGGAGCTCATCCTTTGAGGAAATAACCATGTGAAAGGTTAAATAGTTATTAAAAATCACATTTTGAGTGCATAAAAAAGTTATGAGGCAGAACATATTTACTAATATGATGGTACTCATGTCCAAATGAATTGTTCATGCTGTCCTATTTATAATAGGTGGGTAAAGGACTTTAAAGTGGATCTTAAAGGATAAGTAGTAGGGTTTGGACATGAAGGAAGGAGAAAGGAAGTAAATTATTTTCCACCACTTCATTTCTAACTCATCAGACAACCCTCCCAACCCCCATGCCCAGTTCATAAACTCGTAGGTGGGTGGAGCTGTCAGAGCAATTAAGAACTAACTGTATGAGTCTGTTCCTCTAACTTCGAAAACCCTCTGGCTAGAACAAAAGCTAATAGAGGAGACTAATGGGAGATAAGGTTTAAAAGGTAGTGTGGGGCTAGATTTGACAGAGCTTTGAATGTTCCACAAAGAAATCTGGTTTTTGTCTCAGACGATGGAGAATTATGGGAAGTATTTGGCAGATGTAAGACATTGTCACTGTAGGAAAGTGAGGGAGAGTAACAAACTTTACTCTCAAGATTCTTCTGGCTGGTCTAATAATCAAATAGACATGGGACAGATTAGTAAGGGGAAAATAACCAAATTTAATACATACATATGTTTAGGAAGCCAGCATGAATGTGTGTGGGGGAGGGGCGGGGAGGGAGGGAGGAAGAGAGAGAGAGAGAGAGAGACAGAGAGACAGAGAGACAGAGAGAGAGAGAGACAGAGAGAGAGACAGAGAGAGAGACAGAGAGAGAGACCCCACATGCTAGAGAGGTTCAGAGAGAGATTGTGGTATATGAGATATCCTGAGCTAGGGGTGAGGTAATGCACCTTGAAGCCTTCAAAGGCTCATTGCAGGATGATAAGAGCAGATGTTCAGTAAATAAAAGTTTGCCCTGCCACATAGGTGGGTCAGAATGGTTATCACTGATAATCTCTTATTATGAGCAAGGTCTCTAATGCAAGTTCTCAGTAGTTAAAGGAAGAGGCAGGAGTTTCTCTTGAGCTTGAAGCTAAAATTTCCTTTAGCTCAAAACAATCCACATACACAGAAGCACATCTTGGAGTGGCTCAATTTGCACCCTCACAAAAGCCTCTGGGGTGATATACACTGTGTGGTTTTTCCTGTTGCTGATAATGTGCCCCAAGTAACAAGACATAGCATACTTGGTCATGATTCTTATAACCAATAAGGTGTGGCAAAATGGGAAAGTAATGGATGACTACCCAAAAAGAAGAGGGACAGTGTCTGAGACATTGCCACTATAAAGTAGATTCTGGCTAGATTTAAAGTTTCATATCAAACCTTTGACAGATCATATAATTACTCTAATTTTAACATCTAAAGGAGTGTGTGCTATCTAAGATAAAAGGAAGACAATCCCTTGATAAATCCTTTCAGTTTTTTTATGCTTACCACATTATCCCTAGCTCAGGGTATAATCATGAGGTTAGTATATTATTACTGATTAGATTATTTCAAACTGTTTCGATTTCATTTCTTTTACTCTGTTTTTATTCACATTTTTTGAAAAGAACTTTTTTAGTCGAGTGTAAATATTTTCACATTGAATTGAATAAATGAATTCACAACACATATGTGTTGATTGAACTTTGACTTAAGCATATTTCTTTACAACAAATTTGAGGTCATTTAGCCTTGTCTTATGTGCATTAAAATGTAATAAATATAGGCCTGAGAAATTCTCAAAACAAATACTTTAGGAACTCATTAGCCAGCAGTAAATCAGAAATACTTGTTTTCTTCTTCACATGGAAGTAGGACTCATATCTCTTGAAAGAAAACAAAAGTCTTTGGTTCTTTATACTATAACATGTTGATGGTGACTGTGAATATGAAAGAAAACTGACATTCTACTTCTTAGCTACTAAATATCTTGACTTGGGGAAGGATAAAAACTTGAAAAAAAAAATTTAAGATACCCATGGATTATCCGACAAGGTATTCCAGAATGCAGAGAGAGTCTGTATCCCTTAAGGCAGACCACAGTTTCATCTGAATTCTGGCCATCAAAATGCATCATTGGTCTGACTTCGTTCCTATGTCCTGTAGGACGGAACTCTGAAAGGGAATGGAAGAGAATGCACAAAGCCCCAGGAATGTGTGTTCTTGTGTAACGTCCAGATCAGACAGTAGTAGGAAGTGCCTGATAATAGACCAGAAAGGATTCTTGTGGCAGAGGGGTTATAGCTCAGTTTTTTAAACCCATTAATATTTCACCGTATCTGTTCATTATTTTTATAATTTATATTGTACATGCATCAGTAATGTTCAGTATTTGAAGATAAAAATAATTTAGGAAACCATTATTTCTGTAAATAACTTACTATTTTAGTAGCATTCAAGAGTTTCAGGAAAATATTAACTCGGATTTTTTTTTTTTGAGTTGGCTCTATGTGCCCTTCTACTATCTCTAACCATTTCAGTTACAATTCAGTTTTCACATTTAGTCTTCTTATCATAAGTAGTCCAATTCTATTTTTTTTTTTAAATCAGTAAACATGTTGGCTGATTCTTTAAATTTCATAAGTTTTGCTGGCCTGTGTTGGAAAACACATTAAAAGATACAATATTGAATATCCTGTTTCTATGAAGTGCTTATTGTGTATCTACTGTGTGCCCAGAACTGTGCCAAATGTAATGAGAAATACATTTGCATATAGCAAATTGAGAAAACTGCTGTGTATGTTTTAAGACCTGACTATGGTCTGTTCAACTGCAATTTTAAATATTTTCAAGGTCAAAAGGATATGAGCTCTCTGAGAATTAAAAACAAATCTCTTACAGAGCCAAGTCAGCTGGAACTCTAAGTAAACTATTCTATGGAAGTTAAGCTTTTAATCTAGCATGAAAGGAGTTAAAGTGAAGTACTTCTAAGCACCAGAGAAATCATCCAATGGGGAAAAAAATCAACAGGCATGCTAAAAGAGGATATACACATGGTTTGCCTTTATATGTAAATTTCTTTCTGCTTAAATGGAATTTCGTGGAGATGGAAAGTGTTTGTTTCTCTTGATTTCAGTTGATGTTGGACACATAGTAGGAACTCAGTAAATATCGGCAAAATGAGCAGTATGATTTGTAGTTGAAAAGTAAAACCTAATTATAACCATTAAAATTGCAATTTTATAAAATATTTGCATATGAACAAAGACTCAGAAGAAATAGCAAAAAAAAACAGTTGTTTAATTTGTTAGTTTTCTGAAATTGTTTTATATTTAAAAATTTTCCATCAGCATTGCTGCAATATAATTTGGGCATCAATTTTTTTAATTAGATGCATTCAAATATAACACAATCATAGCTTGGAACAGAGCTCTGTGTACCTCTGGAGTTCAAACATGCCTTGGCATATCTGGCAAATTGATGGGTTTAGGCTGTTAACAGGTGGTTTACATAAGGGTTTTGACAGGAAGACTGCTAAAAAATATGGGTACCATTGAAGAAGGGGTTTGCCAGGCTACTTTTCAATCAATTTGCACTGTTACAACACACTAGCCATTGTTCTATTGGTCAGTGCCCATGCCATGTCAGGTATCAACCTATTTCAGATGTCACTCTTGGATTGAGGGGACATTGCCTAACCTACTCTAATGCAGCTTCATCGATTCCTCTTGGAAAGCACTATAAGCAGAAGCAGGAGTGCACTAAAATCTTTATTATATCACAAAATATAATCCACAGGTAAGTGATTGGAGACTTGTTTCCACTTTTGCTGGAAACATGACACAACTTTGCAGTATTAGAAATTCTAGAAAACACAGAAGCATTTTGATTTCCTTGAAGGCCACAATGTATGTAGATCATGAAAATTTCCAATAGAAGGTGGTGGTCACCTGGCTTAATGGGGCTGGCTCAATGGTAAGTACCAGAAGTGTTCAAAGACAACAGAAACCTCAGCAGCAGACATCCATGTGACCACAGGTAAGACTTGTTCTTGATTCCATATAAAACACTAAGGGCCTTAGACATTAGGGTCGGGGGATTTTGCGAGGAGCTGGGGATTCCACATCTGCAGACAAAGGAGCCACTGATATATGAATTAAAAAGCCATTAGTAATAAACTTATAATTATGGTTTTTAGTTTGTAAAGAATGAGATGTGAGAAGTGAATCTACTGTTTCCTTGTTTAGTGGTCCCAATTTCCACATCCTTCTTATTTCTGTGAGCATTTCATAGGACTGAGGGTATCAATAGTTTTGTAAAATACAGGGTATTTTTTAATAACATGACCTATAAATTCAGGTTAAATACAGTTCTTCATTTGGTGTTCAACCAAAGAAACAGCGATATGTTCCAATACTGGGAGAAAAACTAACTGAATTGAATTTATTGCTATTTAAGGTCCTTTGAAGGGTAATTTTGGATGTATGTGATTAAGACCTAAAATGCTGTTTTTAGGACCTAAACCTTGTCAAAGAGGCAACTCCAGGATTTTACCTTTTATACAGTGCTTAATAGTTTATAATGAACATTACAGTATTGGATGTGCCCTAAAACATATAATGTAGACCAGATAGGTAATATTATTCCCATTTTACATATTTTTAAATGGAGGCAAAAAGAATTGTAATTAGCTTTTTAAGCTCAATTTTACCACATTGACCAATAAATGTTCATTGAGCATTACAGGTATACTGCATTCCACTATGTTCTTGGAATTCATATTTTTAAAACGCATGAAGGTATGCTCTTAGCAAGTAAGAGAAATCTCATAAAATGAGAGTAGTTTATAATGTGACATCCTTTTTCAAAAAAATTTTCCTGGGTCTTCTTTTTCTCATTGGCCTATTTATTCCCTTTATATGCTGTAGTGATTGGTGTTTAATAATTGTATAAAAATAAATAGATGCCTTGGAAAACAATGCTTTCGAAGTACAGAACAATGTTCATGGCATCTGATACATGAATCAGAGTTTTGTTTTGTTTTGTTTTTTAAAGAAAAGATGTACATATAGTCTCACCAGATTTGAAGTACGGTTACAATTGGAATTTAATTGGTAAACAAACACCGAATACCTATTATGTGCAAAGTGTTGTTCTTAATGAGAGTTAATCAAAAAAGAATACAAGATATGATCACTCTCCCTTAATAGTTTTTAATCTGGCTAGGAAAGGATAAGATGTAGACAAGGTATATTGTCCTCAACAAATATTTGTTTAATGAATGAATGGATGAATGACTATAAAAGATCATTGTTGGTCCAAAGTAGCATATGATATATATATATATATATATAAAATACATATTATATATACATATTCTATACACATATTATATATCATAAAATATCATATATTTTATATATACATATACATACACACACACACACACACACACATATTCATTCAGGGGATAGCTAAACTTGAGAATGGAACAATCTACTGGCCATACCCCTCTTGCACATCCACTCCTGTGGATAAAGTAATGTCCTCAGGAGAAAGGAATTTCATTGCAAAAATTTTTTAAAGGTGAAGGTCTGGGACAGCATACTGGAAAGACCGTAATTACAGTTACTCTAAGTAACTATAGGTCTATTTAGTTAATAAATTTCAATGGGATATTTGCCACACCCAGAAAGCAGTAGGAGGTGCAAGGCCAATGCCCAGAAGGAAATCTGGAGCTGTATCAAGCAAACAAGGATTATTCACATAAGATTGATCATAGACTCCATAAGGATGAATGAAGCATCTGAGAAACAGTGGAATTACAGAACAGAGAGTTGAGATGTTGATTTTCACTTTTAAGGATTGTGAAGATGTGGAAAAGTAGAAAGAACAGTTCAAGAAGGTAAGCGGTAAACCATTATATTGATTTTATTAAAAAGACTACAAAATGATATTATATTTAGCATTAGGAAATCATTGGAGTCTTCTTAAACTATGTAGACTCAGAATTATGAAGGTGAGTTCAGATTGCAGGGCAATTTTGAATAGATAAAAGAATAATTAAGTTTAAGTAATCAAGAATTAGAGGTAGTGAAGAGTATACTAAGTATACTAAGAAGATATGGGGATAATAATGTTTTCTGGAGAGGCAAAACAGAAATTGTCCTGACCCCAATAGTATCTTGGGGTACTATGTATAATGAACATTCCAGAAGCCAAGAGTTAGCATAGAAACAGGTGTTCTATATAAGTTAATTCTTCTATCTAATCTTAAATTCATAGAATTTACATTATTTGCTAAAACAATGGCAAATCAAGCCATAGTTTGGAATATTCCTCATGGAAAAAGTACAAATTAAATTGAGATAAGCCATATGGATATTTATACATTTGCAGGGATATTAGTTATCTATAGGATTTTGGCAAAGACACCCTAAAATTTATCTCCACAGTGAATGAGTCAAATGTTGCAAATTTTAGGGACTGGTTGAAACTTGATCAAGAAATCTAATAGATTTCTTTTTTCCCCTTTGAAGATTGGCTGATAACCCAATGAATGTGGGGACAAACTTCAGTGCTTTTGCCAGATGCCCATTTAGAAGGCTGGTCCTTTGCCTTGAACTTTAATGTTGAGGTCATAACTTATTGGCATCCAACTGACAACTTATGATAGAGAGAGGCCTCGTGATGCTCCCTAAAGAAACGATTTGTTCCCTGCCAAAATTAGGATTACCTTGCTTTAGGAAGAGGATGCATACTATGCTGACAGCCAAATGATGATTTACCAGACATATCAAACTCCATCATGGACAGCAAAGGAGCCTCATATAATCCAGAAGAGAGAAGGTATTAGAGATGGCCTTCTAGACAGTTGATGCCCTAAGGACCTGCTGAAGGCTATGTCAAAGGCCAAATAATAGTAACTAGGCATTGTGCCAAATTAATGACCTGGCAAATCAGAAACCACCTTTGGTAAAAGTGATTCTTTGAGTGCGGGTTCTAAGCCCGAAATGTTAAAGCCTAGGATAGGCATAGCAAACATGAGCACAATTTATTTCATTTCTGTACCCATGGCAGACATAGATAATTGATAACTCAGACTCAGGGTCCCTCTCAGTCAACAGAGTTTTAAGTAGCCACTACATATCAATGGAAATTGTCAGGTCATTTAAAACCTATTTCCTTGCCGGTAGATTACTCCCATGTGACATGTGCCTAGCCTACCTTCAGATAAGTGGCTAATGGTCCTAAAAAACAGTTGGCTGTGGGAGGGGCTCTCAACTCCCAAGAGTCTGGGGATCATAGTAACTGAGTCAATGTATACTCATGAGGATGTCCAGAAAGTCAGGGATCTGCTTGCCATTCAGCTGACCCCCGGAGGCAGACTTCCCTGCTTCATTACTCATGGCCCACTGCCCAAGAGTAGCATCTCTGAGTAGCCATCAGCTGAGTAAATCTTTCCATAATGAAATGCTAGTGTGGCCAGGTAGCCTAAAAAGTGTCTGTGGTCAGTTGCTTCTTGGCCTTGGTTTAGGACTATTCCTGTTGTTGGAAAATACTTGTTGTTTGAGGGAATAAAATGAGGCATCACCTGTAAAAACTGTTTGAAAACTTTAAAGGCTTGTAGTCATGTAAGGGATATGAATGAAGATGATTATTGGGAAATAACAAAAGGTTAAGCCTTGAATCTTTCCTTAGGCTTACAATTTCTTATTTAATTAGCTCTATTCAATATGACAGGAGGGGAATCTTTTTCCTTCTGGGAGGCAAAAATAATAAGGAGATGTTTGCCTTGACTTTGCTATTATTGTATAAGTGTGACATCCCTAAATCCACTCCAGTGCATCCTACACATTTGTCATATTGATCTAACTCTCATAGCACTGTCATCACTTTATGCATCTGCTCAGGAACCAAAACTGATTCCCTTGTCTAAATCTAAACTCTTCAGTCTTTCATTCAGAATTCTCCTTCAGTTACCCACTCTTGACACCCATCAGCCTCCACCACCTCTGCAATCTCACCTCTTCCTCCTTCACATTGTAAAAGCAGGTAATGGTGAAGATGGCAGTCACCAAAAACATGGTGCTCATCCAAGCCTTGCATTTGTTGTTGAGGAGACTAAAGCTCAGAGAGATGAAGCGATATTCCCAAGGCTACACACAGTCCTTCCACTGTGGCCAGGACAACATGTTTTCCATACTCCATACAACTTGTTCTTCTGGTCCTAAGCACTGGGAAAAGGTGAGCAGAACTGATACCCAGGGGAAATTGTGGCATGGGGTAAATGATGTATGAAGCAATATCGAGAATTAAAAACTCAAAACTCAATGTGCTTGCAATGTGCTGTGTTTGAAATCAATAACTTATATAGAATTTGTCACCCCTTAATAGAGAATTCACTAAAGCTGGGAATTAATCTGAAAACTTTTGTTCTACTGGCTTTGGAAGGGATTTTTGTGACAATTGTCTTTTACATAAATAGAATGAATAGTTCAAGGCTACAAATGATTAATAGGATGTCAAGGTTTCCCTGGGGAATGGTCCATCGAGTTATTAGTGTTGGTCAAGTTTTTCCTCTGAATTGAAGCTAACAAGGTCATTCCAAGGGCAACTGCTTTGGGGAACCTGAGGACAATGACCCTGTTACAAATTGCCCAACTAGAAGCTAGGAAACCACTTCTTCTTTAGAAGGTTTATGTGGTAGAAAATGAGAGGTGTTTAGTGATTTAAACCTTACTGGCAGGAAGAGGGGAAAAAAATGAAGGAAAAGCCTTGGTTATAAGAATACTGTAAAAGAAAATTAAAGGAAGTTTTGTAAATGTTCAAATATATAATGTAATTCAAAATGAGACTGATCAACTTTCCACATCTACTTTGATGAGTAGATAAGAATACTTATAATTTTTGTATTAAGTATTTGGAGATAAATTACTGCTTATAAAGTATTTGAGGGTGTTTTAATGTTTTCTTTAGTATTTAAATCATCACCATTAAACTTAAAAAAAAACTCTCATCATTTTTATGCATACTTATTCAGATATTTAAAATTCCAAACAAATTGAGCCTGAATTAATGAAGTTTTAATATGTCTATAGTAAATGCATTAGTCTAGGTGTCCAGGTTCAGATTTAGTATTTTCCAGATTTTGCCACTAAAATAAAATATCCCTGTTGCACTAGAAGCTGCCCATAACAAAGCTCAAAGGAGCAGACTTTGTCTTCTCCACAAAATGGAAAATGATTTTTTGTTCTAATGCAAATATAAAGTTCCCCCACCCCCATACACACCAATGCACACACACAAATCCTTTACTCTTCGGGAAGATGCTTCATTTCATCCATGGATTCCCTTTCTCCTGGAACATGGCAGACATGCTCCAAGAGCCCTCCATAACCCAGGGTGAGTAAGCAGGGTGTGCTTAATCTATATTTAGGAAAGATAAGAGGTCCTGTCATCCAATTTGAATGGGGAAAAGTGGTGGCACTTTGCATAAGCAAAAGCTCAATAAATGTTGATTAAATTAATTTGTTGACTATTGAAATGAGAATTCTTTGTAACTGAAGAGTTCTGTATAAATATAGTGTACTAATAATATAAAGCTCAATAGTAGGCAATCAGTCCCTTGGAATATAGTTCTTTTAATTCAAGAAAAGCAGCAAGATGTACTTTTACGACCTCCTTCTCTCAGGTGGGCTTCTGTTTCTCTCTGTTCATTATAACCTCCACAGTGAACACTAATCCCCTTGCTTGAGACCAGAGTAATTCTACTTCTTTTCAATTCTTTATTGACATTATACCTCTTCTCAAAGGGCAAGGAGGTAAGGGCTATCTCGTCCTCATGTTTGCTTCTTGCTCCAAAAATAGATTGAAAATCCTTTATGCTTGCCTTGGCCTTTTGAGACATCTTGATCCATTCCAGTGTCTATCTTCCTGACACATCAGATGCGGAACCATGTAGTGCTCTCTTACTTCTTGCAGGTTAAATGCACATCAGATGGGCCTCAGATCATCTGCCTTTGCCGTGGCCTCAGGCTTTCACAGATGGAACCTCATATAACTTCGACCTTCAGGCCCCAGTCTGCCTGAGGCTGTGAGTCTAGAGGAGTATCAATAGCCTCAGCTCCAACAATAATGAAGAATTGAAACCTGTGAGGCTTTGGAGTAACAGCATCCCCAATCTGTCTTGGCCTCAGCTATAGGACAGGGAGGCAGCAGGGTACAGTGGAAAGAGAAGAGCCTAAGGAGCCAAGCAGACCTCGAAGACTAAGGTTAGTACCCCATTCTGACCCTTAGCTATGTGACCTTGGGCAAATCACTGAACCTTTCTGAACCATCTGTTTCTTTATAAGTAAAGCGGAGGTTGTCTCTAAGGCCCATCCCCTACAGGGATCTTGCTGGTAACTATGTTTAGTCTTCTAAATTACACTGTTTTCCAATTCAAGAAAGTAGAGCCTTCCTTCTTAATTTTACATCTCAAATTATCTTTGTCTGATAGGATGATGAAAATTCGCCTAATAAAAAATCAATTATTTGCCTACTTTTGTAATTTCTGTTAAAAAATTCTTGTTTTTTAAATCCGCTTAAACCATGCCTTTAAACCATAAAGCTATTGGAGGGCAGAAATGCCTACTAATAAAATAACAACAATAATTGCTAATATTTAGTGAGAGTTATTTCTGTAGTAGGTATTGACCTAGGAGCTTAATATAGATTGTTGTACTCAATCCTTGCAATAGTCTTATGAAGTAGTTATTATTATTATTGCTGTTGTATAGATGAAGAAACTGAGGCATGAAAATTTAAGCAACATGCCCAGGTCCACATAGCTAGTAAGTAGAGGGGGATACAGCAGAGAACGAGAAAGTTCTTAGTTAAACCAATAAGTTATTCTTTTTTCTACTTTAATCAGTGGTCATGCCTAATTCATACCAGATAATAATGAGTAAATGTATTGCCTGATGTCACATTCAATTATTTGTTAAATATCTTCAGGTTGCAAAGCAGTGACTAGGAGATTTGTACTATGGAGCATTATAAAAGAAGGAAGATATGGTCTCTGTCCTCAAGAAAATCAGAAGCTAGTGGAGAAGCAGACAGAAAAATAGTGAATTCCAATACAAGTAAAATGCAGTAAGTGTTTTAAGAGTGCTACAAGCTAAAAGCCATGGGCCCAGAGGTGACAGAAACACAGTTCAGTGGAATCCCCAAACCATGATTAAAAAGTTTATCTTTGAGTTGAGACTTAATGGTTAAGGAAGATCCTGGGAGGCAGGCAAGTGAGAGAAAGACTTCCAGGCAAAGGAACCATATGGGTAAATACTCACACTGAGTCACTGTTGACTCACTAACCTCAGGGCTTGTTCCTGGAATAGCAAGGAGTTTGGGGTTTCTAAGCCTTTGAGTATCAGCAAGGAAGTACTAATTTGGTAGATAATAGTAGAAAGGCAGAATCAGAATCTTGGAGTTGAAGGGTAGCCTAAGGTCAACTGATCCAATAACCCATCCAATGCCTAAATCCCTTCTGAAACCTTCCTGCCATGCCAGTGATCATCAAAGCTAGGTTCACATACTCCTAGCAACAAATACATTATTATCTCCTAAGAAGCTCAGCTCATCGCCTTCTGGAAGTACATTACTCATTTATTTATTTGTTTATCCATTTATTGTCTGTCTGTCAGTTCTAGGGTAGAGACTGTCTTGCCTATCATGTATTCTCAATGCCTAGCGCAGAGAAGACATACCATAAATATTTGTTGAAATGAATACATACTATCTCAGGACAACTCTGTGACATTTATAAAAATTTTAGGTGACTTCACAGAATAGTCTTTTATGTCTATGAAGACAACTATGCTACCCTTCCTCTATTTTCTCCAAGTTGAATATCTCCAGTTGGTCAATAAGTCCTCATGAGATGTAATTTTGGGGCCCTTCACTATTCAGATTACTCTTTTATATAAATTTCATTTTGTCTCTATTTCTTTTAATATTCTATTTCAAGAACAGCAATACTCCCAACTTCATAACACCCTCTAATCAGAGAGATCAAATCACCTCTTTTGTTCTAAGTCTTACAGTGTGACCCAAGATGGCACTTTGTTGAGGTCCACTTCACACTAATGCCTCATGTTCATCTAATTGTCAACTAACCACCCTCCTTCCCACTCCCTCTGCCCCCTGCAATGTTCTATTGCTTGCTCATATCTCTCCTGCCTTGACTTGTACTGGTAGATTTTGAAAACCTAGCCCAAGGCCCTACATTTAGGAGGCTATTACAATAATCCAGGACAAAAGACACAAGGTACCTGAACACACCTAAGGCATTATCAATATGATTTACAATCCGCGGATTGAGTGACTGCTAACATACTTTTTCAATGGTTTCTCATCCTCCAGACCACTTATGAATTAGGAGTTAATTCCTAGCTTTTTCCTATCTCACTGTCTCTGAAGGAAACATATAACTCTTTTTAAGTCTTCATATATAAATATATAAATATACATATATATATATAAATATATATATATATATATATATATATATATATATATATATATATATATATATATATATATTTCCTCTAGTTATAATATAGAGACATATTGGAAAAAGTCAAAGGCAGAAAGATTTCTAGCCTGGATGACTGAGAGAATGGTGGTTCTGTTAACAGAGTCAGAAGTTCAGGGGAGGACTTTAAGGTGACAATGAAGCATTTGTTTTTGGGACATGTTGAATTTGAAGACCTGAGGGTATCCAGAAGCAGTTCAACATGGTTTAGTCCTTTGGATTTAGAGTGCAAAGGTGAAATGAAGATTTGTTAGTCATCAATAGAGATATTTGATGCTTTCCCCAGAGATGAGAATGTTGAAGAACGTCTAGACCAAAAAAAAAAGACAAAGCTAAGAACAAAATCTTTAACAATGGCCACAAACAATAGGTATTTGGAAGAGGAATCTCCCAGAAAGAGAGAGAGGCATGCTCAAAGGGTATGAGGAAAACTCGATGCGTTTACTGTTGAGTCTGCCAAAGCTAGACATTATTGCAGAAAGGAGAAGATAAAAATCAGTCACATCAAGTGTAGCAAAAAGCTCCTGGAGAACGAAATTCTTAAGAGGTTACTGAGTTTATCAGTGAGGTAGAGGTCTGATAATCTTTATGAAAATAATTCCAGTGAAGTTGGAGTCAGGTTGCAAGTGATGAAGAGATAAGGAGTAAATTGTAGCAATGGAGTCAAAGCCATAAATGTAGACTGCTATTTCAAGAAGCTGTTGTGTGAAGTAAACAGAAACAGTTCCATGAGATTTATGTGATCCATGGATTCTCAAATATAATATGTTAATTATCACTTCACTGCAAGTTCTGACTGACTCTAGAATTAGGCACTTATTAGGCCTTATGACTGCACCAGTTATTCAACAGATCTCACTATATAAAAGTGAAAAATGAAAATAAATTTTTGTGGATAAATTTCATTGAACCCAAATTGGGCTACATGTATTTTATTATTTATTTATTTATTCATTTATTTATTTATTTATTTATTTATTTATTTATTTATTTATGTTTTCTCATTCCCCTTTTCAATGTCCAATTAATTGATGTTTAATAATTTTCTTTGAAATCAGTTCTCACCTAATTCTGCTTGGGCTGGATGAGCCCTTTAGACTTTAACCCAACATAAATTCTGCTGGAATTATCACTAGGCACAGTGAATTTCTAGATCTCTTTTGTATTGTCTCTAATCCCTTGGGCTGTGAAATTCTGAGAGGACCCTTTCACCTCTAGCCCTGGCCCCCACCACACATAGAATCATAGGATGTCAACTTTGGAGGTGACTTTTTGGTTCTTCTAGCTCGTCTCCCTCAGTTTCATAGGTGACTGAACACCCACTTCAGAAAAATGACTTGTTTAAGGAAGTGTTGTTACCGTGATTGCAACATAGTCTTTAGGATTAGAGCCGGGATTGAATCCTGGATTCATTCTTAGCTAATTGATGACATTAATCTATTCTCTTCACCTCCTGAGCCTCAGTGTTCTGGAAAATGGGGCTAATGATCATCACACCTAACTCATATAGTTGTTGTATATATTGATTGAATAACATGTGAAATATCTAGTCTGTGACTGGCATGTGACAGAAATTCAAAAGTTGTTGATTCCCTCCCCTTTGTATAAAGTTCCATAGCGAATGTGACAGAAACAAAACTCAAGGCAAACCCAAGTCTTCTGACTCCAGGCCAGAACCCAGAATCCTACATACGCAGGAGCTCTTCAAATAGAGGTACCCCTGGAGGTATGTGAAGAATTTCCAAGGCATACAGGGGAATGGACAGTTTTAAGGAACTGGTCTACAGATCTTCAAGTTCCACATGAACTCTTTGCTAAATTTGATCTGAGTATGCACCTGCTCTTGAGAGTTTCCTTTTCTTCCTCATATTTCACAATGTTTCTTCTACTTTGTAGAGAAAGACATTTTAAATCTTACAGTCACCTATCACCCTGAAGTGTTAAACCTCCAAAGCAATAAACAGAGGGACATCATAACAATTCCTTTAATCAAGATATTATAAACTGCATCTCAATCAATCTCATTAAGAGATGCAATTCCAATAAAATTTTACTTTTTAGATTTAATAAGATTACTAAAATTTGTGTTAATGTAGTTTGTTTTATTCAGTTGTGCACTCCTAACCATTGTTTCAGTGCTCAGTGCAAAAGAAACTCTCAACATTTAGAGCTTTATAGTCTCAGGAAATTATTTAAACTCTCAATTTACATATGTATATATTTTTGCTGAAGAAAGATAGGGTGATCAATAAAAGACTTTCATACATAGAAATATATTACATTAGGTTAAAATCAGTGGAGGAAGTGGAATGGTAATACAAATTCAAGGAGGGAAAATAAACCATGTAAAATTTTCAACTATAAAAGAAGCGCTTGTCATAAACTTTTTAAATGAATGAAGTGGGTATCAAGATACCATGGCATTTAGATATTATTGGTAAACTTAAAAGAGTGATGAGGTAGATTTATTTATAATATGTTGGAAATTATATTCTTTTCAACTCTTTAAACTTATCAAAAAATTTAAATGTCAACTTCAAAAATATATTAGAAAGAATATAATTAAAAAAAAATTTTTTTAGGATACACTGCCTAAACAAGTTCACAGCCATCTCAAGATCTTACTCTTATCTTAGTCCCTGGCTGAGGGAGATCTTTTTATTATTACTATTTTCAAAAATCAGACACACACAGACACACAACATATCCCCAGGGTTTTGGGTCCTCTTCCTTTGACCTCACGTTCTCTCTTTTGCCCTTAAGGATTATGTCTTTGGCTTCAAGCCCTGTAAATTTACAATTTACTTTTTTCAGGCCCAAGCACAAAATCCCCTACCACCACCACCAACACATACACATGCACCCTTGCCCATTTATTTCTGAACTTTTAAATTTCCTGTAATGTTCTTAAAGTTGCTTCAGCCATTAGGAGCTCCTCCAGTGGTCATCTTCCTCCATCTATTGCTCCAATATTAATTCTCGACTTCAGCATTCATCAGAATCACCCAGAGGGCCTTTTAAAACACAGGCTGTTGGGTTCTACCTCTAGAGTTTCTCATCCAATACATCTGGAGTAGGGCCTGAATTTTGCATTTCTAACAAATTCTCAGGTACCTGGGAACCTCGCTTTGAGAACCACTGCTCTAAACTAATGTCTAGTCTGCTCAGCAAAGACCGGATAGCCTAAAAGGCAGGTAACACCATGTCTGAACTAAGAGGTGCACCAAAAGAGATATGCCAGGCAGAAGCATATGAGCTTTCTCAAATAGATACACAATCTAAAATTTCTTCATGATTGGCTTGATTTAGAGCAGAATTCAGAGAAAAGAGCTACAAACAGGGAAACATTTACAAAGTTTAACAGCATCTGCCCCCAACAATAGAGGAACTCACATTCATGGTAGATCTTCCAGATGCCCGGCATTCTGCTAGGCAGGCTATCATGTACTAATACCCCATTTAATCCTCACACCATTCTTGCAGTCTAAGTTTTATTATTTATTATTGTTATCAATTAATTAATTATTATATTATTTTATATTGTATATAATAGATAAATAATAAGTAATATTTATTATTTATTAGCCACAAACTGAAGATCAGAAAGTTTAAAGCCATTGGAAATTGTCCTTCAAACTATTCACTAATTTCAGGTGACCATACCAGATGAAAAAGTCATTAGTTTGTCAACCTGCTACTACAAGCAAGTAAATACTTCAAGAGAATCATGTAAAATCATTTAAAAAATCAATAAAGAGAACAGGCAGATTTCATAAAAGGACGAACAGTTAGTCCCATCCGGGTCATTCATCAATAAACAGCGATTCCATCAACCACAACTCAGTCCTTACAGCATTATTAGAAAAAAGAAACCACCATTAATAATGCATGATTTAAAAACTCAACATATAAACTACAAAAAACCCCAAGGTTATAAAATATTTTAGTATCCTAGAGAATGGACCGACAAAGACTAATATTTAAGGAATGTTTCCCTCTGTATGGAGAAATTGCATAGGAGTGTGTGTGTGTGTGTGTGTGTGTGTGTGTGTGTGTGTGAAGTGTGTTCATATGTCATTATTCTCAATGTCTGAAATCCAATAAAAATTACCAGGCAATCAAAAAAGCAATATATTTTAACCTGCTGTGAAAAGATAAATAAATCAACCAAACCAACTCAACTGATATAGATTTTAAGATTATTGGATAAAAATATTAAAATGATATTCCACAGATTTAAAAATTTAAGTAGAGATATAAAAGTTATTTTAAAAAAGGATGAAATTAAACTTTTAAAGATCAAAAGTACAATGTATGAGATGAAAAACACTAGGGATGTGATTAACAGCTGATTAGATGCAGAAGAGATAAGTGAATTTGAAGCTATAGCAATAGAAGCTACCTAAAATTTAACAAAGAGAGAAAAGAGAAATGAAAATAATTGATTAAACATCAACAAGCTGTGGGGAAGCTTAAGTAATAATTAGATTTCCTAAAAGAGTAGAGAGCAACTGTCAGAAAAATATTTGAAGAAATATGGCCCAAATTTTTCCAAATTTAATGAAAACCATAAACCCACTGGTCCAAAAAGCTCAGCAAACCCTAAGCACAAGGCACATGAAGAAAACTGCATAAAGACACATAATACATAATAAATTGTTCAAAACAAATGATAAAGAGAAAAACTTAAAAGAAGTCAAGACACGTTTCATATAGAGAAACAAAGATAAAGATGACAGGAAATTTCTTGTTGGATACAAGTGAAAGGAAAGTGTAACAACATCTTTAAGGCACTGAAAGGAAAAAAAATAACTGACAACCCAGAATTCTATATCAGGGAAAATTTCAAAAACAAAGGTGGAATAAAGAATTTTTTAGACACCTAAAAGCTAGAAGTTGAAAGAATTCATCATCAGTATACCCTTGCTATAAGAAATGAGATTTCTATTTCTACCTTTCCAATCCAGATATTCTTTTTTTTTTTTTGTATTATTGTATTGACTAGAAGCTCCAATACAATGCTGAATATAGAATGACCATTTTTGTCTTGTTCCTAATATTAAAGGGAAAAGCATCTTTGTAAAAAGTCTAAACTCTCTTTAGTCATCCATTTTGAATGTACTGTTCCCTATCAGGATAGTACTAACTTTTTTTCCTAGATAGAAGGCAAATACAAATCAGAGGGTAAAACTTCAGAAGACAGAACACGATTTGACATTAAAACAAAACAAAACAAAAACAAAAAACATTCCATGACAGTGGAAACCATTGAGAAATAGAATTGGTTGCTTTGGGAGAAAGTGCCTTTCTAGAAGTTCCAGAGGGCCACATGCAATGAGCAGTGCGGTGGTGATTTTATCCTTCATGAGGGAAGAAACCAGCTGACCTCTTCAGTTTCCTTATGGCTATGATTGTTCTGTGATAATCTGAAGCCATGACATGTTGCCTCAAAGAAGGGAAATCATAAGCAAACTATGTATTTGAATACTTTCATACAGTGTTATACACAAGTGATTCAATATACCACTATTTTTTCAAACTTTTCAAAGGTTTGTTAAAACCCAAAATTTCTGTAGTTTTGTTCCTCACTTTATCAACTAGATTCCATCTTTTTAAAAAATACCTTGTGTTTTTAGAGCAGTTTTAGATTGACAGCAAAATTAAAAGGAAGGTACAGAGACTTCCCCTATACTCCCTACCACTACACATACAACACCCTCCCACCAGAGCACACATTTGTTACAATTGATGAACCTGCATTGGCACATTATCATCCAAAGTTCATAGTTTACATTAGGGTTCACTCTTGATGTACATTCAATGGATCTGGATATACTACTATATTTTTACAGAAATATTTTATGTTCAAATTGTGTTTAAAATGCCCTCTTGACATTTTCTTCAGGGAATCTTTAGCAGTCATTCATTGTAAATCTTTGGCACTTCACTGCTCAGTAAAGAAATTACATTGCACAAAAGTGTTTATACTTGTGAGGATTTGTGAAGCCTGCTAGAAGAGATTCTGGTTGTTAAAAGAAATCCATGATTGGATGATATCATAAGAAAAGATGGTGCTGACTGTTCTGAGAGTACTGGACTCTGAGTGTGTGTGTGTGTGTTTATTTGCTTTCCTGGGTGTCTCTCTGATCTTATTAGGTCAGTGGAAAGAGAACAAATGCCTTTTCTCTTCTTGATTACACCACCAGGAAGCCCCAGGTAGCTGATATGAAAATGCTTCAAGATACATTCTAGAGAGAAAATAGGACAAACAACTAATTAAATGCTGAACACTGGAAGAAAGATCAACACAACAGCCCTAGAAACCAAAGTGATGAAGTGAATGAGGCCTGCAAAAGATTTGTAGTGAGTGTCAAACTTAGATCTGAGTTGACATTCCACATGATTTAACAATAATTAACAGTAAGGTAGATTTGGACTCCATTTGTACCTAATTGCTCGTATTTTATGTAAGAATTAATACATGCAAGGGTGTATAATAAAAAGTCAATCTACCTTTTTGCCTAATCACTGTAACTTCAATAAACCAAGTCCAGAGACAACTACTATTACCAGTTTCTGGTGTTTCCTTCCAGAGATAGTCTAAGAATATACAAACTGGGGTGGGGGTAGGGTCATAACTGTAACATAATGGACACACTGTTCTGTAGTTCACATTTATCTTTAATAATATATCTTTGAGACATTTCCTATTTGTACATAGAGTTCTGTTTCATTTTTTTTTAATAGCAGCATAGTTTTCTATTGTGTAGAAATACAATGATCTATTTGACCAGTCTGAAAATCATGGATATTTAGATCATTTATAATCTTTTGCTAGCATTTTTCCTGCTGCTTTTAAAAAAGCATGCACTTTAATGATGCCTTTTAATAAATATGCTCGACAAATGTATCAGCTAAGAAATAATACTTTATACCTATCAAGTTAGATAAAATAAAAGGTTTAAATTCTTTATTAAAGAACTTATGAAAAAACAGGCACACTGAATGTTTCTAAGTATACACTGTACATTTAAATTTGTCCAAATATCATTGCAATGATTCTCAAATAAAACTGTTTATCGGAATTTCCTTAAGAGTTTTTTTTCTCGAAATACAGATGCTTGGAGATCCTGATTTAGAAAGACATAATTAAATTCTTTAAACCTAGGAGCAGGGCTGGAAGAACTGCTCTACCATCCTAACCCAGGCTCGGATGTGTACATCTTGGCAGCTATCAACACCTTAGAGTTAGTTCTTTGAGGAAATGACCTTTAAAGAACTTGCATTATGAATTCAACCTTATTAAGGGATGACATACCTCACTATCCCTGTTATTACACATTAAAAAATTTTTTATAGAAAAAAAGCACAAAGAGTTTATTGTATTAACAGAACTAACTATTAACATAAATCTCTTGATCCTTATTTATCATTGCAAAAATATAATATAACATATAGTTTTAATGCCTGTATATATATTAATTTGTTTTTTTTCCACTTGGCTTTATTTCATATGCACATTTGGCTATACAAATATAGATCACAAAGTTATCATTTAATAGTCATCATTTAAATAGTTAAACATTATCATTTTACATGCTTTATATTTTGCAAAACCCAGTCCTCAAACAAGGGCATTTGGGTTGTGCCCAGTTTTTCTCTAGTATAAATGGTGAAGCCAATTTGAATATCATTATTCAAATAACTTTCTTTGTGTTTTGGTATATCCATATGCATTACTAAAAGAAGAAGTTGTATATCAAAGGGGTAAACAGATTGAATAATTATGCCTATATAGACTGACTACAGGAAGATTCTAAGTCCCTGTGTTCTGAGGGATGGACCAGTGTGCCTGTTTTCCCATAGACGCTCCAGCAAGGAGTTTTATTCCTTTTATTTTGGTTAACCTGATAAACATTAAGTTTTATCTCATATCTCGTGAATTTATTGTGTGTATTTATTAAACAGCATTATAATGGTTTACGTCAAGGACTTGGGCACCAGGCTACTTGCGTTCAAATTCTTGCTCTGACATGACTTTCAGTAAGTTACCTCCTTTCGTTGTGCCTCAGTACTCTATGTTTAAAAAGGTAACAGAGGTACTAACCTCAAAGGCATACTGTGAAAATTAAATGAGTCAAGTGCTTAAAACTGTTGCTGGCATTTGATAAACACCATATAACAGCAGGCCATTATGAGTGCTCATGAGTGCCAGGGACAGTGTTCGACTTCAGAGATAAAACTGTAAACACAACAGACACAGAAACAGTGTCTACACTCACCAAGCTCACAGACTAGTTGAGGATACAGGCACTTCCAAAACTGCATGGGAGGCATGTGACAAGGGAACATATTTGGAAGAATGCCTGACCTGAATATTTGACTTTTGCTTTAGAGAAGCTACCTAAATGTTCTAAATGTTGATTTTAAGTTATAGTTCTTCTCATGTGAACTATTTAGTCATAGCTATCTGCTTGCTTATGGAGTCTAAGTATTAATTATATATGTGTATATGTATATTTTTCAACTTGAAAGCAATGCTCATTCTGTTCTAGCCACATTGGCTTCTACTGTTCCTTTAACAGCCAAGGCATCTTCCTTCTTCAGAGCCATTGACTTGCTGTTTCCTCTGCCTGGAAAACTCTTCTTCCAGAATCCAAACGGCTTGTTTTCTCTCCTCTTTCAAGTCTGAGTAAACGTCACTCTTTACGGGAGATCTTCACTATCACCCTATTTAAAATTGTGAGCTCCATTGACCAGTACTCTCTACTTTCCTTCCCTGGTTTATTTTTCTTCATTATACATTTCACCTCTATACTAGAAAACTTATTTATTTTGTTTATTTTTAGTCTCCATCATTAGAACCTAAGACTCATAGAGACAGTAATTTTGTCTGTTTTATTCTTTACTAGACCCTCAATAGTTAAAATGGTGTCCAGAACTTAGTAGGAGCTCAATAAATATTTATTGAATAAATAGTCATTTATACAAAATTGATGTTATAACATACCTATCATTCTGGAACTTACTTTCTAATTGAAAGATACATCTTAGATATCTTTTTATGTAGGTACATGTAGATCTTCATTATTTTTAATAGCTGTGTAATCGTGTAAAGTAATATGAACCATTTAGTTTTTCATCAATAGATATTTTCCCCAATTTGTTACAATCACAAACAATGCTGTAATAAATAACATACCCATCTTTGTGTAATTGTGATTTCCTTGTAAGATTTATTTATTTTGAATATTAAGCTTCTGTCCATTATATTTATTGCAAATATTTTTCTAGTTCTTGGATTTCCATCCTCCCACGGTAAACACTTCAAACTAAAAATGAAAATAAATCATCCTTTTTATCCCCAAGCTCCCCTTGTTCTCATATATCATCTCAAAGAGACAGTGCCTATACGAACATATATAACTGAAGCAAACTTCCATGAAACACACTTCTCTTTACTAAAGTTAACATCCTTCGATACTTTCTGTTTTTTTGTTCTATTAATTTATTTCATTAAAAAATGCTTGCAGAGACCCTCCAAATTAATTTCAAAATCACTAGTTCATTGAGACCCACAGTTTGCAATACTCTGTCCTCTTCTCTCCTAACCTGTGTTGAACTAGTCTATAGAAGCAGGCACTCATTTGAGTTTTCCTATCTGGCACATTGTTAGCCTATTAGAACTAGAGTCCTCCCTTGAACTCCAGCCCAATTAAGTAAGGTCTAGCTCTTATCTATTCTCTCGCAAGAGGTGAGACCCTGACATCATACCTGCCAAGAATGAACAGATGGTCTCAAACTAAGCTACTGCTACAGATGGCAACTACCTGACTTTGAATGTTACTGTCTGGTGCCTTGCCTTGTCCACCAGATTGATATTAGCCCCACTCACACCTCATCTGCCTACATAAACAAGGATACCATTTTAAGACTGTTGGCTCACTTCCATGTTTATATTTTAGTGAGGTCACTCTGTGGGATGGGAACTGTTTCCAGGCAATGCTAGCACGTAATGTCAGGAAGGGACAGGATCATAAGTTTTGAAGTTCTCTTTATTCAAATCCCTGCCCAGCCTGAGTATAGAGGTGCAGGGGAAAATGAAAAAGTGCTGCTAGGATCCAGAAGAAGAGTTAGGGGCTCTGGCCAAAGGGATCATAAGTCAGAGCATAACTCTGGGCAAGCAGGAGGAGGTCAAGTACAGATGGATAAACATGGTATATTGGGGTATGCAGTAGCATTGTGACACTTGCGTTGCTAAAATCTATCTGAGACTCACAACAAATGACAAGATTGTGTCTAGGCCTCACCACCTGGTGGGGCTAGGCTCCTTCATTGTTCAAAATAATCTCAGGAACAGGGCGACCCTAAGCATGTAGATTAGGGACAACCAAGCCTGCAGCTGAGAGTGCTGGGGCAGGTAGGGACTTAAAGAAAATAATCAAGAAGAAAGGTTCCTTGACTCCTACATTAAATCCAGCTGAGAGCATAAATCCTCTTCTTGGCATTTGACTCAGGACCAGTGAGGAGATTATATTGGGTAAATAATTTAAATGCAAATTGATATGACCAGGATTTGAAGAGCATGTAAGAGCAGATCAGTAGATTTTGCTCAATTAGGAACAGAAGGAAATACTTAAAAAGAAACATGTTCTATTCTTGGAAAAGATTTTTTGAGAGTGGGTTTATTCATTCACGCTCTCACCCACTTCTTTATTCATTTATTACGTATAGCACACTTGCTAATGGGTACCTGCTTTCATTCATTCCTGCATTGTCAGATATGCATACGTTTTTCTATTTTCTGTCTCTTTGGATGTCACTGGGCAGATAGGAATGTTTAAGGAACTTGTATGACTTAAATATGCAGATTTCTTAGATAACAGTGTTTGACATTAGTGTCAATGGGCCCCTGATAACCAATGAAAAGCACTCAAGAAGTTGGTTCTACAGGAGAAGTAAATTCCTTTATGGTGTTTTTCTCTCTTGGTAGTTGACTCTCTATAGAGCAGCAAAATAGAGACAGAAGTAATGACAAGACTCTGAAAAAGTAGACTGTGGGAGGTGAAAATATTCAATACAAAAACCCAGATGTCAGCAGAGATGATTTTGTCTTTTGAAACTTAAGAAATATCTGGCCTTTCACCCACTCACCCCCACCCCCCACCCATCCCATTCTGAGGAGGCATCTCTGCCCTCTGCCATGCTGGGGAAGCAGAGGGACTAGAAGCTCATATTGTCATATAGTCTCTTGGCTCCAGTTCTGATTTCCAGTGTCTCATTTGCAATTTCTTCCTTGGGTTCTGTCTGACCCAATATGAACCTTAGCTCTTTTTTGTTGTTGTTATTGTTGTTGTTTGGTGACATCCTCCTTCTATTCCTCATCTCCCCAAATCTCGCATAAGACATTTGAGTATGCAGTAGAAAGTAGAGTTTACTGCAGACTTGGGGTGAAATGAAGGTTTGTACAGACGTTAGATTTTGCTCATTCTGTGTCCCGTCTTCCTCTCTCTTTGGCATTCCAACCAAATTCCAGGACTCTCAGTCTGGGGATAGGGGAGATGTTGGTGCTTAATTAGACTCATTAAAGCCTCCTAAAAGCTGAAACAAAAAGGGCCCTTTCTGCATTTAGTAGCATCTAATAACTGGTAGATATTTCGACATTTTAATATTTCCTATGCCAATTAGAACAATTCATGCTAACCCTTAAAAGGAAAAAAAAATAGTCAGCTAGAGTTTAAATATACTTTAAAAATCATTATACTAATATTGATTTATTAGTATGGATAAATTTTATTTAGCTGTCAAAGGATTACATTTTGTTACATTGCTTACAATGGATTACAGTTATTACACTGCTTAAAAAATAGAAATTTTTAGTGTAGACAACTGCAAGAAGAAAACAAAAATTGGCTCATTATTTTTCCCAGATTGCCTCTGTTAGTATAGACTTTGATGATGCTTGTCAGAAATATAGGGTACCTAGTGATACAGGAGAAGTGGCACTTTGACCCGGTTCTTGGTACCAAGCTCAGGGAACAAGGACCCTGACCTGGATGCAGCAGTAGCACCCAAAACACCAAATCACAAATCAGGAATTGGTTGAGTAAGGCAGTGGAACAACTAAAAGGTCAAGCATGGGATTCAAGTTCTAAGGGAAACTCTTAGATCTGAGCGGGAAGGGTTGCAAAGAGATCAGGGAGGTTATACATACATATGACGTGGTCCAGGAAGTGTTGGCTATGGCAGCACTCTTCTGGATGTCCTCAGGGCCCATCCTCCTATGGTGGGTATCTGTTGGTCCACAAGGTCTGGAGCTTTGTAGGCAGCTGCTGATGCCACATTCAGTCAGAAGGCAATCTCTGTGGAGTCCAGGACCTCCAAGATCTATGAAATGATGTTGATAGACTCAAAATAGGATCAGGCAAGCCAGGATTATTAAGGATGGCTAGGAGGCCAGTCTGTGTCCTTTGGTCTATGAGGCCTAGGTAAGGTTAAATGTCAGGAAGCCAAGAATAGCAGATGTGTTACAGACAATTCAAGTTGAGTTTTCTGTTACTTGCATCCAAAGTATCCTAATTAACCGTGTATGTGTGTGTGTGTGTGTGTGTGTGTGTGTGTGTGTGTGTGCGCACGCACTGTATTTTAATGTATAGTAAGTCTTCACTTAATGTTGTTGATAGGTTCTTAGAATTATTGTTGCAGGAAGCAACATACAGTGAAACCAGTTTTACCATAGGCTAATTGATATAAATAAGAGTTAATTTCTTATGGCATCTCATCAACATTATAACAAAACAACGTTGAGCAAAATGACTTTGAGGACCTGCTGTATAGATATAGAAGATAAATTCTGAAAGACTATATAAACAAAGTTTAAAAGATGTTCTCATGAAAGAGATTATGAGTGATTTTTCCCTTGCAATATATATTTTTTAATTTAAACAATGTACTTGTCATATCAGTCAAGGTTCTTGCAAGTAATAGAAGCTGACCAAGTCTGATTAAGGGGAAGAGAAACTTATGGAAAGGATCTTGAGAACTGGCAAAAACACCTGGTAGTCTGCTAAACCAGGTTGGAAGAAAGGCAGTAACCAGTGAGCCCCAAACTGTACCTGGAACCAGTCTGGTGAGGACACTGCTATTGCTGCCACTAACCCCTGGCCACCACTGCCACTAACTCCTGGTCACCATGGCTCCCAGTGCTGCACAGCCTTAAATGCTGGATATCACTGCTGCTGACCAGGAAGTTCTTCTGCCTTCACCTGTCACCAAAATGGATATTTGTCGCTTTGTGGTAGAACCCCACGCCTCAAAGTCTGGGGAGTTCACATTTGCTTGAGCTTAAGACATTTTCCCATGCCCAAGGAGAAAGGAGCTGGGAAGGTGAGAACCTGAACTTCTAGTTTCTACAGTGGGAGGCAAGATATGCTTCCATCAAGACTCATACAGGTGGAGAGTTCTCCAAATATAGAAAGTCAAAATAAAAATAAAACTTTTCCTTTACCTTATAATATTTTTAAAAAGTAATAAGGCAAAACAAAACAAAAAATAGAACCCATTCCAAACCAAATCAAAACAAACCAGACTAACATGAATGTAAATACTTTAAGAAAGATCACTATTTTTAAAATAGAGAAAATGAATGCACAGATATTAGACACATTTGAGGAAAAAACAATTTTTTTATGATTGTATGTACCTTTCATACTTGAAACATATTTATCTCACATTTTCTGGCTTTCTAACCAAAAGTTTGATTTCAAATACCTGCTATTTTTTCAATTTCTCTGATGAATTTATTGTCACTGGAAGCTATTTCTTTTATTCTAGCAACAGGTAAATTAGACACAGTAAATTAGATATAGTCTAGTAGTCTAGTAAATTAGAACTAGTTTAATGTTTTAAGCAGTTTCCTACAAGCATGATTAATGGAGCACAAAGAGTGGTTCTTGACTCAGTAATGTTTATTTACTGTTGAAAATAGAATTTTTTAAATTGTCAAGAATAATATGTACTCAATGATACATTTTACTAGAATTAGCAATAACTATATTTATACAAGCAATTTAGAGTAAGATTCAAAAAAATCCAAAGACCTGATACAGTTAAATGTTTGTCTTCATCTCTTTCACATTTTCTTTCCTATATTTTCTGAATCAAGTACCAGAATAATTTTCTCTAGAATGCCAATTTCATCATGTCATTCATGTACACAAAATCTTTCAATATCTTTCTGTGCCTTTAGGAAAAATCTGGACTCCTGAACTGGCATTACAATTTCCGTGTGGCAGCCTCAGATCAATCTTTTCCAGCTGCGTCTCCACTGTTAACTCTATGTGAACCTGTAGTTAAGGGCAGTGGGTCACTAAATAAGCCTGTTCTTTTTTGCCTCTGTGCCTATGTTCATACCATGTTTTCTACCTAAAAAGCGTTCACCAGATCTTCCTACCCATATCATTTTACCTATCTCTAAAAACTGGGCTTATATCTCATGTTCTATATAAAGACTTCTCTCTCAGTCCACTTGAGTCAATCCTTTGAATTCCTATAGCAAAAAAACATTCAGCTTTCCAGTTCTCACTGGTGATGTCAGCTTGTGAGTGTGTCACCATTTGTTACCACCAATCATTAAAGCTGGAGATTGTAAATTTTAAACTAATTAATTAATTGAAGCAGTTTTCAGATTTTTCTCCCACCTTCACCTCACCCTCCATCACCTAAGTCCTGATGGGCTTTCTGGTTGGGGTGCTACCTCTACAGATAGCACTAGTGATTACACGTAACTGTGGCTCTGTCTGGAAGTGTGTCCCACTATAGAATTCTAAGCGCAGCACCTCATTATTCACTCAGGCCATCCATTTGCCCAGTGCGCAGGGCTCACATTGGAGAACCAGTACAGGAATAAAGAGAAAGGGAGAATCTTCGAAGTGACTCTAACTCTGTAACGAGCCTAGTAGCTTCAGCAAATACCTGTGGGGTGGAGATATTGGGGAGGGAGTTATAGTTTGGGTGTACAGACATACAAGAGATCCCAGTGAAGCTTCCAGAACAGGGAGGGGTACAAGAATGATAGAGATCACTTTGTACTGAAAAATCCTTGTTTGGGAGAAGATAAGAGAGCACCCCCATGCCCACCCCTACTTAGGGACTCCAGAAATAGTTGGGTGGAATTCGAGAGTGGTCAGATTTCCCAGAATTGTAGATGACAGCAGAGCCAGAGAAATGCCATTTTCACTATTACTGCGACTCTATTCTATTTCAGACAGGTGTGGCCTGGGGCAACACGGGCTATATTCAGGTGTGTTTATTTGTCATTTTAAGGCACACAGGAATGACAGAGAGATAAAAATAGTTGTACTTAGGTGGAGTTATGGGTAATTTTTGTGGTAACAGTTCATCAACAATGTATATAGTTATGAAACTGTTACCACAAAATTAAGTAATATTAAAAATATAAAAATCTTACTAAACTGTTATCATAAATTATATATAATATACATATATGTACATATATGCATAGTTAAAGGCACACATTGTTCACATTTGTTTGGGAACAACTCCTGACTGGAAACTTCATGGGTCAATGAGGGTTCCCACACTAGGAACTGTTAGCCCCTTCAGATTGTTAGGAAAAGCCAATGTGGTTGGAGACAGAAGAGAAAAGTGTTCTGTTAGGACCTGAGTAGGGAGAACAGAGGCAAGGAATCACCTCTTGCACACCAAGGAAAAGATAAAAGAAAAGAAGAAACTAAATGATACAAAGCTCTCTAGATATCAAGGTCAGCTTGGGGTAAGATTGGGTTTTAAATGGAATAAGTCTTCAGTTCTAATCCCAGTACATATTTATCTCCTTGGACCTCATTTTCTTCCATTTCTATTTCACATCTTTATTAAAATTTATGAAACTATGTTTCATTTCTTTGTCTTACTTGGGACTCTTTCTTGGGACTTTCTTGGCACAAAAGCTCATCTCTGCCTGCTTCCTGAATGCCAGTTCTGGCTTTATTGTCAAGCCCTAACTGGGGGCTCCTGGACCCCACACAATGCTCTGTAGGTCCTCAGGAGATTCCTCTACATTAAGCTGGCCATGAACACACTGGTCGCCTAACCCCCTAGCTGCCACCTACTGTCTCGCCCTGTGGATGGTCATCTACCAGGGAAGAGCTCTGGCACAAACCTCGGCAATCCGTACAATTGTATGGATGGCATGGCCTCCTTCCCCAGGTGCACTCAATTACTGCCTTCCATGAGAACATGCTCTGCTCTGACCTATAACTCGTCTGACCTCAGAAAGGCCTTGGGAACAGTGTCCTGCCCCAATTACAGAAAGCAGAGTGTGATTGAGGTCAGGCCTAGGCTATCCTTGCTAGGCTTACTGCCCTGCGGATGTTTCTGGGGTTTACCACGGTTTAGTCAGCAGCTTCTTCAGCCTTCATGAATATCATTTATATTCAGGCTGGAGCCCTCCACAGATCACATGACTCCCTATCCTCACTCCCATTCCAAGAGGCTTGCTAATTCTTATAACTGACTAATGCAAATACTAAGAAAACTTCACCAGGACTGCAGTGGTTCTGTATGAGAAACCCTTGATTTTTATCTTTACCAGGTCTATATACTGCCCTGGATGATTATAGGTATCACAGCCTGGCTAATGTTGAGAAATCCTTTGAAAGCCAGACAGAGACCCTGATCTGGGGTCCAGGTTTCTAACAGTTGGAACTATATGGTTAACTCTCAATATCTTGAAGAAGTATCTGGGCTGTTTAATGCCCTAACATTGCCAAATAATGGGCTTTCTGTTAAACACCTAAAGCATGTAGAACTTGACTAATCCTACTGTGACTTCAAGGTATATGCTGTAGATCAGCCTTCTCATACTTTAATGTGCCTGTGAATCACCTGAGGATTTTGCAAGAATGTAGATTCTGATTTGGCAGATGTGGGTGGGCCCTGAGAATCTGCATTTCTAGCGAGTTCCCAGGTAATGTTAATACCACTGGTCCAAGGACCACACTTTGAGTGGCAAGACCCCAAAAGAGGCAGAGCATATGAAAAACATTCCAGGACATAATTCCAATTATGCCTTTCTATGAACATAATTTTCTTACAGCTGGAAAAGAAGTCACCTTTAAGACAAATGGAAATGTCCTTCATCACTTGGCCTTTGTAATCTTCTCCCAGACAGATGACATTTCTTTGTTAGCAAGCAGAGATAAGGGAACTGATTAGTGTCCTACAGAAACCCAGACATGTGTCAGTTTTTCCACCCCACTCCACATAGGCCCCCCCACACACACCAAATACTCACCTAAACACACCCCATTCCTCACCTACCTACCTAGTGATACTGGCTGAGATTCAGATCTTTAGGCCCTAGGACAGGGCAGAAAAGATGATGAAAAATTGTCCAGTGACTGAATAATGATTAGCTCTGGAAAGCTGGGATTTTCAGAGAGGGTAACAGGGTCCTTTTCTCTTCAATCCCTACGTGCTGTCCAGGTGGTAGTTAATAGCTCTCTGGGCTGAGTACTGTGGGCATCAGAGATAAAGAAAACCATATCCCTGCTTTCTAGACACTTGCTGTCTAGTGAGGAAGACACACATGGGCAAATAAGAATGGAATGCTATATTAACTCTTTAGTAGTCTTATGATACATATCTGTTTTGACTGTACCTGGTGAGGAGATGGGGCTAAGGTTTGCAAAAGGACTTAGAAAAGGTTTCACAGAAGAGTGGCATAGGAGCTAGGACTTTTCTAGGTGGAAAAGGAGGCATGAGAAGTAGTCTAAAGCAGAGTACTCTGTCAGGCTTCCTTGAGGGAAAGGCTGGAAAAAGAAAGCAGCTCCAAAGGGGAGTCCCAGGACCAAAGCATGTGATGTCAGAAAGGGGACTGAAAGTGAAGCAAAGGAGCTTGCTTAATGTTAGATAAATATTTGGTCAAAGAGAGCTCCCGCTGAGGTATGAGGGTTTTCTCTTTACTCTTCTAGTGTTTCTCTGAGTGATTTTATAAGTATTTCTAGTAAAGATAAAGGAAGATAAGAAGGAATTGATTACTGTAATGAAAGGAGTATTTGGTATTTATGAGCTTCTCAAAGAGAGACATCAAAGCCAGATCTCGGTGCTCCAGGGACAGCCCAGCTGCAACAGTGGAAGGGGCATAATTGCCATCTAGTGGCCCAAACCCCCAAGTCTGAGCTCCATTCCAGGTATTTCTAGTCTCTTCAGTTATGGAATCATCATGGCCTATACAAATCACTTAGTATAACCTCCTCTGTTCTCTTCTAAGTCCTAGCCCCTTAGTTTACTTACTGGAGAATATTGATCCAACTATGAAAATGTCAAATGGGCAGTAATACATAAAAAATTAATTTATACTAAAGTGTAAATAATTACTCAAAAAATGTCAGTGACGGTTCCTGCCCCTGTGTCTAATTTGATATAAGAGAGAAATTGATGGAGAAACCATTGAGAGGAGGAAGAGCAGGGGTGGGGTGGGGAGTGAGTTGTCCCTGAGAGGAGAGACAAATACAGGAAGAGAGGCAGCTGGAGCAGCAGCTGACTTTGATTTTACTTGTTTACCTTCTCCTGGGAAGGGGCAAATAGAAGCTGCTCATGATATTATTTTTAGAGCTATTTTCAAACACCGTGGCTAGAAAAGGCTGTGGTGTTATTTGACTATGAAGAATATTTAACATGTCTAGCTTTCTTACAGAGGGCTTTGTTCCTAGGTGTACCAGAATGTTAAATTAAATACTCTGAAGAACGAAATCCCATATCGGTGTACCCCGAATAATATGGGGTGGCTCCTTGGGCACCATGCAGGGCCCTGGTATGGCCTTCTTCTGGTGCCATCTGGGGGTGGACTGTTTTATTGTTTTCCCACTGAACACCACTTTTGTAAGGTCTCTTACTATTTGCCTAATTATTAGATTACACAGAGAGAGCTCAAGGGCTCCTTTTAGACTGTGAGAAAGGTATTTTCGAATGAGGGGGCTGCTGTATAGTGATGCAGAGCCATTACAGAGCAGGTGAGAGAGATTAGAATGGGGTCAGGGTGGATATGACACAGAGGCAGAGGGATCAAGGATTTTGTAATCAGACAGATCCAGCACTCATCTGGTCTCTTAAGAGCTATGTGAAATTTAGACAAGTTAGCCTGTCTCTCTGGCCTCAGGTTTCCTTTTCTATAAAGTGGGGATAAAAACAATTAGTGTGACTGAGAAGATTTAAAAGAGATAAATAATATAAACACAGAGTCTGGCACCTAGTAGGTGCTCAGTCATTTCCTTTTAATGCCTACCCTCAAATCTTCTTTCTAATTATTCCATTTCCTTCACTATGCCTTCCTACTATCTGTTGGAAGGCTATCTCATCCTCCTGTGCTGCTGGAAGATACCCCTCTTCTCAAAGGAGTTTTTATTTGGTGAGAGACAAATCCACAGTGAGGATATATTAAGGAAGAGTCTCCTGAGTGCCCCCAGGTCGAGGGCCTTCTCCTCATGGAAGGCCCAGGCTCCTTTTTGGAATTACTTCCTCCCTCCCATGCTCAGGAGCTGTAAGGTATCCCTTAACAAAAATCCAGGGGTGGGTGGCTCTTTCCCTGGGCACTAATTCTTTGGTGCCCCTTTCCAAAGAGGTACTTCTCACCTTCTCAAAGGTCTGGGTTAAACATCTAAGCCTTGGCTGCTTTTAGCTTGGTCTGGGATTTCTCATGTTTGGGTAAGGTACAGGGCTCTTTCTTTTTTTAATCTGGTAAAATATAAATAACATAAACTCTACTGTTTTAACCGTGTTTAAGTATAAAATTCAGTGGCAGTAAGTGCATTCATACTTTTGTGCAACCGTCACCACAATCCAGCTCCAAAACATTTTTATTATCCCAGACTGAAACTCTCTACCCATTAAATAATGACTCTACATTCCTTTCTCCCCCAACCCCTGGAAACACTATTCTACTTTATGTTTCTATGTATTTAACATAGGTACCTCATTAATGGAATTGTACAATATTTGTCCTTTTGTGCCTGTATGGGCCTCTTTTAAAGGAAAAACAATTATATATTACAGATTTACTCTAGTGACTAGTCTGATGTTGCATACACATACATACACATATATGTGTAAAAGTGGTATAGAATCCTATGTTTATAGCTCTATTTGCAGCTTAGGCGATTAGAAAACAAATTATCAAACTAAACCTAAAACCCCACAAAATCCTATATAATTAAATTTAATGTGAGAGGTGATGTTTTGCTAAAACAAATCCCCAAAGTTGTTTAATAATTGAAAGAGTTTTGGTTCTAGTTCTATATTTAATTTTTGTCTACATTTTGACTTGAATTGTTTTAATGTAGAGAATAACTTTGCATAAGTAAGTTGTAGGGAATGTCACTAGTAACATTAAAGCTTGGCTTGGTAGTGCAGGATAATCAGACCACACACTTAAGTGTAACGATGCCAGCGAGCAATTCTTGAAGACCAATTTTAATGAGATGTTACTAGAAAATAATGCAAAATGATCTTTTCTTGAATATAAGATTAGCATTGTGATGCTATTAAAATCTGAATTAAAGGGAGCATCTAATCTAATTCTTATTAGAGTTGAGAATGGAAAAATCCTTTATTGTAATTACATTCTATACTTGCTGCCATTGAACTCTTACAAGTTGTATACACACAAAGATAAACTCCAAGCAGTAGAATCTGCATATCAAATCACCCGCTGTGGCTAGGTCCTCTTGAACCCAGCAGACTTACAAAACTGTTCCAATTATCTATTGCTATGAAATAAGCCATCCCAAAATTAGTGGCTTAAAATGCTAACATTTATTTTGCACATAAACCTATGATTTGGGCAGGGCTTGGTGGGGACAGCTTGTCTTTGCTCTGCTAGGATTTACCTGGGGTGGCTCGAGGATTGGGGGATGAAATCATGTAGAGGTTGGTAAATCTTTTGTGTAAAAGACCAGGTAATAAATTATTTTTGACTTTGTTCACTATACTATTCTAACTACTAAAACTGCCATTGTAGTGCAAAAGAAGTTAGAAATAAGTGGGCATGGTTGTATTCCAATTAAACTTTATTTATAAAAATGGGCAATAGATCAGATTTGGCCCACAGGTCAAAATCTGCCCACTCCTGACCTAAAAGTTTGCTCACTCACATGTCTGGCAGTTGACACTGGCTGTTGACTGGGACCTTATCTGGGTCCTCCGGCCAGAATACCTACATGTGGCCTCTCCATGGGACCTGAGCTTCCTTGCAACATAGAGATATGTTCCAAGGGCAAGTGTTCAGAGAGAAAGAGCCAGAAGGGAGCTCCATCTTTTTGATGACCTGGCTTGAGAAGTCATACAGCATCACTTCAACCACATTCTATTCGTTGAAGCAGTCACAAAAGCTTCCCATAGTTGAAGTGGGAGAAATACAGACTCTACCTCTTGATGAGACAGTGACAAGGTTCTGGCAAAGCATATAGGATCAGGAATATTGCCGAGCCCATTTTTGGACAATACAGTCTTCCCCATTTGCCATCTTCCATGCAATGATTCAATTCTCTCACTACTTTTTTACATTTGAACCATTTCAAAATCCTCTGTTGTATACCATGCTTTAACATCATTTAAATTTCATCTGTTGTGAAAACATTCACACACACAACCTTAGGTACTGAAATTTCATGGAGCATTCTAAAACAGTCATCCAGATAATTCAGAACAAGCTAAGAGTTATTTTTATATTATCATTAAGATAATAAGCCACATTTCAAAAGAAAAATCTCAGAGAGATCTTGCAGCTCTTTTGAAATATCCTCTGCATTTGAGAAACATAAATCTAAGCCTTAGGCCAGAGGGGCAAACAAATTCCTCCCAGCTCTTATATGGTCCAGTCCAACTTCCTGGAGTGAAGGTCAAAAGTCCCGTAATCAGAAGCTGCGTGCATTTGCTGCAAGAGTCCTTTCCCCAGAGCTCCCTTGAGAAGCTGTAGTTTAAGGATTTCATCTTGGCCATCTCTGTGTCTTTCCCTTGGGTACACTGCTAACAGCCCCTAATTGCTTTTAACCATTTTCAGCTGCATTGTGGTTCTTCAGAAGACTCTTCACAGCAGTATAAGGAAAAGATTCTTTCTGTATTATTGTCTGGAGTTCTGGCTGACGTGACTTAGCTTTATAGATCATCTTCCAAAAATCTTTCTTAGGGTTTTGCATGGTATCCAACCTGCAGGACTGGATACCTGATGTAGGCTGACAGTTAGTAGAAGAGTAAGCATGGAAACTTTCCTGCTTGTACATCTGGCTTCTCTTTCTTGGACACTACAATCTTCTGAACAAATAGGTCTTAAGAATGCTGCCCACCGTGACAATGCCTTGCTGAGACTTTCATTCAATGCTTTCAGTGACGGAAGACATGAGAAGCATGTCTACACATATGAAATACCCTCATTCAGAGACTCTATGGTGGCTAGATTGAAACACCATATCTGAAGTCTCTAGGGCACAATGCAAGCACACAGTAAACCTCTATGAGAATCAGGCAGGATGGTGGTAATAGCCCACACCTTCACACCCATGGTCTCTTCTTTCTGAGTTCTTGGGTGTTGAACTTCTCACAGTTGGCCCAGGGAAAGAGGGCAGGGGGCCCAGTTGGTGTGAGGCTTTGGAGACCTTTACTAAGCAGCTAGAAGGGAAGTATCAGCATATCTTGAAGGTGGGGAAACACTTGCTTAAAAGCTATTTTGCTGTCTCTATTGCATTTAGTAACTGAGAGGCTAAGTGCCATTTCTCCATTTCTCCTGTACATCCTGAAAGAGAGTCTCTGTCTTAAGGTGATTTCCCTCTTTCCTGCTGTTCATTCCCCTACTGAGAGTCAAACTTTTTCTCTGTCTCATGTAGTTGCTGTAGAGATAATTCTGATGTCAGGAGTAGAGGCCATTGATTTGACAGGAGGAAAGCAATGACTATTCAGAAACAAGTCTCCTCTCATCATGCAAATACCCCTAATTAAGAAATCCAGAGACTGATTCTGTGTCATGGAAACATAATTTCCTTTGACTCAAAGAGTTCCAGGAATTGCTGTAGGCTATCAAGCATTCTTGATTTCCTGGGTAAAATGGTTTTACCCTCTGCTCTGAGTTTTCTTGAATTAAATCTCTTCCTTGGACCAGGTGTGGGCCTAGTGACTTGAGCCATAGGTGTGAACAACAACACAGTTCCTGCCCTCCAGGCATTTATAGTGGAGTAAAATAATCTGTAAGTGGTTAAACCTCAATGTCATGTGGATCCTGATAGGTGAAAACTTTGTTTAGTTATTGGTTATTGGTTGAATTGTGTTCCTTCAAAATCCATATGTTGAAGTCCTAACCCCCAGCACCTCAGACAGGATCTTATCTGGAGGTTGGGCCTTTACAGACAGATGTTAATTACAGTGAGGTCATCAGGGTGCACAGCTCTCAGAAGGAATCAATCCTGCTGACACCTTGATTTTAGACTTCCAGTCTCCAGAGCTGTGAGACAATAAATTTCTGTTGTTTAAGTAATCCAGTCTGTGGTACTTTGTTACAACAGCCCTAGTAAACCGATATAGATACTCAGTGGTCTCCTTCCACTCTTGTACAATCTGGGGTGGGGGGGGGGGCGGGCGGGAGGGGGACTTATGTGAATGGAAATAAAATGTCCTCATGTTTTGCATTTATTAACTATTAGATACATTCATTCATTCATTCATTCTCTGCCTCCTTACTTTTATTTATTTTAAATTATACTTACCACAATCTAGGAAATTATTTTATCTTTTTACATGTTCACTATTTCTCCACTAACTTCATGTTAGGTGTGCCATAAGTACTTGTTGAATAAGAATTTATTCTTCCTTGTTCCTTTCCCTTTCTCCCTCCATTCAATATTTAAGCACCTCTTGTGTCTATTTGTGTGCATAGCATTCCATGCTCATCCTGTTAGAATATAAAGAGGTTCAAAGAATGGCTCTCGTCTCTGAGTAGTTTGTGATTTCAGGAGGAGAGACATGCCCATGTGAGGGGCTGCATTCCACTACCAGGTAGTGGGGGAGTGTGTGCTAGACAGATGTTGGATCATAACTGCTGCCAAGGGCTGGAGTGGGCTGGAGGTGTGCAGGAGAAGGCTCATGGAGGAGGAGGGGCTTGCACTTGAGATGAAAGAAGGGAACAGAAGAGAGTATAGGACAGCATAGAGTGTTCACAATCCATCTGCCTGTCCTAACACCTGGGGGCCTATGTTTAGGGAGGAGTTGGAGTGCTCCAGGCCTGGGGTTGGGCAAGGCATCAGAATGCAGATGACGACAGAAGTCAGAAGCTTCATTCTGGCATCCCAGGAGGTCAGAGCCAGAGCCCAGGGGCTTTCAACTCTGGCTACACTTTAAAAGCACCTTGGAAATTTAAAGAAAATTTCTACTACCCAGACCCTATCTTGATCTGGGATGTCCTGGGAACTGCAGGCTGGGCTTCAGAGGAAAGAAATCCATTTAGGATGTGGATTGACAGCAGTGACTTCTGCCTGAAAGACTCAGACCACTCTGGCTCAGCCAGGAGACTCCTGTTGTTCCAGAGTGATGGGGATAACTGCTGGAAATAAGACATCTGGCCACATTCCACTGTATGGCCTCCTTTTCCTGAGTGTAAAAGTGACTGCTTGAGACATCAGAAGAATGTGTTGACAGATCTGTATCCTGTTTCCAATTCTCTAATATATTTTATGGTGGGAGCAGCAGCAATAGCAGCAGAACTAACCTGGTTTCTTTCTTTTCAGGAACTTTCAGCTTTCTGTAGGGGTTTGTAGACAGGAACCATCCAGGGAAGCAGGCTTTGTTGTTGCTTGTTTTTATCTGTTTGTTTGTCCTGGGAATGCTGGGGAAATTGGGTCCACAGTTTTAGGGATCTTACTACTTGGGTTCTGTTAGCTTAATTTCTTCTAGCATTATCTAAAAGGCTCTATCATAATGCTTGGCATATAGTGGACTCTCAACGAATGAGAGAGCAGAGATCTTACAAAATGCTAAATAAACTTCAAGTACAATCTGAAAGAAAAATAATGCCCCATTTGTTTTTATTTGCTCAAGATACTCTTGGTACAAATGGAAAGGTAGGAGCAAAAAGAGAGTTAGCCAGTCTTCAAAATAAACCTAGAAATGTTGATTGAGATCTATGAGGCATCAAGTACTGTGTGATATATTGTGGAAATGCAATGATAAAATTAAAATGCAATGATAAACATGCCTCTTGCCCTACAGTCTCTCATAATCTAGTTGGAGAGGCAAGAAATGAACATGTGAAAATTTAGCAACAAAAGATTTATATAGCAACCCAAGACAATAATTAAATTGTTGTTAAGGGGTATTTTAGGAGTATATGATTTGTTGCCTCATAAATTCTGAGACCAGTCGGAACTGGTCAGAAGAAAGAGAGGTCCCTTCAGGCTGGGGTTGTTAGAATGAGGGTGAAAGGGGCTGGTGGGAGGAAAAGTGTAGAACCTATGCGGTTCAGAATGAGCCACCCCAAAATTTGCCTCAGTAGTATGCAGATTATTCTAGCTTCAGGCTCAGGGTAAATGTCTGCCCTTCCCTTTAACTACCTAGAACTAGTATCAGGGGCTTTGCCCCATAATAAGAGATTATCAGAGAGATAACTTCTTTTGACCTATGTATATGGCAGGACAAACTTCTATTTACTGGAAGTCTGTCCTTCCCATCATCATGCAATGGCCCTTTGGATGTCTTATGTACTTCCATCCTTCTATCCCTGAACCACTCCTGCATGTGGGGTCTCTGATTCTCTCATGTATGTGGGGTTCTCATACATTTAATGTATTAAATTTGGTTATTTTCTCTTGCTAATCTATTTAATGTCTGTTTATTAGACTAGCCAGAAGAAACTTGAAGGTAGAGGAAAGTTTGTTTTTCCCCCACGAGTCTGAGGTGGACTCAGGTGAGCTCTGGTAACAGTAAACCAGTTTGGCAGGAGCTAGGAGGGGAATTTCAGATAAGCTGAGAATGTGGGATGGTTGAGATCCATGATGGAAGGCCAAACCAAAGTGAGATTTCATCCTGCAGGAAGAGGGAGCAAATAGGGTTTTCAACAAAGTAAGGACTTGATTGAGTTCAAGAGATTGTATGGCTCTCCCCTGGTTTCAGCAGATCTGTGGTCTGTTTCTAGTCTAGTGGAATCTTCTGAGACCTTTGCATAATGTCACTTTCTTGTGCCATTTAAAGGGCATGCTACTTGAGAAAAAACTTTCAGCTTAGGGGCCTAACTGTGGTCTTTTTAACTTGCTTGTTTTCAGTATTACATGTATTTGGTATTGAACTTCCCGAAAGGGATGTGAGTGACCAGGTAACTTTAGAAAGCTCCCCTCCAGCCTTCAGGAAGCTGTTCAATGACTCAGCAGTGGAGGGTTTTGCAATAGGCTTACAGAACCAGACTAGCTTGCTTTTCCTAAGGAAACCTTGGTGTCCCAAGAAAACCTCAGACTGGGCCCCTTCCCTGCTGGGTTGAAATTCCTTCTGTCTTCTGGTGACATGCCTGTAGCACATGCTTTGGAACCAGCATCAGGGAGTCCAAAAAGAGCTTTGGAATCAAGTCAGATTTCAGTTCAAATGCTGGTTCTGCCTCTAACCAGTTGTGTGACCTCAGGCAAGTTACCTAACTTCTCCCTGTTACAGTTTCCTCATCTGTAAAACCGAAACCACTACCACTTTGCAGGGTTGTTATAAGTATTAAAGGAGACAGTATTAAGTGGCATATAGTAGTCGTCCCATGTATTTTTTTCCTATTACAAAGCATATAACGGTTCTACAAAGGAAATTAGTTGTGTCTCTTGGCTCCACCTTAAAAAATCAGATTTCCCGACTTTACCAGTGTGCCTTTCCTTCTAGGCCAGACTTAATATTCGAGTCCTGCAGGTGGTTGTGCTCCCTACGAAAAGTGAACCTGACCTTAGAAGGGGTAGAGGAGAAAATTCTGTTGCCCAAGTAGTGGGCTGAACCAATCTTCATTTTGCCAGATCTATTGAGAAGACCCTTCCCTCAGGAATAAATAGAAGACAAAGAAGGGAGATTTTGGAATAAAGCAAGAAAACATAAAGAGGATTTCTAAATATAAATTTGTGTTTCCCAAACAACTAAGATAAATACATAGTGTTTACTCTGTGCCAGGCTCAGTTCAAACCACTTTACAAATATTAATTAATTTAACCCTCGTAACCACCTTATGAGGTAGGTATTATTGTCCCAGTTCACAGTTGGGGAAGCTGAGCCACAAAGAGGTTATGCAACTTGCTGAAAGTCACCCAGACACGTGAGTGATTTTAAGCCCAGACATTGCAGTGGGGGCAGAAAATTATTGTACAAAAATTAATGGAGAAGAAAGCCCATTTAAAATGTCTTCTTTTGACAAAGAGTTCAGGTATTATCACAAAGAATTTAAACAGGTGGATCAACAACATTGCTGTCAGTGATGAGATACCTAAGCCCTGCTTCCCAGGTGATTTCAGCTCTTATGAGTTGCCTTACTAGGGTTCCCCTTAAGACAGTTCTGGCTAGGCCATTCTTCTTTTATTTCTTTTGGCAAACATCTGCTGAACACCAACCATGTGCCAGGCACAGTGCTAGGACACCAAGATAATTATAACAAGTTGTTGACTCAAGAAGCTCACAGTCAAGTGGGAGAAAACTGAGAAATGAACCAACAGTCACATACACACTGAAGACAGGGTAGCTCTGCCTTTCTTCATAGAAGCAAGGCTCATTTTCTCTCAACTCAGAACTGGAGCCAGCACATTCATTCACGAGAGGTGACTGCCACAATCTGCCCACTGACAAAGCTAAGCAGGATGCCTTGTTTTTTGCCTTCCTTCTCCACATCTCTTTTGTATCTCTCCATCCTTTGGACTTCTTGTCCTCCTTCCTTAATTTTTTCCTGTCCTCCTAGTTGCCTGAAGACTTTTCCACGGCCTCTCCCAAGTACTTATTCTCTGAACCTATGTGTCTTACTAATGTATTTGAACAACTAAAGGTAAGTCACAGAGTGAAAAGGGTTGGGAGACAATGACCCAGATCTTGTCAAGCTCATATCAGGTTATATTGCCTTGTGACACTGGCATTTCCTGTCTCCCTGTAACCTCAATAGTGAAGTAAACATCCCACAGTGTTCCTTAATTTAAATGCAGTTTGGCTGGGTATGCTAAGATCAGGAACGTTTTGGGAGAGAGATTAAAGTAGATATTAGAGGTGAAAAAAATCAAAGTCTGAGGAAAAAAGAGTAACCCCTCTCCTGCTTTCTGCCCCATAAATGCCATCTCTGCATTAGACTTCCCATGACAAAGCCTAGATGGTATTACTGGTAAAAGTGCATCAGTCAGAGGAAATAAAGAAACTGCTTTGTTTGGGGCAAAGAGAAAGGGGACTCAGGAAGGTGACGATGATTAAGATTAATAGACTGTCGTCCAGCAAAAAACGTTTGTCAGTTACAAGCCTGTGAAGAAAGCATCTTTAAAGGAAAACCTTTATCATAATAACTTTATTGCTTATCTTCTATTAACTCCATTACTCTACTCCATCTCCCCCTAAGAGACTGAAAGTACTGTCATTTTCAGAATTCAGTTACTTATGTGTGATGTTATTTCTTGCTCTTAACCTATTGGAAGGCAGTGAAATCAGATGGCTCACCTCCCTTTCTGCTGCTTTGCTAGTCCCAGAACAGGTTCTTTGCCTTCCTTTGTTTCATCCACTTATCTGCCCAGAAATCAATCCGTCAAACATTTATTGGGCTTATCCTTTGTGCAAAGTTCTCTGATGGCTACAACAGAGAATACAAAAATTCAGAGACACATTTGAAGCTTTTAGGAACTTGAAAACTGTTGAGGAAATACATTCAAATAGAATAAGTACAGACACAAGAGATTTTGTGGAACTCAGGTTGACTCTTCTTTTAAGAAGTAATATGTTTCTTCAAAAGCATTCCTCCTACATCTGATTTTTTCCTCCTCTACGAGCTCCTGGAAGGCCAAGTTGATCCTTTAGGAAAGACAGTTTGGGCCCAGGCTGGGAGATAGCAACTTTGGAATCAGGATGGACACCTCCAACCCCAAGATTTCAACCAGCAGGCAACATATGCTTGGGCCAGAGTCATGCCTGGCTGCATGCCAAATCTTAGGACCAACAGAGACCTGCATTGCCCGGATGACAGCAGCAGAGGCAATGCTTATTTTTCCATGATTCCTTTAAACAAGTTACTGCCCTTTGTTCAAGAGCATAACTATCAAGAGCATGCCAAAAGTCACGTCACACTCATTCCTTGAAGACTTTCATCACTGGATTAGCTGGTTTGGGGTAAAAGATCTAGGGAAAGCGCTGGCATTGAATGGGAGTGGGATGGTGCAAGAGTAAATAGCAGACTGGAAACAGAATTTCTGGACAAGTGGTTGCGGTGTTTGGCATGTAGTTTTTGAACCAAACAATAGGAAAAACTGGGGGTATAGTCTCCATGTTTTCAACCAAGTCTATTAAGGGTTACAAAGTCATTCTAGATAAAATGGATAATAGAAACCTCTATATCACTGAGTTTGAAACATAGGTCCCCAAACATCCTTTTTTATTTAACTAGATGGAGGTCAGTTTTACTTGGGGGTGTTCAGGAGAGGCTGAAGAGAGACTGCATACTCCACCTGAGTCTGGAAGGATTAGTAATTCACAAGGTATGCAAATAGGGGAAACAAATTCTAGATAGAAGAAGGATGGAGATGTAGAAGGGCTGGGATACAGGAGCAGAGAGAGAGGACTGGAAGGATGTCTCTACAGCCTGCATATTCCATGTCAACGAACAGTAGGCTGCTAGTGGTGACATACTGGACAGAAAGAAGCTGAAGGAGGTAAACCCAACTACAGGACCCTCCATGATGGGAAGTGTTCAGAGTTTCCTCTATCCACTGGGGCAGGTGTTTCTGGGATAGGAAGCTGCACAAGGAGATCACAGAAAAATCTATTACAAATGAAAGTTCGGTAAAAGATATACTTGGAACCGAGGGTACCCCAGCAGCAACGCTGATGGCTGCTCCATATCTACTCCTTTGGGTGGTCCAGCCTTCTCCATGTTCTCATTCCCCAGCCTGAGATCACAACCTCTGAGGAGACTTGCCTTGGGAGTCATTTCTCTTTTATTAAGGTATCACTTGGACAGCATACAAACAGCACAAGCAAAAATTACAAACCAACACGCAAAATAAATTATGACATTGGTATGCAAAAGTAGATGATAGAAGAAACTGTGCTACCAGGAGGGCCTCCGGGTCCAGTGTCTGGAGATTTGCTAGGTGTTGACAGCCCCGAGAGCCTGTGATAAATCTTCTGTGAGACATTTAGAGCCAAATTCCCCCCTCCAGGCATATCTAATGTGGTCCAAATTCCTGCACACGAACATGTACACACAGATGCACACACAGGGAGTGGGAGCAGGGGATGGCCTCTAAACAACAACCAGCTCAGTAACAAGCAAAATGGACCCAGCTATGTTTTCCCTGTGACTCTGGAAGAAGACAAGTTCCTGTCTGTCAATCATCCTTCACCAACTCCCTGGCTCCCTTGGGAGGTGCAGGTAGGCCTCTGAGGCAGTGAGGGCTGCTTCCCAAGGCGAGGAACCCTGTTATCCTGGGGCAGGTGCCCTGGACTCCAGTATGGGCACATCTCAGCTTTCCTACCCTACCCTTGTTTTATTGTCTGGCCTCCCAAACCCTGCTTGCCACTCCCAGAAGTTGGAGTGAAGACATATGTCCCCAGGAAAATCTATCAACCTGGAGTCCATGAGCTGTGGGCAAGCCCTACATCAGCCACTTTCCAGGGAGTCACCTCAGTTCTTGAAGCCTCATATTCCCCATATTCCTCATATTCTCCATCTATAAAAGTGGGAACAAGAGTTTCTACTTCACAGGGCTATCATAAGGAATTATTAAAATTTGATACTGCCAAGTACAGTGCCAGACTCAACGTAAATGTTCAAAACCTGTTTTCTTTCCTGCCTTCCTCTCTTCCATTTCTTCCATTCTATTTCCCCATTTTCTGTTTCCAGGACACCAGGTTCCACCACATATCCATCGGTGGTCATGTAATTCCAATGGTACCAAAAGCAACTTTGACCAACAGGGCCTTCCTGACCCCAACAGAGATTTCCAGTGTGCTTCCCGCCCAGTCCAAAACTGCACCACTGGCAGGGTCAAAGAGTTGGACCACAAAACCAGGAGACAGTCTGGCCTCAGGTGCCGTCCAAGCCCAGGAGAGAGATCTGAGTAGCCTGTGGCCATATGGAGACCTGACTGTCTCAGGGATGATGGTGAGGTGCCATAATGATGGAAAGACATGGACACCAAATAGTGCTATAGAGGTGGCTCTGAGCTGAGTTTGGTCAGAAGCTGGGACCTAAGGGTGTTGCTGTTTACAACCTTCAGCAAAAACAAGACTACCCCTTGCCAAGAGTGAGACACTCAAGGATGTAGGAAATATGTCTTTGTAGCAGGTCTGCTACTAAAAGGCCAGTTAGATGGGTCACAGTCCACAATTCTGGTTCTGTAGAAATTTTCCTTCCATCTTCCATCTGTCTGTCCACCAGCCAACTATCTGGTGTATATTAAGAGTTTTGTAGAACGCAGGCTGGCCTGGGCAGAAAACCCTCCATGCCCTTTTATTCAAAGAGTATCTTTTATGGTCACTCAACTGGAGTCTCTTACAGGAATGCTGTGAGGTAGTAACAAGATAGACAATGCCCTCCTTTTATGGATCAAGAAGTGCTCAGGATGACACAGTACTCAAGTGAGTATAGCTGAAACACAGTAAAGGCTGGTCAAATACAGGATGCTAGTATGTTCCCTGAAGGCCAGAACTGGTTTTCCTCCTGTAGGCCTTAGTAAGGCTTGTCCTGGACTGACCTCTATAACGAGATATGCTCTGCTGCTTTTCACACCAGTGTGGGTTTCAAGTCATCTTTGAAGTTCACAATAGGCTTTGAACGGGCCCACAGCTGTTCCCAAGAAGCCAGCCCCCTAGCATGCTCAGGGTTGGTATCTGACGAGACACTGTCACTGGAATCAGAGGAACTCTGGAAGCAGATTTCACAGTAGGGCCGGTGGCAGCGGCAGAAGAACTCGTCTGAGCTGCTGGACTCAGTGTCAAAGAAACTGCATGGAGAAGAAAGGGAGGGAAGGCCTGGGGACCCTGGGGACTGCAGCTGCCACTGGTCAGGCAGATCTGGCGAGGGTCTGGATAGGCGTGGGCCAGTGGGCCCGTGTGCCTGGCCAGAACCAGAAGGCTGGTGAGGAAAGGCTGCATGATGCCCACTGGCCCTTTGAGGCTCTGTTTGGTGTTTTTTGCTATCCTCCAGGGTGCCTGGCTTGCCTTGAGGATCTGAAAGTAGTGAAGTCTTCTTGGAAAAGAGTACTGTGGAATCAGCAGTCTGGGGGTCCAGGCCGAGACTGTCTCTGTTCTGCACATTTAGCCCACTTTGTGCCCCAGAAACAGCCCTATTTGCCCGATGTTCCACAAATGAGGGTACAGAGCCCAGAAAGTGTGAGCGAGCCCGCTGTGCTGCCCGCCTTCTCCTTACCATGTATGGGCTGAAGCCCAGCTCCTTGGAGAGGGGCATCTTCTGGGGGCTGTGGGCAGCACTGTTCTTCCAGGGCTGCTGGGGACGAGATGGGGAAGAGGGGAGGGAAGCCTCAGGGCCTGGACCCAGGTCTCGTAGGACTTCCTGAAGCTTCTCCCTGATTATTGAATTGACTCTTAACATCTGCTTTTGAGGCTCCCTTGAGTTCTCCAGCTGCCCCAGTCTCTGGGGAGCAGAGCCTCCTTCACCTGGTATGAGACTCTGGTGGGGGGCCGTGGGTACCTGGTCGCTTCTTTCTGCATCCTGGCTTTGCTCAGCCTGTGTCTTTTTGCTGCAGCCTGAATTTAAATGATCAGAAAAGTCTTTCAAGTCATATATCTCCTCCTGCCCTGGGGAGGAGCCAGTGTCCTTCCCAGGCCCCCTGAGAATTTGTGCACTTGAGGAAGGCACTGAGGTACTCTGGGAGTCCTGTGGAGCTGCACTGGTATCATTCTGAGAGTCAGAGAGACATTCCAAAGGCCTTTGAGCTGCCAGGCTGTGCACGGGGGCTGCGGCCTGGCCATCCTTGCTGTAGGAAGAGGCAGGCGGCACGGCCCACTCTGGGAGGTCATAGGTGCACTCAGCTGACATCAGCCTCACTAGCTTCTCTTTGGCATTGTTTACTTGTTCCTGCAGGCTTTCAATCACAGCATTTTTCTGTAAGATAAAAGCAAAACCACCACCAAAAGATATCACTGAGGATTTTCACTGTATCCCATGGTGGAGAAAGTATGGTACCAGAAGACCTTGGTTTGAATCCCAGTTCCTCTGTGTATTATTAGGTGCTGATCTTAGGCCCTGAGGAAGCACCTCCATGAGGTGAAGTTAAGCTGATGCACACAAAATGCTTAGCGACATAACTGACACGTGGTGCTTAGTAAAGATCAAACATGATTTATTGTTGTATGATCTTAGTCACCCACCTTACAGTCTCACACTGTGGCATTGTCTGTGAGACGGGAGGTTGGAGGAGGCACAGCTTAGCAGCTTGCTGGCTGCTGCACGCCCTTTCAAGTTTCCTCAGAACTGAGAGGAGCAAACTGCTCTGCAGGACACCAGTCTGAATAACATCTGGGATGGCCCAACTCTGGGTTTATCACACTTTTGCAAAATACAGATGAATTTGAGGCACATCTCAAGGGGATGATCGAGTGGGGAAACAAGTATTTTGCCTCTTGCTAAACAGACTAGAAAATGAAAAAACGGAGAGAAGGGTGGCACTTCCTGGGCCAAAGAGATAAGACTGGAGCCAGGAGGGGGCCAATGAGAATCTCAGGCTGGTGTTACCACCTCCCTTGGTAGGACCTTGTGGGGTGAGAGGCGAAGGCTACCATGTGGCACTATTGATTATCAATCATCTCTTAAAGAAGTGTGGCATTGAAATTATTGGAGAAGCTTGTTTTATCTATCTATCTATCTATCTATCTATCTATCTATCTATCTATCTATCTAATAGGATTGTTGGGCCTAAGTCTCTGATAGTTTGATTCAGTAGATCTAGAATGGAGCCAGAAGATGAATGAGTCCGGGAAAAGTTCTGCTATTGAGCTACCTGTCTGTTGCATGGCTGTTAGTTGATAAACAGGCTGTGCCCAGGAGGGCTGGCAGGTACGAGCTGCAGAGGTGTGCCCATTCCAACTCTGAGGTCATGGGCATGAAGTAGGAGGAAGAGTACCAGCGGTGGGTATGCCCCAACCATCCTTCAGTGATACGGCGGCTGATTCTCTAACTCAGATTTTATGTTGACTTTCTGAAATCCTGATGTTCAAAGGCAGTGGAACAGGGAAGGGATCATCGTGGGAAAATGACAGTCCTGGGGCAGACGACGGGGGTAAAGGGTTTGAGGAAAATAATAACACAAGTGCTATGTTCTAGAACTCCTTGCCTGAATACCAAAATGCTGCCTCTTTGCTGCCATCCTCTTTAGAAGATGAGGGTGAGCACTTGGACACCCATTTATCATGCCCTAGAAAAAAAGGATGGTTCCCTTTTCCAGGATACCTGGTACAAGTTGCCTAGGCACCAAACCTGTGGTGTCTTCTCAGGTTGACATGGGAGAGTTGCCCAGAAGTGACCATTTCAGAAAGCAGTACCTTAAGTAAACTAGGCCAACAGTAGCTTTCTGGCAGCAGCTCCAAGGCAGATCTATTGCTCCCTACTTATAAGCAGGAAGGTGATCTGTCTGATTACTGGGACTCCCAGTTACATCCTGGTTTAGTCTACTTCTTTTATCATCAGAAGGGAGTCCCAGACCAGTGAGTAACTGGTGAGTAAGTGGAAGGGACTTATAGCTGAGCACATGCATGCCCGTTCTCCCTTCTCCTCACCTGCAGAGTCATGAGGCCTGGGTGTTGCCAGAGAAGTATAGATGACTCAAGGACTCACCAGGAGCAGAGTGGATGAGTAACTGGGAGACATTCATTCAGGCTCTTCATGATACCTGGGTGGTGCCAGGTATCTCTTTGAGGATGTCATACGGGTGACTGTGCTGGTTGCTCAGGAGGAACCCCAACCCTCTTCCTCCTCAGTAGCCCCTCCTCATGAAGCTTGCCTTGCACATGTCAGGCTGGCTTCAGGATGCCTTTACTGCCTCACAGAGTTAAGAGGAAGGTACCAGCTGATGACAGCTACCGGCAAATAAACTCTTGAGTGTTGTCTTTTTGTGCCTTATCCACAAATTTCTTTGAGTATAGAAAAATAGGATAAACATTAACTTGGAAGAATACTCCTCTCCCAGCAGACCAAACATTTAAAGTTGGCTGGTGACAGATTCAGAAACATCAGCCTAAACAGTAAATTTCTCTCCTTTCAGAGAAAGAAGTGGGACTCTGTTTTCACTATGGCTGCATACTAATTAATTAGAGGCATAGTGTGAGCCACTGCCATTGTGAGACTAAAATCTGACCTACTGTGGCAGCTGCATTTAAATGAGCTTATTAATTATTACTTTTGGCACATCTGGGGAAGCGAACATGCACAGGTGTGTTTCATAAGGTGCACATCATAAGGTGAAATGGAATCACCTTCTTGTTTCTATGGTTCAAGGAAAAAAAATAACAGATGGGTTTCCTGTGCTGCAGAGTGTAGAAGGGAGGTTCTTCAGTCTTTGGGAAGGTTCTATCTCCTGGCCTTCACATAGCCTGGGAAGTCAGTGATGGATGCTTCCCCAAAGAGCCTTTCGGGGACCCCTGGCTATAGGGGCAAAGGAGGCAAGAATGAGAAGATGGACCACCCAGATCATGGGAAAATAAGAGGACGATACGAGGGTGGCAGAGGGGCTGCACAGGAGGGAACTGCAACCAAGAAGCTGGAGTCAGGGTTTGTGCACTTTTTGAGGGAGGATAGATACTGTGTGACCACCAGGTAGTGCCGGAGCTGGGGATTTAGATACTGGAAACTCTCTAGGCCTGCTATGGGGCCCTGGGATGGCTGCTGTTATCAGGTCTGTTCTGGGAAACATGTTCCAGGTGTAGGGTGTTCAGGGAGAGGCCAGCTGTTTACTGCCTATGCCTCTGCTTCCCATTAGGATCCTTCCTCTGCAAACTCAAGGCATCTTTTGGGATAGAGCAGATTTAGTCACTGCGTGGGAAACAGGGGAGCATGGCAGAAGTACAAAAAGCATGTTGCAAATTGCCATAAGGTTAAAGAGTCAGGCCACGTGGCTATTCCAACATTAGCTGATTGTGAATGAAAACCATCCTGGCTGTTCTTGCCAAATTTCTGGCCTTCTGTTGAGCTGAAAAAAATGCTTCTTTGAAGCCTTCGCAGAGTATCAAAGGCAATCTACTACTTTGCCAGGTGGGGAGAAATCTGGCTTTGAAACAAGGTCCTGAAAGCTTCATAAATAGTAATGTAATGGAGAAGTATTACTCTGATGGATAAAAAAAGGTTCAGAACTGAGCGTATGGTATGGGAGACTAGAGGGGCACAAAGAGTGAGTGCCTGGGGAGGTTAATCCCTTCCCTGGCTGTGTTTCTTAGGTCCCCATCACACTATCCTCTCACATAGCACTACCGATATCTGGGTGCCAGGCCAATTACAGAAAAACGTAGTTTCCCAAATAGCACCTACTCAGGTATGTTCTATACTGAAAAGAACACGGAATATAATTTAGTGTGAAGATACTGACTAATTCTTCTGGGCCCCGTGCCTCCTTTCTGAGGCAGCACACCCTCAAGCTTTTCCGTGTGCTTTCTTCAAGCCCACACCACACTGCCCAGTTCTGGGAGAGGTGCCCACTCTGGCTCAAGTACAGAAGAAAGAAGGCAACTGAGGGCTGCCTGGTTCCCCCTGGGTGCTACTGTGATATTCAGAGGCCCCAGTCAGCCCTCCTCCCCATCTTTAGACACTTCTTGACTCTCTTGGTTGGTGGTATGATTGAGATCTCTAGTTAGAACTGGGAAAAGACAGTAGGGCCCCTTAAGATCTTGTAAATGAGGACACCACTCTGTATAAAGAAAGAAAGTATCATACAGAAGAATCTAGCATCCACTACAACTCAGGGCCTTTGCAGTGCTGTTCACCTGCTTGGAATGCTTTCCTTTGCATTCTTTGCCTGGCCAATTGTACTTGACCTTTAGCTCTCAGCTCAGAGTCTTTCCTGATAGCTCTAAATTAGGTTCCCTTGCTCTCACCACCCATTATTCTGTCTTACTACCTTGATTTTTTCCTTCATAATTCTCTTGATCAATATCTATTCACTCCATTAGACTGTGAGCTCTATGAGGGTAGGGACTATGTTTTATTCATTAGCATTTAACACAATGCCTGACACACACCTATTCAGTGAATGAATGAAATGGGTGAGGGGCAGCAGTGGGGGTCACTGGGAAAATGTTGAGGTTTTGCCAGAGGCTAAGGGAAGTAGGAATGGCTAGGAAGTGGGGTAAGGGAAGGAGAAGAAAGAATGTTAACGGTGCGACATCTGGTGCCCACCAGTGCATGACTGGAGTTCTTTATAGAGAATCCACTAGGCAGGGGTCTGGCTTACTTCTGTGAGGAGCCTTTCCATGGAGTTCTTCTCTCCTCTAGTGTGGCAATTCTGTTCCTCGCCATACTGGGTATGGCAGCTTTTGCTGGGAGTACTGAAATATTTGGCCATGCATCTGATTGTTTGGTTTTCCTCTTCAAATGCCTTCCATTGCTTCAGCTGTTAGATAAAAGAACACATGTTATTTATTTAATTACACACCCAGAAACACATTCTCTCACTCTTTCTCAAAAATACCAAGGAATGACAGTGATACACAAATACACAAACTATTCTCTCTCCTCAACATGTACTTTACTCTGAAAAGCTCATAGATAGTAGTGGTAGAAGGTATAGAGAATGCTAAGGTTATACAGTTTTAAAAAATGCCAAAGGAAAATGACAGGTAGATGAAACAACAATCTTACTATGACCCACTCATTGCTGAACTGGTCAAAGAAAACCAGAGTTGGAGTATATTTCTAGGGCCACATTCTAAAGCCAGAGTTTAGGAGCTAGAACAGGGTTAAACAATCTAACCACTGTATGTTTCAAATGAAACTGTTTCTAGTTATACGTAGCTGTTCTTAATTATCCTCATTTGTTGAGTAATGGCGTGCTTACTGCGATTGAAAACCCAGTTCCTTGCTGGAGGAATTTCTAACCCAAATCAATAATCAAGGCTCAGATAGAAAACCACAAATGGTAATAAAAATCAGTAAAGATGACAGAACATTAGGTTTGCGATCTGACCATCTTTTTCCCTTAAAAAATGAGGAAAGACTAAGGAGTACGACTTGCCTAGGCCCATGCAGCTAGTTAGCGGCAGAGCCACAGCTGTAACCGGGGCCCTGGGTCACACCGCATGACCTCAACACAGCTGGCGACGAGAGACTACTAAGGGTGCGAGTCCTAGGAAAAGATTCTCAGGAGAAACCAGTTTTGAGAAACAACCTATGGAAACTGGTTTAGTTTAACGGGCATGGAGCTGAACATAGAACATTCACAAATGGGGGCAGGGTCGTGAGCCTTTGGGACCCTGCCTCTACCTGGTGAATGCCAGTGATGTGGACGCCAGAGGGAGCCACAGTTCTGGAGGCTTATCTTTTTTCCGTTAGGAATTCTCATAACTAAATAACTGAGAGTCCCAGGGATGTACACGGGGCACTCTGGTACCTTATCTCTAGAAACGATGCTGAGGTATCTGTGGGAGCCTCACAGGGATCCTGGGCCTTTTCTCCTCACTCATTAAACATTTACTAACCTACGTTTGGTAAATCTCATGTAGGATTCTAAATCCCTCCAGCAATTTCAACACCACATGCTCACCCAAGTCTTCTTGAGTCCTCTGTTGATTTAGCATGAGTCCTTCAACATTATCAGGAATCTGTGTGACCTGTGCTGGGTCAGGCCAGGAACCTCCCCCTCCGATGCCCTTCCTGAAGGCCTCATCCCTAGATCGCCGTCAGCTTACAACTTTACTCAGGAGTTATTGGACCCTGGCACCACAGGGTCACTCTATGGTGATGAGCGGATGGAGCAAATCTCGTGTTGTTCTCCTAGCACTGACCCTAGCAGTGTCACAGTATCTCCACTCCCTCTCAGGGCTTCCTCATTTCCTTAGCAGTACAGCTTCTTCTCTCTTCCCCAGTACCCTCAGTCCGAGCACTCTCTGCAGGGCTGCTGGGAGAACTGCTCGACACTGGTGTAAGGGCACATTCAGGGCTTTTGATCTATTTCACCTTAAGCTGGCCGGGTGGAGCTAGGGTGCCCCTTGACTAAAGCCCACTCCTCCTTAATTCCCATTTGTTAAGATCCTGGTCCTTAAGATGTAACTCTTTGCGTTTCAGGAATATGGCAATAAATGACCCTCAGGTCACAGTTTCGGGACCTCTCCGTGACCCTTCTTCCAGAAGGGCAGGTATATCCTGATTTTCTCAGCCTCTTACCTATGTGGGTATGGTAGGCTAAATAATGGCCCTCCCCAAAGAGTTCCCCTCTTAATTCCTGGAACTTGTAAATATGTTACTTCACATGGCAAAAGGGATTCTGTAAACATGCTTAAGGATTTTGAGATGGGAAGATTTTTCTGGATTATCTAATGGGCCCAGTGTAATCACGAGTCCTTATGAGAGAGAGGCAGGGGAGACAGAATCAGAAAAAGAGATGTCACAATGGAAATAAAGGTCAGAAAGAGAGCTGAAGTTGTCATACTGCCGGCTCTGATGGCAGAGGAAGAGGCCATGAGCCAAAGAGTGCAGGTGGCCTCTAGAAGCTAGGAAAGACATGGACACAGATTCTTCCCTAGAGCCTCCAGAAGGAACACAGACCTATCGGCATCTTGATTTTAGCCAAATAAGACCCACTTCAGACTTCTGATCTCCAGAACTATAATACATTTGTACTGTTTTAAGCCACGAAATTTGAGGTAATTTGCTACAGCAGCAATAGGAAACTAATACAGCAGGAATAAATTTCAAATATTCAACAGGACACATAGGGCCTTGAGAAGTTCACCCCATGTGCCTCTCTTACCTCTTGCCACTCTCTCCTAGTTTCAATTTGTGCTTCAAAAAGTGCAAAGACTTGTGGTTCTCCAAACATATCCTGTTCTCTCACCTCTCTGCCTCTGGTCATGATCTTCTCCCATCTGAAATGCCACCCACTGCCCTACCCCAATCTCAAGGAACACTTACTCCTCCTTTGAGATTGGGCCCAAACGTGCCATTTTCTGAGAAGATGTCATCAATTTCTCAGACAGGCTGGGGCACCCCTTTGTCAGCATCATGCAACATGCTTTCCTTAAACACTTAACAGGTACTATTATTCCTTTTGCATCTGCTCCAAACTAGAGATGGACCTAGAGATGGGGCCATGTGTTGAACTGCATGTTCCCAGCACTTAATAACTGGATGGATAAATACATGAAAAAAATGAAGAAAGTTTTCCTTTAAAAAGCTCACCTGTCGATGAGGGGCACTGACACATATCAGACAACTCTAAGGCAGAGCACAAAGTCCTAAGAACTTTCACGGAGGAGCGGATGAAACATTTTGGGGGTTTAGAGGAGAAAACAATGTCCTACTTCAGAACCCACCTGCTGTCAGAGGTGGAGGAGAGGAGGAGGCCTGTGGGGGGATGGCTCACATTCAGGTCACAAAGGCAGAGGCTGGCTCCTTGCCCGTGATAACCTCTGTGTTGGACATAAACACTCAGGCATTTCCTGAGGGCCCTTAGAGAATGCTGCTTGGTCAGCTCACCTCTTTATCCATTTCACTCTGCTCTCTAGCGCCACCTAGCTTCGCTTGAGGTATCTGTGCCATTATTTTCATAAACCCCTCCCACCACAGTCCAATCTGAAGGCTCAGTGGCCTGAAGGAAGCCCCCCAACCCCTGCTCCCACCTCTACCCATTTTGCTCTCCTCAGATACTTTTCCAAATTCGCTCAGCTGTCCCACTCTCCTGGGAACACACAGTGCAGATCTCACAGGGTGAATCTTCTACCACGGGCCAATGAGTCAAAGGGGAAAATCAATTCAAGAGTGCATTAAAAAAGGACAAACCTTAGTTACATTTATATTTTGAGAAAATTTATTTCCTAAACCTAAAATACAATAGACTATAAAAAAATATTTTTAAGTTTTAGGTCATGGTCTGTTCAAGAGGAGAAAAAGCATGAGAGAGAAAACAGAAGAGGAAAGATAGAGTAAGAGAAAGCAAGCTCAAGACAGCTAGGAGAAAAAATGGGAATGAGGCAGAGAGAAGGAAAGAGAACAGCCAACATTGTCCATCCATCCAGTTCCTGTATCCCATTATAATTCCACTTCCACTCCCATTTCAACAAATCAAATGCTTATTGTTTAGTTCAAACCTAGAAGTCAGATTTCAAGCTGAACTTCACCCTGCATTTTTGTCTGTGTGTAGATGGGAATGTACCTGGATAGCACTATTGTCCTAGGTGCTGAGAATTCAAACACTAAGCACAGTGGAAGTCTGTGTCTGAGGCTTACAATGCAAGAGGGACAGAGGCAAGTGTTGAGGGAGGAGATATAAGTAGGGCCGCATCATGGAGGTTGCTGATTCACTCAATTTTCAAATGGATGTCTTGTTTTAGATCAGGAAGGCTTTCCTCTAATAGTTCCCTGGTGATTACTTCTGCCCCAAATTATTTTGTTCTTTCAGAGACACTTATTAGCTCTAAATTGTATCTCTAGATCTGTTTTCTGTATTTTCTTATCTAGTCTAATTTTTTATCTGTCACTTTGTGTTCTGTTTCCTTAAATTAATTCACTATTCAATATTTTGCCATGTACAATTGCCTATTCAATGTTTCTATTGGGGTTTTAAATTTAAAATAATATTTTTCATCATTATTTAATATTTCATGATTTAAGATTATATCCTTCTCATGATGGTTTGCCTTAGTTGAAGAGAGGGAATATCCCTTGAATCCTATTTATGAGACGAATCTAATATCTTCTAAAAACTTCCTCTATTTTACTTCAGAAGAAAACAGCTTCTCCAAATCTTCAAAACTTTGTGGTCCTCTTCTTATTAACTGCATAATCTTCATATGTCCTTTCTCCCTGAATTTATAGTCTTCCATGTGAAGAGCTATTGTTTCCTAGTATAGTAAATACATTCTCTTGGCTTTTCCCTCGTTATCACAAGATGGCTGCCATAGCTCTAGGCATCACAAACATTCAAGGTAGAAAGAGGGTAGATGTGATACCAGCCATATCCGTAGCTTTTTCAGGAAAGCAAAAGCTTTGTCAGAAGTCTCCCAGAAAACCTTTAGTGTTCAAAACTGTGTCACATGGGCACCCTTAGCTATAAGGCAGCTAGCTGGAAAAGCAAATGTTTAGCTCTTTCAGCTTATATAGTGGAGGTGAGCAGGGAAGAAAGGGTTTGGCAATGGGTGGATAGGTTACCAATCAACAATGTTGACCACAGGGCCTAAGGGGTGGTTTTTCCAAAAGGTCTCTCCCCACTCCCCTTTCCCCAGCTTCCAAAGAGGAACAGCCCTTGCTTTTCATAGCCTTTTTCTGTTACTTTCCAGACAAATAAGACTCAACTGTCAATGGCTTCCTTCAACCAGTTCTCATAACATTAAGATTCAGACTGCACGTATCTGTTAACATACCAAAACCCACTAAATTGTACACTTTAAATGGGTGAATTGTGTGGTATATGAATTATATTTCAATAAATCTGTTAAAAATTTTTTTTAAAAGATTCAGCAAAAATTCCTCTAGTTTCTGGCATAGAGGCAATACCTATTCTTGGTTTTCAGTGCTGCTGCTACAGATTTTGCCATATTTGTTTACTCTTTGGATCATTTTAATGAGAATTTATGAAAGAGAAGAAGAGTAAAAAACCTATGCTTGTGTCATATCATCATGCTACAAAGTGCACTCTTTCCTTTTATAAGTACACTGTAACCCTCCATCAGCCAATGCTTTATCAGATAGTGCCCTCATGGAGAAGTCATTCATAGTCAACTAGAAGCCGCAATGGGAACCAAGATGAGGTCTTGAGGGGGTAGTGGGATGAGGGAGGGCTCAGGGAAAGAAAAAGAGAACTAGAAGGGAAACAAGAAAAGTAACTAATGCCAAGTTCATCAACTCAGATTTAGGTGGCTCAGTGGTACCCTCAGGCATAACATGAATAAGTTCACATCACTTTCCTTTTTCAGCCTATGGATTCCTTGCTTTTTCCTCCAACTCTCTTTTGTCCTCTTTGCTGTCTGGACATTTCTGCTTCTATCTTCCTCCCTCATTTGTTTTTTCCCCATAATCTCCATAATATGAAACACATATTTTTTAATTTAGTTTTTATTTCTCCATATTGTAAAAAGAAGAATGCTCTATATTTTCCTTTAATAAAAAGAAAGGAAAAGCATTTAAAACTGCATAAAGTTCCAAATGAGTTTTCTCCTATAAATCCTCAATCCCAAATAGGACAGAAAGAAAGTCTCCTTTCTCCCAGGCTAGTGAAAGAATGATATTATCGAGATAAAGAAGGGATTGGAGAAGGGTGAAGCAGACTGGAGGGTGGGTAGAAAAGCAGGTCTGCGAGGCAGCTGCTAGGAATGCAAGCAGGTTGCTGCCATGGCTCTGCCACTCTGTCCTGCCCTCCTTACTGACCAGGAGCAGAGATGTCTTCCTTCAGGAGATCCAGGAAGGAAGAACAGAGGGAGCCAGCTCACTTGGAACCTACTTTCCTCTGACTCTCCAGTAAATGGTAACCAAAAGTTTCAACAGAAAACACAGTGAGCCATTTATCATGCCCAGCAAAGCCTCGGGAGTGACTAGGAGGACCAGCTCTGCCAAATCCACCTTAGAGCATACCTGGGGAATGAAGATGAAGCAGTTGATTGTGGTTGTGCAAACAAAGATTCCTCCGGAAGTGAGGCCAAAGACCAAGTTGGGCCAGGAGTGCAGGTATCTGGTGACCACAAAAAGAAGCCCAGCAGTCAACACCACGAGGTTGACTCCAACCATGATGGTTAAAGACTGATTCACAGGAGGAGAGCTGACATGGTCAGTTAGGCCAGCCAGGTAGGCACCGTACAGCAGCAGTAGACCCTGGAGGTGGAGGGGAGAACCGGAGGCTCAGAAAAGTGGAGTGACAGGCTTGAGGTCAAAGAATAGGAGGGTTGGGGCCAATTTCCTCATCTGTAAAGTAAGGATAATAATACCTACCTTAAAGGTTTGCTATGAGGATCTACTCAGACACAAAAGGAAGCTTAGGGTGGTCCCTTACTTTATTAAGTAGATGCTTAATAAATGCTATTTTCCTCCCCTGCACTGAGAATTAGTTTATTGGAACTCAGCAAGTCAGCCATTAGACATGACTCTGCCAGGGCGAGGCACAAGCCAGGATGGTGGAGGTGGGTAGGAGCCCTACAGAAAGGGCCGAGGGTACTAGGAGGGTAGCAGGCACGTTGTGCTGCTAGTGGTGAGGGATGCTGCATCCACTGTGTGGTTTTGCACTGCACGGAACCGAAGGCCATGTGGAAGATGAAAGAGCCCTGTGGTCTGCTTGTCAAGCCATGTGCCTCTCCAGGGCTAGAGCCCCGAGGAAGGGTCTCTTTTTTCTAATTTTCCCAAAGGCACCATCTGCTTGCCAAGCTCTGCACCTGCAAGATTGCATCTGCCTAGAAGGGGTGCCTTTTTCTAATTTACACAAAGGATCTCTATAGGCTAGCAGCGGCTCTGTGCCAGTGGGTGTTTATGGAAGATGAAGAGTGGAAACAGAGGAGAACAAAGGCAGGCTGGGACCTAGATGAGACTGTGGGGCAGGCATAGGCAGCAAAGGCTCCAGCTATACCCTTCACCCTCTTTGTGACATTCCCTGCCCCCATCACTGGGAACCCAGGGCCCTATTCTTTCCTCTTTCCCATGAATATAAATCTGTTCTCAGATTTCTCATTTGCACTAAGAAAAAAATGACTCACAGCACCTTAAAGTGCTACCTCTCTTGCAAGGAGCTGCATTTAAACAGAAATCAAAGCTTTAATCAATAATACATAATAGACAGGTTTAACACATAATAATACATAATATATAGGAACGACATTTTCCCCTGACTATGTGCGAAGTGTCATGCTAGGTGTAGGGCAGAAAACAAGGCTACAAAGAGAAATAAGTCACGGTCCTGCCTTTCAAAGAGCTCAGTCTGATAGGGAGATTTAAGGCAAGTACACAATTGTCTCGTGTTTTATACCACAGAATGTGAAGATGCCATGGGAGATGAGGTAGGCTGGGAACTATGGGGATTCAAAGGGAGAATTCACGATGAAAGTAAGGTTAGTTACCAGCAGGGCACCTGCCAGTAACCCTGAAATCCCACATGTGACCAACTCCACCTGCAGGGACAGCACTAAAGATAATTTTGGGGAGGACAGGCTATGCCCAGGAGTCAGCATAGCAGAGATGCCTCGTGGATACCCCCAGTGCCCAGTGTCCCAAATGGGGCCTGAGGGCCAAACGTGGCCACCCTGAGATCTTCAATGACTAGAAGATAGACAAGTCAGGAGGCCAGTGGGGCCTGACTTTTGGATAACTGACGCCATAAGGTGGCATTGGCAGATTTGGATTACTAGTAATTTAATCAAAAGTGAATGAAATTCTCATAATTTTGAAATGTTCAAATCTGATTCTATTAAAATGTCTTAATTCCATTAAAATTCTTACCAGAAGGGAACTAGGTATGAATAAAGCCTCTATACATCCATGACTTGTGTTTGAGTGAATCATATGTACTTGGATGTCATTCTTCACTGCTGAGAAGTGTGGGGTAGAGGGCAGTTGACAGACTCAGGCGGGGGCTCCCGGAACCTAAGGCCCTCCTCAGGGATTGCTCGTGGACCAGGGAGCCCACGGGGGTGTGGCTCAGTCAGTTTCTGATCCTCAGTATTCTTTCCCCCTTTTCTTTCTTTGTTCTTCAGAAAGATATTACAGTGAAATAAAACGGAAATGGGATTATATAAAAGGCAATGGAGAAAATAAATCAAGTTGATCTGTGAAGTGAGTTGTTATGGGAGCAGCGCTGAGTTTCTGCGCTGGGGAGGATATGCTCTTCTGTAAGGACTCAGGGAACTGCGAGAGGCAGTTTTTCAGAACCGTCTGGGGGAGCAGTGGAAGATTAATAATAATAGCATCTAACATATACCAAGCTCTTACTATGGGCCAGGAGTAGTTGAAAACTCTTAACATGCATTAACTCTTTTGAAACAGAATGATTCTGAGAGGATATTTTCATCATCCCCAAGTTATATAAGAGGAAACTGAGGCTCTGAGAGGTTAAATGAGGTTCTGGGTCAGCTAGGAAGGGGCTGAGTCAGAATTCAAACCCTATTCTGTCATAGTCTAAAGCTCATTTTCTTATCCATTAGAAATAAACTAAAGATCAAGAGCTGTTTGCTTCCTAGTGTTTTCTTCTAAAAACATTTCTATCATAGTAATATATGCACAAAATTAAAAAGCAACATTTCCCTATCCCCGCTCTCCCTATCCCCACACCTATTTCTTAGAAGCAACCATTTGAACTTTTTCTTGGTGGCGAAGTGAGTGAAGTTTACTTTTAAAGACCACATGTTTCTAGAAAACTCCTACTCTTCCAGCAATCAGTCAACCAGGTCTTTCCACCCTGATAGTCAGCAGGCAGCCTTCTGCCAGGCAGGGCTTGCCCTGTTCATTGGAACAGGCCTGCTCTATGCTCCCCAGAGCCAGATTCTCTGTTCCTCCAAGCTGAAAACCAGCTAATAGGATAGAAAGTTCTAAGGACCTCCCTTAATGCCTTGTATAGGTATCTTGCACCTTATGGAAATAATATCCTACTTTTGCCATCTAACAGAGACAAATGAGTCTAATGATGGCAGATTCATAGCAATATGGGAGACACTCTGATGTAGCTGGAATCACTCAAATGACACCATGGGTGTTGAAGTCTGTCTTAGGGCCAACCCTGCTTCTAACCAGAATGAGAAAGTTAGGTGGGTGAATGGCAGTGGGATACCTTGATCCAAACCTTCCTTGTAGGAAGAAAACCAGTATTGCCAAACCAGTTTTAAAAACCAGACACAGAAATGGGAGAAATGGTAGGTGAATTCCACATGAATTGAGGGAGGATAAAATGAGGGAGTCCAAAGAAATGAAAAGATGACTCCCCCCAAAAAATAAAAAGAGAAATAATAAGGGTCATGACTTTGAGATTTAAGTGGCAATAGATGTCTCCCCTGGTTTCAATATTTTTTGCAGAAATCACTTTGTTAACTCCCTCTTCATATCCATTTTGTTGGTGACAGACTATATCCCAAGGAGATGTGGTTACCAACCTTGCATCCCAAAACAAGAGCAATCCAGACATCCGGGTACCGGGAGGCACAGAAGTGGGCACTGGTCAGTGAGCAGGTCACTTCTCTTCCTGTCACCTAGAAAGGACACAGACTCAGGATTGAGGGTACCCACAATTGCCAGAAACACACAGCAGATCCCTGTGAACATCCTGGAGCATGAACTCCTCTACGGTATATTTCTTCCTTAATATATAAAAGCTATAAAATTTAGGTGACTCCATTAGAATCTAAATGAGAGAGACTCTTCATTGGAGGATAAGATGATAAGGTTGGGCTGACAGGTGGATGCTTGGTGACAGCAGGGTTTATCTCATTATGTACTTTGTTATTATAATGATTCAAATTTTGGTGCATCAGCAAAATTATAAATTATTTCACATGTTTCTGCTATTTGTTAACAGTTGAAACCTGAAATATTAAATCTGCAATGTCAAGATTCCACTGTATCCCTCAGCCCATTGTGAGGCTGGAGACATAGATTTCCTATTAATTTAACACTATGTGCTGGGCACAGTTGAGTTCTTGACTTGCATTGTTTCACTTACTTTTCACCAGAGCCCTAAGAAATAGGTAGTATTACTATCTTCATTTTGTCTACAAGGAAATTGAAACTTAGAGAGGTTAAATGACTTTCCTAACATCATGTGACTGGAAAGTGGTCGAGCTGGGGTTTGAAACAGGGTTGACTGACTCCAAAGGCCACCTGGAAATTGTACCTTTACCTCTCATCAATTAGGGGAAGGCAACTTCCTATAGCTGAAAGTTCTCGTTATTGATAATGAGAAAGCAGAGATAACTGCCAGGCAGATCCAGTGTGCTGACATCTCAGTGAATGCTGTTGGAAGGCACTTGGGGTGGGAGGAGCATTGGGAATAGCGGCACACCTTGCAGACAAGGGGCAAGGCATTCACGGCAGCCACAGTTCCTAACTCTCCCGCTTATTGGGACCATTTATCTTCTTGTTGGGAGGATGGCCACACAGTGAATATACAACTGGAAGAATGACCCCCATGTACGCACGGAAGCCAGACCCCCCCCCAATTCAGGAATTAAATTCTCCAGGGATGGGCCCCTCACCGTCATACTGACACCAAGAATCTGGAGGCACTGGATGGGATCAGTCAGTACCCATGTCATGAGCAGGATGACATCAGCTATCACCAGGGCTGCCACCAACCCCAGCAGCTGCAGGTCTTTGATTATCTGTAGAAGAGTCAAGGTCATAATTTTTCTTAGCTCACTGGCTATAAGACACAGGGGCTAGTGTTCTGATGGATAGGCTCGATGGTGAGCACTTCCCAAAAGCTTCGTATCCAGCCTTCAAAGGTGAAATAGATACTAAATATTTACAAGGTTTTCTATGTCTATGTCATCATTACCACCATTAAAGAGTTCCATTTGCTTATCTTTCCTATACCTTGCATTTTCCCACAAAACATTCAAAGATCTTATAAAATAAATACTCTATTATTTCTAGATATACTTATACAAGCACACAGAGATGTGGGAGTGTTCACATAAAACTATTAACAACCATTAACCTGAAGGGGGGGATTGACACCTAAAAGTGGTAGAAAAGTATTACTAGCATTTTCTTTATACTTATATGAATAAAAAGAAAATTGTTACTTTTGTGACTACGAAAATAAAATTAAGAAAATACACAGCCTGCAACAGAGTGACAAGGAAAAATATTAATGACAAGAGAAAATAAAGAGAATTATGATGAAGGTTCAGGTGAGGAGACTACACAACATCCATGAATTGGGGCAGAAATGTGGATCTGAGTTTTTGTCAACCAATGAAAAGAAGGAAGCACAAGCAGTTACATATTTCATGGTCTTTGTAAGATAAAAACAAATTAGTTGCTTCACCAAACTGCTCAAAACCAGTAACAAAAAGTAAAACTTCAAAGCAATCAGCAAAAAAAGATATATTATATATAGAGAAACAAGTCATCAGATTTCTCATCAGATACCAGGCCAGGTGAGAAAACAGTGGAGAAAAATCTTCAAAGTACTAAAAGTAAAAAAAGAAAACCTCAACCTAGAATTCTACATCCAGTAAAACATATCTTTCAAAAACAAAGTTGGAATACAGACTTCTTCAGATAAACAAAAGCTGAAAAAATTCAGCATTAGCATGTCTGCATGAGAATGTTAGATATCCTTCAGGCAAAAGGAAAATAATATCAGATGAATACAAAGAGATTAAGAGCTCTGGAAATGTTAACTTCATGGGAAAAAATGTGATCAGTTTTTATTTTTTAAATATCTTTAAAGGATAACTCATTTTTAAACAAAAAAATAATTGTGTGGGGCTTATAACATGCAAAAGTGAAAATAATAACACAAAGATTGAGAAGGTAAGAAAGAGAAGCATACTATTATAAAGTACTTATATTAGGTGAATACCAATTACATACAAACTCTTCCAGAAATCAAAGAGGAGGGAATACTTCCCAATTCAGTTGATAAGCTTGCATTACTCTGATACTAAAGCAGAAGATTTTACAAGAAAAGAAAGTTACAGAGCAATATCCCTTATGAACATCAATACACACATTATAAGCAAAATAAATCCAACAATATAAGAACAGGGTAATACATCATGATCAAGTGGAATTTGTCTCAGGATTCAAGGTTGGTTTGAGATCCTAAAATCACTTAATGTAATCCAACATATGAATAAACTAAAAAAGAAAAAACATATGATCATGTCAATAGACACAGAAAAAGCATTTTACAAAACCCAACATTGATTCCTTATATAAACTCTCAATGAAATAGGCATAGAAGGAAACTTCCCCAACTAAATAAAGGGAATCTACAATGAAATTACAGCTAATGTTTAACTGAATGCTTTCCCCATAGGATCAAAACAATTTAGGAATGTCTTCTCACAGAACTTCTATTGAACACTGTACTGTTGTTTCTAGCCAGTGCTATCATACAAAAGATTGGACAAAAACTGTCTTTATTCACAGATGATATAATAATCCATGTAGAAAATCTGATGGAATCTACAAAAAAGGTATTAGAATAAATAAGTTAACAAGGTTGCAGCAAACAAGGTCAGCATACAGAAATCAATTGTATTTCTACATATTAGCAACAAATAATTGGAACATGAAATAAAAAACAGTAACATGTATAGTAGCATAAAAATATAAGATACTTAGAAATAAATCTAATAAAAGATATCAAAGACTTCCATTGAAAACTACAAAAAAAAATTACTGAGAGAAATTAAAGAAGACCTAAATAAATGGAGAAATATATGTGTCCATAGGTTAAAAGACACAACATGGTTAAGAAGTAGATTCTCCACCATTTGACCTATAAATTCAATATAATCTCAATCAAAATCCCAGCAGGATTTTTGCAGAAATTGGCAAACTGATTCAAAAACCCATATGAAAATTCAAAAGACTTAGAATAGCCAAAACAACACTGAAAGAAAAGAACAAAGTTGGAAAACTAATATTCTCCAATTCAAAATTTAACATGAAAATACAGTAATCAAGATAATATGATATTTGTGTCAAAAGAAACAACTACATCAATGAGACAGAGTAGATCCATAAGTAGATCCACATATCAAAAGGTGCAAAGGTAATTCAGTAAAGAAAGGACAGTCATTTCAATAACAGGTGCTAGAACAATTAGATAGCCATATGTAAAAAAATCAACTTTAATCTCTATAGCACACCATATTTCAAAATTAACTCAAAATAGATCATAGACCTAATTGTAAAACCTAAAACTCTTAAAACTTCTGGAAGTAAAAACAGGAGAAAACCTTTTGTGGCCTTCGATTAAGCAAAAGTTTCTTAGATACTGAAAACATGATCCATAAAATAAAAATTAGGTAAATTGGACTTCATCAAAATTAGAAATGTCTTCTCTTTGAAAGACATTCTTAGCAAATGAAAAGAAAAGCCACAAACTGGAAGAAAATGTTTGCAGATCATATCTGATAAAGGCCTGGTATTCAGAATTAAAAAAAAAAAGAACTCTCAAGACTCAACAATAAGCAAACAAATAACTAAATTAAAAAATGTGTGGTAAATGAGCAGATACTTCACCAAAGAAGAGCTATACATGTGAAAAGATGTTCAGTATTGCATTAGAGAAATTCAAATTAAAACACAGTGAGATACTACTACATACATCTATTAGAATGGCTAAAATAAAAAAGACCAATCAAGTCAAGTGTTGGTGAGGATTTAGAGGAAAGAGACTCTCAGACTCCGCTGGTGAGAATGTAATATGGTACAATCAGTTTGGAAAACAGCCAATTTCTTAAAAAGTTAACCATACACCTACCTTATGTTCCAACCATTCTACTCTTAGGTTTTTACACAAGAAAAATGAAAGCATATATCTACATAAGGACTTGTACATTAATGTTCATAACAGTTTTATTTTTAATAACTCCCCCAAACTGGAAATAAACCCAAACATCCATCAATAGGTGAACAGATAAATAAACTGTAGTGTGTCTACACATTCAAATACTACTCAGCAATAACAAGGAAAGAATCACCAATGCACATTACAACATGGATGAATTTTAAAATGATTATATCAAGTAAAAAAGATAGACATAAAAAAAAGTACATGCTGTATGATTCTGTTTATATAAAGTTCTGGAAAATGCAAACTCATTTATAGTGACAGAAAGCACATCAATGCTTGCCTGGGAACAGGGACAGGGATGAAAGGATTGGACAGGAGAGGGAGAAAAAGGTGCACGAGGAAGCTTTTACGGATTATACAGCACATTTCACGGTGTACACAAATGTCAAAACTTATCAAATCATACACTTTGAATATGTGCAGCTCATTGCATGTCAATTATACCTCAATAAAGCTATTTAATAAAAGCTCTTTAATAATTGGTGTTCTAGAGGGATGGAAGAACTTCTTGCCCTTTAGGCAATCTTTTCCATATGTATGGGTACTCGCAGCTGAGCTTTTGATAAATATTCACCATGATTCGATAACTTTTGCTAAAAAAACAAAACCCACCATTCCAGAGAAGTAAACTCCAACTGAGAAATATATTGGGTCTGGGGAGGGCCTTTGGATAAAGAGTTTGATGATAAGCTTTGAGGTTGGGGCAGCTCTATCAGGGAACCTGAAAAAATGGGGGAATGTGGTTAGGATGACAACTGATACCAGGGACATGAAGGAGATCTGCTGCCAGGTAGTTTCTAGGTTGATGTTATCTGCTGAATGGGTGTCCTCTCCCTTGCTCACAGCTCCAGGCCCATCCTCCTTAGTCCAGAGAGTGCCTGGACTATGTTTCTCTAGCTTTTAGCGAATAGTGAAGCCGCCATCTGCAGTCAAGCAGTGTGGACTTGCTGCCTACTCACCACTCTCTTGTCTGGTACCCTCTGGGTAAACACCTTGTAGAGTCGCCAGCTCTTCCCCAGAATGGGTCCAAACACAAGGGAGGTCCCAATGCACAGCATAGACAGTCTTACCTACAGGTGAAAGGGACAGAAGCAAGAGATATGAGAGAACCTTCGTCGCTCTCCACACATTCTGATCTGCAAAGCCTCAGTCCACAGAGGGCGTGGGGCAGAAGGTGGACCTCACTGACTCTGAATTACAGGGATTGCCGCTGAAAGTGTGCACACCAAAGATAAAGGTAACCACCACCTACAGGAGCAGCTGGTTAAAAAATTATCAAACTTTGGCATTATATTCAAAACAAAAATTTTAAGACTTCACTTACCTGAATGAGAGTTTCCATTGAGCTTCCCATGGATGCATCTCGATGTTGAATCCCAAAGAGATAAGCGCTACTATAAGTCAGACAACTGCCCAGTAAGGTCACAATGTTCAGATTGGGACTGGACATCTTCACAATCCTAGAGGGAGGCAGGAAGGAAGACACTTATAGCCATGACCCCTCGCCCTGGGAGTGGACAGAGCTTTCCCACCAGCATAGTCTCTAATGCAGCCTCAGAGTATAGGAAAGGCCACTGGGAAGAAACCACTTCAGAGCCCCATAAAATAGCGTTATGATTTATTTAAATTTATTTTTAAAAAGAACTAAATTCTGACATTTCTCGCTTGTATGACTCCAAGTCTTTTAAAAGAAAGTCAACTTCTAAAAACAGGTAGTATCAAAGAAGAGTTAAGAGTTTTCCACGTTTATGGTTGCTAAGAGACTGCTGTATGTAGCCTAGTGATTAAATAACTAGCAGGTAGATACCTAAAGAGATATAGTTTGAAGCCTAAACTACAGTTTGAGCTGTAAAGTACTATTTGGAAAAAGGTTTGAGACTTTTTTCATACACTATTTGCTTCATTTGATATGAAAATTGTTTTCCTGTGTCTACCTGACCAAGAAAGGAAGAGGAAGCAGGGGCTGAAAGAAGGAAATTTGGGAAGGGTCTTTTCTTGAGTTTTAAATAAGGTTACAGAAAAATTCAAAGATTAGAGGGAGGTATGGATAATCAGGGTTTCAGACAAACCCTATGCGCCAATAGAGGCTCAGGCAGGGCAAGGTAGAAATGTGTGAATTGGTTAACCTTAGGGGAAAACCAGGCTTAAGCTGGGTTTTTGTGTGTGTGTGTGTGTGATCGATAACAATTAAGAAGTAAAAGTAACTAATAGCAATTAGGAAAGAAAGCAATTATTTTTAAGAGTTTTAGTCTAAATAGTGTATTTTACATATATGCAGTATTTATAGTGAGTCACGATAATTATACTTATTTTCATTTTTAATAATATCTGAAGAAGAAAGCATTGTTATCTATGTACCTGGATTACCTGGCTGACCATCTTAAAGACTAGAGCCAAGGCAAAAGCAACTGCTTTGTGCAGCCTATTTTAATGGCAGACAAAGTCCACAGGAAGCATTAAACAGTTTGCCAGTGCTAGATTTGCAAACATCATAACTACCATTGGCCCAGCTTGATTACTTTGTGGCTGGCAGCATAATTATGTCCATACCCATAAGAACACCAAACCACTGCCTCAGGACTCAGGCTCCAAGGACCGCCAACAAAGGCCAAAGAGTCCAGTAGAGCTTTCCCTGGTCTTGGAGCAAAATCTTGGATTTTTTTCCCCCCTCTAAAAGTGAAAACAACTTTCATGCATTCCCCTTGTAAAATGGGGATAATAATACCCCTGCCCTTCAAAGCTGTGAGGATTCAATGAGGCAGTATATAGCAAAGAATATGGCATAGGACCTGGCACCTAGTAAGTATGTTCCCAACATTAGCTGATGACATTATTAATTTCACCATCTTCCAGGCTTGAGAAACCTAGGAATCACCTTTTCTTCCTCTGTTTCTTTATCACCAAATCACTTGCCAGTTTCTTTCATTTGTTATTTCAGAATCTCTCTGAGTTGTCCCTCACTCTCTATTCCTGTGACCACATTTACCCAAGATGCAATCATGTCAGGAGCAATGGAACTGGAGTCAGTTGCAACAGTTGGGAATCCTGGCTGTGCCATTCATAGCTGTGTGACTTTGGGCAAGTCATTTAACTCCTCTAGGTTCCTGTTTCCTTGTGTGTGAATTCAGCATAATATCACCTTTCATATTCACCCCAGACCAAATGATGTGTGTGCCAAAACTCTTTGAAAACTCTAAGGTGATGCAAAAATACTAATTTTTAGATTTTTAGTGTAATTTTCAGCTCTCTGTAATCCCCATTTCCCCCTGATAATTCCTATACATTACTTTCAGACTTATTTTCTTAAAATACTACCTTCATCACTTAGGAAAAGAGCTACACGTATAAAGAACACTTTTCTATTGTTTACCTTAAGTCTCCTGTATTTAGATTTAAGACCTAGCCCTATCCTCCTCTGTCATCATGTCTTCAAATTGTGGACTGAGAGTAATCTTCCCTAGTTTCTTTGTCTCTTCCCATAAGAAGGCGGAATATGTAGTGAACATTGACTACCAAAATGAGAACAATGCTAACTAGCATCTTCACAAAACATTTGATAAGAAGAGTCATACATTTAAGGGACCAGTGCTGACACTGATTCAGAAGAGAAGATACCACTAACCTGGGACTGGCCACTTGCTGCAGTCAGAAGCTTGGGGAGTGGTACCACCGCTGGGTGGGCTCCTGCAAGACCAATAACTGAGACCATTCTTCCTCATGGCCACTCACAAGCTCCTGGGCATGAGCCGTAAGTATCTCATGATGACCTAACCACCTCACCAAGCAATGGCCTGGGTTCGATGGCCACACATTTGTGTTGCCTAGATCACTGATGGGTAGATTTCTTTCTTCATTTTTCTCTGGACCCATTTTATTGAAACATCACTGCACAATCAGATCTCCTTTCATACAATCCAATATTGCATGAAATTCTGACTTAGAACTCCTCCCCGTCCCGATGTAGTTAGGAGGAACTCAGTTATTTTTGACAACATATATATTACATAGTCTTCACATCTCAGAAGTTGATGCAAATCCATTTTTCAAGTGGACATGTTATGGACTTACATATATATATTTCATAGTAAAACAATTTTACTGAAAACTTGTCCCAGAAAAAAATGAATGAAAAATGATATAGCTATTTTGTTTGGCCAAGTTAACACCTGTGAAGCGCTGAAAGGTGAATCATCTCCAATTCAGCAGGAGAATTATGCATGTCTGGGAAGGTCTTTGCTACTTTGATAGGAATTCAACCACTATTATTTATAGTTTCCTACTAAATGAAAACATGAAACCTACATATCCTGAATATTTTAATCAACCACAAACACACAATTTATACAACACAAGAAGATTTAAATATTACATACTTAAAGAGCCAGTCACATCTAGGTTACTTGTGCAGCATTTATGAAGAGATAAAAGCTTGGACTGGGTTACTGGCAGTCAAAAACAAGGTGGGATTTTTTTTTAAGGATTATATAGCTATCTCATCATTTTTTCTTCATTTATTGATTGGTAATATCAGGCAAGAGCTTTCTTGATTTTTCTATTCTCAAATAAGTTCTCAATACATATAGAGAAATATATTCATCTACATCTGTAGGACCACATCAACCTGGATTATCATCTCAGTAGTCTGTCTTTAAGACTTCAGATGCATAAGTGACATCTATCAACTCACAAGTATGATGTTGTAAAATTCTTTATCGAATATTGGTTTCAAGTATAATAAACCTTGGAGTTATAGAAAACTGACTGGTCACACTATTGTTTCTTTTTAATGATGGTCAAGAACTGAATTTGGAAATGTGGCCTGCAAATGGGGCTCAGGGTACCTCTTGGTTTGCCTTGACTATCAGAAAACCTTCCTAAGATGTCACAGGGTTATGCTTTCTAAAATGCTACATGAGTTGATATGAATTATATCACGAAGTTTTAAATATATCTAAAACCACACATGATGTCTTTCCAGAATACTTTTTAATACAATAATTAAGATTAAATTTTGAAAATCTGTTGAATTTTTTTCAGTCCACTGTTTTTGATCCATGTTACAATAGGATTATAATCTATCTCATCTGTATTTCAAATAGCTTTATTGTATGATGTCATCTTTGGTGTAATGTTTGTAATGTAATCAAAAAATGTAATCATTTTTATATCTTGCTTATTTTTTTAATTAATTAATCAATTAATGTTTTTGCTTATATCTAATGCATTGAGTTAAAAATCTGAACCCAATTCAAACTCTGTATACCTCAAACTAATATTTGTGTGACCTCCAACCATCTATATTCAAATTTTGTATTCTAAGGGCAAGAGCAGCCTGGCCCTGCTCCTTCCTTTTCTGCCTGGGCCACTATCCTAGTAGAACATACTAGCAGATTTCATTAACCTTCCAATTGCCAGAGTTCTAAATCCTTCGTTCATAATGACCTCACTTTATTCCCCTTTCAGACACCCATCCCCAGAGTCATAATCATTTAGAATGGTACCTCTTCATACATTTTAAACACCAATATCCCACTCTCTGATCACAATCCATCCAAAATTTAACTCCTAGTCTTCCTCCCTCAACCTATTCCTCTCAAATTCTTCCCTAGTTCAGGTAATAGTAACTTCATCTTTCCATTTGCTTGGCTCGAAAATCTTGGAGTCATCCTTGACTCTGGCTCATCACCAAATCTAATCATTCATGAAATCCTGTTGGCTCTATCCTTGAACTACACCCAGAATCCAACTTCTTGCCACTTCTGCCGCCACCACCCTAATGAAAGTCCTACTTCGCATTTCTCATTTAGATTATTGCAATAGCCTCCTAACTGGTCTCCCTGCTTTTATACTGGATCCTCCCTATATCTGTTTTCAACACAGCAGCCAGAGCAATCCGTTAAAGGTAAATCAGATCATGCCACTTCTCTGCTCGAAACCCTGCAGTGGCTCTCCCTCTCAGAGGAAAAGCCAGTCTTTACCAGGGTCTACAAGGCTTACACTTTTGGTCCCCATTATCTCTCTATCTCATTTCCTACTTTGTCTCCTGTCCACTGCACTCCACACAGGCCTCCTTGCTGTTTCTGGAAATACCAGGCACTCACACACTTTAAGGCTTTTAAATGGTTATTTCCCCTGCCTGGAATGTTTAATTCACACATCTGCATCGTTTATGCCCTCTCTCCCTTCATGTCTTTGTTCAAATGTTACCCTCTCAATTAGGGCTACTTGACAACCCATTTAAATCACACTCTTCCCTCAGAACTCCAAATCCTTCTTATCCTGCTCTGTTTTCTCTATCCCCATCCCACCTGTACTTATTACCTTCTAATGTATTACATAATTTACATATTTATTATTGTTGTTGTTTATTGTCTTCTCCCAATTAGAATTATTCATGATGTACTCTCAGCCCTAGAACACTACCTAGATTATTGAAGGCACTCAATAAAATACTTCAATGAATGAATGAGCCTCCCATCCTCCAGCCACCTCATATGCTTACCTCTAACACACTTGCTCACTGACAGCCTATAGATCTCCAAAAATTCCTTGGTTCCTTTGCTTCCTCAGTTTATTAGCTTCTCTTCTTTTCTCTGCCCGATTTCAAATCTCAGGTGGGTTATCTAAACTGTTCTCTCACCAACACTCAATTCCCTTTCCAAATGAGCCTTTTTGTAGCATCTGCCCCACAAAAACTCTTCTCAAAATTACAATCCCTTGTCTGCTTTTACATTCAGGCAGCTGAGTGCTGGGGAAGAAAATGATACAACCTTACAGATTGTTGACACCCAAATCAATGGTCTCCAACATCAATCAGTGAAGCTCATTGTGCTACTAATCCTTTTATTTGTTCTATGAGGAATTTCTTAATATTTTCTTTGTGAGTGACTCACCTCACTGAATTCAAAGAAATAAAAGCATGTATCTGTATCATGCCCTCAGTCTGGGTCTGGTGCCCTCCTCTATGTCCTTATACTACCCCAGGGTATATGAGCATTGATACAATTGTCATGTTATATTACCAGCTTTTTATATTTGTCCCCCTAGACAGTTTCTTCTCCTCAAAAGCCAGTTTGTTTCTCATTCATCTGTATCTCAGCCTCTAGCAGAGTCTTTGGAAAATGGCAAGTGTTCCATAACCATTAGTTAGTGAATGAATGAATTCATTAAGGAATATGGAAGGTCCATCTTTTCTTCCTTTCTTTGTCTTCTCTAATCTCATTTTTCCTTGGCAATGCTCTCTGTTAGGTGGCTAATGACTGCAAAGCAGCAGAGATCCCTGACAATCAGAGGGAGAGTCAAGAGCTGGTTCAATGTCTATGTGGTAAGTTTCAGGGGGCTCCCTCTGGTCTCTGCTGGGATTGCTGAGGATTGTCTAGCATTACTGAACACAAAAGGGCCAGAGATATATTTTGGGGGCTCTGAGTTTTGTGGATTTCCATAGACACTGGGTTTTGATCACTTGGCAAATGCCCATAACTCAAACCCACATTGTAAAAGCCTCTTTATCTGTATGAGCCCCTCCTTTGCTTCCCCTGTCAGCATGGTGCTGAAGGGAGACTAAAAATAAGTGAGATAAAGGGTCATTGTGAAGCTTCTGCTCTCCCATTCTCTTTGTTTGTGAGAAAGTGCAGCATCTTGGGGGTGTGTATATTCACATATGTGCACGCACATATGTATTTACTTGTCTCCAATAAAATCAGGCCACTTGAAAGAGTCCTTTCTATTGGCTGAATTCTTCCTGGAGAATTCCCCCAGGCAATGCTTTTGTCCAGTATGTCTCTTACATCATGTGTTGAGGGCCATGCAAGCCCAGTGATATGACAGCCCTTGTCAAGCAATTGATGGATGAGACCTCATCTTCACGACCACACAGATTAGACTCTCAGCTTACATCTGCTCAGAGGTTAACAACATACATCTTATTCACTGGCTTCAGAAAATCTTCTGATCTTGGACTGATTTGCTGCTTGCAGCTAGGCTAGAAAGTATGCCTTGCCTTTACATCCTTACAGCCAATAAATTATGTTTTTTCATGAGCTAAAATACTCAGCTCTGCCTCTTGTCCTGGCTGGGCCTGTACTCTAAATTTTCCTGCTTTCCCATAGTCATAAGTACTGACATAGATTTGTTTTACATGGAGAGAGCAAACTCCCTACCTACTATTCTGTCAGTGTAGGCCTGCAGCTACTGAAGCTGGAGAGGAACTAGAAGAACAAAGACATTCTGCCTGCATAATAGCTAAATGGCTGAACCTGATGAAATCGAAGGTCCTTCCAAGTCTTCCCTTAACTTATTCCAGAAGCAAGTTTCTTTTCCCTGCCACTGGGAAAATAAGCCAGTCATATTTTGCATTTCTGCTTCTCTCCCTTAAGCAAGAACAACTGGCTGACCTGGTTACCAGAGATGCATTAGGATTTATGTCCCAATCAGTTATCAATCAATAAAAATATTTAGTTATTAAATGCAAAAAAACAACTTGCTAAGTATCCTGCCCTCAAATTCTCTTTTAGCAGATGACCTCAGTGTCTCCGTATTTACTAGTTACTATCTTTTTAATGATCTTCCTGTGTCAAGCATTAATTCAACAAATCTTATATATTTACTTGTCAAGGTAGTAAGAACTGGAGACAGGAAGGCAAATGAGATATAATTCCTGTCCTTAGCTCATCAGGACACCACCTCCCTTGTTTCTAACCTTTTCATTCTAAAGACAATTTTCTTATTCTTTTTTCATCTTTTAAAGTAGAATAAAATTTTAATTGAACATTAGCAGTTGTTTCTTCAGTTTTCTCACTGGGCCATTTAACAAAAATCTATGCATATGAATGTATGTTTATTATAGATGTGTATATATGAATATGCATATAACTTCCAGTGTACAAATTTCAGAATGCATAGCTCTCTTGGACTATGAACAGGCCTAAGGATCTATTTAAAAATGCATCCTTGCAAATATTTTTAAAGCTGAAATATGGAAATTTAGATGTAACACCAAATGCCATTACTTCATTATACGAGCTCAAGTTTAGGGCAGTAGTGATAAAGCATACAGACAGATTCAAGATAAGCTGGTGATGAGAGGAAAAAAAGCCCCAAAGGGTACCCTTAGTGGAGAGGAACTTGCATGGCTTTAATTAGGAGTATTATGGCCATACTCCACATTGATTTAAAAAAATTAGTTTCAAAATGTATTTTTGCCATTCTCATGCAATTGTAATATATTTTAAATGTGTTTTTAAATGCTAGAAACAAAAAATCCTTGTCCTTCAGATAACCTCAGAATCTAGAGTGTAGGCATGTGTTGTAATTTATAAAGCCGTCTTTTCAACTTCCTTTCTCCCTTAGCTGCTGGAGGCGGCCTTGGGCAATTCCTAGCAAGAGACTTGTAGTACTTCCCAAAGGGCAGAGCAGATGCCCTGATTTTAAGTAGAGCACAAGCACAACTGGCCACATGAAATACCCAATCCCAGGGAGTTTGCTGTGAATCAGAATATCAGAATATTATCATCTACCAGATGACATGTAAATTTGTCTCTTTGAGGCAGGAAAGATTCACCTGCCATACTAGGGAGGTTTCCTTTCCCTTTTCCCTTCTTCTCATCGTCAGGTTTGCGGCAGGAGAACTGTGGGCCTTGCTGAATTGGGGAGGAATCCTGAACAACTATAGCTACTGGAATCGTTCCCCACCAGGCCAGAATCTGGGAATTCATGATGAGGGACTGGGTTTTACTTAGCTGTGTCCTCATCAGCACCTTCTACAAGGCCCCGAATCTAGTGAAAACTTATTAAATGCTTGTTATCCTGGGTAAATCATTAGACTTAGAAGGGCTCTTAGAGGTCCAATACTTAGAAGAGATAAAAGGGGGACTGCTAGAAAGGCAGGACCTGCTTGCTTCACACAGCTCTACTCCCACAAATTGCCTAGGACAGGATTTGAGTCTTAGGGTTCTAAGGAACACAGCTTAAACCAGTAATCAGACCTGACCCCCTCATTTCAAGATGCAGACTTGAATACAGTTTACAGCCAGATCGGGACCACACTGACATAGCTAATCCAGATGTTCAAACTCCTGGTTCCCATCAGTTTTCTTTCACCTCCCCCCTAGGTTAAACCCCACTACATGGGACCCTGTGTCCATCCTGAACTTCTGCTAGGGGCCTTCTTGACCCCGGTTCTAACATCCAGCATTGTTTAGCATTGGTAGGCTAAACATTTTCACCTGCCTTCTCAACTGAGGCTCCTCAAAGGCCCCATTTAGTTGGCATTTATCATCCAGAGGAAACAGAGAAGAAGTCCTGAGTGCCCTGGCATGCCTTCCGCTGGGCTCAGCCTGCCCCTTCCGGTTCTGATTGCTGGCCTGGACCTCGGACCTTGGCAGGGTTCCCTTATGACTCCTGGCTTTACCTACTGGCTGGAATCCCAGACTGAATTCTTGCTGCAATCAGCTTTGGGCTCTTGGTTTCCATCACTGTCTAGTGTCTCCAAATCCTGGCCCTAGCAGTGGACTGGAAGTGTCTGTCCTGGGCTGTGAGAGGAGTTGTATAATCTGTCCTGTAATCTGATATGAAAGGAACAATTGTTAGATAATCTGTGTGTGCGTGTGTGTGTAAGCAGCATTCGTGGATTAATACTGAGGTAACATGACGTAGTGGAAAAACTGTGGACTTTGAAATCAGACTGACTAAACACACTAGCTGTATATGGTGGGTGACTTGCCAAATCACGCTGAAGTGTTTTTTTCATCTGAAAATGTGGAAAATAATATTTATCCTCTTGAATGCTATAAAGGTTAGAGATATGTATCTAAAGTGAAAAGCACATACGAGGCCTGTTATAGAAAGTTAACTACTAATTTTAAGTTAAATTGTCTATATTTACACATATAGACCCTAAGTGCTGATTTTATGAAGAGTTCAAAGTACTGAAGGATCCTGAAGTATTTTTGAATCATCAGAAATTACATATTACAGATAATTTTGACTATGTGTTTTCTATTTCTTAGAATATTAGTAATGATGCAGAATAATATTCAAAAGAGTAGCCAACCTTGATTATTTAATATGTGCTAGGCAGTTGCTAAGTGCTCTGCATATACTACCTAATGCAGTCTTCACAGCATTCTGAGATAGGTACTATTTTTACCCCTATTTTAAAATAGGGAAATGGGATTCAGCTAAGTTCAAGTCACATGACTAGTAAGAGCCAGAGCTGGGATTTGAGGTAGAGTTTGATTCCAGAGCCTGAGTGTTTATGCCATTTAATCTTTCCCTGTTCACACACTTAATCTATTGTGAACATTATTAAGGAAAGACCCTTAGCTCCTCTCTCCATTCAACACGCTCCCCCGCCCAGGGCTTATTCACCCCAGTATTAAATCCTCCTCAAGCGAGCAGGAGTGAACAACTGAATTAGAGAGAGGCTAACGAGCCTGGGCCAGGTTCTATCAAATGGTCTCCAAGAAAGGAATCTCCACTCTTCTTTCTTCCTGTCCCATCTCCACCTGGCAGTGAGCTCTCTTCCACTTCCTGGGCCCATTTTAGCATCATGTCAAGTAGTGCTTTCTAATTTAACTTTCCCCAGAAATCCCTCTGTGCTTGCTTTTTCTCAAAATCCTTTTTTTATTTTGAAATTATTTAAGGTTCACAAGAAGTTGCAAAACAGAACAGAGAGTTTCTGTGTACCCTTCACCCAGCTTTCTCCAAAGATAACATCTTACATAACTAGGGTTATCAAACCCAGAAAATTGACACTGGCGCAATACTATTAACTAAATTATAGATCCTATTCAAATTTCACCAGTTCCTACATGTACTCCGTGTGTGTGTGTGTGTGTGTGTGTGGTGTGTATGTGTGTGAAGTTCTGTGAAATTTATCACATGTATAGATTAATGTAACTACCACCATCATCAGGATACTGAAATGTTCCATTATGCAAATAAGACCACCTTCAAATTACACCTTTATCTTCACATCTTCCCCTACTGTCACCCCTGGAAACCTCTGATCTCTTCTTCACTATAAATTTGTCTCTTGAGAATGCAAGATAATCATACAGTATGTAACATCTTGAGATCAGCTTTTTTTTTCACTCAGCATAATGCCCTTGATATTAATCCAAGCCATGCATATTTTAGCAGCTGTTCCTTTATATTGTTAGATAGTGTTCCACTGTATGGATGTACCATAGTTGTTGTATATTCACCTGCTGAAGGATGTTTACGTTGTTTCTAGTTTTTGATTATTATAAATAAAAGCTGTTATATGATTTGTGTATTTTTTTTTTTTGAATAAGTGTTCATTTCTCTAGGGTAAATACCCAGGAATGCTGAATTGCATAATGAGTATATTTTTGATTTTGTATGAATCTGCCAAAAATGTTTTCCAAGGCAGCAGTAACATTTTACACACCCACCAGAAATGTTTGAGAGATTCAGTTTCTCTGCATCCTTGCCAACACTTGGTATTTATTGTCAGTATGTGTGCTTTTGGCTTGTGCGGCACATGTTGGTCTTGAAGAGTAGAAACCTTGGACATCAATTGATTATCAGCCCTGTGTAGTTATTTGCACTCTGACTAGACTGAATTTTGGAGAGGAGTGAAATGTTTTAGGCTCCAAATGCTTATCGAGCATCTCCTATATGCCAGACATTGTGGCAGGTGATAGGAAACACACACACACACACACACACACACACACACACACACACACACACACAAAACAGTATTTGCCTTTGAGGACTTAATATGTAGCACAGGAGAATAACAAATGAAGAGGTAAATATGATTATAAATAGGATTATAAAAGAATGGATAGGTAAATATGTAGTAACATAGGTATATGCGAAGTGCTATGGGCATTGATAAAGGAAATGTACTTTAGAACAGTAGTTCTCAAATTTCAGAATTGGTAAGAATCACCTGAAGAGCTTGTTAAAATACAGATCTAGTCATCATCCCCAAGTTTCAGATTCAGTAGGATCCAGGATAGGGCCTCAAGGATTTGTTTTTCTGACAAGTACCCAGATTGTACTACGCTTCTAGTCCAGGGACCACATTTTGACAGATAACAGTTTGTCTTAAAGGATGAATAGGAGTTTGTCAGGTGAAAAATGAGAAAAGCCATGAAACAAGAAAGAGTGTGAACAAAAACATGGTGATGAAAGTGCATGGCATGCCCCAGAAATGGCCATTACCTGGTATAACAGGAGCGCAACTTAATTCAAAGGGAATAGCAGAAGTTATAGATTAGGGCCAGACTGCAAAAGATCTCAAATGCTTGTCTAAAGAATTGTGTTGGCAGTATAAGTCTACGTTTGAAAACCAGGTCTGTGTTTGGAAAAAAACTCTGGCAAGAGGAGAGTAGCTCAAATGGAAATGAAAGACCAGTTAGGGGGCTACTGCAATAATTCAGATGAAAAGTATATCAGGGCTACCCTTGGGCAATGGAGATGGACAATATGAGACAGATCTGAGAGTTATTCAGAGGTTTAATGTCTAAGACTTAGTGACTAAGTGAATATGTAGGGAGACGAAGGAATCCAGAATGAAGAATAGATGGACTGAGACAGGAAAGACAGAAAAGTAGAGAAAGATTAGGGTACGGTATGAGTCTGGTGTTTGGTCACTGAATCTGAATTGACTGAGGGACATCTGACAATATCAACTATGAAGTTAGACAATGGGCTTTGAAAGAGGCAGGGCTTGGGGATATGTTGCAGGGGAGATTAAGACCAGGTGAGGGGTAGAGTGTAAAAAGTGAATCAAGACTGGGACCCAGGGTGATAGCAACATTAAATAGGTAGGTGGAGTTCTGGAGCCAGTGAAAACAGCTAGTAAGAAGCAGAGAGGTAAAACCAGGGCATTCATGTATCATAAAGTCAAGAAAAGAGGTTTCAGAAAGAAGGAACAGAGAAGATGTTAAAATGTGGCTTTGAGGAATCTGAAATATCAATTGGTATAATGACCTTGGCAAGGGTCATTTCAGTGGAATGAAGGCATGGGTTAAAGAGTGAATTGGAGACGAAGAAGTGGAGGAGGCTAGTGAATACCACTCTTTTGAGAGGGTTGGTGATAATAGGAGAGAGAGGGCTGGGGCAATAGCTTCAGGGAGAAGTATGACCAGGAGAAACATTTCTTCCAGAGGTTTTCAGTGTCTTGAGGAGTGCCAACAGGTTTCAGTGATTAATCATTATTTATTTGTCTACCTGACTCAAAATACACAAAACACAAAAACGCTGTTTGATCAGTTACTACTGATCTATCCATAAGGGGCAATTTGAGTGTGGTAATCACACTGGTATCTTCCTCAATAAATTCAAAGGCACATAATTAGTCTTATTGTCTTTTGGTCTCTGAGCACTCTCTATGCCCCATCATTAGCAGCAAGAGTTTGCACTATTATTCTAGCTTCTTCCTTTTAATAGATTTAAATAATTTAAATAATACCTTTATGTGTTTTGAACTCTTCTTCAAAGGTGCTTCACAAAGTCTTTTTTCCCATTTTGTACCTAACCTGACAAACTGGGGCCCCCCCTGTTCTCCTCTGGGGAGCTTTTGACATTCTTTGAGAGATGCCCTTTTCCCTCCACGGTGTCTCCGATCTTCTTATGACTTTCAAAAGCCTACCTTTCGATTTCCTCCTAGTTAATATGCACATTTTGTCACAGTTTCCTTTTGAACACTGAATAATTGAGATAAATTTTCTGGGTTCATGGATTTAATTGTGTCATGACTACTAGCGTTTATTGGCTCACCCATGGTTACCTCCTAAGACCAACTCCTCAGGTCGCCAGGCAAGGACCACAGCCGGGACCTTTTCTCTAACTGTGGGTGGTTTGAAACTTTCTGTTATGAGAAAATTCATATTATCAAAAATTCTTATTAAAAAGCTTCCCTCTTCTTCTTGACCTGATTAGGCTTTTTACAATTCATCTTTAGTTCAATTTTTAATACTTTACATGATTCCTAAGTTTCTAAATTTTTAATATTTCTATATTGGTATCATCAGCTTGGTCATATAGTCTGTAGCTCTGGTTCTCAAACATTGGAATTACTTGAAGAGTTTTTAAAAAATTACTGCTGGTGTTCTACTTCCATATATTCTGATTAAGCTGGTATAGGGTGAAGCCTGGGTATCAGGATTTTTAAAATCACCATAGGAAATTCTACTGCGAACCAAATTTGAAAAACCACTGGTTTAAGTATATTACTAAGACAAACATTGTACTTTAAAAATTATCAAAAAATTTGAATATATATTTTTCCAAAGAAAGTATACAGATGGCCAATAAGTACATAAAAAGATGCTCAAGGGAAATGCATATCAAAATCACAATGATCTAAATAAAATCAAAAGCACAAAACCATTTTAAAGCCAATGGATTAGCTAAAATAAAAAAGACAGATGGTAACAAGTGTTGGCAATGATGTGGAAAAATTGGAATCCCCATACATTGCTGGTGAGATTATAAAGAAGTACAGTCACCTTGGAAAACAGCTCAGCACTAATGTAAATACAGAGCTACAATATAACCCAGGATTTCCACTCGTAGGTATATACCCAAGATAAAGGAAAGCACACGACCACACAAAAACACATACATGAATGTCCACAGCAGCATATTATTCGTAACAGTCAAAAAGTAGAAAAAAAAAATCAAATATCTATCAATTGACGAACGGAAAAGTAAAATGTGGACTATGCATATAATAGAGCATTATTTAGCCATAAAAAGGAATGAAGTACTACTTTCTATTACAACATGGATGAACATTGCAATTGTTATGCTAACATTATGCTAAGTGAAAGAAGCCAGACACAAAGGGCCACATGATTTATGATTCCATTTATGTGTATTTGCTGGATTAGGCAAATGTGTAGAGACAGAAAGTAGTTGTCAGAGACAGAGGGAAGGGAGGAATGGGGAGAGACTGCTACTGGGCATGCGGTTTCTTTTTAGGGTAATGAAAATGTCCTGCAATTAGACAGTGGTGATGATTGCCCAACTCTGTGAATACACAATAGACTTCTGAATTGTATGCTTTAAAAAGGTGAATTTCATGGCATGTGAATTACGTCTCAAAAGAAAAAGAAGTATATTCCTACTGTTATCTTATGTGCTTAAGAAATTCTTACCCATGGAGATTTGAGAAAGATGCACTTTGCCAAAAACATTTCTATTATACTGTTCTTTGTTATATGTCTCACACAAAACTAGGCCACTTTCTTCCTTTTCTTCCAAAACTCTAAAGTCCAGGGTGAAGTCTCATGGTGTGCCAGAAGGAAACATCTGGCTCTGGTCATAGGAGGAAAATAAATTCTGGAGAAGGAAAACCAGAATGTCAGGGTGTCTATTGAGTGAGGACAGATCATTGTGTAGACTGGAAAGGTCAACAGAGATTTGACTAAAATCTATTAAATCACTAGGAGATCTTGAGTATGGTAGAATGAAATCCTGGAATACTTGAAAGGATACCACCCAAAGGTTCAGATATGCAAGTTTAGGACATGAAAACATAAAGCAATAACTTCACAAATTAGGTCGTAATTTAAGGATGATTGTTACCTCCCAAGACATTTTATAGGCAATAAAATAATAGTTTTAAGAAAATGGCCCCATAATAGATTATTTGACCAAAATGAGTTACCCACTAATAGGAGTTTTTGTTTCTCTCTTTAAAAATTAATTTTTAAATTTTTTTGGTAAAATGAAATTACATATAATAAAATAACATAAAATTACCATCTTAACCATTTTTAAGTGTATAGCTCAGTAGTATTAATTATATTCACATTGTTGTTCAGCTGATCTCCAGAACCTTTTTATCCTGCAAAACTGAAACTCTATATCCATTAAACAACAATTAACTGAACATTGATGGAAACTCTGTACTCATTAAACAACAATTCCCCGTTTCTCCCTCCCCTCAGTCCCTGGCAACCACCATTCTAGTTTCCATTTCCATGATTGACTATAATAGATATTTCATATGATAGACACTTACATAGTATTTGTCTTTTTGTGACTGGCTTATTTTACTTAAGGTAAGTGCACCCATGCTGTAGGATGTGTCAGAACTTCCTTCCTTTTTGGGACTGAATAATATTCCATTTAAGGTATATACCACATTTTATTTACCCATTCATCTGTCAAAGGACACTTGATTTGCTGCTTCTCTTTTTCTGGGAGATGGGCCCAACCACTAAAGTTCACATCCAGAGGATTAACCTGTCTTCTCCTAATAAGGTACTTGGTAAAATTATCAAGATCAGAAAGACTGTCAGAATTGGGGCTCAACTGGTGGGTGAAGAGGTTAGACCAAAAGAGTTTGAATACAGGAGTCTAGGCAGAAGATCACAAGATTAAGACACATAAATCAGAGGCTGGGAACATGAACGTAGTAAAGACAAGCAGTGGTAATTTAGGAATCGAATATGCAAGGATTTTTAAAACCAGGAGATCATTCTGAAAAAGAGAAATACAGAACAAGTCAATAAAGGAGTAAACTGTAAGAATCAAGCAGGGTCAGGGAGTGCAAAAAATTAGCAGTGAGTACGAGGTGGGACCAGAAAGGCCCAGGTGAGCACAGATACCTAAAGCCAAGGTCTAGCATACTGGCAGGTGTAGGGCCACCAGGGAGAAATAAACAGACTAAAAAGGCACTGGCTGCTCCCCTTTGGTCTCTGCCCCAGGGTGTGCTGATCTGGTAGAGATGAGGGTGGGGAGGAGGGAAATAGATAAACCAGGCCTGGGAAATTTATACTGAATTTGAGAGCTGACTCCCAGTATTCAGAAGGAAGTGACTACTCTGATTTATATCAAGCTGGTACCAGTATCACCAGGGATTGGATTTGGTGGGGCTGCAGGGATACCTACGTAGTGAGGATGCCTGAGGTCCAAACAGTGTTAGTTATGGTCTGAAGGCTGTAGTGGGACCTGCCATAAAATGAATTTCGTGCTAATTTAGACCACGTGTTTTCTTGTGCCTAGAATCAAAGTATGCCAAGATTCTTGGGGTAGAACTAAACTGAAAATTGGGAGTTAAGGGGGCTGTCTGCAAAAAGAAGAAAGGTATAGAAGTTAGGAGACAGTCAGTTATTTGCAGTCCTAAGATACTGGTCCAATGTGAAATTTCCCAGGATGAAAAAATAATTGTTCAAATGTTATATAACAATATTACTAGTTTGTTTTTTTTTCTCTTTTTCTTCTCTTTTTAAAGAGTTCAGAGTATATAGGTACAGATGTATAGAAAAAAACTGTTTCTAGAAAATTACATTTACAGATAAGCTTTTCTAATGTGCCAGTATGTGTGTGCTGAGACACGTTTTCTAGCAAACAAAATGCACGAATAAATCTATCATGGGCTGAAAGGCAGTGGGGGACAGCTGCAGCCACAGCATCCAGGACTGACAATGATTAATTCCTACATCTGCTCAGTCAGATAGAAACAAAGGTCACTATGCATAGATTAGCATCCTGATTACTACCTCTTCCCAATACACACACACACACTCACACACACACACACACACACACACACACACACACACTAGTATCTTTTACCATCGTTAATGGCATAATTTAAAATGCCTGAGAAATGTTTACACTCTGACACCCCCTCCTAGAAAGCAAGCTCTTTAGTGGGATGCAGATGGAATAAGGCATAGAATAGGATCAAAAACTGATTAATGTAGGATTACTGTCTAATCTTGTTAGCATCCAAATTAAGTGAAAATTTGATGCTCAGCTACATTTACAAAAACAAAGGGAATGGGAAATTTAAGAATAAATCTTGATTCAGTAATTTGATCAAAGTAAGAAAGCCTATTCCGGCAAAGCAGTTGAATACATGTGAACATTTGATATTATGTAAAGAAGGTATTGGGAAGTTGACCCTCCCCTTGTTCAACACTCCCCTGAAGACACTGCCACCTCCTTTTCATGACTCGTATAATTGTGGATCCCTGAGAGGCTGGCTTTTTAAAAAAACAATCTTGGGCTAGAAAAGGTATTTTTTGGGTGCACAAATTATAGATCTGTGAAATTATCACAAAGAAAGTATCTATGTAACTATCACCCGAGTAAAGAAAGAGAACATTACAATACCTCAAAGTCTCCACACATAATTATTATACTTACCTTCCTCCCTAAAGATAAACCATTATCTTGACTTTTAACATAATACTTTAGTTATGTCTGGTTTTAAACTTTGTAAAAGAGAAATTGTACAGCATGTGCCCTTTGGTGGCTAGCTTTTAAAATTTGACTTTTGTGAGATTCTTCCATGTTGCTGGGTGTAACTGTAACTTGTTCATTCTCACTGCTGTAGAGCAGGAGTTCCCAACCCCCTGGTCACAGACTAGTACTGGTCCATGACCTATTAGGAACTGGGTTGCACAGCAGGTGAGCAGTAGGCAAGCAAGGGAAGCTTCATGTGTATTTGCAGCTTCATCTGTATTTGCATCTGCTCCCCAGCATTAGCATCACCACCTCAGCTTCACCTCAGATCATCAGGCTTTAGATTCTCATAGGAGCACTGGTTCCCAGTGCCAAAAAGGTTGGAGACTGCTGCTGTATAGTATTCCATAGTAAGACTATTGTAATTTATTTATTCCTTCTATAACTGGAGGACATTTGAAGTGATTACAAATAATGCTACTGTGAATATTCTTTACACAGTTCATGGTATAAATGTACATACACTCTTGGGTATAATTTAGAAGTGGATTTGCTGGCTCACAGGTGCATCTGTTATTTTAGAAGATATGCCAAATATTTTCCAAAGTGGTTGTACCAACACGCACTTTCTCTGTAGATGAGAGTTTCATAGCTTTACGTCTTTATCTTAACATTATCTTTAAAAATTTAAGCCACTTGGCATATATCTCTGACAAGAGAAAAATTCTGAGATACCCTAAATTAAATTACAGCAGGCCAGAGGATGGGAGGAAGAGACAAGGGAAGTTAATCAGTTAACAGCCATGGGCTGAAACCAGCAAAAGACTGCTGGCGTTTCTGAATGAATGCTGAACATGTGAATCAACTGCCAGGCAGGCAGGCAGGCCATTTCAGTGATTATTTAGAAAGAGCAGCCGACCACCAGACCCCACCACATCTGCTTATGCATGAACTTTCCAGACTGTTGCTCACAACCAACCCCAAAGCTTCAAGTACTCCTTCCTTATGGTCTATTCACCTATCCCATAACTTTCCCCTTTTTACCTCCTTTCCTCCCTCTTATCTATAGCCAACATACATTCTTTCAGAGCTTACATCTTTCTCCTCCAAACTCATTGTATAAAAGAGCCCTGTCAACCCCAGGACAGGGAACATGTTTGTCTTCTCCATCTAGCCCTGCTGCTATTGGTTTAGACTGCATGCCTCACGACTTGATCCTTTTTCTGGCTAGCATATGGCTCAAACCCTTTCTTTCAGGACGACTTTCTGCCCTGAAGGTTTTGTTTAACATATTGTAGTTTTAATTTGCCTTTCCCAGCCATAGGCAACTGTTAATCTACTTTCTGTCTCTTTAGATTTGTCTATTCTGGATATTTCATATAAATGGAATCATATAACTCACAGCCTTTTATGATTGTTTCTTTCACCTAACATAACGCTTTGAAGGTTCATCTACATTGTAGAATGATTTAGGAATTCGTTCTTTTCTTTTTATTGCCAAATAACGTTTCATTGTATGGATATACCGTTTCATTTCTCCATTAATCAGCTGAAGGACATTTAGATTGTTTCTGCTCTTGCGCTATTACAAACAATGCTGCTATCTGTTCCATTGGTCTATTTATCTATCCTTGCCCCTATAGCATACTTAGCATGTCATTATTACTAGCTTTATAGTTAATCTTAATATCCAAAAGAGGAAATCTTCTCACCTTGCCCATTTTTTTCTCAGAGTATTTCTGGCCCTTTCAATTTCTGTATAAATTTGAAAATCAGCTTGTTTGAGTTCACCAGAAAAGAAAAACTTGTTGGAATTTAAAAGATATCGATTACATTGAGCTTTCTACATAAATGATCAGGTCATCTGAGGGTAAAGCCATTTTAGTTTTTCCTTTCTAAACTAGATGCCTTCTACTTGTCTTTCTTATTTTATTGCACTGGATGAAATCTCCATATTGAATAAAAGTAATGAGAACAGACATCTTATCTTTCTGTTCTTAATGGGAAAGCAATCAGTCTTTTGCCATTAAAACGATGTTAGCTACAGGTTTTTTCATAGATGCACTTTGTTAGGTTGAGGTAGTTCTGTTCCTAGTTTGTTAAAACTTTATCAGAAATGGATATTTGATTCTTGTCAAATACTTTTTCTCTATTAAGATGATATATATTTTTTTAAGTTGGTAAATACAGTGAATTATTTTGATTGACTTTTGGATGTTAAACCAACCTTGCATTTCTGGGATATAACTCACCTTGTCATGATGCATTGTCATGATGCATTATCCTTTAGATATTTGATTGGATTAAATTTGTTAAAATTTTGTTTAGAATTTTGGATCTATGTTCACGAGGGATATTAACCTACAAGGGTTTTTTGTTGTTGTTGTTAGATTTTGATAGCAGGGTAATACTGTGCACATAGAATGAGTTAGAAAATGCTCTATTATTTTCAGTGTTTTAGAAGAGTTTGAGTAAAACTGCAACAATGCAGGCACAGATTAGCTGGGTGCCTCTGGCTCAGAATCTCTTGCAAGAATGCAGTCAGTGGGTCAGCCTTGGCTGCAGTCCTCCAAGGCTGGGCTGTGGGGGAGGAGGATCTGGTTCCAAGCTTATTCACGTTGCTGTTAACACCTCAGAAGATTTATTTTCAAGTTCACTGATGTGGCTGTTAGTTAAACCTCAGGTCCTCCTTGCTGGCTGCCAATTGGAAACATCAGTTCCTTGCAATGTGGGCCTCTCCAAAGGGCAGCTCATAACATGGCAGGCAGCTTCCCTCAAAGTGAATGAGTGAAAGAGTGAGACAGATCCAAAATGAAAGCTATAGTCTTTTTGTAACCTTGTCACAAAAGTGACATCTCATCTATAAACAAGTCAGTAAGTCCAACCCATACTCAGAGAGAGGCGATTTCACAAATGCGTAACTATCAGGAGATAGGAATTACTGAAGAACACCTTAGAGACTGCCTACAGAGTTGTTCTTAATATTACCCTATTATCTTTCCAATAGCTGTAGAAACCTAGGTGATGTCACTTCTCCCTTCTGTATTTGGGTAATTATATCTTTTCTCTTGATCATTTGAGCTAGAGGTTGGTCAATTTTATTAATCTTCATAAAGAGCTTTGATTTCACTGTTTTTCCCTATTGTTTTTGATTTTCTATTTTCCTCTAAGTTTTATTATTTCCTTTCTTCTGCTTACTCTGGGGACTCATTTGCTCTTTTTTATTTTCTGTTTTGTAAAGAAAAGTTTGTAATGTGGAGTTTATTGCTATAATCCCCTCCTCCACCACCAAGTACTGCTTTAATTGCATCCAACAAATTTTGATATGTTGCATTTTCATTTTTATTCAATTGAAAATGCTTTATACTTTCTCCTTTGATATCTTCTTTGACCATGAGTTATTTTAAAGTGTTCTATTTAGTTTCCAAATATTTCTGGATTTTCCAGAGACCTTTCTGTTATGGATTTCTAATTTAATTCCACTGCAGTCAGAGAACATACTCTGTATGACCTGAATCCTTTTAAACTTAATGAGACTTTCCTATATCCTGGAATATGATCTATTTTGGTAAATGTTCCATGTATACTTGAAAAGAATGTACATTATACTGGTGTTGGGCATAGAACTATAAAAATGTCAATTAGATCAAGTTAGATGATAGTGTTATTCAAGGTTTCTATATCTTTACTGATTTTCTCTTGTAGATATTTTAAAATTTTATCAAAAATGCAATATCTGCAACTAAATTTGAATATTATCTTATTTTATTTTATAAAAATATTTTTCTTTCCTATGGCACATGTATGTGTGTGTTCATGTACACACATATGTAATTAAAAATTTAGACCTTAGAACTGGAATGAAAAGAAGCATCTAATTGTGATGCTGCACCTTTGAACAAATTTTATTATTTAAGAAAGCACTTTTAAAACTGGGTTATCTTATCTTTCCTTGTCTGATCTCATAAGCTACTTAATTGAAAATGTGTTTTTATTCATACTGCTTGTTAATATTTTATTCTTCATGCCAAGTCAAGCTCCCACTGCAAGCAAGACAGGCGGCAAATACAGTTGTTTCTACTACAACACTGTATACAAGTCTTCCTATTTTAACAGAATATATAAATGCTTTAAAAAAATCTTGCATTCAACAAAATTGTGTAGAAAAATAATGTTACAGAAAAAACAGTATGGAGCCATAATACTTGCAACATTTAACTTTGTAAGCAGAATAAAAATAATAATTATACCAATTAAAATACTAGCATTCAGTAAATGTCCATTACCATTTGTATCAGTATCATAGCTGTATTTTGCAGCCTAAATCTGTAAGATGCAGGTCCTCAAGGGTATTCATCTCCACCAAATAACGTTATCATCAAAATCTGCTCCGAATCTGTGCTTTCTTCAACCATCAATTGTTTTTAAAAACAAGGGAAATGTCTTCTCTGCTTCTTCATTTATTTCTACAGCTTCACCAGATAGCTTCATGTTGTAGGAAGGCCATCAGTTCCTGAAGCCATTAAACCAGCCACTACTTGTTTTTAGGGAAAGCAATGCCATATTATTCTTAGCTTAAGGCTTCCTTCTTTAACTAAAAAAGCTTGCCTTTGAGTTCTTTAAAGCACTGATTTTCTGGGAAAATATTACATATGAACCAATGGTGCCATTTTCTTATTTGCCAATCAGATATTAATTTGCATTATAGAAATGTGTTGCAGCTGAAAAGACTATGTATGCTCCAGAGTTCCCTAACCTTGAAATATGTTATTTTCCTAGTCATTTCCTTGGCAGTAGTCACCACTGAGATTAAAATCTCCTTCCTCCCAGGATCACAGAAAACTTATTTACTAAACACCTATTATGTTCTAGAGTCTGTTCAAAATGTTGGAAACAGTGGTGAGCATGATAGACAAGGTCCCTGTGTTCATAGTTCTGGTGGAGGATACAGAAAATAAAAAGGCAAATCACTAAATAAGGTAACATCATAGAGTTATATTTGCTATGAAGAAAATAAAACAGCGATGGGATATGGAATGAGATGTGGGGGTTGGGTGGCCATTGGGTAGAGAGGCTATGTTAGATAAGATTAGGGAGGCTTCTCCAAAGAGGTGATATTTGAGCCAAGACCTGTGTAATGAGAAGAAACTAGTCATGGAAAGCTCTGGAGAAGACTGTTAGGCAGTGGGAATGGTAGGACAGTAAGTCAAAGGCTTTGAGGTAGAAGTAGGCTTAGTGCATTTGAGGAACAGAATGAAAAGTGGCTAGAGCAGCTTCCAGGGTGTACTTAGGACAGAGTGCCATGTATCACTGCCACATGGAGGCTGATTCAGCAGATTGAGTTACTGCTGCTAAACGATTCCATTTCCTCCATAACTCGAATGGCCAATGGCACCCCAAAATGCCTGCTAGACAAATCCAGGTGCCAAATCCAGGTACTGGAACACAACACACTTGATCACCACAAAGTAAACGGCTGGATGGGGCCGGGTGAGTTTGGCCTCTCTGAGGAAGTTGCTGAAACCTGATGCAGGCTCCATCCAGAAACATAGCTGTGGGCCAGGGAGACAGGGCTGGAGCAGGGCTTCTCAACAGGCAGCCTGGGACAGCTGGGGCAGGATGAGGGTACAGTGTTGGAGTGGAAAAGATGGGGTGGTCCCTGAGGTAAGGATCGAAGAGCAGTGAAGGAAAGCCCCTTCAGGAAAAAGTTACCATTTTATTTTTATTTTTGCCAACCCTGGGAGCTCACAGATACTTACCCTGATGAGCCAGTAACTTTCCAACCAGTCATAATTATCTAGTAGAATGGACAGGTAGTAGGGCTTCACTATTTTTGCAGAAACATTAGCCAACCCAGACTGGTTCCAACTGTGCTGCCATACACTTTACTGTTGCTTTGGAATATTTCCCTACATGCTCTCTGTGTTTAATACGAATATCTCATCTTCTTAGAAGGGCTGTACCTTCCTTTATGAGGACAGACTCTTCACTTTCTTTTGGGGATTCTTGTAGTAGTTAGCACAACACTGGGCTAGATCTTTCTTCTTAAAAGGGAACTGTACTGCAAGGCCAGGACCATTCTGGGGGGAACTTCTTATAAGGCTTAATGCCACAGCAAGAGACAAGATCCGCTAATACCGGCTAGCAGCTCATGGTGCCAAAATGATACTAATACTCTGGGTTTCACGATTCAGGTTGTGCAAGATGAGAAACCAGGTATGGGGCTGCTTACCTGTTCTTTCTGCAGCGAATTGTGAAGCCAAGAAAGAAGACTATCAGAAGAAGTCCACAGCTGAGAAAAGTCCAAACAATACCCAAGAGGACAGGAGATAATGAAGAAATAGTCTTACTGCTCTGGTGGGAAGAGGTCTGAAAACAGAACAAAGAGACACTATTAGGAATGAAGGCTCTTCTATAGACCAAACGTAAACTGCCCCATCATCACCAAAGCCCAGCAATACGTGTCCTGCATGAGCATTTCTTCCTCCTGCCTTTATCCCCTCATCTCTACCAACAACATGTATATCTGAGCAGCCCTGACACCCCATGGCTGCTTACTTACAATTGTTGTCTTGCAGAGATCATGAATAGGTCTCCGATCAAGCTCCTGGCCAGGAAAACTGTCACATAATTCAGAGCAGTTTATTTCAGGCTCCATGTCATCACGTGCCCTCTTGGTGTGCACTTATTCAGTCTTGGTTACCGCTGGGAGGTAACCAGCAGACCTCTGACTAAAACACAAGGGCAACTCAAATCTTTTCTTCAGAGGTGCCATTTTGGAGCTGGCTTCTGGCTCAGAATCTGGGATGACCAACCCATTCAGGTGGAAGTGAAGTGTTATTTCACTAAGCTCCTTCATCAGTCACCCTTTAGGCTCTCCTGGTCCCCTGTTGCCAGTGCATTCCATGAGGCAAGAGCGGGCATCTTAGTAACCTTTAGTAATGATTCTGGCTTGCCACCAGATGGCAGTCACTGCTCCAAGTACCCTCACACAGGTCCTGAAGGAAAGGAAAGCAATTAAACCTGTTAACAAAGTGTGTGTGTCCACACACACAAAACATGCATGTATACATATGTGTAAATGATTCATCAGAGCTTTAAAATATTTTATATATTTTAATTACATAGTTATATTTTTATTATATATAGTTATATACTTTATTACATGTAACAAAGGTTTAAAATAGAATATATATTTAAATAAATATATTTTAAACTGCTTTAATAAGCATACTTTAAAAACAAAGACAAAGCACATCTGACAATTTATAGCTATAAAGCTCTACAAACTCTCTTCATATCCTTTTTATGGTCCAGCACTGTGAAAACTTTAGACATACGAGACACATCTTTCTTTTTTCTCTACAGGGAAATCCCCTGCCTTTGCAAGATCTTTCCATGCAACTCATGGCTTAAGCTCTATCTGATCCTGCGTGGCGGTGAGCTCAAGTGTCCCATGCTGACTGCATGCTGTGTCTGCTGGTCACTCCAGCTCTTGTTCTCTCAGGAAGTGGAGGAACTTTCTATGTCCAGTCAGCTGGGGTCACAGAAGGATATGCCAAGCCCTTAGGCAAGAGTTTTTATTTGCTTGTTTTTAAACTGTAAGACTACTGAAAGTGGGACAGGCTACTCAGGTAATAGGGAGAGAAACTGAGGACTCTAGGAATGCCCACAGAGTGAGTAAGTAGCCAGAGGATGGTGTTATTTCTCTCAGAAGACTCTTGCAGTATAAATACTGTGATCTAAAACGAAGCTCTACTTTACAGAACAAAAGTAAAAATGCAGAAGGGCTCCGATGAGCTCCAGCAGAAAAGGTAGATATGTGCCTAATTCTTTAAAGAAACTATCCCGTAATACGGAAAATAGGTTTGAAATTTTACCAGTGGGAATTTAGAAGAGATGGCACTTCTGCTTTATGTTTTTGAAATAGCTTAATGCAGCTTTCTTTTACTGTGGAGAAAAAACTGAAGAGGAAAAAATATCAATTATTATTTCAATAGTCATGGATCATAGGACTTGGCGTTGAAGCCAGAACAACAGTGACAGGTGTAGAATGCCATCTTTGAATTCTGTGTGTTTAGGCATGAACAATATAGCACCAGGTGCTGCCCATTCATTTGCCTCTCACATGGTCCTGAATTATTTACCAGGTTCATTACAATGAAATCCCAAGAGAACTAAGAGCCACTATCTTCTGTCAAGACATTTACATTCTTGTGCAGCCTAGTCAGATTACTGAACACAAAATTAAGAAGTAAATATAAAAACTTAACTATTTGCATCCTAATTTGAAATTGTTGAAAAGATCTTCCCCCTCCCTTTTCTTTTCCTTTCATTTAAAGTTAGACACCCCCTATTGTGCCCTCTAGCATAGAGCAATACTGTAAGCCACAGGGAGGCCTATACTGCATGATGGATTAGAAGGTATATTTTTCCTGTATTTCCCTTTTAATCATTCTGGCAAAAAAGTACACATATATTTGAACAATTATCAAGTCCATGTTTGTGTACCCTTAAATCATATTGAAGTACACATCAGTGTGTGTGTGTGTGTGTGTGTGTGTGTGTGTGTGTGTGTATACTCATTTTGTTCCAACTACGACAGCGAGGTAAACACCACCAACTCCTCATTTTCAAATAAGGAAAATTAAGAACAGAAAAGTGGAGAACATTACTCCAAATCTGCAGAGGCAAGAGCTGAATCCAGGAGTTTATATTCCAAGGTCAATGTCCTCCCAGTATATACTCTACATGGGGCAGATACTCTGGACTGACCTCTCCCAAGAAGGCACCAAGTGGCTTTGTGGGTTTATTCACATTTAGTTTCTAGTGCTTTGCTTCTATGGGTTCTCTGGAAAATGGCACACACTAATGCATCTATACCAGTAGTTCCCAACTGGGGTGATTTTGTACCTCCAGAGGACATTTGGCAATTTTTGGATACACTTGGTTGTCAAAACTGAGAAGAGGGCGCTAATGACATCTAGTAGGTAGAGGTCAAGGATGCTGCTAAATATCCTAAAATTCACAGGATGGTCCAAACAACATTGAATTATGTGGCCCCTAAATGTCAATAATGCTAAGGTTGAGACACCCTGGTCAACACTGTGGATCCTAGAAGGGCTTGTAACTGCAGAACCAGCTTAAAATGGTCCTATTATGTTTTAAAAGATACCGAGTTGCTTCTCAGAGACAACAGACCAAGACCGCAAGTCATACGGCCAGGGCATGCACAGAGGAGAGAACTCTGACCTCTGGCTGCACCAGAACCGAAGCCTTGCTTTCCACCCCGCCACAAACCAAAGCACCACATAACTGGAATCTGAACACCAGAAGAACCCTTTCAGAAGCCAAGGGTCTGTTGTCTAGGAAGGCTCGGTGTTGACGTCCCTTTGCCATAAATGGCCAAGTTCCAAGGTCCTCCAATTAAAACTTGTCCCACCAGCACCTCCACATAGCTGTAACCCCTAATCCCTTATAAACTCTTATCTGAGTCCAGTGAGCAAGATGGATTTGAGAAATCATCAGGTCTCATATCTTCTTGGTTGGTACCTCCTGGATCAACAAACTTTTCCTTACTCCAAACTCTGACGTTTTGAGTTTCTGACTTTTGAAGCATAGAGCACACAAATTTGGTTCAACAACAGGCTGACAGTCATAAGCCTAAATCACCTTTGGGAGATTCTGTAAGCATGATGGGGTGGTCCATCTGAACATAAATCCCTTGGGGGATAAATTTCTGAATATATTCCCAAAGTCCAGTAGGACAGACTGAACTCACTGGCATGGAACTTTGCATGCGAGGTCCCCCTTCAGACCATGGTAATCCAGTGTAAGAACTTTATATACCATGATACCTGGCGCCCCCATGGGACAGGCATTCAACTCCAGCATTAGCGCACATTCATAGAGATTCACACATGAGGAGCTGATGAAATGGCTTAGTCACTGAGCGGAGAGAGATGAATGATTTCAAAAAATGTTGAGTGATTGGGAAAGTGGGTGGGGAGTAGCATGTCTGAGAGGGCAATGATGAGGCATCTGACCACAACACATATAAAAAATCCAAGGCACAAAGAGAAAGGCCTGCTCCTCCAAGAGCACCCCTCACACACACAGGAAGTCTCTAGAGGTAAACTGTCACAGACAGTAGCAGACCCGAGACCATGCATGGGAGGGCTTACAATTTATTTGACAATTATTATAGAATCCTGTCCAGTGAATAGGATCAGGAAAGCAGACACTGCATCAGCCATACCGTTCCCAAGTGCAAGATGGTCTTTTACAGGTTCACAACTCTCAACAGCACCATATCTTTTCATGAAATCTTCCTTATTCTCCTATACATTATTTCTGGCCATTTTGAAATACTAGTCCTACAACTACTGTCTTTTAAAAAGTTGTTCTACAGCTGGTAAAACGTTTGCTTCTGTTCATGAAGAATGAACGGCTGTAGGAATTGCCTTCCCGCTGTAAACAGTTTGAAAATCAGACAAAATATATAAAAGTACTTTTTTTCAGACATTGGACGACAAATAGGACTGTGGAAAACAAATGAGGTGAACCCTACAATTGACTGATGTATATAAAATAGAATATAAATAAATATTTTTCCAATGACTATAATTGACTCCCGGTTACTGCCTGGATGCAGTTTCTAGGCCATAGTACAAGGAGGGAAACCCAAACGGAGCCTACAAGTCTTGCTGAAGTAAAGAGAATAGACTGAAGTTTGAGGCTATCAAGGAAGGTAGAATTTTTGAGGTAGAGTAATGAAGAGGTAAATACAGACAGAGAAAGTGCTTTAGTAATCTGCAGGGGATCCTATCAGTCTTTTTCTGAATACCCATCTAGGCATGAGTGAGAGGAAACTACTTGAAGTGGAAGAAATAACCATTGGTAGGCAGTAGCTGGACAATTCCTGGAGCTTACACAGGGCTGAGAATACAGAGGGTCCCTGACTTACAATGGTTTGACTTACAATTTTTTGACATTACAGTGGTACGAAAGTGATAGGCATTCAGTAGAAACCATACTTTGAATTTTGAATTTTGATCTTTTCTCAGGCCAGCAACATTAGGTGATTCTGGGCAGTGGCAGAGAGCCACAGATCCCAGTCAGCCACATGATCATAAGGGTAAAAAACAATACAGTGTACTGTGTTGTCAGTGTTTTTTTGATATTGTTTTGTGTTTTTGAATCCCATCATGTGTATAAAATGCCCATTTGTGTCTCCTGCGTCTGGTGAGAAAAAAGAAAAGAAAGGCAATTACTCGAGATGAAACGTCAAGATTTTCAGCTTCACAGTATTTTCAAATTACAATGGGTTTATCAGGACATAACTCCACCATGAGTTGAGGAGCATTTATACTTTGTGCTCCCACCAGCCAGAGTGGAGAGACCTCATAATATGTAGAACATTGGATAAAATGTCTTATCTTAGTTGGGGAACTAAATTAACCCTAGAGTAGAAGCTAGGCTGGACTGCCCTAATAATACTTAAAAGAAAGCCTCCTAAGAACCAGACTAATCCACAAAAAATTGAACTGTTTTCCAGAACACAACCCAATGCTCTTTAAAGAATGACAGCAAGATCTAGCACTCAATTACATAAAATCAGGAATGCCTATCATCTAACAAAAAATTACCAGGCATGCAAAGAAGCAAAAATATAATCTATAACTATACATTTTTTAAAAAATCAATAAAAATGAAGAGAAATAACATAGATGATATAACTAGCACATAAGGACCTTAAAACAACTACTACAAATATGTTCAAAGATATAAAATACAACATGAACAAAATGAGGAGAAAAATTAACAATATAAAAAAGACCCAAATAGAATTCTAGAGATAAAATATAATTGTGAAATTAAAGATACACTAAATTAGACACCATAAAAATAAAATATTGGTTAACTTAAACACAAAACAATAGAAATTATCCAAAATAAAGCATAGAGAGAAAAATTATTGATAAAAGTGGATATAGCCTCAATGACTCATGGAACAATAGCAAGTGGCCTAAAACAGATGTAACTAGAGTTCTGAGCAAGAAGAGAAGAAATAGGAAAAATATTAGAAAGAAATGACAAAAAAATTTTATATTTGATGAAAAGTATAAACCCTACATATCCAAGAAGCTCAACCAACCCAAAGAAGAATAAACATATACACACTCCAAGGTACATCCTAATGAAATTACTAAAAATCATAGATAAAATAAAATCTGAGATGCAGCCAGATTGTTTACAGAGGAACAACAGTAAGACTTAAAACAGATTTCTTATTTGAAATTATGTAAGCCAGAATACAATACCCAGTGAAAATGTCTTTCAGAAATGAAGGTAGAATAAAAATATTTTCAGACGAAGAAAATTTGAGAGACATGCAAATGTTAGAGGAAGTTCTTCAGGCAGAAGGAAAATGATACCAGATGCAAATCTGTATGTATACAAAGAAAGGGTGCCAAAAACGTTAATGTTAAAAAAAATTGTTTTAGTTATTTTTAAAACTATACTCATAAGCATGTCCCCATTGGAAAAAATATATATATACTGGACTCTCCTTTATACCCACATCACCTATATTATTTTATTTTTCACACACAGCTGTCTTGGTTCATATTCTCATTGCTAGCTGAGCCGGTGCCTGCTCACCAACAATAAAGATGAATTATAAAAGGCTTCCAAAGCCATGGTGTGATATGATGAATCTGTAAGGGGATGATGTATACACATTAATGCAGAACTCCATGGCTACACAGTCTCTTTCCCCCAGAACTCAATGTTGCTGCTAATGTTCATTCAGCTTAAGAAATATTTCTTTGAACACTGAAAATATGACAGGCACTGTTCTAGGCACCTGAAATGCACTATTTTTATAGAATTTGTATTACAATGGGGAGAGTCAAACAATAATCATTGGACATAGTATAGAAATAAATTAATATTTTGAAGGTATTACGGACAATGGAAAAAAAGTTAGATCAGGGCAAGGGCACTTGGGAATGCTAGAAGGGTAGTGAAGCAATTTTAAATTAGGTTTCCAGGTTTGGCCACATAAGCCCCAAAATTTAAAGGCTGTTCTACAGTGAAAATTATGACAACTTTCCACATTAATCTCTCTCCTGTTATTACAGGAAACGAGTGGTATCAATGATAAAAAAAAAAAATGACTCTATTAGAATCATTTGACAATGATCGGTTAAACAAACTAAATTTTGGAAGGATTTGCTTCTTCCCTTTTCTTCGGCAACTTCTCACATTTCAGGTTAACACTCTGAGTATTTAGAGCTCTCTGTTTAGGCCGAGCTCCACCAACTACAGACCCCTTCCATGTACATCCTCACCTGAACTTTCCCTCTTTGATCTAATTCTATTAGATGTTCATACTTCAGTGATTCCTGAGAGTTTTCATCTGTTGCCCAGGTATGTAGTTGTATTTAAAATTTTTTTTTAATTGATAGGTATTTTGAAAACTCGTAAAAGTACAGGGAAGAAAATAACACCCAGGATTAAGTATTAACACCTTGGCATATTCATTCCAGACCGTCCCTCCCACTGATCGAACTCCTCCCTGAAGAAAATCACTCTACTGCTTTTGTATAAATAATATTTGTTTTCGTTTTTTAAATAAGGAATATCTCAATTTTTAAAAAAGAATGAGGAATATCTATGTACTGCTATTATTTCTAGATCATATTGTTTTAGAAAAAGCAAGATGCATAAAAGCATATATAGTATGATGCCTTTTGTGTAAGAAAGATGAAAGTCATATAGGTCATTGGCTTATTTTCAAAAAGAAACAATGGAAGAATAAAAGCATTACCTATACGAGGAAGAAAAAAACAAGGGGAGGTGGCAGGGAGGAAACAGACTTCTGTATATTTATAGTTTTGACTCAAACCATGTAAATATTTTACTTAACTTAAAAACAAAATTAAATCAAAAAGAAGAAAATTAATCTCTAGAAATTTAAAACAAATTAAGATAAATGAGCCTAACTATATCAAGTCGATGGTATAACCACATGAAGAATTATTTTAAGTAACAGTAACTTGATTATACATCCTAAGGACAAAAAATATCCACAAAGAAATCTTAAACTGCACTGAGTGAGTACTGTTTTTGTTATATATACATGAATGCACACACATATACACATACACACATACAAGTATCTATTAGATAAAGCAAACAAGTAATTATATTCATGTCATTGGGAACTAAGATTTTCAAAGTAAGAGATATACATATAAAATAAAATAAGTAAAAAACTGTCAATCTTTAATTTAAATGAAAAATATCAGTATGGACTCAGAATTTATTTTTTTTCTAAAACATTCATATTTCCTAGTCTCTTAACTGAGGCTTGGAAGTAATTACAACCCAGTAACAATAAACACTCCCAAGTGCTCGTACTGGGATCTTCGAAACTACTTTTCATTAAAAGGAATCAGTTTTCTTTAGCAAAATGGACAATTTAAGTTATGGTGCTGAAAAAATACAACATAAACCTGGAACATCTTGTCATACTAGAAAACAAAAAAGTATCAGAGACTACAGAGTCATGCCAAAAAAATATAGGAGTTGACTGGCTGCTTGGCTGGCCAATGAGAGGATAATTTCAGCATCAAAAAGAATACCAAAATGCACTGAAACATATATGGCACACAGTAGGCACTCAATAAATGCCTATTGAATAAATGAATTTAGCATTGTAGGTATTAATAGATTCCTCCATGAGGACACATGGTATAATTTCTCTTCCTCTCAAATATCAGAAAAAGTTAACCTTCTGGAACATTTTTATCTCATGAATGGTATGTTTCCCTTTCTTGACTGCTAAAAAGTTCGGAATCAAACATATGATTCACTTATAGCAACTGTGCAGTATTAGGTATCTCTGACTCATTTTATTATCCTATGACTTATTTCCCTTTTGTCCTGATTTCCTTACGTCTTTATTTTTCATCCCACTACATGTTTCATACTAAAAGCAGGAAAAAGGACAACTGGAGTAATAGGAATGTTTCTATCCAATGTGAGCAAATATCGAAGTACCTCAGCCTCAGGTTATCCACTAAGTGAGACAAGACAGAACCACATGCAAATGCATCAAAAGTATATCTAGTCAAATCACCAACAGCACTGTACTAGATGTTCACTAAAGTTCCTTCTGGCACCAGTGTTGTCTGGGGTATTAGCTCTCTATTAACTATGCTAATGTAGGCAGCAGATACATGGATAATTATAAACAGCAGGGAATGTAAAATGCATTTTTAATTACATTTGAATAACTTGTGTTATGTTCCAGTAGGAGATTTACAAACATCCAGAATACGGGTCACTTATACTAATAGTAAAATTCACTTCTATTCCCTGAACACACATTGCTTTTCGTGGGAGCAGCAGGCAGGTGCAAGCAGGGCAGAGGGGATTCAACCTCTCCTAAGACCACCTGCCACATAGATCCTCAACACAGAAGGTGGCTCACAGTTGTAAATACTTTCTAAGAGAGCATGGGCATGAGATTAGGGTGGGAAAGTATTCCATATATAGGAAGAGATAGTTCAGTCAGGGAAAGAAGGCGAAGTCACAGAATGGTGGAGCTAGAAGTAACCTCAGATATTATAAAGTCCAATCTCTTTATTTCATGGGTCAGGAAACAGCCCCACAGAGGTTGAGAGGCTCAGGATCACCCAGCGAGACCGGGATCTTGGTCTCCCAAGTTCAGTGCTCTTTCTGTACTACTTTAGAGGAACTTTAAAGGAAGTTATAGGTGGCCTTTCGCACATTTGGGATAGCTGGGGCAGAGGCCTGGACTTGGGGAGGCAGGCAGGGCCATAGGGGTGACAGTTAAGGCTTAGTTAGAAGTTCGTGGAGGAGGTCCAAGAGACAAAAGGAACATGGTAGAAGGGGAAAGAATAAGGTTTGGAACTTGTATGTTTTCTCCCCAACAATGTAAAGTGGACTGAATTAAACTGTTTCTTAGAATCTCAGATTTGCCTTATTAAAGAGGGAGAGATGATAATAAAAAAATCTCTTTAATGTGCCTCCAGTTAAGGTTTCTGTACTTTTATGGTTTAATAAATATGGTCTGAATAACTATCCCAAGGATCCTGGAGGAGAGTTCGTGTAGGGATTCTTGATTCACCAGAGGGAAAAGCAGGGGGAGGAGAGGTGGCTGCTCCAAACACATCCCTCTTAGGGGATTTTAAAAGCTGAATGGAATTACTGGTGTCTCTTGGAAGAGGTGGGATGTGGGAGGGGTGGGGGTGGGGCTAAAGAGAGTGGACTTGATTCATTGCCTTAGTCTAGTGTGGGTCTTAAAACAAAGTGTTGGGATCCTTGGGCTTTGTATAAATTCTTGAACTATACCACCATTCTTTCCTGATCCCTGTGTCCCAAAGCCTCTCTGCTCCTAAGCTTCCCAGCTCACAGTTAACGATCTTCCCACAAGCTGGAGAACATTTTAGCTCAACATTATAGATGGCTGTTCACAACCTTTTAGCTTCATATTACTTGTAACTTTTCTTCTACTAAACCTGATTTCATCCTTTGCTATAGTGATTAAACTTTTCTGGCTGCTTGGCAGAATTATAGTGAATCAGACTGGCTATTGATTGGTTCCCCCAAAGGATCTGGGACACAATATTGTAAATAGTTAAGTTTACTATAAACAGTAGGTCAACTGAATACAGGGCACATCCCAGAATCCCTGGGCCAATTCAGGCCTCCATTCCAGTACCTGGAGTTTGGCTTCACTTCACATATCCTAGGACCATCGGGTGTAATGACTGGCACTGCAGTGGACAAAGCCAAGGCTGAACTTAAGTCTCAGCTCTATCATTTTCTATCTGTGGCTCTTTTTAGTTACTTAATTTCTCCATTTCTTAGCTGCCTTGTCAATGAAATGAGCATAATACTACCTATACCTCATAGGTTTCGTTGGTGATTAAATCATATGTATAGAATGTATGCAAATGTAACCTATACCTACTAGATCATGAATAAACATCAGCTTCTTTCATTTCTATGCTATAGAAGGACTTTCTGTACAGAAGACTTGGGGCATATAACTGAGGTTACCCATCTTGTTTTGCTAAATTTCCCAAATTTTGAATCATTAACATATCTTCTAACATGAAGACAGTGGTCCTTATACTGCACTTAAAATCAGGTTTTGTAAGAACAAAAAATTGTAGATCCCCAATGGTAAAGACCACTTTCAGTAATTCAATAAATACTGACTGATCGATTGTTATGCGCTAGTTAGTCACTATGCTAAGAGCTAAGGATGCAGCAGAGAACAAGCCAACATGGTTTTGATCTAGTACCTAGCACAGTGCCTGGTACGTAGTAGATGATCAACACCTATTTGTTGAAGTGGACTCGGAGACATTTAGAAAGCATTATATAGGAGTCCCAGACCCCTAGGAAGGATCCTCAGGGCCATCTAGATGCTCCTGTAACTCAGGAGAAGCAGGTTTGATTCACGACAGAGGGCCGAACCATCCCCCTCTGATGCAGTGGGAGCATCTCCCGCTTTCTGAGCCTTGTCATGATGTTTCGCTTACTTGTTCTATACTCTCTGGGATAAGGTGACACAGCCACACACACTGGGCTGGCAGTCATTATTGCCTTACAGATAGATTCTAGAGACCTGTTAATATTCCACACTATTGCCACGGGCTGGAGTTGGGAATTAAAAACAAACAAACAAACGAACAAAACAAAAAAACCAGCAGCATACTAAAATTCTCACCAATTTCCCAGAGTTTCATTGTTACCTAAAAGCACTTAGGTACTATTATGCAAATTATATATGCATGATTTCCATAAAAACCAGTCACAAATGTTAATTAGTGCTCATTAATATGCAATAAAATTCTCATTTGAAAACTATTAAGAGCCAAGAATGAATTCCACTTGGCTGCCCTTCTTTAATGAGAACTGCTATGAAGAGCTCTACGCTATTACTCATCAGTGAAACAGTAAGTTGTCATGACAAATCAAGCTTCAAGCACCAGAAGAACCAGAGAATGATCATTTGATGGTTTCAGAGGCTAGTTTTGGACAGCTTGAGTTTTATGCTGCTACAGCTGAGACCTCTGTCCTGTTAGGTACTCAGAACACAGGTTGAGTGATTTCATTAATCTCTCCTGCAAATGGAGCTATGGGAATTCTGAGCACTCCTTTAAAGGACATCCGTGAGGGTGCCACACAGCTGGAAAGAGGTAAATAGAACTTAGTTCCTGAGGGTCAGTGTGTTCAGGAGACTGAATATTCTATTCTTCAAAGGGAGTGGAGATCCAAGGCCCTTGGAATTACTGGGGCTCATCCCTGAAAAGCCTCTGGGTCAGAATTTTTATAAGTGAACTTATATGCTGTGTCTCTAAATCTCAATTTCAGCTGGACATGAGATTTCTCTAAACTGTTGTTCACTGTTGCTGTACAACCCAAGATATCTTTCAGAATAAAGATGGAAACACACAAGCTATCAACATCAGACTGTTCATTCTGCAGTCACTTTCTTAACAAACTTGCCTAAACTTGGTCTGAAAGCGGTGGGTAAGGAATAGCTTTTCTAAGTATTATTTAATCTAGTAGTTATCACAGTTTAGTGCCCATCAGAATCACCTGGAGAGTTCCTCAAAACACACTGATTGCTGACCCCCACCTTCAGGGTTCTGATTCAGCAGGGCCTGAGAATCTGCATTTCCAGTAAGTTCCCAGGTGATGCTACAACGGATGATCTGGAAATCATACCATGAGAAGCCCAGCACAGTCAAAGGAAATATAGGGCTTTCGCCAGAGTTTAAACCACACAAATCCTTGAAATAACCTTTAACTTGTTACTCCAAGCTGCTGTGATGAGGCTCATGCACACATTTATATACCAAGTCATTTGAATCATTCGTTAGAAATTAATTTCTGAGAAGTACTATTGAGAAATTAGACACTTCGAATAGTACTCAATTTTTTCATTCTTCAAACCATGATTCTTAAATTTTTTTGGACATGATAAAACTATAGTCAATCTCCTGAAAAACATATACAAATACGTTTAGAGTATTTTTCATACAAAAGCAGGAGGGGGGCTCATAGGCCAACCATCAACTCCTCCTTGTAAACCCCAATCGTCCCAAATGAAGAGGCTCATTTCAAACCTTGGTTTAAGCAAGGGGTTAAAATATTTTAATTAAGTTTTCCTTTATATTATTCTCATTAATCAACTATTTCTTTTTTATATCATAACATTGTTTATTATGTAACTTTTTTACAATACAAACAAAAAAATACAGAAATGCCATATGTGACTACGGCTTAATGCAGAATGACTTTTTTTTTTTTCAAGAGGTCATGAGTCCCATTTCTAGCAAAATAAAAAGACTGCACATAGAAATACATTGGTCATTAACTTCACAATTTTGCCTAGAAATAATCTATAAATGAATTTTTCCTCCTGCTACTTATCTAAAGTATAAAAAGAAAATCAAAGAAAAGTTTCCTGGTTGGTTCCTATCAAATGAAAGATGCTATATTCTATTTTAGTAGGGCCAATATATAGAAAATCCCTGAATTAAATGCTATTACAAAAATGAAGCAGCATGAGATTCTGGCTAAAGTAAGCACTAAATTAGAATATATATTTAAAGAATCCAAAACAAAAAAAGAAACAAACAAAAGTCTGTAATAAAAAAATTCTAGGTGCATTGTAAGAATATAGTTTTTTTCCTATGTATATTTTTAAACAATGGGAATGTCAAAAAATAGTCAATTGGGCTAGACTAAATTACATGATTGTATATGCTGCATTGAATGAAACTTTTGTTTATAGTTATCATAGAGAAGCATAGTTTGCATCATATTTGGCAATTTATCCTGAATGAAAACCTTTCAGAGTCCTTTGCTTTTGGAAATCTTGTAAACATTCAAACCACCAGATTGTACAATAAAATGTTTTCTTGCATTAAATCTAAGACATCTGTTAAATAAAAATAAAATGTGGGAAAGGTACTTAGAGCTGTTAATTTCTAAGTATACAACATCCTAGATAATTCAAGACATCTTAATTTCTTTGTGGCTACTCACCAATAAAGCATGGTTGCACTAAGATGATAAAGGCTATGGCAAACTCTGTCACCAATTAAAACATTTTAATAATCATTTTTAATGTTTATTCTTTAGTATAATATTTATTTTTAATTGGAATAGTATATTTATTCTTAAGATAATTACGGACATAAATGAGCAAAACATCTATTATATTATTTGTTTTATTTTTTCCAACCTGTTCTATGTTCCTTTTCTTGTATTTTTTACTTTCATTTTCCTATTAGGCTTTTAAAAACAGCTCTATTAAGGTATAAATTACATACAATAAACTATGCATATTTAAAATGTCAATTTGGGAAGTTTTAACATATGTATACACCTATAAAACTATTCTTCCATTTGAAATGATGAGCAGGTATCAAGAGTCCTCTAAACTTGTTCTTTAAAAAAAAAAAAGTTGTTTGGCTATTCTAGATACTGCACATTTTCCCATGAATTTTAGAATATTATCAGTTTCTACAAGAAGGCCATCTGGGATTTTGACTGAGATTGCATGGAATCTATAGATCAATTAGGGGAGAACTGGCATCTTAACAATACTGAGTCTTCTAACCCATTGCCTTAGTGAGCTCGGCTGCTTTAATTAAGTGACATAGACTGGGTGGCTTATAAACAATGGAAATTTATTTCGTACAGTTCTGGAAGATAGAAGTCCTAGGTCATGGTGCCAGCATGGCTGAGTTCTGGTGAGAGCCCACCTCCAGTCTACAGATGGCTGACTCATTGTTGTAGCCTCACATGATGGAAAGAGTGCTACCTAGCTCTCTGGTCTCTTCTTACAAGGGCACTAATCCTATTTATGATGGAGAACCCTCCCAAAGGCCCACTTCCAAATACCACCACACTGAAGACTAGATTTCAATATATGGATTTGGGGGAGACACAAACATTCAGTTCGCAGCGCCCATGAACAAGGATTTGGGGGAGACACAAACATTCAGTTCGCAGCGCCCATGAACTCATTCATTAGTTCTAGTAGCTCTTTTGTAGATATCATTGAATATTATATATAAATAACCAGGTGACTTGCAAATAAACAGTTTTTACTTCTTCCTTCCCATACTGGATGCCTTTCATTTCTTTTTCTTACCTTATTGTACTGGCTAGGACCTCCCAGACATTCTATTCTAATGTTGAATAGAATTAGTGAGAGTGAACATCCTTGTCTTTTCTTGATCTTAGGGGGAAAGTATTAGGCCTTTTATTGTTAAATTTAATGATAGATGCAGGTTTTCCATAGAATTCCTATTATCAGATTAAGGAAGTTCTCTTTTATTCCCATTTTACTGAGACTTTTTCTTTAATAGATCTGGGTTTTCACATTCTCTAATATTTCTTGAGTGCTTTAGTAGTTTGTCTTTTTAGAAATTTGTTCATGTCATCTAATTTGGTGGAATTATTGGCATAAAGCTGCTTATAGTATCTGTAGAATTTGTGGTGCTGTCATCTCTTTAATTCATACTATTAGTAAATTGTGTCTGCCCTCTTTTTACCCTGATCAGTCTGGCTAGGATTTATTGATTTTACTGATATTCACAGTCAATTGGCATTTACTTTCACGGATTCTTTTGTTGTTGTTGTTGTTACCTCTTTTATTGATTTCTGCTTTGATATTTAGTACTTCCTTTCTTCTACTTATTTTGGGTCTCATTTGCTCTTTTTTGTTTTAGTTTCTTAGAATGGAAGCTGATATTGATTTGAAACTTTTCTTCTATAAGCTCTTAGCACTATAAATTTCCACCTAACTACTGCTTTTGATACATGAGTTTTCATTTTCATTCAGTCCAAAATAATCTCTCATTTCTAATTGGACTTCCGCTTTGACTTGTGAGCTATTTTGAAGTGCACTGTTTAGTTTCCAAATATTTGAAGATTTCTATTATTGATTTCTTGATTAATTCCATTGTGGTTAAGAACATATTTTGTATGACTTGAATCCTTTTAAATGTATTGAGAATTGTTCTAAGTCTCAAAATATGGTCTATCTTAATAAAAGTTCCATGGATAATGAAAAGGAATGCATATTTTGATACTGATGGGTATAGTGCTCTATAAAGATCAGTGAGGTCAAGCTGATTGATTGGTTCCTTCTTCTATGTCCTTAATTATTTTCTGTCTTCTATTACATCCATTACTAAGAGAAAGCTAATGAAAATGTTGACTACAATTATGGGTTTGTCTATTTCTCCTTGAAGTCATATGATTTCTATTTCTTGTATTTTGAAATTCTGTTAGATGCATAAATGTTTAATATTGTTATGTTTTCTTAATGAATTGACTACTTTATCATTATGATCTCTTTATCCATGGTAATATTCTTTGCTCTGCAATCTACTTTATCTAATATTGCTATTCAGCTATATTTTGATTAGCATTAGTACAGTAAATCTTTTCCATCCTTTCTTTTAATCTATTTGTGCCTTGATATATAAAATGTGTTTCTTGTACATAGCACATAGTTGGCTTTGCATTTTTATCCTATCTGGTAATTTTTGCCCTTTAGTTGAGGTGTTGGGATCATTTACATCTAAAGTAGTTATTGGTGTGTTTAGGTTTAAATGTATCATATTGCTATTGTTTTTTATTTATCTCATCTCTTAATTGTTCCCTTTTCTTTTCTGCCTTCTCTTAGGTAAACTGAGTATTTTTATGGTTCTATTTTATTTCTCTGTTGTCTTATTGGCTATACTTATTCTATTTTCTTTGTGATTATTTTCATGTGTATAGATACACCTTTAACTTATCAGTCTATCTCCAAGTGATCCATATCACTTCATATGTAGGATAAAGACCTTATAACAATATATTTCCATGTCTTCGTTTCAGCCTTTATGCTGTTATTGCCATATACTTCCTTCTACATATGGTTATAAAACCCACAATATGTCTTTATTTTTCTTTAAACTGTCAATTATATTTAAAGGAGGTCTAAACAATAAGAAAAATATTATATATTTTCTCATATCCAGTGCAGCTCTTTCCTCTCCAATACTTGGTCCTACAAACTCTAGCTGCCTTGGTCTCCCTAGACCTGAAGTTGTTTTCTCAATTCAGGGAGGCTGAACTCTCTTTTTGCACCATATTCCAGATACTGTATTTTGGTATGCCAACTTTTGTTTTGTTTCACTGAATATCAGAAACCATTCAGTAAGAATATAGAGGTTCTGGATCATTTTCTCTTCTCCAATGAATATACTCTTTAGCTTCTGCTGGAACATTAGAACAAAAACAGATTAATCAGCAACTGATCTGGTTGGGAATTGGATTTCAACTTTTTATAAGACCAAGTCTATTTCTGGGCTAAGTCTTCAGGCACAGTCCTTCTCCTCTCCAATATTTGGTCCTACAAACTCTAGCTGCCTTGGTCTCCCTACACTCAAAACTGTCTTCTCAATTCAGGGAGACTGAATTCTCTCTTTTTGCACTAGCTGAAAGCCTAGGGTGTTTGCATTAGTCAGGGTCCTCCAGAGAAATAGGACCAGTATTTTATACATAAAGAAAAGAGATTTGTTAGAGGTTTTGGCCCATGCAGTTAAAGAGGCTGAGAAGTCCTACAATCTGCCATCTGCAAGCTACAGACCCAAGAAAGCAATGTCCTAATTCAAAGGCCCGAGAGCCAGACTGCTGATGGTGTAGATGCCAGTCTGAGTGTGAAGGCCAGAGAACCAAGAGTACCAAGAAGAGGAGAAAATCAATGTCCTGTCTCAAACAATCAGGCAGAGAAATTCCAACCTTCCTCTGCCTTTCTGTTGTTCTACTCAGGCCCTCAACAGATTGGATCGTGCTCACTCACACTGGAAAGGACCAACAGCTTTACTCAGCTCACAAGTTTAAATGCTCCTCTCTTCCAGAAACATCCTCATAGGTACATTCCAAAATAATGTTTCACCAGATAGCTGGGTATCCTGAAATTCACTCAAGTTGACATATAAAATTAACCATCACAGTGTTCTTCAGGCCTTTTCACCTTGGTGGCCCTACTCTCCAATTTTTTTTTCTATAAAATTTAAGAGTATAAGTAGCTCTGATTAGCTTCTTAGCTTTTTAGCACTTGCTTTCTGTTGGGCTTTTTGTTTGTTTGTTTGTTTTACCTCTTGTAAATTAGTGAATGATTTGGAAGGAAAATTGTTCAGATTATTGGGCTGATTTCTCTGTAACTGTTTTCTTTCCATGATCATGGCCTCTCATGTCCTGGTTCATTTATCCTGGAATTCCTCCTCCTCCTCCTCCTCCTCCTCCTCCTCCTCCTCCTCCTTCTTCTTCTTCTTCTTCTTCTTTTTTTTTTTTTTTTTTTTTGATTCCCCAGCCTTCTCAGACTGCTGAATGTTCTGCTCAGCTTTTCTGACTTTTAGCAGCTGCTGTTTGCTTGGGTTCTTAGCTTCTACTCAGGTGCTACTTAAAAAAAATGGTAACTGTCTCAAGGAAAAAAAACACCATAGAATGTGGGATACTCAGTGAGTTTCTGCTCTTTCTGAGGTCTTAACTCTTAAGTCCTGGCTGTCTTAGTGGGTCTTTACGCCTTCAAATAGTCTTTTTAAATCTAACTTTTCTAGATGTCTTCTATGGCAGCAATGGTTTACTATTGGGTAGTCCATTATAGACAGAAACAGAGGCTTAATGTCTTGTAATATGTTTAACCTTTAAATTTTTACTGACAAGACCAAGCTCTTTAAAGATAATTTTTACAGACACAAATGACAGTGTAAACAGTATAAGATATACTACCTTTACTGTTAACTATGACACCAATTAAGATCTAATAAAGAATCTCTAAGTTATAAAAGGCAAACCTATTAGAGGGACTGAGTACTATCATTATTACTGGTGAGGACATATTTAAAATTTAAAGTTTATATAAAAAGTATGTATTAGCACAAAAGCTAGTGCTTATCTGCAGATTTATACCTGTTCAAACTAAAGTTAAAGTTTCTATTTAGAAATTAATTGCCATAACTTCTATTCTGGTTTTTCTTTTTTCCTTTAGTTTTCAATCTAGGGCTCAGAAATCCATTTCAAAGCTACTGAGTAAAAATTGTAGCATGTGTTATAGAAGACAATAGCAAAATGTCTGCCACAGGACTTCATAATTTATTTCCTTCTGCTTAACTAATGTTTGTATTCTGAACACAGACTCACCATTGGGTTTCTAATGAGGATCAGAGATCATAGATTTCCATAAAATGTTCATGAGCTCACAGGCTCACTAGTCACACAGTAGCCATCAGCTGAAGATCTTAAAATCTCATTTACTTCTTCCTCTTTTGTCAGTTCGCTTTTTATGTTTCATTCGTTTGTACTCACCAGCTTTCCTTAATGCTTCTCTGATATTTTCACCAGCCCTGGTGTGATGGGGAGTCCCACTCCTCTCTAGTCTGGTAGACTAGATTGAAGTTTTACCTCCAAACAAGATCAAAACTAAAAATGAAAGTCAAGTAGTCCTGGGAAGCTCGCTACTAACACCAGGTTTGTTAAAATCATTTGTTTAAAAATGTTCACATCTGTTGCTTGGCACTGATCCTTAAGCTCCAAGACCCCTACCTTCTTAACTAATTATCCTCATGTCAAGCAATCAGTTGTAGTTGATTGACTATATATTCATTAAAGTCCCCAAAGCCCAAGTCCCTCAAATTAGAACACTGAGATGGAACTGAAGAATTTTTCTCAATTCAGCTATTAAAGAAAGGGCATAAAAAACATAGCAGATATGGAATTGTAAGAAAGCACTGTAACAGCCTATTCTCTCTGAACACCCCTTCTGCCTCCCCCGCCCTCTATGATCACGCTGCTCCTGCTACAGATGAAGACCATGTATAATTCCACAGCGTGGAATAAATGAGCGAGGGGGGAATTGTAAACAGTCTGGCCAACCAGAAGCAATAGAGACACAATGCAACGAGATATGCAGACCCTGTTCCCCACTGAGCTGATATAATCCACACTTGGCAAGGATGAGTTCTCACTGCAGGGTTCTCCTGCCTAAATATTCAGGCTTCCCTGGAGAAAGGCAGTGGGAGAGAGCACAGAGAGACAAAAGGAGAGAGGGAAACAACTTCTGTAGGGGAGACCTATGGTAAGAATTAAAATTGTGTGTATTCCCTTTGACCCAGAAATGCCAGTTTGGGGAATCTTCCTATGCAAATAAATACCAAAGTATAAGGCTAAATGTAGAATGTTTATAGTGGCATAATTTGTAGTTAAAAAAAAAAAAAAAACAGGAAAAGTGAACTATCTATCAATACAGAATAGGGAAAATTATGGAATTTCTTAAAAAGGAATATTATGTAGCTATTAAAAATAATTGGATTAATTAAATGTATATATCTAGAATGATGTACACAATAGAAAATGAAGCAAATAACAGTAACTGGTATTATAGGATCCCATTTACATATGAAATAGAAAATAACTCAACATGTTTGTTTGAACATAGAAAAAGTGAAGGAATTCACACTGAACTTTTAATAGTGGTTTTGGCAGGAAGATGGAAGGGAGAGAACATAGAGGTTAATCACATTTTCTTTATATACTGCTGTCTTACTAGACTTGTTACAACGAGTGTGTATTAATCTTATAATTTAAAAATGTAATAAACTTAAAATATAAAAAGGATTTGAGACTTTAATAATTACAAATAATATTACAAGTAATCCTAGACCTCAGAGTTTACTGGGGTATGTAGTTGTCCGGCATTTGCTTTAAATTGATCCTGGTGGGTAGAGGTAAATTGCAACTTCTCCAAGAAAGAGACCTCACCGTGGGTCCCTCAACAGAAGCCAATTAAAGCATAGATGAGACAGTGCCTCTGGAAAAGGCTGGTGGCTGTGAAATGAAAACTACATTTGCCTCTCCAAAGCCTCAACCACAGAACTTTCCAAGGGGACTCCAGGGCCAGTGAGCATCCTGTAGAGGCATGGTTGAGAATTGGAGGCTTTTGTCTGGGAAAATCCCACTACTACAACCACTGACAGCCTTTGTTGGCTTCTGTTCCATACTTCAGAGATGAGATGCACAAGGCTGACCCAGTTGCTGCAGGAATAAACCTTAAACTCTGTGAGAAAGATGTTGCCACTCAGGTTTGAAGTGTTCTGTATCACTACTTTGGTGGAAGATTCTTTGAGGCCCACTGAAAGCCAGCTGTGGGCCACCCAGTAGTTGCTCATTCAGGCCTTGGAGGCATGACACTTGCCTCAGTATTTGCAATTTAGTTTCATGCTAATAGAAGCTTCTGGATCTTCTGGAGGGCAATAGATATATGATATTCAATAATAAAGAGAATAATATGATGAAACTACCAGCCTGTGAAGAATTAACTTTTTTGATCGTCTATCCATCTTCCAACATATTTTTTCTCTTGTATAATCCTACTGTCCTCAACCCACGCCTCTTTTATCTAACTTAACCTCTTTAATAGAGTCTTTACTTAATGTTTTCCTGATTTTCACAGAAATGCTTGCTATAGCAATCATGGGAAATATGTATAAGTTTGAAAAAGAAAAGTAATCATTTATAATCCCACTGCTAGCAATATTTTGGAATAGTTTCTTCTTGTCTTTATACTTACTTTTTAAAGTAGGTCTGCGTTTGTGTAGCTTTGCGAATGTAGATGAATGTCTCACATATATACCTAATATTTTGAATCGATATGAGGAAATGTGTGGAAGTGTGAAAGGTGGTGTAGACAGCCTATTACTGCTGCTATCTGCATAGCCGTGGTGTGGCTACATGTTCTGGTGCGTTAAGCCTGTATTAATATTCCTCAGATGGTGACAGTAGTTTTCATGTCTCAGCCCTTCTTTTCTCCTCACAGCTGCCTTGGAAGTCAACAATATTTGCAGGTAAAGATTCCCATGGGTGGTTACTTGATCTTTCATCCAGTTTTTCACTTGCAGATAATTGGGTGCCCAGGATCTCAGCAGGTCATCACTCTCTTCTGTTTCTTGTCTGCTGCTTTTTATTGTTTCTCGCTCCCTCTTTACTTGGCCTTCTGGTTCTATCCTAACAGCATCCAAAAACAGGCAGTCATCACTAGCCTGGGCACAATCACAGAATCACTGAAGTGTCCATTTGGAAAAAGTACTCAAGCATGCATTCTGTTCACCTTTTTAGAGGAAACACTACAGTTAATGCGGCTCCTGGGAGATTCCACTCCACACGGAATATAAGGAATAGTTTTAGAATAAAGTTAAGAAGAACCATGTTGGTCTGAAGCCCCGCCAGACCAACATTTTAGGCCTTCACTGCATCTTCAGTGCAGACTACAGCTTTAGGCTCTTACCATTTTCCTAGTTAAGGCATTTGCTTCTGCCTTCTTGCTTAGGTCTCCCCAGTTACCCTTGGAAAATCAGGGTGGAGGGCTGGCCAACCGATAGTGTGACTTTCCAGAATAGACAAATGGTAATGGAAAGACCCAGAGCATTCATTCCTAGGTATTCACACTGTCAGTCTGGAACAAGTACCCATGGTAGCAACAGAGCAATTCCAACCAGCGAGGCCGTGAGTAGAATCATGAAGCTTCTCTAAGAGGCCTTCCCATTCCCTTTCTTGTCCTTACATGAAGAAATTCCTGCTCATCAGAACTCCAGCGCTTTCAGGCTAATCTATATACATGCAGAGTTCCTCTCTGTAGCACTGAAGAGTGACTTCCCTAGAGCCATCACTTCCACAATTAATCTCTTCCTTATCACAAACATCAAAGCATAGATTACTGATAGGCTTAACACTCCTCCCAACTGCCCTCCTTATTTTCATTATGAGTTAAAAAATAAACATTCTGGGGATACTTTTGATAGGAACCTGCAATCTGAAGGGAGAATATATGTAGAAGGTGGCCTGCCAGTCCTGTCTATGGGTGATCAATCTGCATGACCTCAACCTTCTCCAGTCACTGCCCAGTAGCCTGGTCAAAGCAGGCCTGAGTTCTGCAGGGATGGTCTGCCAGCCTCATCTCTTCGTCCTCTGTTGCCTAGCAATGCACATCTAAAGTTTACTGACCCAGATTTGGGTTCAGGTGATAGACCTTTTCAACTCTCCCACTGAGGCAAAGTAGCCATGAAAATCAGAGGATGCAGTATACAGCCTATGAATTCAGTTTGACTCAGAGCATTCTGAGTCACATATAGTGTTATGCCGAGGGAAGAAGGTGGTTGGTAAGACTTGTTTCCAGTCAGGCCCAGGAATGCATTGAATAAATCTGATCCCCCTCTTGTTTACTTCTTTTAGAGTAGATTGTACAAAGTAGACTGGACTGGACACAGGAGAATATTCTGTAAGTGCCTTGGATAAAATAGACCTCAAGGCCTTGCCTGGGCTGGATGAACCTCCCAAGAATTGTTCAAAATCTGACCTAATCTCTGGTCAAAAGTCACATGATTTCTGACAACAAACAGACTAAAGTCAATGATCCTGTGTCCCTGACAAGCTGGCCTTTAGATCTCCTTATATCTCTTATATCAAACCTGTCCTGATCTGACCCTCTCACCTCTTTACCTTAACACAAGCCACACCACCACTTTGGCAATGACTTGACTATCTGCTCAAGTTATTCTGTCTTTCAGAAAATGCCCTTCCACACCACAGCTGCCAGTCAAAGAGCTATACCTCCTTCAGAACTTGACTCAAAAGGTACTTCTTCCTTAGAGAAAAGTAATTACTTTTGAAATAGCTAACTTTCTATCCCTAACCTGTTCCCCTCCCCCGACCCAGAAACCTTGGCTAGCCTCCACTCCTTCTCCCTTATTTTCATAGCAGGTGTGATAATTATAGCACTTAGCATAGTTGTCTGGTATATAGGCCTTGTCTACATCAAGTCTTTTACAAGGCTGATTCCTTCATTCTTCTATTTAGAATGAACACATCCCATCTTAATTAATCTCTCCTCACTCTAACAAGTTCTTTCCCACTATACTCTCTGGATTCACACCTTTAAGAATACTATATTAACAGGCCCTTCTTTTTCAATACATTTTCATCAGCACATGCAGTCTTTCTCCTGATCCAGACACTATTAATGCCCATTCTCTTACGTGCTCATCCTTTCCCATCCCTAGAAAGCAGGGTGCTCTGCAAGGTAAGATTCAATAATACAGGATATTCTCTAGCCGTATCATCGATCTCTGCTTGGGTACCTCATGATTATGACAAATGTCTCAGAAAAACACCTTGAGAAATCTAGATGGAAACCGGTACCCCATGGAAACACATAAATATTTTATCAGGCCCTGAACAAGACTCTTGCTCATAAATATTTAAACTACTCGATAGCATAATGCTCAGTAGCTGAAAAAAGTCAACTTGTATAGGGATGAGAGGAGGAGGGGAATACAACAGCAATGGCAGCAGGCATTCTATTGTCTCTTCTAAGGATCTAAATACTGAAAGTGCACCTGAGGGCTCCCTGATTTGCATGGACACTCATTTTCCAAGTGTTCTTCCTCTAGACTGGGAGGTAGGTCAGTGCCAAATGAAACTGCTTGGGGAAGGTGCTCACTGGGCTGCTGGCAGGCTGCCGCATCACTTGCAACTCCCAGAACCTTGCCATACTTCTCTCAGCACTGGGATGCAAAGATTTTCAAATAAAGTACATAGCACTCAAAATGAGACAGACCCTATAAGAATATTCATGACAGCTTTATTTAAATAGCCCCAAACTGGAAACAATATGAGTGTCCACCAATAAGAGAATGGATAAACACATGGTAGATATTCATACTATGAAATATTATCATGGAATAAAAAGAAATGAACAACGGATATACTCAACAACATAGATGAATCTCACAGACATTATGTTGAGCAAAAAGAAATCAGACACAAAAGTACATACCATAGGAATTCATTTGATGTTCAGGACATAAAACTAATCTATGATAGCAGAAATCATAACTAAAGTTGCTTGTGGATGCTGGGGGTGACTAGCCAGGGGCATATGGAAATTTAATAATTAAAAAAGTTTTTCAATTACAGTTAATATATAATGTTATATTAGTTTCAGGTGTATGAGAAATTTCTGAGATTGAAATGTTTTATATCTTGTTTTGGATGTTAATTTGGCCCAGCTTCTAGCACAGAGTTCAGCTTAGAAGTGATGTGGGGATAAAAGAGGCCACTGATCTCCAGGATCATCATTTACCTATAAAATATTGATTGACTTAAATTACCTAAAAGGACTTCTAGTATTTTGCCAAGGGAGTTCTGCAACCCTTATGGGAGTCAATGTCTTATTTCTGTTATTTATCTAATTAATTCAATAATTATTCATTAATTGCTTAGAACATGCCAAACAAGAATGCAGCATGAATACAATAATTTCTTGTTCTTAAGTAGCTTATATTCCAGTGGAGCATATACAGACAACTAATAAAGAAACATATATACTATATAATGCCAGGCAACGATAAGTGGAAGGAAGAAGTAAAGCAGGATCAGAGAACAGGGAGTGACAAAGGGCTGGTTTGGATCAGGTGGTCAAGGAAAAGGTCATATTTGAAAAGAGACCTGAATATATCAAGGAGAGAAGTAACACAAGTATCTGAGGAAAGAGTGTCCAGGAACAGGGAAGAGCAAAGGACGGGAGAGTGACAGCATATGAGGTCAAACAAGTCAGAACATACAGGGCTTTGATAAGCCCTAGAAGAGAAGAAGATTTTATTCAAAGTGTAAAGGGAAGCCATTGGAGAATGTTAAGCAGGGTAGTGACATAATCCAACTGATGTTGTAAGAATGGAAAAAGAAGCAATTAAAAGATTTGCCTAAGATTCTTAGGAAAGAGTCAGAAGAATTAGATCCCTATTTTTTCCCCTCAACATCTTAATATCCTTCACATATCTATTTCCTAACCACCTTTTGATTCAAGTTCTGTCTGGTTCCAGATCATGTATGTCTGGATTCCAAATGCTGACTTTTATTAATAAGTTTATGTCTCAAGCTAGTAATAAGGTTATAAAAACGGGTAGGTAACTTTTCTGTATGTCTGAAATTTTTCATAATAAAATGCTGGAGAAAAAAAGAGGGATTTGCATATTTATCAGGCAAAAGTCATCAGCAACTATATATGAATATTGTGGTCCTCGACACCTTTCTGCAAAATAAAGGCTCTGATTTTTAACTAAAGGTAAAACATTCCTTTCAACTTGCAAATCCAGCTTCTCTGCCCAAGATTGTCCATGTTCCGTGGTCTCTATGGCATGTCAGAGCCTCAGCGCTTCTTTCCTCTCACCCTGCCCCCAATTACTCTTTGAAAACCTATAAGGGAGTGAAATAAAATGTGAATTGAGGGGTGGGGCACTTTTCAGAGGCATCTTCACACTCCCCCAACCCCATGTGGAAATACCCTTATAAAAGAACAACAACAATATTAATATCCTCAACAAGAAACAAACTGTTAAGCACCTATTGTTCTTCCCAGAGAATTTCTTTTCCTCAACCATCCTCCCACTCTTTAGACAGCTTTCTAGGCTTCATCCCGCCCACTCCCTGGGTCTCCCCTAGACTACAATTCTGCTTTCACTAGACTTGAAGTTCTTTATCCCCAGGCTACCATAACTCTATCTCTGACCAGGCTTAATTCCAGACTTTACTGAGGAACAGGGAGAAGCTAAAAGCTGGCGGTAGAAGAGAAGATGGGAATACAGACAGCACTCCAGAGACAGCAGTGGCCCTCAAGTGGAATTAGGCTGGCAAAATGGAGACCAAAGAGCCAACACTTCCCTCCCAGGAGATCCCTAACTCAAGCACAGCTTGCCAAGGCATTTTATTCTTCAGACTCAAACTGCTTTACACTATATACAATCACTTCTTCCGCCATTTATCTCCACATCCCTTTGCTCCACCTGCAGCAAAGGAAAAAGCTACTGTTTTGCAAGACTGGCCCTTACTCAGCCTGCAGGGAGGCTTTCTGTGCTGTATTTTTCCACTGGTGGAGAAAAATTCATTTTCCTTTACAGGCCTTGCTGCCTAATACAACTATATCAACCATTTTTTCCAGCGTTTAATCTCCACCTGAAAACCTTTCACTTTTACGTAGGGACACAATAATTTAATATTATCCTCCATATCCTGGTTTAAAGGACTACACAGGAAAGACATTTCATTATAGGCTAGGACATAATTTGCCTATTATTCATACACACATTTACCTAGAAAACTAACAAAAGGAAGACTAAGAGGTATCATGCCATGACTTTTCTCCCCAAGGTTTACTATTCTGAAACGTTAACAACAAAACTCGATTCTAAAGAGAAACCTCAAGGTTTGTATACCTAGATAGATATACACCATTCAAACACCGGATTCTAACAAATGGTCTGTAGTTTCTGAGCGAGCTAAGCTGGAAACGGCTGCTTGCCAGTGTACAAGGATGCTGCAGCTCCAGGGTGACTCTCAGCCCAAAACAAGGCAGTTCGACGGACCTCAGTGAAATAAAACTTTCTGCATTCAGGACTTCACTGTCCCGGCGAGGGAGCCCATACTACCCTCCACCCTGCACCCTGGGGTGAACGTGCCCCTGCAAGACAGACTGGGGACAAGTTCAAGGGCGCGCTGCTCACCTCGCCAGGTCCCCGACCGCCGAGAAGCGCCAAACCCGCGGCTGGCGGCGGGACGCCCACGTTCTCTCGTGGGTGCGCTGGGCTGGAAGGGACGAAGAGGGGCGGGGGCAGGGCCAGGACCGGGAACCGCGCCCATTGCCGCGCCAGCAGCGGGGCGTGGACGCGGATGGACAGCGGCGCCGGCCTCTGCGGTCTGCACGGGCGTGCGGTGCCCTTCCGGAAAGCCTCTGGCGGGACCCTGGCGGGGCCGCACCTCCCGCCTCTCCGCGGGCACCGCCCCGCGTGGCGCGCGCGGACCCTGCACTCGGCCGCCGAGAAACGCTGGCACGACCTGGACCGCTCCGGGACGCGCGGCCCGACGCGTGGGGCTCTCTGACCGCGAGTGTCTCTCTCCTCGCTCCGCCGCCGAGTCCCTGAGGGCAGCTCCGCCTCCGGGCGCCCTGTTCCCTCCCTCTCTCGATGGGTGCCAACCTGTGGCGCCCTTTCCCAGGCCTCCGGCCAGAGGCTGCCCCACGGCTGGCCCCGCGGCCGTGGAGCCTCAGGCTCGGGTCCCCAACAGACTAGTAGCAGGACTGGAAGGATTCCATGCAAACGTTCATTTTTTGTTTCTTGGGTTGAGTTACCCACTAGTGTTCTTATATTATACTCTGGGTTTTAAAATTCTTTAAGTTGAGCCTGTACTTCTTTTATAATCAGAAAGACAAGAACGTTACTTTTCCCAGGAATACTAAAAGAAAGCTACAAACAAGATGTCCACCCTTTAAAAATATGTGTGAGCCTTTAAGACACCCCGAAGGCATCTTTAAACAAAGATAATCCAGAGATGAGAGACCTGGAAAGGGTCTTGAGAATCTATTTAGACGGTTCATATTTTCATTTATTTTATTTTAAAACCTCAGACGTATGTATGCTGGTTGGGAAATAATACATTTTTCCTACTGCCTTGAGGAAACCCTTGCTGGCAAGAGGGTAAAGGAGGAAAGCCGCTCTGGCTCCAACAGGACGGTAGTGACTTTCTTAGATGTCATAGGCACGATGTTACCCAAAAGAATTCTTTTCACAGAAAGGTTCAACTGAGTGGGAAAATAAGGAAGAGAGGATAGCCAAGGGTTTCCCCAAAGCAGTGAGCATAAAGCTGGATTTCCCAAGAGCCAAAATTACGTCTGAGATTTTACCCAGGACTCTTTACAAAGTTCTCATTTGGTAGAGTCAGACCCTTTAATTTGAAATGTGCAGAAACCGAGGGGAACTGATTTAATCCTCCGTGGGGGCTGCACTAGTTAAGGCTTGTGAGTTCATCTTTTCCTTAGGACAACTGAGTTCAGAGACCAGAATCAGATCCTCCGTTCTATGGTTGTAGATTGAGGATTTGTCCTTCTGATCTCTGTGATCTGATCTCTGAGAATTTCTCTATGGGCTCTTAGTCCATTATTCTAGCAATCCCCTCTATATTCTGAAAGATCTTTCCTTGAATGTGGTTCCCACCTCCAATCCCAATGTTCTTTCTCAGATTGGAGTATCCCCAGCCCCTCAGTTGCCAGGAACAGAAGGTTTTACATCTTCCTCCTAGGCCTGCCCTATTACTTGAAAAACGTTCCTGGAATTTCCCCCCTCCTCTGCATTCCCACCCTGCAGCTTTGTTAGACTTCAATTACTTTAGGCTGAATCATTGTAATAGTTTCCTAACAGACTTTTTTGCCTCCTGTCTCTCTCCACCCTGAACACACAGACCTGCAGAGCTACTCTCTGCAGTTGGAATACAATCTAAATCAGGAGTCCTCAACCCCTGGGCAGGGAACCAGTGCTGGTCAGTGTCCTGTTAGGAACCCAGCTGCACAGTAGGAAGTGAGCAGCGGGCAAGCATCATCTGTATTTGTAGCTACTTCCTAGAGCTAGCATCACCACCTCAGCTCCACCTCAGATCATCCGGCATTAGATTCTTATTGGAGCACCAGTCCCTGGTGCCAAAAAGGTTGGGGACCACTGGTCTAAACTACTTTCATGTTTGGGAACCAGCTGACCTTTCCAACCTTCTGTCCACTCAACACCTGCGTTGCAGTTATGCCAAGCCAGGCCACTTACCATTCTTTGAATATACCCTGGTTTTCTGATGCCCCTCTATTTTGCTAGGTCTGTTCTTTTTTCCTACATTTCTCTTTATTTCCATCTTTACCTGTTGAATCCTCCCAAGCCTTTGTGATTCAACTCAGTTGCCTTCTCCTTTAATGAAATTCTTCCAGATCTTCCCAGTCAGATCTGTGAGATCAATTAATGTCTCTTTCTCAGTACTCTGTATGTGCTTCTGTTATTACACTCAATACATTTGGCTTTGTGTTGCAGCTGGTTGTGACCTCTTGTCTCCCCACTAACTGTCAGGGTCTGCAAGGCAGGGTATGTTTCTGACTCATTTTCATCCCCTATGGAAATTAGATACACACATTTAAAAATATATAACCATTCTTTGGTTGTATATAAACTTATTTCCTTCCTTAGACTTTGATGTATTTGGGAAGGAAATAAACCCCCATACCCTGAAATAACCACTATAAATGTTTTGATATTCATATTTTCACTCATCTCTTTATGCACATGTCCATCCATATATGCACACATGCAATCATTTTGTATATGCTGTCTATTCTTTTAGACACCTCTTTTCTAGTCTTTTCCTATCTGACTCTCCTCATCACTACTCTCCCTCATTCTCAACTATTTTAAAAGTAAGCATGCTAATATAACTTCATATATATATGTTTGTTTTTATTTATCTTATAAAATGAGAAATCATAGTATATACACTTCTCTGCTTATTGCTTTTCTCATAAAATAGTGTCACAAAAATTCTTCCAATTTAACTGCTATTCCTCTAATTCATTCTTTTATTTTAGAATCTGCATAATGCTTTGGATGTACCAAAGTTTATTCAAGAATTTCCCTATTCATGATATTCAGATTCTTTTAAAAAATTGCTATTGTCATTAATGTTTCAGTAAACATCCTTATGTGTGTCCAAATGTCCTGGTACTTAATTTTCTGAAGGATTGATTTCTAGATAGGAGTTTGCTCTATTTAAAATGTTAATAGAGTTCCTTCTAAAAGGATGTAACAATTTGCTCTGTATAATTTTAGCCATTCTGGTAAGTGAATAGTGGTAGATTGTTGTTCCTCTAATTTGTATTTCGTCACTACTAGTGGGGCTGTTCATTGTTTTCTGTTTTTCCCTTTTGGATGTTCTGTTCTCTAAGTTATTTATTCATATATGTAGTTCATTTTTCTTTTTGAGTTACTGGTCTTTTTCTTTTCAAGGTGTAAGAGTTTCTTATATATTATAGATAATAACTCTTGAATATGTTGTATGTGTTCCAAGTACTTTCCCCAGTCTCTTCATTTATCTTTTAACTTTGTTTGGAATTTTTTAAACCAACTACAACTTATTCGGATTGATATGTTAATTTCATATACCTTGCAACTAGAGTCAATATAACACTTAGGAAACTAAAACAGATTTGCAGTTTCAAACTTCCTTGGGAATCCAATCTTCTATTTCAGTATTTCACAAGTATTCCAGAATTTGATATACCGTCGTACTCCTCATTAACTCACATTGCCCCATTATCAAACATATTTGTGTTTATAGCATAGTACAAATTTTCTATATATTATTATCTGGCAGAATCACATTAAATAGACCATTTCAATGAGTCAAAATTTTGATTAACAAAGTGTTAACACATTTAGTGGTCATCGTTTATTTTTTTCTGCCACATATGTACTCCTTTGGGGAAAATGCCTCCTGCTGTCTGTCCTATGCAATTCTAGAGGTCTACCAGTCTTGGAACCCACTCTTCTAAACACAATAGTGGACATGACCCAACTAGGATGAATTCCTAGCCCAGGAATTTGAATCTTGGAATCTAGGTTGGTAGTGTCTAATGACTGTCCTTAATTAAAATCCTCAGATCTACCCTGTTGCTTTTAATTTTATATATTTAGTTATTTTCTTAGTGGTTGCTCTGGGCATTGTAATTAATACCTGGACTTAAAATATTATCTAATTTGAAGTAATACCAGCTTAATTTCAATAGCATACAAAAATTTTGCTTCAATATAGTTCCATTTCCTCCTCTGTCCTTTGTGCTATTATTTTCACATAAATATTATTTCTTTTAATTTATACCTTAGAAGCCCATCAACATAGTTTTATAATTAATTCCTGCTTTATGCAATCATCTTTTGAATCAGATAGAAGAAGAGTTACAAATGAAATATACATTTATACTGTCTCACATATTTACCTATGAAGTTATATTTACTTGTCAGTGCTCTTTATTTCCCCATGTGTGTTCTAGTTACTGTCTGGTGTTCTTTTATTTGTTCTTTTATTTTAGCCTGAAGGACTCCCTTTGCATTTGTTGTATGGCAGGTCTTCTAGCCACAAACCCTCCCTGTTTTTGTTTTTTTCCCTTCATTTTGGATTTCTCCTTCATTTTCAAAGTACAATTTTTCTGGATATGGAATACCTGATTGACAGTTTTTTCCTTTCAGCACTTTGAGTATGTCATCCCATTACCTTTTGGCCTCCATAGTTTCTGATGAAAGGTTAGCTGTCAGTCTCATTGAGGATCCCTTGTATGTGAAGAGCCATTTTTTCTCTTTCTGCTTCAAAGATTCTGTCTTTGGTTTTATACAGTTTGACTATTATGTGTTCAGGTGTGGATCTCTTTGTACTTATTGTACTTATAATGTGTTGAGCTTATTGTACTTAGAATGTGTAGATTTATCAAATTTAGGAAATTTTAAGAGATTCTTCCTTCAAATACTGTTTTTGCCCTTCTTTTCTCTCTTCTCCTCTGAAACTTCCATTATGATTATACTCATACACTCAGTGATGTCGCACAAGTCTTTGAGGATTTGTTCATTTTTCTTTTTTCTTCTTTCTGTTTTTCAGACTGGATTATCTCAGTTGACCTATCTTCGGGTTTCTTCATTCTTTCTTTCACCTGTTAAAGCTCTTCTAGTGAATTCATCATTTCAATTGCTATACTTTTCAACTCCAGAATTTCTACTTATAATTTCTGTCTCTTTATTGACATTCTCTATTTTGTGATACATCATTCTCATTCTTTCTTTTAATATTTTGCACATGATTTTCTTTAATTCTTTGAACATATTTATAATAGCTGACTTAAAAACTTTGTCTAGTAAGTTCAAAATCTGGGCTTTCTCAAGGACAGTTTCTGTCAACTGTTTATTTTCTCCCTCCTTGTGTATGGGCCATACTTTCCTAATACTTTGTATGTCTCATAATTTGTTGTTGTTGTTGTTGTTGTTGTTGTTGAAAAACAGAGTACTTTAAATTATATAAAGTAACAAGTCTGTAAATCAACTTTTCCCCAATTTCAGTGTTTGTTGTTTCTTTTTGTTTTCATTTGTTGTAGCTGCTGCTACTGTTTGTTTATTTAGTGACCTTCCTGGACTTATTTTGTGAAGTCTGTGTTTTTTGTTCTGTATAGCCACTGAAATTTCTGCTAAATTAGCTTAGTAGTCAACTAATCATTGAACAGAGGTTTCCTTAAATTCCTTGAACCAATAATTTCCCCATCTTTTGCTGAGGAGCTCTGTATGTGTGTGTTGAGAAAAGACTTCAATGCTCCAGCAGTTTACAGTACTGCTTTAGCCTTTGCCTCTTGCTTTTCAGATATTCCAGGCTAGCCAGAGATGAGAGCTTAGGGCCTTCTCAGATCCTTTGTGGTTATGCACAAAGCTCTGCACCTTCACTTGGCTTTCAGCATGTTGGAACTTTTCAGATCCCCCGATGGACATCTCACTCATCAGATTTTTCTTTTAAGTTTATTTTTGGTCAGCCTCTTGTTTGCCCCAACTGATATCACTTCCTCAGGCAGCTGCGATGTTAAAAAATTGTCACTGATTGTTTTTGACAACACCTTGGGGATAGAGATTTTCTTAGTGATCAAGATCTGAGTGAGGTAAAATAAAGATAAGCCCTCTGAATGAGATTTTTCCAGGAAGCTGCCATATGGTTAAATAATGACATTCTCTGATGATGGAGCCTTTGGGAAAGCTCAAAATCCAACATGCTCTCTCCAGTGGCTGCTAGACTGCCATATTCCACAGCTATAATAGTTGTGAAACTTGGTTTTTCAGACTACTGCAGAACTACAGTGAGGCAGATGAGAAAAAGCCAAGTTAAAACACTGTGAAGCTTGATATTTTTATTGAGATCTAGTGGATTTTTTAAAAAAATTTTAGTGTTCCTGTTGCTTTTACAAAGATGTGGATTTTTGGAGATCTTTACTCAGCTAGTCTGGAAGACCTTTACTTCACTATCCTCTTTCTAGTTGACTTATAACTAGATATTATATGTTTTTGTCACTTTCGAGGGGAATATTTTCTCCATTTACATAGATGGCTAATATAGAGAAAAGCAATTAGGTTTTAAAATGTATCTTAAATCCACCTACCTTACTCAATTTTATTTTAACTCCATCCTGTTTTTTAATACAGAATCTTTTGAAAATATAAACAATCATATCATTGAAAATAAATAATTTAATATATTTCTAGTATTTATAACAATTAAAACTTTTTTTCTCATCTTACTGCATTTACCAGAATCCAGATTACAGTGGTGAACAACAATGATGTAGGAAATTTCCTGTTTCATGACTGATTTGAGCAGAAAATAGCTTAATAGTTTCCGTGTTTAGAATAATTGATGTTTCTTTTTATTGAATAATTTTATCATATTTAACACTTTCCTTTCTTTCAACAATCAATGCTGAATTGAACTGAGCTCTTGGTTCACAAGGTTTTGGGGAGCTTTTAAATTTAGGGATTAACATTATTCTAGTCTATTACTTAAAGGTAACTTGTGAAGTGCCTCATAACCTGGAATTATTCAGGTAGCCAGCCGAATTGTAAATTGAGATATTACTACAGGGAACTTGAAGAGGGCTAGAGAGCACACCCATGCACATTTTAACAGAAACTATCTGAAGAAAAAATTTCTGCCTGAATTGTTGTGACATTAATGACTCTTCTTAAGTGGAGTGAGGAGTTTAAGGTAGATCATGAAAAAGGGCACCACTGTGTCAGACTAGCAGGTGTGATGTTTTGCCATAAGCAGGGCCATTATTCTTGCTGTAGGCTCTCCTGTGCTGTTATCTGAGATCCAAAACACTGAATCAATGGATTGAAGTTAACGCTGGAACTCTGACCAGTTTAAGCCCTAAAGTTCTCCCTTTCCTGTAACCCATGCTAACCTTTCTTATGAAAAGATAAGCTCTATTCTTCACCATCTTGGCTCCACATCTTGAGTCCCTTTTCATTTTGTTCCACTTGGAATTTAAAATAAGGCTCTAAAATTTTTACCTTGAAATTGACCTGAAAGCCACTAGAATCCCCAGGTCTCACTCACCCTCTTTAACCAATTAGTCATATTGAGACTGAGCACCCAGGTCAGACTCCTGAGATATGCTCCTTGCCTGACCTCAAATTGCCCTCTAAAAGCTGGTTCCGACTTCTACTGGTACCAAGAAGGCAGCAGGAAGTTTGTGAATGGTACATTCTCAAAATGGACCATTGTCAGAATGGCATTCATTCTTTTGTTATTGTTTTTCGACAAAAATTTATCAAGTATAGGGCATACCAACCTCTCTCTTTCCATTTTTAGTTACCTTGGTCCAAAACATATGTGTTGGAGAGTGTTAAGAAGAAAGCTACAATCTCTTTTATTTTCACCTCCCGCTTGTTTTCTTGTGGAAGGTAGAATGGTTTATATGATTGTTGTTCTAGAAAAAAGATCTTTGCATTCTTTTGGCTAAGTCCCTCCTTGGCTTTCTTTTGAAATGATGCTGGCCACATGAGATGTGCATTCTTCTTTGTATGGTAGGCTAGCTGGAGCAAATCTTGCTTCTATAGATGGCCTGTGGTTTTACAGGTTCTGCCTGTGCTTGATAGTTAAGTTTAACTTGAGAAGGAGTATGAAACTCATTTTGACCTCTAATACAGGCTGTGTTCTCCAATCTAGCATTACCATAAAATGCTGGTGTTTGGATTATGGTCTGATTCCTGAATTGGTATTTCTATTGTTCAGAACTCAGAGGCAATCAGGATATGATTCTCAATCTTGAACTCCAATTTTTGGTGTTAATTTTGTGCAGTATTGCTAGAAACAATGAAGAAGTTAAATAATTATGTACACACTCCCTGCCCTCAAGAAATTTGTAGTTTTATAAGTGAAGATATGACATTTACACAAATAAGAAATCAAATGAGGACATCATCATCAAATATTTTGAAACCTTTTTTTTTTTTCTTTTTTTGGCTTAAGGCTTTATAACAGAAGCTGAGGATACAGAAATATGTTGTGGTTTCTGTACTTAAGGACCATACATAGAAATCCTCACAAAGAAAAGGGAACTTGACTTAGTCTAAGAAGGGTAGGATTTCAAAGGGCAGAGGTAGGAAAGATATTCCAGGTAGAGGAAATAGCATGATTAAGCCTGGAGGCAAGACTCAAGGCAAGCAGTCCATGTTGATAGAACTGGAGGAATCTTTTAGAAGAGCAATGGGAGATGACAAGACTGGTAGATTGGAACTAGATTGTGTGATTTCTTGCTCGCCTAATCAGAGGGCAGTAGAGCCTAATCGTTAAGTGCTAGTGACCCTGGGTAGAAAAAAGGGTCCTGATAGAGGCTAAACTCCTTAAGAGAAGGAAAATAAATACTTTACTCTATAATTTGCTCAGCATACAATCACATAATATAAAACTTGGAAAGACTTTAGAGATATTCTACTTTAACTTCCTCATTTTAAAAATGAAGTAAGAAGCTGCGCCACTTTCCACTTACAACCTCCATGCCTTGCTCCACTCCCATAATGGCAAAAATCTCCAGCCCTACAGAGACCGAGCAGTGTGTTGAGTCTCTGATCACTGTTCTCCAGAGGTATGCTCGTGACAAGTGCAGTCTCCCCAAGACTGAGTTCCTGACCTTCGTGAACACAGTACTGGCCACCTTCACAAAGAAAGAGAAGGATCCCAGTGTCTTTGATCATGTAGTGAAGAAATTGGACATCAACTGTGATGGGCAGCTAGATTTCCAAGAATTTCTTAATCATATTGGCAGCATGGCAGTATCTTGGCATGGCTCGGTTACCCATTCCCAGAAGTATATCTGAGGAGCCCTTGGAGCTGGCCTCCAGACCCACCCTTTCCTTTCAGCCTCCCCATCATCATCTCCTTATAGACCACACATATCCTGAGCCTAGTGCACCCACCACCCCATGCAAGCCATTCCTGCTGACAGCATTAAAACATTATTGTTTTGTAAAACACACACACAGATGAAGAAAGAAGTTCATAGATAGGAAAGTGAATATTTGTATAAACACTAGGAGCATACCTGAAAAACTTAAAGATGATGTTAATGTGAGAAGTCTATCTCAAGAAATAGAAGCAACAACAGGATCATCTTTGAATGAGAAGGGCAGATGTCCTTCAGAATTCTAATAATACTATGGGTAAGAACTGTTTCAGGAACATAAATTAAATAACTTATAAGGTGAGTGGGAAGATTTCTGGTCTTTACATGTGTGGACACTGGTCTTTGTGAAACAGAGGGACTGAGTCACAGTAATTAGTAGATTATTGTTAGGGTTTTTTTTTTTTTTTTTTTTCATGTTGTAGTCATGTACCTAAATGACTCTAAAGTTACTTTTTCAACCTCCAGCAAGCCTTTAAAAGGTAGGAGACATATTTTGTTGGTGCTTGCTGGGATGATGGGAGGCCATTGGAAAGAGTTGCCATTATGAGTCTTAGAAGGGAACCCGCCTTTTAGGCCTCACTTGTCAGACAGTGAGTTCCATGGGACAGGCAAGAACAAGATACAGAGGGGAACACCTGTGGGAAACAGAAGTAAACATTATATTAAGAATAATTAAATTAATAAAATGGACATTCTCCAACCCACTTTCGTCACCAAATGTTTAATGCACTGTGGCCAGAGGGAGAATTTTAATGAGCACCAGACTCCCCGAAACTAGACATCCAGAATCTAGCACAGTTGACACAAACTGCCAGTCCTTTGAGGCTGGAAGCTTGCTGGTTGTCCAGACCTTCTAGGGGATGAAAGTTGAGAAGGACTGTAAGTACTCTTAAGCAAATGTCTGTTTTGCTTTTTAAAAAAATCGGGTTTATTTATTTAAGTAACATACGATTCACCCATTTAAACTTCATAATTCAGTAGTTTTTAGTACATTCACAGATATCTGCAATCATCACCACAGTCAATTTTATTACCTTAAAAAGAAACTCCAGCTGGTGAGAATGAAATATAGAATTATATATGATTCAGCAATTCCAGTTTTGGGTATATCGCTTAAAAAATTGAAAGCAGGGCCTTGGACAGATATTTATATACTTGTGTTTATATCAACATTATTCACAGCAGACAAAAGGTGGAAGCAACCAGTGTCCATCACTGGAAGAATAGAAAAACAAAATATGGTATATACATATAATGGAACATTATTCAGCCTTAAAAAGGAATGAAGGAGTTTGAGAAGCGAGGTAGATGGGGCAAAAGGGGTAAAATATGTGGTGCCAGAAAGAAATCTATCTAGCTATTGGCAGTGAACACACAATGCAATATATATATGCCTTACTGTTGAATTGTACACCTGAAACTTACTGGATTTCTTAACCAATGTCACCATAATAAAAATTAAAAAAAAAAAAAGGGAATGAAAGTCTTACTTATGTTACAACATGGATGAACCTTGCAAACATTATGCTAAGTGAAATAAGGCCATCATAAAATGATGGATATTGTATGATTACACTTACATGAGGTACCTATAGTAATCAAATTCATAGAGATAGAAGCAGAATGGTGGTTGCCAGGGGTTGGGGGAAGGGAAGTGAAGCATGGGGAGTTATTTTTTAATGGGTGTAGAGTTTTAGTTGGGGAAGATGAAAAAGTTCTGGAGAGGGATGGATGGTGGTGACGGTTGCACAAAAATGTGAATGTGCTAAATGTTACAAGAACTGTACACTTAATAATGGTTAAATTAGTAAATTTTGTTATGTATTATTTTACTACAATTTTTTTTTTTAAAGAGGGGCGATCATAAAGAGGCCCTTGTAAGAAAGATCCTTTCTATCCAGGCTCCAACACAACTAAAGGTCACAGTGCAGAAAGGGTGTGTGGGAAGCACACAGGCTTCTTGCCTCCACTTGTGAGCCATGTGACCAACACACTCTACTTGTTCTCTAACTTCTGTTTCCTCATCTTGAAAATGGGAACAATAAAGCAGCATAGCTCTGAGAGTTCTGGAGCTTTCTTGAAATCTAAAATTCTGTTAGACCATTACAACATATATTGTCCAATATAAAATGTCATAAAACATAAAAGAAAATATATGTTAAAAAAAAAAAAAGGAAGCCCCATACTCTTTAGCTATCACCCCCTAGTCCTCATTCCCCCTCCCCACCATCCCTCAGCCCTAAGCAACCAGTAATCTACTTTCTCTCTGTATAGATTTCCCTATTCTGGACTTCCATATTAAAAAAATCATAAAATATATGGTCTTTTGTGAATGGGTTTCTTTGTCTTTTTTGCTTGTAACTAAGCTGCCTCTGCCTGTGAGAAGCTGCATTTTCACAGTGGGAACTTAGGAGCTACAGGCAAGCCCTGGGAAGGGCATCTGGGATCATCAGGAATTAAAGCTAAATGAAAGTCCTAAAATTTAAAGCAGTTTAATTTTTCTTATTATAAAATAATATATTTATTATAAACAAATCTCAAAGAATGTTGACCATCAAAAATAACAAAATAAAAAAAAAATCAGCTCTTATCTCACTATCCAGATATTTTAATAAATATTCTTTCAGACTTTTTGCTATGCATAGTATATTCTCACACACATCATATTAAATGTTTTTTAAATCTTTTATTTCTGTTTTTAAAGTTATAGATGCTTGTCATAAAGCTACTAAAATAGTATAGAAATGTAAAATTTAGAATTTACTTTATAATCCCTTCATAAAGGTATATATATCTTCACTTAAGAATATATATCATGACATGTTTCATATTAGCTTATAGGAATTTATTTCTATTTATTTATTTATTTATTTATTTATTTATTTATTTATTTATTTATTTATTTATAGTAAGGCCTATATGATTGCGTCATTGTTTTTTTTAGCATTCTCTATTGATAAAATTAATGTAGCTTGTAATTTTTCGCTGAAATGACACAATCAAGATATTTACACTTGTTTCTTTGTGTTAGTATTTCCTAGAAGTTGAGTTTCTAGGTCAAAGGGTATGGAAATACACTGTTATGTAACCTGCCTTTTCAAAAAAAAAAATCCTATTAGTAAATTATGAGTCTCTTTCCAGGTTATTAAATATTTAATTTAGCTGCCTAATATTATAATCTATGAATGTTTTAAAATTTGTTTTCCTAATCTCCTAATACTAAAAATTGTTCTTTCTAGATTTTCACTATTGTAAACGTTTTAATAATCATTACTTCAGCTAAATTTTTGCATGCATGCTTAAACTTATACTCTTAAGATGAATTCCTGGATAAAGAATTGCTCATTCAAGGAGTATGTACCTTAAAAACAATAATTTTTATGATTGTTTTCTTATTACAGAAATAATACATTGTCATCCTAGATTAGAAAATACAGATAGGCCAAAAAACAAACATGCTTAAGCTCACCACCCAGAGGTAACCACTGGTAATGTGGAGGTAACAAATGGTAACTACTCTGTCTGTATACTTATTTTTGCATGAATGCAAATATAGAGTACATACTGCTTTGAAATCCTATAATAAATACCTTTTCATTTATCTCCATTATAATTATATCTTATAGATGCACCAAAATTTATTTGCACAATCCTTATTGCTGGCATTTAGGTTGTTAATGTACATGTGAAAACTTTTCAGACGAATGCAGTACATATAGGGGAAATCATCTCACTGTCAAGAAGCCCTGAACAAAAGGCTCCTGCCTCTTCATGGACCGTGGGCCCAGGGGAGGGAGAGAAAGAGAAGAGCTAGCAGTGGAAAGATACTGAGTGAAAGTGGAGAAGTGTCTCAGACAAGGCTCCCAATAAGGAGAGATCTGAATGGAGGCATCCGGGTTGGGAATGTACACAAGGGTATGAGCGTGATGGAGAAAAGGACAGCTAATTCAATGATTGCAACTCCCTCCAGGAAATTGCAATGCATTGGCAGTGCATCAAGTCTGGTATGGGAAGGGCAGCTACTCCCCATGAGGCCTGCCAGGCAAAGCCTTGTAATTTCTTATGGCCGAGTTTGAAATATTACACATATGATTTTGGCCTGGAGCTGGACTCTTCAATAAATCATGACAAGTTGCCAAAACTTGTAAAGTATCCCTTTCCATCAGAGTATGCAATAATACCAGTGGAAATAGAAGTTTGTCAGGGACCCAACAGGGAAGACTGAAATGATTTCTTTTAGGGTATATATTTCAACTTGCACTATTTCACTGAATAATAGGTTCTCTCAATTCATTACCAACTGTAATGTATACTGCTAGTATTAAATTTTCCTGCTTCACAATTTAAATACTTTGCAATGTAACGCAGAGTAAGCACTCTCTGGTTACCTCATTCACACCTTTCATGATTTCATAATCTTTTATCACATCTCTTTTCAGTCTTCATTGTTTTGGCATGGTCTATTATTTTTTAACCTGTAAGATAAATGATTCTCAAGGCCTTTGGCCACCATATCTGGACCTTGCTGTATTTTATTAAATTATTATTATTATTACTACTACTATCAATTTGAGTATCTATAATAGGGAAACACTGTTGTAGGTTCTTAGAGAGGGACAGAAAGTTTAAAAACTTGTAGTCCCTGATGAACCTATTTTCTTCCCTTGACCTGTAAAAGTAGCCCATTGGGCCATCTTTAGAGAAGAGATGAGAGAAGACATTTCAGATGGACAACCTATTCATTAAGCCACAAGGATGTTTGATTCTGATGAACATAGATGGAAATTAATTTTCTTAACACTTGGTGTCATGGATTCTCCACAAGGTTAAGGGTAACTGGACCTCACAGTTACAGCATTTACCTAGAGATTCTCTCCCTGTAATGAGTTCCAACACTAACTACCCAGAGTTAGGCAAAACTTCACAGGTTAAGGGCACAGTCCTCTACAAGACTGCTCTCAGATACCAACTGCAAGTTCAGGGGTTCCTAGGCTGCTATCTGACCTGCTAGTTGCAAATGTAGGGGTTCTCACTGTCCTCTGAGGTTTGATAATATTCTAGAATGACCCACAGAATTCAAGAAAGTGCTATACTTACAATTACAGTTTTATTATAGCAAAAGATACAAAGCAAAATCAGTCAAAAGAAGATACAGGAAGACAAGTTCAGGACAGTCTCAGAAACCAAGCTGCCATCATCCTTAAGGATGCATTGCCTTCCTGGCTGGAATCAATGTGCAATGCAGAGGAAAGCTTACCTGAACTTTGGTATCCACGGTTTTTATTGGGGTCTCATGATGTAGGCATAATTAGTTGAATCGTTGTCCACGTGGCTGAACTCAATCTAAAGACCCCTCCCCTTCCTGTAGGTTGAGCTGATATTACATAGCTTAAAACCCCAATCCTCTAATCATATGGTTAGTCTTTCTGAGATAGCTAGCCCCCATCCTGATTCATCTCATTAACATAAATTATCTAGGGGTACACAGTGAGTCACCTAATTAGCATAAATTCTCAGGTATGGTCTGAGGGGCTGCCCATGGATAGCAAAGACACTCCTATTACTCTGAAAGTTCCAAGGATTTATTGGTTACTTCCCAGGACCTGAGGACAAAGACCAGACAGATTTTTATAATACACTCACCTTGAGGTCTCTCCCTAAGTACCTCTACAAGGAGTGCTGGTTTGTCCTCTACCCTCAGACCCAACATTTACAGCAGATCCACTGCCTTCTGGTAGTACTTGCTCTCGGGGTGGCAGAAGCAGGACATAACTCTGTAGCTAATTATTGGTGTTCAAGCATATTCATACAAAATAGTCCAACATCTACACAGGAAATACTAATATTATAGTTCCTCTTTCTTCCTGCTCCTGTAGAAGACAAAGTAAACAGAGGTTTGGTTCTGCCCAAAAGTTTTCAGAATTGTTGAAGGGAATGTTAGGGAGGGCTCAGGCAATCCAGGCATTCCCATATGCTGTTGATAGTATTACTTTTGGAGGAGTAATTTGTAAGTAGCTAAATTCATGTAACAAAAAATTGAGGATGTTTTATGCTTCCAAACTGCATTTAAAACCTAAAACTAATACCATGAGACACTAGGTAAGAAAAACTAGGTATGTGTACATTTTCAAGAAAGCCATCAACTGATCACCTTGACATGGGGTCAAACACCTCTCTAGGGCTTCTGGAGGGAAGTAATACTGGCACGACTACCATCAACACCACTCTAACAAAATACTGAGTCAATTTAAGAAGACTGAGAAGGAATGGGAGGAATAGTCAGTGGTGGTCTTGTGAGAAAGGACAACAGTGATCATAATGAAAGGCTTTTTCCTTCTTCTTTGGAGAGGGAAAAAGTGGATGGGGTGCCAAGAGAATCATTAACAAAGATTAGGGGTGCCAGCAAAAAAGGGAGATAGACATTTCTTTTCCTAATAGCAGTCTGCTTAGGCATAGACAGGGTTGCCTTCTCCTGTGCCTACCTCATAAGAGAACAAGAGTTGGAGAAAGTGCAGAGTGACCGGCTTCTCATGATCTGGTTTGGCAAGGACACTTGGTTGTCCTACGGATTGAGATGATTCTACAGAAGGTAACTGGGCTAGAATTATCTTGTCAGTACTTTATCCAAGGAGGTTACTCATTTGGGGAGCAAAAACTGTGATGTGAAGGACCCCAGTGGTCCAGTAGTAGGAGCTAAGGTAGAGAGTGGAAGAGACTGAGATGGAACTGTGTCGCCCACATGGGGTAACTGTGCAGTAGAGAGGGAGGCCTCACAAAAACCTCAAATTCTTGATGCCTGTCACACAAATAATATCAACCATCTGCTTGGATTAGCCAGAGAAGCAACACAACCAATAAGAGATGTTTAAAGTCAAAGTATTTGCCTTTCCCCCACCTCAATTCTTTCTCCATTTCAATCATTAAAAGAGCCCTTCCATGTCTCTCAAGGAAGGGGAAAGATTTAAATTAACTATGAAGTTTTAAATGGACTGGAAAGTTGTGTTATCTACTCAAGATGCCTTCAAGAGCCCAAAGAGTATTCAACATAACATAGTTGAAAGCGATGATTGGAAAAACAAAACCACTTCACATTTATACTTTTCCAAGAAGAGAGTTACATGCATCTCTGCTTTGATCCTGCGATTCCATAGTAAGGAATTGAGATGACAGATATAGTAGCTAATATATGACAAGTTATGTATACAAAGATGGTTATTGCAGTACTATTTGTAATAGCAAAATGATAGTAATGACGACAACAACAACAACAAAATAGCAACAAAAAACTAGAAACAATATAATGCTATCAATAGGATTCTGGTTAAATTAATTCTTTCATAATCACACATTTAAAAACAACAAAAAGACTGAGGTAGAGCTGTATGTGTTGACATAGAAACAGTTCCAAGATATTTTGTTAAGTGAAAAAATCAAGGGGCAGTATAATGTGCATAATTCTTTAAAAATAAAAAACTGTATAAATATTTTGAAGTGTTTACTGTATATACTGATGATGTATAAATAAAAATATTCTGGAAGGCTTTGTAAGAAGCAAGAGAAATTTTCTTTGGAATGTATGGTAGGGAGATATTCATTTTTCATTTGATACCTTTAGGTTCTATTTGAATTTGTCACTGGAGGGCATGCGACTATCTTCTTTTAATGCTAAAAGTAAATAAGTAGGTTCTACAACAATGTGAATGTATTTAATGCTATTCAACTGTACATTTAAAACTGGTTCAAATGGTAGGTTTTATGTTATGCATATTTTTCTACGAGAAGAGGCAAATATATATAAATTCTTTTTTTCAATTTTTAAATTTTATTAACTTTTTTGGGTGACATTAGTTAATAATATCATATAGGTTTCACATGTCCAATTTTATAATACATCATCTGTATATTGCAGTGTTATCCACCATCCAAGATCAAATCTCCTTCTGCCACCATATATTTGACCCCCGTTACCTTTTTCTTACCTCCCTACTCCTCGCTTTCCCTCTGATAACCGCTATGCTGTTGTCTGTATCTATTAGCTTTTGTTTGTTTTTTTTTTTTGTCTTATTTGTTTGTGTGTTGCTTTCAGTTTTATATCTCACATATGAGTGAAATCATATGGTTGTTAAGTTTTTCTGCCTGATTTATTTTGCTTACTATGATAGTCTCAAGACCACTTATGCTGTGGCAAATGGCAGTATTTCATCTTTTCTTACAGCTGTATTCCATTGTATATAAGTACCACATTTTCTTTATCCAACCATCTATCGAAGGACATTTGGGTTGTTTCAATGTATTGGCCATCATGAATAATGTTGCAATGAACATAGGAGATATATACAAATAAATGTTTTCAAATTTTTCAGTTAGATACTGAGAAGAAGGTTTGCTGGACTCATGGTAACTCTATTCTTAATTTTTTGAGGAACTGTCATACTATTTTGGCTGTAGCAATTTACATTCCCACTAACAGTGTATGAGGGTTCCTTTTTCTCTACAACCTCTCCAATTGTAAATACAAGAAGTATTAGGAGAAGAATATGGAGCTGAGGGAAGAATACTGAGTGAGTATGTGAGAAAGCTCCAAGGTGGCAGTAAAAATAGGTTTAATGCCTTGTCTTGTGACTCTCATTGAAAGCTATTGTACAGGAGGCCTACTGGGGCTTTTATGGGGGGCGTTCAGAAAGGAGCCAGGACATGAATATTTGTCTGGAATAAGTTGGGAAGGGGAACGTAGTAATTTTTTATTTCCATTTGAGTTGTGATTAGACTCTCCACTGTTGTGTAAAATTAAAGAGCAGACGGATTTATTGGGCAGTGTGACCAGTTTTCTGAGTAACTCAGGGTTTGACTTACACAAAGTCCTATACAAAACCTGGACTGAATTCTGAGTGGATGAGCCACTGTCCTGGACTCATGGACCCCAGAATATAAGAGCTGAAAAGGACCTTGGGTATGTTCGTTTTTACTTAAGGACACTGAGACCCAGGAGTGACACATAGTGGTCCAAGTCACAGGGATGCTAAGAGACTGAACTAGAATTGTAACTCGGGTCATTGGGCCCCTTTGGTAAAGTACTGTTTTTCTAAAAAAGTGATACCAGCACTATTCTAGTCATGACTTGACTGTCTTCACTCAATTTCTCTTCCTGTTAATTGCCCAACTGCTCTTCAGAATTGAGGGTCTGGTGTTTGGTCATTATTTTTGATACATTGCAGGATTCTGGTTGCTAATACCTTACCTAGAATGTTTGCACTTGTATATGTGAGATTAGTCTATAGTTTTCTGTTTTTGTATTACTATTTTTCATTGATTCAGTGATACATATTTTTTCATGTTTTAGTATCTCTGAAAACAGGATGTGGCTGACAATTGCTGTTGGCTAGGTCTGAGTCATGACATAGTTGTCGTTGCCTGTGCCTGTGTGAACTTATCTGAAACCTTCCATGGGCACCTGTGCAAGAGTGATGCCAAGTGAATGTTAGCAATTTGGAAAAAGAAACCCTAGAGACCATGATGGACCCTCTTTTTGGGAAAGGCAGTATTATCAATGCTTTTTTTAAAATAATATTTTAATTTTTCAGTTACCGTTGGCATACAATATTATATTAGTTTCAGGTGTACAGCATAGTGTTTAGACATTTATATAACTTTTTATGTGATCCCCCCATAAGTCTAGTAACCACCTGACACCACAGTTATTACTATACTATAGTCCCTATGCTGTATTTCACATTTTTGTGACTATTTTGTAACTACCAATTTGTATTTCTTCATTCTTTCACCTTTTTCATCCAACCCCCTAACCTCCTTCCCATCTGGCAATCATCAAAATGTTCTCTGTATTTATGAGTCTGTTTCTGTTTTATTTTGTTCAAGCATTTTTTTTTTTTTGATTCCTCATATAAGTGAAATCACAAAGGACATTATTGTATGGAAAAGTACAGACATTGGCAGCTTTGAACTGAAAAGAGATTCAGAAGCGCTAGAGAATGAGTATGAAGATGTTTTATTTTTTTATGAACAAGGGTGATAGAAATGATCTTTTAAAATAAGCCTAAAGCAGTACCTTCACTAAATTTAAAATAAAAATTCTAAGTGCTAAGAAAGTATTTTTGTAATGGTATATAAAATGTGAATTTTACAGATACATTGGTAAATTAGGTTAGATGAAATATGTCAACTATATCTAGCTTTGTCATTAAATCTTAAAATGAACTGAAGAGAGTCCCATTTTTTTTTTCTCTAGGCTTTGAGCATTTAAAGTAACATCACAATTAACTAAAAGATCAACTAATGTTTACTTGTGAACCCATGTTATCCTGGGGTCTTTTCCGATGCAAGGTTTTAAAGTACCATTTCATGTTTTTACGCTAATTGGTCTATTTGTATTTTCCTATTTCAGGATCCATTTTGATAATTTGTATTTTTATTAGGAAATCACCCATTTTTTTTAGGATTCGTTTGCTGCCACAGTTTCCTCTTATACTTTTAAATTCTTTTACTCGTAGTTTTCTACAGAATTCATAATCTTATACACTTTCACTCAGTTTTTCTTAATCATGCCAGATTTTACTAATTTTTTCAAAGGAGGGCTTTTTTATTTATTTGTACTTTCTATTGCATTCATTTTTGCTTTAATCTTGATTAATTCATTCTTTCAAATTTACTTTGCTGCTTTTTTCTAATTTCTTAATGTAAAACGAACTTTATTTTTTATATTATTTTCTTTAAAAATGAAAACATTTAAGGTATATATTTCCTTCTAAGTACATTTTCCTCTGTGACATTTGGGTTTTGGTAAAAAATGTTTTCTTTTTTCATGCTTATAGATATTTTATGATTTTGTTTTGATTTCTTCCGTATGGTTTTTGGTCATCTTTACATTATTTTGAACTTTATTGGATTAAGATCAGAGAACATAGTTTTTAGAATCTGTTAAGGTTTTCTTGTGGTCAAATATGACTGATTTTATATTCTGTAAGTATCAAAAAATGGTTTTGTTATTGTTGTTTATTTGAAAGATATTAGATTCTATACAGAGCTATTACATAAAGGTGATTGATTGTATTTTTCAATTCCTATGTCACCAAATGTTTGTTATATAACAGATTCGTTCAATTCTGAAATAGTCTTCCACTGTAATTACAATTTATAAAATTTTTTTTATTTCATATCATTTTTGCCTTATATGTTTAGCTATTATGTTGTTTGGTACATGTACACATGTACGTTCTTGGTCTATGATTATCTCTATGTTTTATCTATCTATCTCTGTCTTTATGTTGATCTGTTTATTCTAAGGTTTGTTGCTCACTACCATTTCCTTCCTTCTTTATCATCTCTCATTCTGTTATGGTTAATCTGTTATTTGGCTAGAGCATCTTCTGAAGTATTTTCTTTAATGGGAAAACATAGGTGTCAGTCTCTGACTTCTTGCATATCTTCAAGTATCTTTCCCTGTGACAATGGAATAATGTGTTGGCTGATCACAGAATTCTTGAGTAGCAGTCCTTTCCTGTCAGAAGTCTGCAGATATTATTCCACTAACTTCCAGCTGCTGGTGATACAGATGAAAGGTCTTTTGTTGTTGTTGTTTTTTATAATAAGGCAACTCAATTCAGCTTGAAACTTGGAGAGTTCATTCAATCTGTAGATTCAGGTATTTCTTGGTACAAGAAAAATTTCTCCTTTTATAGGTTTAATTATTGCCTCTCCTTCATATGTACCTTTTTCTCTATCCAGATATCCTAATAGTGTATACTAAGCCTCTTTGATCCATCCTCAAGTCTCTCATCTTTTCTTTCATGATTTCAGTTGCTTTATATCTTTGCTCTGTGCTTTGAGATAAATTCTGCATTTGACTTTCTAGCCTACTAATTTAGGTTTCAACAGTGATCATTCTCTCCTTTCATTCATGCAGATTTAAATTGGAAAATCTTTTCCTTCCCCTTCCCTCCCTTCTTCCCTCTCTCCCTTTCTCTTACCTTCCTTCCCAATCTTTCTTCCATTCTTTCTTCTTTGCTGCAGAGGTCTTTTTTCCTGCACTTTTATCTTCTTGGCATATGTTTTATCTGTTCTGATTGATCTTCCCCTCTGCTATTGAGCCCCTTTGAATATTTCCTTTGACGACTAGGGCTCAGGGCTGCTTGTAGAGTAGCCTAAGAGTCAGCAGTCATATAGATACGGTGAAAGGCAAAATGATTTCTTCCCTTTGAGCTCATTGTATGGAGATAAGTTGTCAGCAAGATTTCTGTTCAAGCGGGAAGATACCCTGCTTTCTGTTCTTTGCACATTGCTTCAGCCTTAAAGGCAGGAAGGACACAGCCCACCTTTAGTTCCTTTTCATCTTCTTGGGAACAGAAAAAAGCCACACATTCGTTAAAGATTGAACCAGCCTTTACCCTTAGGATCCACAAGATGTCTGAGAATCAAGTTTCCCCTGGATTTTTATTTGTTCTTGCCCTGGGCATTTTCAATGATGGTTTCTCTTGTAGCCTTTGGTAGGGTAATCCTGGCACACTTTCTTCCCTCCAGGACTCACACAACCCACAGTCTCACTTTCATTCACATACCCATAGGCTTAGCTGTCATTTGACCAGCAATTAGAGTCACTAGTTGAAGAGAAGGAAACTATATTCATTGCCATCTCAGTGTTGTAGGTCTCAACTACCCTACTGAGCCCTTGGAAAACATAACTTTCTCTTGTATCCTCCCTGTCTAATTCTGTGACCTACACACATCATTATTATAATGAAGATGGAAAAGAAAGAGAAAGAAGAGGAAGAAAAGGATAATGAAGAGAATAAGAGAATGAAGAGAAATAAAATGCAAGATTCAAGTACAAAAAATCTTCAGTGAAATACCTGTTTTTTGGTTCTTAGTATCAAAGAATTTCCTTAAATCAGTGTCTATGTCTAATATGAACTTCTCACCTTCCTAATTTAACGAGGGTGTACACCCATGGGACCTGTATTTCTGGATCTGTTAGTATATGAATTATAGCCTAATCTTGTCTCGGTGCTCATGGTTGCACAACGAAAAGAGATTAGATGCTGAATATCTGGGGCTAAAGGGCACATATAGGAAAGTCATTGGGGTAATAGGCTTGTTAATAATAAGCAGACCCCTCCAAACCCTGATTTGAGAAAAGAGACATCTGCTTTATTTCAGAACAACTACTTGGCCTTTGCTCTAAGATGGCTTTGGCAGTACATCTCTCAAAGGAAAAAAAAAAAAAAAAAACCTATCACACAATGAACCCAGTGTGTGACAGGATGAGTCACCTAGCAGCTTTTATTCCTCTTAGCCATGTGGTCAGCTGAAAGTAGCACAGGCACAGCCTGCTCTCTGTGCCCAATGATCAAACTTCAATCTTTGGGTGTGTGTATGAATATGCGGGATCACATAAGGATTTGGGCTTATCTGAATGTAAATACTGATTTAAGTTCCTCTCCTTAATAGTAACCTGATGAGATTATATTACCTGAGAGTTCATAAAGATAACCAAAAAGAAGTAAGAGTGAATCTTCTTTGGGAAAAGTTTCTAACAATTAACATGAACATACACATATGTGGCAATTTACAAATAATATACATATATAACTTCACTGTGGTCTACATATCAATCAACCAACCTTCCTCACTGGGGCATCTATGAAACAATCAATCAAGAATGGCTGGGAAGCACCTTGTCCTTCTTTCCTCCTTCTGGATATAATTCCTGTATCTATACTTGTCTGCTTCTTAGTGTCAAGGTTGAAAGCTTCACTCAAGAATTCTCAACTTACCATAGCTTGACATCTAGTTCTTATACTATTGGATTTATGACTCAACTGCATAGAGATGTGATCTTGTTGTTCTCGTTTTTCTTTTCCTAATAGGTGTTGCACAAACACAAGGTACAAAAACCTGTTGGAAGTGTGACTCCTATGTGCCTTGACTTTTATAGTGGTGAGAGGAATTTGGGAAAAAGAAAGAAAGTTCCAAGAGAAAGGGAGCAGCAACATTTTGGAGCCAAAGGTACACAAACCATAAAATGGGTAGTGCACATGTGCAAGTGTGCATGCAAATACACACTCATCACAATACACTGTCTTACTAGTATTGTTGTGCCTCTCTGCTGACATAATTTAAAAGTTGCCTCCATATCTAATCTAGCTAGCACAAATGACAAGAACCTTAAGAAATACTTCCTCTAGTGACAACTGTTAAACTTTAGAATTGCTAAAGTAAAATCTCTGAGGTATTTATAAATAAGATGGGTCTCACACTGACGATTAAGTTGTCCTCTTGAGTGAAGTGGTGTGATAATGACTTCTCAAATTCTTTCTGCTAAATCTTTGATTACAAAATAACTTAGAACTAGAAATTCCTACAGCAGGGCAGGGTTAAAAATGTTATTACAAGTATACCACAGCTTAAGTCATTGGCATCTAGTAATCATCTGATTCATTCTTATCCATTGGTCAATTATACACGTCTTTCTTTTATGAGATGCTGTCTTCAACAGAAATAAAAAACAGATTATTTCAAAGCTGCCCATTGACATGTCATCCCCTACAACAAACCCTGGGAAGTAGCATTAAGGGTAGAATTTTAATTCAGAATCAGGGGCAAGGTTCTCACTGCTCTACTAACTCTGCCCCTGGCTGCATGTGCATTGGCTTAACAGGAAAGATGAAAAGACATGAACACAGATGACTAAAAGGGTGTGGTCAGTAATCCAAGAATTTACAAACATTTGAAAGGTACAAAAATAGAAAGGAGTTTTGAGCACAGATAATTGTAGACTCTTAAAGTTAGCAAGAGCCTCAGAGGTCATTGTCATTAGCTTTTAAAACTCTTAAAGCAACATTTAAGTCTTTATTTGTAGAAAGAAATATTCACAGTAACACTAAGAATATTTTCTTTCCCATGTTTTCACAGCATCATGAACAAGTTCACGTTTCCATTTAAATCTTTCATATATTTACAGGTCCTTAAGAGTGATTACTCAAATTTAAACAGTAAAATAATCATGTAGTCTCATAGCTGGATTATAAACTGGGTAGAAATTATGTATAGTGCTTATAAGAACATATAATTGTGTCGAACTTTTCTGATTCCATTAATGGGAATCTGTTTATGAATTAACTATAATGTTTTCTTCTAGGCAAATTTTTTTATCTATAGATTCTTATCTTTCTTGCTAATGTCAACTTATTCATCACTGCCGCTTAGGATGTCAGCCATGTGTTTATCTGTGGAAAGGCTATCTCCTGCCTTGTGGCTATAAGCTGAAATATCTGACCAAGCCATCCTTTCATGAATGTTTCTGGTAAAGTTGATCAGTTTGCTTTTGTGTTCCATGATTCAGCAGATACTGTGACTTAGCTGCAGCTGGTTTCAATATGGCCAATCCACTTGAAAATACCATCTGACATGCTCAAAACACTTTCAGTTCAGAAAGTGACTGATAGGGAGAAGTAAAGACCACTGGATTAGCAATCAATGCCTGGTCTAAAGTAGGCATTCAATAACAACAATTTTTTTTTTTTAAATATATGAATGGATTCTAACCCCAGCTCTGTTACTATGTATCTAGGAGAACTTGGGCAAATTGTGTCATCACTTCAGATCCATTTCTATATCTGTTAAAACTCTATCTAGTCCACTAACATCAAGTTACTAAGAGGGGACTTTCATACTAAAGAATTATCACCCTTGCTGGGCAACTGAGTTACCTAGGGGAATTTCTACAACCATTGATGCCCAGATTTCAATCCAAGGGATCAGGTTTCAATTGGTCTGGAGATAGGGCCCAGGCATTTGAATTCTGAAAACTCCCGTGGTGATTCTAACGTTCGTTCAACTAGGGCTGAGAACAGCTTCCCAGAAAAAACCTGTCTAGCTCCTTTTTCCTCCCTATGGGAGAAAAATGAACTCATCTGCTTGAATGGCCAAAGTCTAATGATACTTGCTCCAGGTTTCTCTATTGGGCAGTACTACAGGGTTTAAGATTTGACCAGACCTCCTCTGGGCTTGTGGTGTGTTCTGGTCAGTCTTGTGCAATGCTATCTAGGGGTAGACAGCTCCTGCAGGCAAGTGTGTGATTTGGTTGGTTACATTCAATTTAAGGAGAATATAAGAAGCTCAATTCTGATTTGATAAAGCTGACATTTAGATCCCTTTCTCAAGTCTATGTGAATTTTTAAATTGACTTCAAACTCAGAGGATGAAAAAGGTATGATAAAATATACTGACAAACTTCACCAAATCTAGTCCTACCCCAGTGTCATTAAGATTAAATAAGGCAGGTTTTTTAATAGGCTTTGTAAATAGTTGTGAGGTACCCAGACATTTCTCACCTAAGGTTTTCCACCTGATCTAAAATTCTGAACACACTGAGATGTAGTACAGAAAGCATCACTTTGCATTGACCTGATGCAATTCAATACCAATGATTTCCTGTTATAGGGTATTAAATAAAGCAGCATACTATAGTGGAAATAGCATTGAAGTGGGAATTCAGAGGCTTGGATTCAAGATTTAGCCATGTGAAGTCTTGGGCAAGTCTCCCTGGGCTTAAATTTTTTCTTCTCAAACAAGTGAGTGAGTCAATTTCAGACCTTTAAAGTTTCTTCTAGCTCTAACATTCTAGGGAATGCTGATGGAATTGCTCATGAAATTGGCAGTGACTGATGACTGATATGATGGGACACGTCCAAATCTCCCATATTCCCTGAAACATTCTGGCTTCTTATCTACAGAGTGAGACAAGCTGTTAAAGAAGAAAATTTTCTTCTAATACTTGTTCTAAGGAGAACATTCCCAGCTGGGGAGGGTAAGGAACAGTTTTATCCTTAGGAAAAAAAAAAAAGAGATCAAGAGTTACATCCAATGTTTTTTCTCTTGTGCCTTCAAATTTCTGAGCCTGTCTTCACCAAGAAGACTTCCTATATACTAACCAAGGAAGTGCTGAGGTTTTTCAATCTCAGTAAATTTGAAACAGCTGTTTTGCAAAGAATGTTTCTTTCCTATCCACTGTTTACCTCAACTCATAACCAACCATAATACTCTTCCAAATTCTGGAATCTAGAAAAATGTCAGGTTTCTAGTCACCAAAATAATAGCACCAAAGACCAATAATAAGTACTGTAATATTAATGTTGCTTAGTTAGTATTATAATACTTTGTGTTAAGATTGTTTGATTCTGAATTATATGCAAGAAGTAACTGGCCTTAGTCAGCAAAATGACCTCACCAATTTTTTATTATAACATGCATCCATAAGTCTGTTAAGACTGTGAAAGCAGAAGGAACTCTAATGGAAAGAAAGGGACTTGGTCTAACTTTTATCCCATGCGCCTGGCACAGATAGTAAATGCTAATATATGCTTTATTGAAAAAAATTCAATAAACAGATGAGCAATGGTATAGCAAGTAATCAGGCAAATATCAATATTATAAGAATTTTAGTTTTTTAAAACAAATGCTTATCTATTAAAGCTAAAATACTGTTACTTTCCCAGAATATAGAATCAGATTTAAGCAAAACATGTTAAACACAATACTGCACAAAGTTTGATATGGCAAAATTCACACAGAGGATTAGTTAATAGATCACATTCTTTTGTGTGTCCTAAGGGAGTAAAGGAGGTATAGAACTGAAGTGGTTTAAATATTCTCTTTAGAGCATTTACCAATACAAGGTAATACACAAATTTGATGCAATAAACTATATCTTGTCCTGAAAATAAAATTTAATTACTGAATCATGTCGCCGAATTACATTTATTGTTACCATTAAGCTTTAAATATCCACTATAGATATAGATATGCCTAATTCACAAGATTTCAAATACAGAAAATTTAAAAATCAGAAAAGTTATCTGACTAAAGTACATATATTTTCAATATCCTTTGTTGATACTTTAAAGTCCCAAACTTTATACAAAGTTAAAATACTGATTATTTAAAATATTCCCCCCATTATGGTTTTGTTTCTCATGAATACAGAGTGGTCTCAGAAATGTCAACCATTTTTTAGGGAAAGGATTCTCTTAAAATATCAGTTGTTGACAGAGGAATTAACCAGTTTAGTAATGTTTCTGTAGTACCAGCAATAGTGATGTCAATCTTATCCTGATTTTTTCCCCTAACTGGAATTTGGAACAAAACAATTTTATGCAATTTATTCACAGCCAAAGGAAGAAAATAAATTCTGGTGAAAGCAGATAGTCTTTCCAATCATGGCTTTCTGGTATGATGGTATATAAATAATTTTCATTAAACTAATATATTTTAATATTTACTAGACTGAATACTGTCTCTTATGATAAATTGAGACAGATCAATGCTAGGTAAAAGTCTAGTAGCACCCAAATCAGTATTACCCTGTTAGTGTAATGTGTGTTGTTAATGAAATGTTATTGTCTACATCAGTTATTGGCAATAATAGACCAAGGAAAGAGAAAAAAAAATGAAGATATTTACATGCAAAGATATTAAAATATACCCCCACCTTTCAACCTAGTACTACAAAGAAGCCATTCACAAAATACTTTAGGCCTCATGGCAATAATATCTTTATATGATGTTATTAAAGTGCAGTTGGTAGGAAACTGCTGTCATCCCTTAGTGGTAGCAGATATATTTTCTTTCTGAAATAATATAAAAGAGAACATACCTTTTCACTGATTTTATTTCAGGGTACCTTATCCTTATGGTTTTGACTTTCTGACAGTAGGCATGATTGGGATTCCCTCTCTGGAAGCCCTAGACTCATAGACATTAGGCCCTGTTTTAGGGGAAGGAATCCCTGAAGATCACAGTTTTTCTCCCTCAAGTCAAATGTGAAGAGTGACAAGGCTGTCACAAACAATTGAATTAAACAATGTAGTTACCCATGCTTTGGGTCTAGCACAGAGGATTTAAGGCGCATATTTTCTGAGCACAACTGAAGACTGCTACCTTTAAAAAGATCATGACTATTAACAGAAATACAAAATTCGATGCTATTAAATTCATCACATTAACGTTATAGAATATAGTGTTTAATACACAGACAGTGAAGGTCAAGTACTCCTTTTCCATATAGAGGGAATTAGAACTATGTATTATAGATCATTTTACCTAAAAACCTATACAATAGCTTTTACTGTTAAACACCCAGCTCACTATTAAAAGCTGACTATTTTGGAGTAAATGGGAGTAATATCTATACTGCTGTAATAAAATCTCTACTTTGAATAAGAAGAAAGGGGGTCATTTAGGTAAAAATTAGGTATTTCTAAATAAATGTGGAGTAACTAAATTTATATACACATACTGTAACTGGTAAGTTTTGCCTACAAAAGGTCTTATTAATAATTTTTATATAAAATGCTTTAAAATATCAAACTTTATTTGCAGTAATTTTTTGTTTAGTGTTTTTTCTTTTTTACAGAATGAAAAGGTAAGCATTAACCAAGGGTATACCACAAATTCCAGGTTAATGTGTTATCACTTTCTCCCTTTGTAAAGAGCAAGGTTGGCTATAAGAAAATCCTGTTATTTGCTGGCCCTTCTTCATGGAGGGATGCAAACAATCTCCCAATAGTAGAAACTAAAAAAAAAATTAGTGATAAAGGCTTTCAGATGGTAGTCAGTGGGACACTTAATTTTAAAACAATTCACTATTACTTTAAAGAACTTTTCTGGCTCAGGGTTATACTTGGTGACATCTCTTCCCTTGCCCACTTTTAAAAGATTTTTTTCATTTCACACTCCAGCAATGAGCCTTTTCCTTCTCTTCTTTTGTTTAAAATTGGTATTTACAATGTTTGGTGGAACTGGTCTGCAGTATTACACTGCACTAGTATAAAATGCCTTTAATTTTTATTTACACCAATACAAAAATTTCTCAAATTTGAGGTACACATTATAATGCAAGTCTTTACTTTTAAATCTGGTAACTTAAAAGTTCTAAATATGAAGAACTTTAGAATAAGAGACTCGTCTGACACACATTAAGCAATAAAATATGAATAGTAACTCTCAGACCTATCTCTACTACTCAAATACAGGGAATATTGAGAACCCTGACTAGTTTGTCCTTAGGTCAGCCATTCTCTGGCCCATGAAAGCAAAACATCGTATTAGCTTATCTTACTATTTCCTAAAATCCTAAATCTAGTTCATGACTCAGTTCAGTGACACTGAGAATTGAATTCTAGGAATAAAGATTACTAAGAATGTTCAATGAACCCATTTCAGTTTCAAATATTAGCACTGAAGAATTTCCTTCTAAACACATTACTGCTTTGGTTAAGTACTTTTATCTATACAAGTTTTGGTCACTAAAACTGCCCAATGGAGCAATATAAAAACTTATTTCATTATGAAAATTGGTGCAGATTCCATAAATCTCAAAAAATACAGTTAAAGTTTATTAACTGTAGTTTAAACATAAACATGTAATTTAAGTAAAGACATAAAGATTATCATTTTAAATACATAGTTGGCTATATGATTCAGGAGTTGATTATCTGGTTTTTAGAATATCAAGTCCCTTCTATCTCACCTTCTGGTTAATTTCTACAATCACCAGTTATGAAAAAGCGAAGGTAGGGAAAAGAAACAGGGGAAATCTTAGGAATTATTAGCAGCTCTTATAAAATGTTAGGTTAAAGATTAAAAGAAAGATAAAACTAACAGCTATAATGTAGATTTCAGTAAAAGTCACCAAAGATAGTTGGACACGGAGCTTAGATTTTCAAATGTACATATAGAGAACCATAACAAACATTATGTTCAAAGACATTTTGTTGTGTACTATGGAATACATCTACATTACATAGCAAAGGCTAGAAACTGTTTCTGGTTAGATGTATTTACATCTGTAAAAGCTGAGAAGCCAGAAATATGGTATGTCGGTTAAATACCATACTTACATACCAACCAAATTATCTGACAAAGACTAACTCTTAGACTACTCAAGCTGTTACTCAGGTTAAGCTGGTAATGAATTAGGAAGTAAACTGAGGCATTTAAGCCAGAAAAATTTGGTCCTATTGAATATTAATACATTATTTTCTATGAAAATATTTTATGTATCTAAACTAAGTCACTTATTACAAAACATTTTGGGTTTGCCACTGAGGCACTGCTTAAGTCATCTTTACTGTTCATAATTTTGTAGTATGTAGCTTGCTGTGGCTCAAATGGAGAAGTAAACAAAGATTTTTTATTACTTCCATTGTACGATATAATCACCTATGTACTACTTTGCTAGGCAGTAGAAATATACTAGATTACTTCTAGAGATATAGAAAATTTCATAATCAAAAGGAAAAAAGATTCTAACTACATTATAACAAGGGGAAGGTATTTACTCATTAGCAGCGTTTCACAACTGCAGTCATGAAACTCTCATGGTGTTTCATGAATTAACATATAACAAACAAACAAACTCTAAACTATCCTACAGTATATTTTCTTCTAAAATAAAAAATAATATATGACAAAAACCTAATACATGGATATATCATAATTGTAAAACAATCTGCTTTTAAGAAATGGTGTGCCTAGTCAGGATTGCCAGATAAGTCACAAGGGAGATCATCTCATGTTCCAATGCATTTCTGGCCTGTGTATTACTGTATAGCTGACATTTACCAACGAATCACCATGTTCTTATAGGCTAATGACCTAGTGATTGTTAGTATGTGTTTTGTATTTTATTTTATAATATAAACTCATAATTGAAATATTAATTTTAATTGCATATTAAACTGATTAATAAAATTTGGTCACTTCTAAAAGCAATTAATTTGTGAAACTATTTTTCTGCTTATACTTTAAGGATATATTTAATAAGTTTTTATGTTATCAATACATTATTTTCAAAAAATATCCCATGGTTAAACTGATTTTGGTGCTCTATTGTGTACAAATACAATGACTGCTGCCCTCAGTTTTATTTGGCTTGTTGTAACGTTTTTCTATTGTTTCTTTAAAATGTAAAGAAAGTTACAGTTCAGTACAAACAGGCAATAGAGTTGTACCTAATGGTTAAAATTTTTTAAATCATTTTCCCACTCTTTTAATTTAAGATCTAAAGAAGCTTTACTAGCTTACATTTCTTTTCTATCAAAAGAAATGTGACTGGTTTTTCAATCAAAAATAATTATTCTGTGTTATGAACAGACTGGTTAAGACTGGCCTCCCATTAAGTGTAAAGTGATTTGTAGAGGACTACTTAATGTTTAAACAAAAAATGAAGTTAAGCTGGTCATAAGCTCAGATATTAGATACTCAAGTTTTTTACATAGTTCTGTTAAAGCATATTTCGAAGTGTTCTGCATAGTATGTCAGGTTATAGGCTGCTCTGGCATCGTTTCTTGAATATACTTCTAAATCATTGCTGGGACTTAAGGCACTATAACAGTCATTGCTGGACTAACTAAGGGTAACAATAATCACTTGGAATAAAGGGGTAGAACTAAAGAGTTTTAAAATCCCACATAAAGTTATATCCCTTACTTTCCCAGTTAGTAGGTCAGAAATGTTTAGGTCCTACGTAACCATCTGTGAGCTTATCTGAATAGCTCTGCAATATAGACGTATGGGCAATACATGAAGGGAAAGCTAATCCTATTATGGTACAGTGTTCAACCTAAACCCACGGACAACTCTGATAATAATTACAGCTTTGATCCTTTCTTTCTTCATCTCAACTGTCACAAGGTACACCACTCATGGTTTATTATAGCACTGCTCTTCAGTATGTTCTAGTCTGCTGTGTGAGTCATGTGAACCTTGAGTGAAAACTGCAAACAATCAGCCAAATTTGAAACTGCCATTCAGAATGAATCATATTCAAAGAATCCAAACATGGAACTGGACTCATTCCTACTGAATGGGTAGATGAAACATAAAATCTTTTACATCACCTCTGACTCTTTCACGGACATTCAAGATGAAGATAAGGTTTCTAGTGAACTTCAAAGTCTATTTTCTTTTCTAACCACCTTTGCTCAGTCTTTTAGTACTGTATACCACCTTGCACTCTTTCAACCAAGAAGGACTTTTTGCATTCTGCGTGCAGCAACAATGGCTTCATCTTCCGAGTCAGATTCACTCTGGGATGTAGAGCTGTGAGAGGAACTGCAAGGGGAAGAGCATTCTGGCGAACACAAGTAGTGCATCAGTGGGAGGCGGTACTTCCCACAGAAGTCCACAAATTTTATTTGTCTGACACAACAGTCAAAGTAGACTCCTGCAGAGAAAAAGTAATAAGTGCAAAGTAATCATTACAAAGCAAAGAGCCACTGTTTCTTTTTCAACCATTTCACCAGCATTCTGAAGAAATGTCATATACAGTCTTCTCTTTTGTGAATCTTAGGCAGAACTAGTAAATGCTTCTATCGCTGTTTATAAAAATATTGGAAGGTTTTAGGGATGGCAATTTGGCTGCAAAGAGAAAGCCAGATTTATCTTAAAGGGAGCTGACATTAAAAGGACACTGTTTACTTAGCTTGTTTTCTCTGCGTGACTTAGTGGACAGTGGCTGATGAGAGATTATAGGATACCTAAAGTGCCCTTCCTCCATTTAAACCATTCCCTGGTACTACTCTACAGTCAAGAAACTTTAAAAAGTCCACAAACCTTCTTTAATTATGATCTTAAAGGTTTATTTAAACACAAAATTTGCAGAAAGAAGATGAGTTTTGGTATCCCTGTTCTTATGTATTGGGAAGCAAAATAAAAAGAAATAAAATGTTATCTTACATTTCCACAGGCTGTAAATATACAGGCTTCAAAACTGTTTCATTAATGGTCTCACTTGATTTTCAAACAATTATATACTGTTAGGCAGACTGAAACTAGTATTCAGCTCTTTTGATTCCTAATTTAGTACTCCTAAACTGTGGCCTTTCAGTAAAGTAAAAATGTAGCTAAAGCTGAGAAGAAAGCAGAGGTTGCTGTGTCTCAGGGTTCTAGTCACTCCTCAAAGATATTGCACATCTCTAATCCATGAAGGCTGTCATAATGGTTGCAGTATAATTGAAACATACAGAACTTTGGGTCCCATCACCTCTCTGAAGAGTATTCTCAACTTCTATACCTTACCCAAGTTTCCTCTGGCACAAACTACTTTGTGTGTAGCACATAAGGTACAAAATAAAAAGATGGGGGCCAAGCAAAGGAGAAATAATGATTTCTATTTATTTTTTTCTTAATATTTCCCCATTAACTTTCTAATCTTCTGGTCCTATAAGTTAAGTATAACTTGTAGTTTAAAAAGAAAAATTAATGGTATGTTACTTTGAATAATTTAGGAAAGTAGATAAATTCAATAAACTGGTCAATCGATATTGATAATAAACCTCCCAAAATGTGCTGGTTTCCTGAAAACAGATAAAGTAGCAAAACAAAGATTACAGAGTTACCATCAGCTAAAATAATACAATACTATCTTGTCATTTCTAAGATCTCAGACTATTTAAGAAAAAACCTCACAAAATATAAAACTTTTGTTTCCAGTTTAGTAACTAATGAGTCTGAGGGCAAATATATCACTGGTTAATTTTATATATTATCTCAAATTTTAAATTGATAACTTTTAATATTTTTGTTCTTGAAATAAATAATACATCCACATACTGAAGAATTAAGAAGCCACTTCAGAGAGAGAAAAGAGAATTCTTGTAGCAGTCCATTTCTAGAAAAGGACAGATTTAAGGGAGAGATTAGATATAGAC